>OY735202.1:4527872-4677872 GCA_963457665.1 Thysanoteuthis rhombus | reverse complement strand
GTCACAAAAAAAGGCGATAACAAACTCCCATTTTGATACTAATAAGCCATTAGAGAATGTTGGAAATTACCTTAAAAGGAACTTTCTTGTATTTTTTTACCTACTTGCTAATGTGCCATCAGTTTTGCCCAGTGAATATCACTCTATATCCCATGTCCTTTTTTTTTCAATTATTGTCTTCTGTACAATTAATAAAACAGTATACAACTCTTGTATTTTCCATTAATTATAAACAACTTCTAATGTCCTACAAGAGGAACGCTATGAAGGGAAGACCGTTCCAAACGGAATTGCATTGTCAACTTTCTCATTGGCATGGAAGAAACTTCTATTGATAGAAACATTACTTGCAAGAGAAACAGTCTGTGCTATCAATTGTTATTTACATTGCCTGTATATGTTTCTGCAATTAGAGAGAAGTAAATAGATTTATGCTGATTTTCAAATTTATGATCAGGCATAAGTCTAATAATACGCTTAATAAAGATAAGAACATGTCCCGTAATAGTGCAATTTTTTCTGTCAAAGTTCTTTCAGTTGGAATAATGTTTATGCTATTTTCTTTTATTAAATATGTTGAAAACGTGCTTTGATGCCCGATTATTAACTACAGCAAATTTAATGCTGATACTTCCCGTTGTCTTTGAGTTATGCAATGGCAAAAATTGGGTCAATTAAAATGACATGCTACTCGCTGACTGACGTTATCTTCAGATGTGAAAAATGTCAAAACACTGTGTAAATATCTATGGTCTTTGTCTAGAATGATTTACTTTCCTAATCAAAAATATATCACGTGATATTATGACATGTCGTAATACATAGATTCAAATAATTAGAAGGAAACTATTTGAAGAAAGCAGCTTACATCATTAGCAGGAAAAGTCATGTCGTTCAGATGGGACAATTTTTGCAATTTTTTAAGGAGAGAACTCTGCTAGTTGAGTTCAAAAACTTTATCCAATATAAAATGAAACATTGCTCAACGTTTTTGTTATGCAGTATCTCTCTGACGATTTATACCATAACAACAGTTGTATCCTTTGGGCATTAAACTCTAAAGTGATATCAGCTATAATTCTGAATGGGTTCAGTTATTGTTGAAGCGCAACAACTCACAATGAGAGCTTTTCAAGAAGGAACTTTTCAAATTCCAGGACGACTATCGCAATCGTACTATTCACAAAACTGAAACTGAGCAAATCAGAATTACAATTCAGTTTCTCTTCACAAACATTGCGTCTATTTTGGGCGTTCAAATAATATTACGCACAAGGTTTTGAAATTTCTTTTCTTGGAAAACAGCAATTTATGCCAATTAGATAGATAAAAAGATCTATCCATCCATCTATATCTATCTATCTATCTATCTATCTATCCATATATATATATATATATATATATATATATATATATAGAGAGAGAGAGAGAGAGAGAGAGGGAGAGAGAGAGAGGGAGACAGAGAGACAGAGAGAAAGAGAGACGGACATACAGACAGACGGACAGAATATATAGAAGATATAGAAAGTTGGATAAAAAATTAAAGAAAGAGTAGGATGAATGAATATATATATATATATATATATATATATATATATATATATATATATAAATAGAGAAAATAACTGTTATTTTACATCTCCATCAGTCAGGGCTATTTGACTTCTAATAAATTCATGCCTGAAGTCAACACATGCCTATACAAAGAGGGGTGAGCACTAAAGCACGGGGAAAGGGGGAGAAGGCACCTCGTACGTGCCTGAAGAAGACGTTTCAATTTGCAAAAATGTTTATTCACGTTTTAAGTGTACTGACCTCTTCGTACTTAGGCTGAATATATATATTTGGGAAAATTAGTCATCGACACACTTGAATTATATATACACAGACAAAACCACATATATCTACGCTCACACATCTCTCCAAAATCTCTCACGCGCGTATAGACATGCACACACACACACACACACACATTCACACACACACTCATACACACAAACACACACACAAACATACACTAATACCACAAACAAATTTGTCCATATGATTTAATCGATAAATACGTATGATCAAGTCTGTCCCATCTAAATATGTTACTCTACTCTGCTCTTGAGCAAATCAAATTGCTAATTAGCCATTCAAATATCGGGATACCTGTCATTAGCAAACAAGGAACAATTTAAACTGGGTCTCAAAGTTATGTTCAATTCGCAGTCTCTCAGGAACCAAGAGTGGTCAAATATTGAATCATTGGGACAAGGTTTTATGACTTCTTCTACAATCTCAACATATTGGGGATAACGACTAGTTGAAGTAATGCAGCGGAACCCATTGGGATTTCATGGGAGTTGACAATAAAGATTTTATGTTATCTCACATCTTCTCTTCCCAACTCTTTTGAACTTTATTTCCAGTCCATGTATTTATTTACATTCCAAAACAGGAAACATGATTAATTAACTGATTACCAAAGTAGAATGCTTGCCTCAAGTTAGGTTGGCCGTGGTTTAATCTAACTCAGAGATTTTCTAAGCATTCTGAAATTCATTCATTATGTCTACTATTTACTAAGCATGAAATCTATGATAGAGAAAATGTCCCTCAATGATAAGGGGTTATGGCCAAATCATGCTTGATACATCGGATCTGGAAAGATCCTGGATTGACTCGAGGGTGCAAAAACCATCGTGCTTAAATCTAAAAGTCTGTTTCACAAATTTTCGAAAATGCAACTGATGAAATCAACTGATACTTAATTGTTGATCAATTTATAGCTTAATGACTGCCATATATTTCATGTTTCAAACGTCTTGCTAAAATAGTGTTGACACGCTGATTTCCAAACGATCACAAAAGCTCATAATCAAGTAAAGGGCTTTTCTGGGTGATGCAAATAATTTTTCCAAGTATGATATCGATCTATATCTTCAAAAACACTCGCTGGAACACCCTGCTCTGAGCTGTCCAACTTGCCTAGCTGTGATTGAAATGGAATGATAACAAATTTTTCAATCCACAATTCCTTTTCGTGATGAATGAGTACGTCTCTAAATAATTCTTTTGATTATTTTGATTTACTGACTGTAAGATAAACTTACCATCTCTTTAGATATCATTCGTTCTAAATTGTGCAATTTACTATGATGATTGAAAAGATGCTTCACATTACTTTTGTCTATTTTCATGACTAACAACTCTAATGATAAGAAAAAATGTCTGATTTCAACAGGTTACAAACCTGTGTGGTGATAACTGAAGGCAACAAAGTGAATATATTTATCAATTGATTTCTAGTTGATCAAGGCCAGTCTGGAGGTTTTAGGGAGCAGGAGTCCTTGGCTTGCATTATTGGATATATTTTTTTCAAACAGGATCGCCACATGAAGCTTGGCTGCTTAAGGCATCTGTTATTCTCAGATGATCGCTGATAGTACAACAACCGATTCGTCAAACATGATGTATTAATTGAATACATTTTTGTAGGATACGCATATATGTCAATGGTCATTTATTATTCTTATAACATATTCCCCGTATTGATCAAGAAGAGAACATGAACAATCTCAGGTTTAAAAAACTTGAAGCCAATAAGTTAATAAGTTAATAAAACTGTATAAATAATTATATTGCATAAACCACAAAAGATAACATTTTTCTTCGATTAAACCTTATCTGACTAACAGACTGATATTTCCATCTTGGAATCAACAATTTATTATCATCTTTTAATAGGTGTCTCATGACAGCGTGTGTTCTGGAAAAGGGAAGTAAAAAAGAATAGATTTAAGTAAAAAGAACCTTCTTCAGACAAATTGAACAAAACAATAATCTTTATGAGGAGTGTTGTTATCAACTCTCTGGTTTTTGATATTTCACCTTTTGTAGAAAAATATTTCATCGTCTGAGACACAATATAAGAAAGAAAATTGAAAGAAGATTTTTTTTCAAAGGACTTTATCACACAGTTTTGAAAATAATTGCAAGCAGTAGGAAATCAATTTGAGTGAGAAAATGATAGTGTTTACTCCAAAAGATAAACCTTGTTGTAACTTCCTCCAGTACAGACAAAAGACGTTGTTTATGACTCGTCAAAGAACAATCTATCGTAACAACGTATGACAACAAGGTTGAAATGTGTTTTTTCCCTATGTAAACACTATGAAGCAAAGAGAGGAAAAACAAACTCTCCTGTCAAATAGACATGATTAAGTCATTTCTCGTTCCGAGTCAATAAATACCATAAGTTGGTCGACATCTTGTATTTAAAATAGTTATGCATCTGCCACCATAACTACAGGATAGTGTTCAACCTTTTTTTTTTCGAGACATGAAAGACATTTCTACTTGAAATATTGGTGCAAAGGTGTATTTGTACTTTCTCCTCACTCTCTTGGTCACTTTCTCAAAGCAATACGTTTGACATAATCCAGACTGCAGTAGCTGGCTGAATGATGTCAGTGCTTGAATTCACTTGCCTTGATTCTGGAGCTGAGATGTCTCACTCCTACACTTGATGTCAAGCATTATTAGTCGAGCTGACCATTAAGTATAATGATTACAGGTATAATCTTTTTTTCCTTAAGCCAATAGATCACTGGAAATCCTTGTCTTGTTGTATATATGGTTGCATATCTGTCACCAATGACATAAGATTGTCTTTTGTTTATCAGAGCTTCATGCTGAAGTTATTACAATTGCCCATCATTCAAAAGTAGAATGGACAATGGGATAAGTGTTTGAGACCCCAAAAAGGACTTCCTTGAGAGGAACTAAGATATTATTACCATATGCAGGTAATTTAATTTTTTTAATGATGAATGATGGATCTCGTATTAGCCTTGAAAAAGGTCAAGGGTATGTAATGTTTTATATCTTACTAAAACATTAAACGAATAGATTTTCCTAGATATTGGGGGAGGAATATAAAAAGTTTTCTATTCGAAATTTTCCTAGACTGCAATATAAAACGTAACATATACATATCTTTGTGAAATATCTATGGATAAACCGCGGCTTGGATTTGTCCACTCTATAATGATAAATGAACAAAAAACTTGCTGGTTAAAAAATAGTGGTTCATTCAATCGTGTGTTTTAGCAGACTTGATGAAACATAATACTGCAAAGGAAAAAGTCCCTCTCGCCGGCTGCTTGGTTTCTGATTTAAATTTTCTGTTCAGGTAATTTACAAAAGGAAATGATGGAAACACCATATCAAATATTTTTTTGAAGAAAAAAATCAGCAAAAATACTCCATCATGAATTCATAAAAAAATAAACGGGATTTTTTCACAGTATTGATCATGGCTAAGGATGTCATTGTATTTGCATCAATATCTACACACACTTTCAATCTTGCAATTCAAATTGAATATATACGAGATATTTAGGAATAGATTTAGAGAGGGGTTTTAGCTAGTTCCTGGGGAAGGTTGAAAAGAGGCTCTCAGCCTCATATATATATATATATATATATATATATATATATATATATATATATATATATATATTGTGTCATCCACAGACAGCTGTTGTGTTGTATTACAACTCTTCAGTGTGGCTATAGACCATCCAATTATCAAATCTAGTACCACGAGGTAGGATCAAAACCTTAGCTTCCGACCCAGAAGCTGGTACCCTACTCTACTCGACTGAACTGGACAGACAGTGAGGTTGAATTTAAGTGATATATTTTAATTTATCTTAGATATTCCTAATCCTCCAGACTGCATCATTCCATGTTGGAAGAGCATTGCATAATCTTACAGTTAACGAGTTACCTCACTTGAAAAAAAAAATGAAACAGAGAAAAAAATAATCTAATCCCTGAGACAGAATTATTTTCAATATCGACAGCCTAAAAGGAAAAAAAAAAAAAATAATTCTCTAATTATACCCCTAAAAATGAAAAAGAAGGTCCTTCCCCCTCGAATTTGAAGCCTGGAAAAAAAACAAAGAAAAACTTGAATTTCTAACTCATCATTAAGAAACAAATCATACTCAATTTTTTACGCTGCAAAGTGAAAAGTCTTCTCTGATTTAGACCCCGAATGGAAAAAAAAAAATTCTACTTGATCTCCATCTCCAGAATTGAAAATAAACGTGCCCTCCCTATTTTCATTCTTAAAAGAGAAAGGTTCAATCTCCTCAATTTTGACTGAACGTGAAAGAGAAGTCGCTTGGATTTCAAACAATTACAATGAAAGAAGTACGTTCTAATCACGATCTCCATGAGAGGATTAAATCCTCCTCCATTTAGACCATTAAAAGTTAAAATGAGATTTCTACTTAACAGTGAAAAAAAATCCATATATCCACACAAACCAAGCAGAATCTTACATAAGATCTACATGAAGACTCTTCAGCCATTGTTCGACACCTGTACAACATTTGGACAGACCCCCCCAAAAATTGGCACCTTTACTCAAAACACCTCAAAAAATTTCATTGGCCCCAAGATCCTGTTTGAAAAACTATGTAGATCTTTGAAGTTTTATTCTTTAAAACGGTGATATGCAGCTTTATAGTTAATGGTGAAAAATGGTATTATTTCCGTAGTAATTTCATTTAAACTCTCTCCAATTATGTTTCAGATATTGATGAAACGACAAGTATACGTCTCGGAATCGAAACGATGATTACAATCAAGTAAAACGGAAGACAGAGACACCATAGAATCTATTGAAATACTTAAATGGCAATGGGCAGGGCATGTTGCAAGAATGTCTGACAACCAATGGACATCACGATTCACAACATGGATCTCCAGAGTTCACATGCAACACCAAGGCGAATAAATATTATGACGGGAAAATAAATTGGACACATTTAGAAAAGACTGGCTCTACGATGCCCATGATAGTGAATCGTGGCGAATCCTCGGGAAATTCTATGTCCAACAACGGTTGATAAAATACTACTGATGATGATGATGATGATGATGATGATGATGATGATGATGATGATGATGATGATGATGATGATGATGAAACAAATAGTCGAAGTTATTGCATCTCCAAGTAAAACTTTGATCGTAGTAGAAAGGTTTGTGAATCCGTTCGAAGCTTCTTTTTTTTTTTCATCGGAATCATAAATATTTTTTTTGATATCTTGGTGATGCAGCTGGCTTAACCCGAAAAAGACTAGTCTGAATTTGAACTGCAATAGCCCAACACTGTCTTTAGTGTTGCAATGGCCTACAATTGAAAGAGTACGTAAAGCAGTCCCAAAATATATGGTCAACGGTGACTTAGGGATGCTCAGATTGGTCAAGCATATATTTCCCAATTTGAATAAAAGCAAGGCTTGATGGAATTACGCATATGTTATATCCACGATACATCTAGTGCAAGTGAATGAGGAGAAAAATAATGACATCTCATCAAAAATGGAAAATGACTTCTTTGGAATTACAACAACAATGGGTTCCTGTAATATACTTCGGATGCAAACTTGTTGAGTGCACACGTTCTAAACTTAACTCTTTTACAAGATCAATTTACTGAAAGAGCCATAATCAATGATTTTTTTGTCGTATCAATCATAATTGATAAATTATTTACAAACGGTTCTTGGATACTTACCGCAATAGGAAGTTGAGACTTTCGGTATTTCCTGCAATATACTTACTACCTTCTATCACTTAGTTTTATTTGGGCGCGTGCGTTTATGTACATTGGATCGTCGTCACAGGGGAGATAATCAGAAATATCGAATGAGAACGGCAACGAAAGTAGTTCTGAAATTATTTGTACATGAAAATTAACATCAAAATAATCGATCTCAATGTTTTGCAATGTAGTGACAAGAAATGGACAGAATCTTTCCACAATAATCAAGCTTTGTGCTCCGACAAACATGTCTTTGCTTGTAAAGGTTTCTTGGTGTTGGAAAATCATTATATACTTTAGTTTGTCGAGGAATCTAACTAAAATTTCGTTCCTCCTTTAATTGCAGTGTACCTTGCATACAAAATTGTTGTTTTCTATTACTTTTTTTTCATATACACGTCTACAGATTTCTAATAGACGTTTCCTAACCAGTCGATCTGTCAGTCGTTTCGAAATTGAATTAAACATCGGAACGATGAAGGCAAGGTTTTTTCATGTCATGTTTACCAGTAGCCGTTGTGTCATAAAAGTTTTCATGTCGTATAACGGTGTGACGACAATAAAAGAGCATTCATTCGGAACAATAGATCACGTATCAAACTTTTTGCGTGGTTCCAAAGTATCACTAATTAATAATGGATAAAACAGTCCGAAAAACAGCTGAAAGGATCAAAATCAGCCAAACTTTTCGATTCGGAACTTACTTTATAAATGAAGATGATACATTTTACGAACTAATTTAAACCTTTTTTTTTTTTTTATAAAATAAAAGAACACACACTAAGTCACTAGAATAAGTTCTTGGTTAAATTGTTCACTGATTTTAATTTGATCTGTTTTGAAATAGTGGCATTTTAAAGGGAACTATCAACTCTTTACTCATCTTTTTCCTCCACCTTTGGTTACCACGAACAAATCTCTGATCTTAAAACTACTTCTTCTGAATTGAAAATCACTGATATGCATGTAAAGATGCTGTACGCGTCGTTGAAGTTATATTTCCTATTTTATCCTAGATATTTTTTTAATCTGTTTTCAACAGATTTGTGCGTGAGCAAATTTAATCAATTGGTAGTTTATACTCAGCTGTTTTTTCTTTCCGTTGATTTATCGAGTGCAGGTGGTCCATGGTCGAGTAGCTCCTTCTAAAGCCAGCTTGTTCGCGTGGCTGGTTTTCATCGAGTGTTTTAGTGATCCGGTTGGTGATGATCTTTGTGAGAAGTTTGTATACACAGTTGAGTAGACTTATAGGCCTATAATTGTTGAGGTCTTTCAGGTTTCCTTTTTTATATAAAAGCATTATGATAGCAGTGTTCCAATCGTCTGGGACTTTACCAGTTTTAGACACAAGTTGAAGAGGACGGCCAGTTTCTTAGTGATGATTTTACCAGCTTTTCGGAGTAGGTCGATAGTGATGTTGTCTGGTCTAAGGGCAGTTCCTTTCTTCGTCTGTTTAATGGCTTCTTTCACCTCCCACGGGGTTACTTTTGGGAAGTCCTCAAATCCCTAAGGTCATCGAGGCCATCAGTTGGCAAGGTGTAGATCAAGTATATGTTGAAATGTTGAAAACATATATACAATCATGGCAGCTCGTTTATCAAGCTACATAAAGACTCGGACCCCTTTCAGCTCCAGAGAGAAGTAAGACAAGGTAATACCAGCTCACCTAAACTCTTCACGGCCTGCCTCGAGCTGATCTTCAGAAGGCTAGACTGGGAGAGTAAAGAAATTAAGATAGACAGCGAATATCTGAGCAACATTAGATTTGCAGACGACATGGCCCTTTTCACAGGGAACCTACGCGACCTCCAAC
Source organism: Thysanoteuthis rhombus (assembly GCA_963457665.1). Lineage (NCBI taxonomy): Eukaryota > Metazoa > Mollusca > Cephalopoda > Oegopsida > Thysanoteuthidae > Thysanoteuthis > Thysanoteuthis major. The sequence goes on along the minus strand of OY735202.1, from coordinate 4,668,450 downwards.
AAATGATAGATAAACTGAATGAAGAGAGCAAGAATGTCGGCCCTACACATAAACTTCAGCAAGACGAAGCTCATGTGCAACAACCACATCGGGGATAAAAACATCAAGATCAAAATCGAGGACACACAACTGGAATAAGTAGACTACATCTACCTAGGACAACGAATCTACATGAGACCCTCAAAAGAAGAAAAAATCAAGCAAAGAATCACACTAGAATGGCAAGCCTTTAGCAGAGCTAGCTCAAACTTCAAAATTAATTAGATCACATTAATCCTAAAGAGAATAGTGTATAACCAATGCATCCTCCAAAAAGTCACTTATTGAGCTGAAACATGGAACCTACCAAGAGACAGACCCGTAAATTGAGAACCACGCAACGTGCACATGAAAAAATAATGCTGGGCCTCACATGGAGGGACCACAAGACAGCACAGTACATCCGAGAAAAGATAAGAGTTGGGGACATCATAGAATTCATTAAAAATCTCAATGGCGATTGTCTGGCCATGTTGCAAAAATGGCAGACAATCGATGGACATCACGACTCACAACATGGATCCCCCTAAACCACATGCGCAACCAAGGCTGGCAAAATATTAGATGGAGAGACGAGCTAGACAAGTTCAGGAAGTACTGGCTCCGTGATGCCCATGATAGGGAAGTGTGGCAAATCCTGGGGAAGGTCTATGTCCAACGACAGACGATAAAGACTGATGATGATGATGATGAAATTTAATCATGAATCAAGATCTGCAATCTGCAATGACCTAAGAACATATAAAAACATACCTATGTTCAAGCTATGTTAGTTTTTCTTTCTGATTTAGTTCCCTGATACTTCTTTTCTATCTAATTGATTTCTTCTCTATGAATTGACCCATTCATGAGGCGTTCTCTTACTGTAAATGATTAAGAATGGCCTAAATACTGGAGTGATCGTCTTGCTTTGATTTGGACGTGATAAGAAGCCACTATGTCCTGCACTATGAAGATCTCTCTGGTTGGATTACTTAACTTTTGTGTATACCAACAAAAATGAATCAATCAAGATGATTGTGAACGAATGAAAAAACTACCAACATGCTATTGGCAAAGCGACGGATTAACAAGTGCTTGAACGCTGACCAGTTTTCATTCCCTTTAGTTCATATGGAACCAATTTCCTTCGGCTCAAAATGTTCTTTCGAGGGGTTTTTACACATTTGACAGTAGTTGACTGACTGCACAAACAAAAGAAATTCAATAAATTCGAGAGACCCTTCTTAGATTTCCCTGACATTGTGTAAATATAGTGGTAAGTATTTAGGAAAATAGGCATCTGTTAAGTTATTTTAAATGCAAAAAAATTTACAGAATAATCCTATGAAAGACACAATTGCAAAAAGTAACAGAACAATACTGTTATATAGAAAAGTGTTACTTATATTCATATGTTATATAACACTGACATCATTCAAATATGTCACAGACAACAAATTTTGATATTCAGTGACAGCTTCTTAGATAATCATTTACCATAACCTATGTGTTCTGTGTAAAGAAATGTGTAAAGTTAAAATCATCTCCACCTACTCCATTGTTACTAAAAAATGTTCAGTCGGATGGTTATGACTCTACCTTAATGGACTGGTGATGCAATAACAGCAGTAACGTCATCACAGTGACGTCATTACTGTGTTATTGCATTATCACATCCAATCGTTCCAACGTCAACAGAAACACTCCTAGAAGATTATATTGGGGAGTAGAGAAATGTGAAATCCTTCAAGAGGTGACTATTTGAACATCAGATAGCAATTATTTTTTGTTTGGTTTTGAAATTTTGAGTCTACAGGTCAATAACTTTAGTGATCGTGAGAGAAGCTTTCTGCCCAACAAGATTTAGCCACGGCGTCATGATAGTAATATTATGCATGATTACATTTTTTCTCTCTTTTCCATTTCTATTTCTCAACGATATGTTAATAATTCTATTTGGTAGTGTGTTCAAACAAGAACTCAATGATGAATAAAACGAACATCTCGTTTTATCGTTCTGATCCTCTAGTAATTAACCAAGCACGTAAACAACAATTTTTCCTAATGAATCCGTCCTTGAAAAAGAAATGCAATTAAAATAAGTGGTGCCTTCCTTGCTCTACTTCAACTGCAAAAGAAAAATGATGTAAGAGAGCTGTAATAAAAAAAAATAACAGAAAGGAATACCAATAATGATTAATGATGATCGTATTCTAATTCATCAAATCTTTGTTAGTCGGTGCAGCTGAATGTGCTCGTCACACAACGAAACTAAATTTCAATTCGAGTTTCCTTATAACTGGTAAAATGTAAAAATAAATACAGTCTGAAAGATATTCTCGTCGTATCATTTAGGAAAATTGTTTTGACAAATTTCTGAACCCCATTTTACAGCCACCTCAAAATGCTGCAATTAATATCTGAATAACGATATTTACCGATTCCACCATCGGGGTCATCTTCTTGGAATAGTTTGAATTATTATTGAGTTCTATTCGACAATAATTCCTGGATGGGAAATGAAAAATAATAAAGAACTATGATTTCTGGTATATTTTTTTCGCGAGTTGTTTGAGGGATTCATACTGCTGGATTCATAATACTCCACAGACACATTGCAATACTTGAAAAAATATCATGAAAAGATATTCTTTGGAGGAAATATGAGTTTCAAGATATGAATACAGGCAAAGAAATTCATTTTAATTTGCTTTTGGAGTGAATAAAGATGTATCTAAACTATATTCGACAATAAAACGAGGGTAGATGGATAGAATTTAGTTCTTACTAATCGATTTCACGCATGTATTGTCCTATACAAAGGCCACGTCATATCTCACAATGATAGACGGATAAGCAGCAGGCTGACTTACGCAAACCAGCCTTTAGATAGACTACACAAATGTGTGTGTGAAAACAAGAACCTCTCAAAATATATAAAGAATAAGAGCTTATAACATCATCATGCTGCTTACCTACGTATATGGCTTAAAAACGTTGGTCATATACCAATCATCATCTAAATATTCTGGGAAGCTTCCTCCAGTGTCGCCTCATTGTGCTCTGGAGTGTCGTCATCGTCAACAGTTATACGACGTAGGTATTTGGGTGATGGGGGGTTGTGGGGACTGAAGAGATCTGAGGATTGTTTATAAACGTTGATTTGGTAAGACTGCTCAATATTTGAAAGTAAATCGTACTTGGATAGTTTTCTTCCAAGATTTTCTACGATTAAAGTTTTTTTGATGGGATAATTTATTATCATTTCGGGTTTATGGTTATATTCAAAGATTTTCTGCTCTTCTTCAATCAGGTTGAGGTATGAAGAGTCGTTTGGCCAAGGAAGTATCAAATAGGTTCTGTGTGGAGGAGATCACGGAAGGTAACATTAGTCGAATAGAAATAAATCACAGATCTGTTTGATTTTATATGTGTTGCTTGTTCAGATAAGATCAAATCAAACTAACTACTGAACTCATTTTAATGTTTTGCATAGTTGGTGTTGAATATTTTCATTGGCAAAATTGTTATATTTGAGTGGGATATTTCATTGATACGGACGGATAATAAACATCGATGTTATTGTGAATGTGCGTGTTTGTACATGTACGTGCGTGAGAGAGATGATATGAGTGTGTATGTGTGAGTCTTCGTGTAATCAGGCCACATATATTTCATTTTCAATCTTTAATAGCTTGCAGAACTTTAGACGAAAGGACCCTTCTAAATTGATCTGAAACCGAGTAAGTACCGGTGAAAATTAGTTTCTAATGATCTACTGTGAACAATCTGGATTACTTTAGGTCCCCAGACCAATTTTAAAAATCCTTTGATACGTAGCATTTTTTTTTCTTGGTATTAGAAAACTCTATTCTCAGCTGATGAGAAATCGTCAAAAATACCTAAGAAAGTTGTTTATGGTTTGGTTAAATTTAGGTTAGATGATCTGTTGCCGGTGTGTAGTACACAATTACATTTAATTAAATATGCATTGTTTAGGCTATCAGATTTTTCCTTCCTCGATGTTTTCTATTCTTAAATAGATATATAAATTTATGATCAGATGCGGTGTTTCATGCTGAGATATTCTATTGATTCTGACTTGTCGGCAATTGAGTTGTTCCCAACTTTGATCGGATCAATGGTCAGTAGCACTCAACTCTACAATGCAGCTGAGCTTCGGAAGTACCTACAAAACTCTGGATCCAGTTTTGAGGAATATTTTCTCCGACAAGACGGGCTGGTTAGAATCTAAATAAGTATCATACTCAATAAAATATACCCAATGTATATTCAAAAACACAAATATTGACCTTCATATAGAACTGATGACACACACACACGCACGCACACTTATACATATATGCATATGTATGTATATAAACACATATATGTGTGTGTGTGTGTGTGTGTGTGTGTGTGTGTGTGTGTGTGAGTGTGTGTGTATGAGTATTTAAGTGAAAAAATACCCTATATATACAATGGGAAGTCAGTTTTCTTCGGGCACGTTATTCCAGACATCTCACCGATTTTTCTGTTTGTCTTTAATCCACAACGTGAAATTTCAAGAAAAATACAGCTTATACGTTCATCTCGTCTTACTGACAATTCCATTCTTCTTCTTCTTTAGGCTGAAGACTTTACCGTTGTTTTGTTATCATTTTTCTATTCGTCTCGATAAACCTTTGAACAAATGATTACTGCATGGATTGTCTACACAGCTATTGCATAAAACTAATAAATCGCAAAGCTTGCAGACATTTCTCTGAGTCAACAAAGATTGTGGGATAAAATAAATATTTACTGAAGACAGCGAAGCGCCTTTATCTATTGTTTGCATTCATCATGGCTAAATATAAAGCCATTTGAAGAGACGAATAAGGGTAGATGTGGACTGGCATGGCTCTTACCTATATGGAAAACGGAATAAACAAACCTGGGTCTCGCCAGATGTACTAGAATCAGCTTAATAAACATCATATCTATCTATCCATCTATCTATCTATCTATCTGTCTGTCTGTCTGTCTGTCTGTCTCTCTCTCTCTCTCTCTCTCACTCTCTCTCTCTCTCTCTCTCTCTCTCTCTCTATATATATATATATATATATATATGTATGTATATATATATATAGATAGATAGATAGATTGAAAGAGAGAGAGAGAAAGAGAGAGAGGGGGGAGAGAGACAGACGGACAGACTGACAGACGTACAGACATATACTCTCTGTGGTTTCATGCATGAGTAAGATGAAAAAGTCTTTCATAACCCAGACAATCCCTAGTAAATCATTTGGATATAAGTACCTTATATTATCTATTGATATAAAGTGAATACTTAGCTTTTCATTTTTGCACTGAATTAAAACCAATTTCATATACTTTCCCTCCCTCAAGGATTCTGTCTCGAACCATCAGCTGAATTAATCTTTATCTTTGTCAAGATATTATGTTTCAACATAAATCTTCAAATAGTTGTGTATACGAAAACAACTTTTAAATCAATGAAAAGAAATGTGTCGTTTATATTCGGCTGTTTGATACGGTTGTTGATAAGTTGAACTTCTTATGCAATTTGGCTAATTCATGAATGGAAAGGCTGATGAAATTTCAGAGAGTTCTGTTATGAAAAACTTTCGCATGAACAAAAAACAAATAAGCAATTAGTCGAATCCTCTTCGTGCATTTCTTTCATGCTTGAGAAATTTCCAAAGTCGCTGCTTTTGCATTATGAATTTATGACTTTCCATAAGTTTTCACTATTTAATGAGTTTTTTTTTATTTCATTATTATTATGCTGAACTGAAAGGTTGGGCTGACAATACAGTCATCTAGAAAAGCATGGATCAAATGCTTACCACTTACCTATGGAGGAAATAGTGAACATGGTTATCTCGAGCCTTGTAAAAGAAAATCACTCACAAGCCGACAGCTTTGCAGTTAATATACTTGTCTCGGTCTACCGAACCTCTGAAAAAGTGCACCCTGCCTAAAGAGTGGACTTGGAGTAAAAATTGATCCTTACAAAAACATTTCCCACGAAATCCTCAGTAAATGATCATATAAAGTAAATATTTAATCATTCAAACCGGTGTTTAACTAAAATCAACTTCATACCCCCTCTCATTAGCTCAGTTGCAAGCGCTGTCAGTGTGTCTGCGTATCCTTGCGTGGGTCTCTCCCCCCTCTCTCTCTCTCTCTCTCTCTCTCATTCTTTCTCTAGGATTTAGTTTTTTAATCATAAGTTCTTTTTATCTGTACTGCAGTTAAGATATCACGTTTCTACGAAAATCAATAAATGTACGCAAGTGACCTCCAAATCATTTAGGCAAGATTTGTTTTGATATTTCATGGCGTTCAAAATGGCAGTCGATAAACTGAACAGCTTGTTAATTAATGCTAATACTTTTTTTGGAACAGATATTTAAAATTCCAAATACCATCAGTAAGATCTATGCAGGATAAGACATATTCTGATCCTATAGAGCATATTTTTTCAAGGGTATATTGAGGACTAAAATAGGAAATGAAACTTCCAATTCGTTGTAATGCCCTTTGGATAGAGATTGGTTCATTTATTGTAGTCAGATTTTGTGTAGAGTGGTGATAGAGCACATTGGGACCTGTAGAGAAATTATACCTACGATAGCCCTTTAACTTGGCAATCTCCTTGGTGGTCTTGGCCAATCAAGCGACTAAGGAAGAGTACAATGCTTAGAATGGACTCCGTGAGCGTTGAATTATCTTCAAATCATTCAAACATGTCGGAGGTCATTGCCCTCTAAGAAAAAGTGAAGTTGTAGAAATATGTTCTGTATTTCATACATTTTTCATTATTTTTGTTAAGATACAAAGTTGGCTGCTAAGTTTCCCAGCTACCTGAATTGTTTTGAGTTAGCCAGTGATTTTCTCTGATCCCTCCATTTAAGTTGTTCTTTCATTTTGTCATTCTTTTTTAAAATTGTTGATTCATAAAAGGTGTCATCACTCCTAGACGTTAGATGAACGAAGTAGTTTTAACGGATGCACAAGATTGAAACAGAGTGAGTCAATAAGAAATTTCAAGAACATCATAATTTTTTTTTTCTTGCCAAATTGCCTTGATAAATCATTTACCCAATTTAAGTCATGGGCAGATCAAACTTGATTTAGATTATAAATAGAGGGAATTCAGTGGGTTCTGACGATCAGCCAATCATGACCATTGTCTCGACGGTCAATTGCCTCCAGTAAACTTAACTTCTCCTCTCTATTCACTAAAAATCAACAAATCTGCTTACGTATTGCAAAATAACCTTATGAACCCCTAAATCAACTACTAACTGCAACATGACTATTGCCATGTTTAATGGGAATACATCTTCTCTATAAACTCTTCTATCACTGTATTGTTCTTTATTTCAGTATTGTGTACTACAAGATGTAATACAATTTTTGTAATCAATTTCACTTGTTTCCAATAAATCAGATTTATTTTCTCATTATGACTGCAATATCACGTTATACAACCAATTCTTTGTACAAAGATTGGGTTCAAATTTTAGTTCTATAGTTTAGTTCAATAGGTGACTATTGAGGGTTGTATTAGAAGTGTACCTACCCTTAGAGAACTTTAATCGTTCTTGAAGTTTCAGCTTGTCCAACCGACCGTTTGCCATTCTAGAATGATTCTTCGTCTAATGGATATTCGTTGTCTTTGTTAGATGTAGTGTTCTACTAACTTCAGTGCTACATTTTTGTATGTTGATTATTGTCTTTGCCTGCAACATGTATGCTCTACTTGGCATTTGTTTGACTGAAATTCATGCAGAATCCATTTTTTCATTCCTTTCATTTAGTTAGTCTAGCATTATTTGGAGGTAATAGAGCTTTCTCTTAGAAAAGTTTAATATATATATATATATATATATATATATATATATATATATATAAAAGAAAATAAGTGAGGTACTCGTGAAATCTCGGCCGCTCTCCTTCTCCCCACAATCAACCCAGAATATTATTTTATACTGCATATCGTTAGGAATTAATATTTTACAGTTGATGTGAGTGAGAGATCAGTCAACCAATTAGCAAGACAATAATGTTTCTATTGACGCTGGGCTACTGATGATTTAATGTAGATAGAATTTTCAAAGATTTTTACTGTTGGTATACTTTAGGCAATCATGTGAGCTTTCCAGCGCTTAAAAGCAATTCGGTAATCATTGTGATTCAGATTGACAAAATGTAGGTAGACCTACGTTTATAAATTCTCATTTTTCCATCATCGATTTCCTTCCTATGTTCTCTTCAATTTTTTAGCAGGCTTTTCTATTATCCTTCTCTCACTGTTATCATCTTATCGATTAAATCATTTAGATTTCGTGTGTAAAGCATTCATCAAGAGATACGTATACAACTGACACGTACATGTAGAGGAAGTACCCAAGTAATCCAGAAGATATTCTCAGAGGGCCCACGATGTTATCTCAAAAATAACTGCCTGTACATCTGGCGTCCTCTGTTTCCATATGGGATCTGGTACAAGGATCTAACCCCGATAAAATTCCTCCCAATCGAATAATAAATCATCAATCAACATTCCCTGGAACATGCTGGTATTAGCTGACCATGACTATTCTCCCTCTTTGCCAGAATTTTTTATCCCAAGTATTGATCGACTCGGCGCCCCTAAGACTCAGTTTGCTGTATGGATGAACACCCGAGCATCCTATACCGTAGGGGACACACTTCCTGACAAAATTGACATCGCTCCGATATTATTGTTGAAACCATGTTATGTGTCATGATACTAGCATAGTACACATGAGAAATTATCAAAGTATGTAAGTGTACGCGAAGGCTTTTATTGCAAGCAGCAAAAAACATACTTCAAAGTCGATTTTCTTTCCTTAACGAGAGAAAAACATGGGGTCAACTCATTAGAAAAAAAAAGGCTACTCATAACAAATGGAATTGTTTCTTATAATTTTACTTAGCACTCAGTAAGAGCTGTAGCTGCAGCAGTAGTAGTAGTAGTGGTAGTAGTTGTAGTTGTTGCTGTTGCTGTTGCATATTGTGCTAGTAGTATAGATGCAACACATTGACTTTTTATTTGATTTAGCGTATGTTATATCGCAGACACACCTGTTTTATATTTTCTATTTCATCAGCAAATAGACATACACACCCACACACACGCACACATGCATGCACACAGAAGGAGCTTACTTACTACCACCAGCCAATTTAGTATCCATGCCTTCACAGTAACATGCCTCTTTTCTTTTTACTTTAGCCTGAGAAAAATAGGAACTTGCAAATATACAAACAACCAAACAATGCAACCAAAACTTTGTATTATGAGATACAATGCATTGCAGCAACGAATTCTCATCTCTAAAGAGAGAATAATGTTTTTCTCGTATCAACCAAAGTTGCTGCCCCCCTCCTAATATTTTAACTGATGTATTGTAAAGTGTATGAGAGTTGTAGATTTTGAATTGACAAATTTGGTTTATCGTATATATATATATATATATATATATATATATATATATATATATATATATATATATATATATATATATGTATATATATATATATATATTTATTGTGTCATCCACGGACAGCCTTTTCGATATATTACATATCTTCAGTGTGGCTACAGACTACGGGACTGGACAGGCAATAAGGCTGAAATTAAACGTTATACTTAAATTTAAATTACACAGATATCCCTCATCCACAACAATGCTCAATATATATATACATTTCAGGGTGAAGAGCTGAGAAAGTGTACACACACCTTGTTTTGGAGTAATGCACTTTTACACTTGAAAATACGATGAATAAAGGTAACGAGATATAAAAAAAAGTGTGTTCATAATGCGTGAAGGATTGCAAAATTATGGTAATACAAATATACTTGAAACCACCAAACTCAAGTGTGTGCCTATTTGTTAATGTGTCACGCAGAGCTTTTATAGCCAGAATTAGAACAGGAAGAGTTCCCTGCTGTGGAACCGGAAGCAAATACATACAAGAAACGTTCAAGATGAACATCATTGTGTGACGAAGTGAAGTGAATCTTGGAAGAGAATCTTTTTATACAAATACAAAACATTCTTTCTCGTTTCGCATCTTCATGTTTTTAAAATTTACTTTCAGTAAACCCAGCGGTGCCCGTGACTTAAACGAAAAAAAGAAGATTAAGGATTCCAACATAGATTACGAAAAATTAGACTCCAGATAAATCCATCTTAGAAGGGAAGCTTTTACACTAATACTTGCCATTCTTTTTTAGTTTTGCATCTTCATATGTTTTATATCTTACTATTCGTAACAAAAAGAAGATAATTCGGAATTTCGACGAAAGATTATATTTATTTTGTATTGAAAGTGAAATACACCCAAAAGATTATGTCCACCCACATATCATTGCAAAGCACCAGCGTCAACGATGTTGTCATCCCTTTCCAGTCTTTATTTCAAGAACAACTCTTATTGGTTGCAGACCATTTTAAAAAAGGGTCCTGCCAGACAATCCTGGGCGTAGTCCAGAAGTTGCAATTTCGGGGGTAAAACTAGTGTCTTACACGAATACTCTTGTGTGGGGGATTTTTTTCAGACATCTTAAAAAGGAGATTTTGCCTATCGATTCGGAATAGAAAGCTGATTTTTGACGCAATTAGAAAAATTTTGAAAATTGACGAAGATATTTTCGTTCGATATCTGACAAACTGTTAAAAGTCAATTTTTTGTTCATTTATCCCGCAATTATTCAAAAATTAATCTCATCACTCAGTCTTGTGCATGGCATTCATCGTCCAAAAGTATTTTGCTGCAGTTAATGATATATGTCAGGCGAGGCCTATCTCCCCCTTACTCATTCCATTTTTCATTATGATACTCCTAACTCTCATCCTCCCTCAGATTCATGTGGAACTTATACTTACCATCGCTCTATCCACGCCTTTCAGGGCGATTCTGAATTGGTTATCAGCTCATTTGGTTAATTCCCATGTTTCACATTGTAAGACATATAAGGCATTTAGGAATCAAGTCAGTTATTCTTAAAGCATAAAGTATACGAACAAAATGCATTTAGAGTGTTGAGAGGACTGAAAAGATCAATTAATTTTTCATTATACTCTGACATTTTTTTCTTCACCAATAACTCAACTGTTAGAGTTTGTGCATCATCTAGTGCAACTTTTTCAAGGCAATGCTGTTATTTTCAGCCATTCTCGAGTAACCTGGTGGTAAATTACTTCATAAAGCCTGCAGCAGAGCTGAGTCAGTAAATTGTGGGTGTTATATATAATGTTATGGTGATGCAGTTGAAAATACTCTCAAAAGTAATTCATCATTCCCCCTTATAATTTCGGACGGTTCCATGAGGAAGATTTAGCAATTGCCACTCAATTGGCCTCAAATGTTGCATTGAACATGCCTGAGTAAGTGTTTTTTTTTAATATGGTCAATCATCACTTTGAAGCAACGCTAAGTATATGTTTATGTAGAACCTTAGCATGATTGAGAATACCCGGACATACAGACATACAGATACACGCAAACGAACGGATACATACACACACACACACACACACACTCACACACACACACACACACACACACACACACATATATATATATAATGTACTGGGTTTGTTTTTGGTAATGTATCAATACAAATAGATACCTACACATTATGATACAGTATTATGTGTTCACAATATGATGCTTCCAAAATCTGGGGTTTGATATTCAATCACAGAGATATAATTGATTTGCTATCCTCTGATCAGGAAGCAGGAATGTTTGCACATTTCCCTAGCAGTTTCAGTGGCCGGTGTAATAATTTCAGAGCAGGAGAGTAACTTAGTTCTAGAAAAAATGGGGGCAATATAATATCCTGACCCATACGCATTCTTATTTGTTTTCTGATTTTTCCGAAGTGAATCAATACTGAACCAACTTGTCCAATCCTGACTATTTTGATGCAATGAATACTTCAAAAGAAGCAAACAAGTAATATGCCCAAGATAACATTGATGATTATTATGGAGATGATATGATATTAATTCTTATAAATCAGTCGAATGGTTTAATCCCACTTTATTTTACTTGCTTGACATTTCCACATTTCGAACTCTTAAGGCGTTTTCTTACAGTGAGAATCTTCGTTCCATCCTTACCGGTTTGCAGAATCTAAACCATCTTCTCTCTTCCTCTCTTAATCTTCTTCCTGTATTTTTTCTTCATATTTCAATTTAATTCCTAGATACATTCCTCCTACCCCTATCCTTTTGAATTCATCTTTTCGATGTGCGACACATACTTGTGAGCAGATATGTAGCTTATTGTAATATGAGTTGATAAGAGTGTGATTGTGAATACCACGATATACATACATTCGCTCATGCGTATGTGTGTCTAAGAGTGTGTATTAGCATTGTGCTGACATATTTCCATAATAAATATATTACTGCTTACAATGATTTTGTGAAATACATTTTATTCAAATGCATGGCATTCTTAATAGTTAAATCTTTTCTCATGTTTTTTTTTTCACGTTTTTCCCAATTCGCTAAATAATAATAGTTTTTATGGCTTGGATTTTTCTCTAGCAAGATCATCAACCATTGGATATGTACCTTCATATACATAATATCCTTCTAAATTCTATGTTTATTTCTTTTACTTCCTTTTTTTTTCTCGAATTCCTGTCTATTTATTCCTTTTACTTCCTTTCTGTCTTTCTTCCTTTCTTCAGATTTACTTTTGAATTAACTGTCTTTCTTTCTTCTTGTCCTGGGTACTCAACATCTTTTATTTCCTTCCACTATTCACTTCTTCTATTTTCTCCCTTCTTCTATTCTTTTCTCAATGAGTCAATTGCGTAGAACCAAAAATAAGTTGATACATCCATTAATATTGTTCCTATCTATGATGAAAATCCCTTGTTTAATACGCTCCTGGCACTTCTTCCTTGACTACCGACTGTCAAACATGGCGCTTATAATCACTCAAAACTTCAAAACAAATGCAATTGATTATTTTCAAACCAATTTTTTTCAAATGAACATTTAATCTGGTCCTTTTTCTATTCTATTTCCTTCTTTTCGCATTTCTTTCCATTCATTTTCCCTGCTGTCTTTTCTCTCTTCCTTTTTTCTCTCCATATTTTTTCCTGCAATACCTCCATTTCTCATCATTCATATGTTTTTGCTTTTTTTCTCAATAAACCCACTTTTTCTCAGCTTTTGTCTTCATTTTTTCTCCGCATACTTTTTTCTTGCTTTCTTTTTTGTTTTTCATTTCATTGCATTTCTTTTTTTCATGTCCCTGTATTTCTTGTTTTGTATTCCCCGATATCCTTCCCTATCATTCTTCCCTTTATCTCAGTTTTTTTCCCTCTCTGTTTTTCTCTCCGTCTTTTCTTTCTCCTTTCCATCTGATTATCTGTCAATGAAAAAGTAGGCCAATTTCCGAAGGATTTAAAAACATTGACTAACTTTCCCGAATAAACGAATTGCCCCAAAATAGACACATCGACTTTTGGACTGACTGTTACCGAAAAAAGTAAAGATCAAAAATAACATCTTTGATTCAAAAGTTTGCTCACAAGTTCTGCATGTTTGATTGATACCATTCCCTAGCCCTGAAGCCATATTCGAACAAATTTTCAATGGATATACACCTATGATGATATTCATTTTTTCAGCACGTATATGCCAGATCCCTGGTGCAATAATCCAGCAGTCTTGTGATTTAGCCATGAGACCAATATAGCTGAAAACTCCACAGGACTCAGCTGGAAACCTACACCTTGACTTCCCCCTGGGTCGCACTAGCCCGGTTAATTTGTGTATACGTATTCGGACAACAAATCGGTCAGCAAAAAAGATCGAACCATTTCTCCGTTAACTCCAAATTTTGACCATCCATAATCCTAAGGATAACAAAAATATGCAGACGAGCAATCATATTAAGGAGAACGATCACCATATAAGCAAGCGACCTCGTCAATACAAAAGTTGTCCTTCTACTCTTTTGTAAACTTGTATCACACACATACATGTGAGCTTGATATGCATATAAGCATCACTGCGACGGAAGGTTTCAAGAATATAAGAATCCAGTCTCTATCGACAGAAAATTACTGTCACTTCTACATGAAAAAAATACTATCTTACACATGTAAACCACTACTCAATCTGGGTACTGCTACTCTTGGTATAAAAAGCCATCATTATTGTTATTGATGAATAAGTCAAATTCTATGGAGTTAGAATGGTACATAACTCTCACTCTGACAAAGATTCTATGACAGAACATTTGCATTTTAAATTATGGGATAAAACAGTACAGAATGAGAAGGTATTTTGTTTTGAACTTTTGCTGATATTTCCAAATGAATACAATCAATAAATTGATGAGTGTCGATGATCCAATCGGTTGCTGGCAGTGAAGTTCAGTCATGTTAATTATGCGCCTTTTAAAATGTAGTGTTTTGCCTCACACAAAAGATTTCAGAATGGATTTCACCTTTATCTGCTTTTTAAAATTACCGAGAGAAAACAATCTAGGCGGCTGAAGAGTAATTCATGCAGGAAAGATTTTGGGAGAAAAATAGTTGAGACATTGGTAAGATTTTCCAAACTTTATAAAAGAATCACATGTTCTGTACGTACAACTTTGTGCACAATTGGCAAGAAACATGAATTGAACGAAACGTTTGTTTTGTTTTTTTTTCTTGCACAACCAAAATCTGCTTGCTTTGGATGAGAAAGTTTGCAATATACTGATATCAACCACTATCTAGTTGAAGAATAATTCTTTTTAAAAAAAAAAATTACGATGGAAAAGGTCAACAATTAAACCAAATAAAAACTCGATTCATGATTTTTATAAGATCAGATAAGTTGCGAAGACACTAAAGGTTCTAGTTGAAAACCAACAATTTAGGCGTTCAATGGAAAAATATTACTGTAAACTGTGAAGGGTGAAAATAATTGAATGCATTCACATTGATATTTTACCGTGGATATCCATGGCTTTTACAGGGCTGAAGGATCAATGGATACAGGCGTAGAATAAAGAGTAACATCAGCTGAAACACAAAACTAAGTAAACAATCTCCCTCGAAGAAAAGAAATCAAGACACCTTAGCAATATATTGATTGATATTCATGTATTTGTGTGTGTCTTTGAGTTCATGTTAGTTCTTAATAAATGCATAATTTGATGATTGATAACTTACAGGTATATTTGAAGGTGAATTGTTTGTCCAATGAAATTTTGATTCGTGGGCAAAAATATGCATCTACGAGATATATATATATACATAAATATACATATATATATATATATATATATATATATATATATATATATATATATATATATATATATATATATATATATATATATATATATATATATATATATACTGATGATGGGAAGAATCCCGAAACATGTATGGACTATTGACATATAAGGATTAATAAACCTTACCACCAAAAACATCACTCCCGAGTCCGTCTCACTCTCTAAAGTACACATTATATATATATATATATATATATATATATATATATATATATATATATATATATATATATATATATATATATATATATATACTAGCAAATATTGACTCCTCTGGATATATTTGTCCGAAGACTCTCCTAAATGTGTGGGAGAGAAAACTCAAATGATGTTCTGTAATTTTAGTCGTAGATCCCTTTCTGCTATATAACAATCATTTGTCTATTCAATCGATCATAATTCGAAAATGGCTACAACACAGATCAGTCACCATTTACAAAGGTGACAGGATTCCTGGAGGATCATCTTTCAAATTTAAATGGAGAAAATAGAGACGTTAGCTTTGAGCAGCCATTTAGCAACGTTTTGTATGAGATGAGGTAGCAACATCAGTAATATGGTCATGTTTGCAGGTTCATCTTGATGCATTGCGATTAGGAACCTCTGCGTATGTGCTAGAACGTGACGTCAACATGTGTTGTCAATTTGGGAAGGGAACAAACAGCAGCAACTGCTGCAAAGTCTTTTTGGGAAAGTGATTGGTACCAGCAAAATGTATTAACACGTGCCAACAGGATAATGAAAAATTTTGCGATGCAATACTTTTTCTTTTCTTCAGCAATGTTTTCCCCTTCAAGTTGCCGTATTATCAACATTATCAGATCACCATACAACGCACACGGACATGCACGTCTCTCTCTCTCTCCCTCTCTCTCTCTCTCTCTCTCTCTCTCTCTATATATATATATATATATATAGAGAGAGAGAGAGAGAGAGGGGGAAAGAAACAGAGAGAGAGAGATAAGATGTTAATGTCTGTTTCATATCTAAAGAAAATGAATAACGTAATGAAATGTGGATTTGAAGCAACGAACGATTGTTTGATGAAACATTACTGAAAAGAGATTGCTTCTGTTTCATCACAGACCATGACAGATGCATCCAATACAAATATTTTTATGAGGACTAATGAGAATTCGTATATTGTGCAGAATGTGACTTTGATTCTCCGATTCTACAAAACCTTTGAAGAACGACTCAGGGTTTATAGTGTCTATGTTCGATTTGACTTTCAGTCAATTGGTGACTGCACGTCGAATCTATCTGTTAGATATCCGTGGCCTGTTCACTCTTTCCTGGTCAATCCCGTAGAGGGGGTCAAATCCGCTGGCAACAATGACAAAATGTTTGCCTTTGTTTCAAATTCAAGAATATCTTTTGATATTTAAAATTGATTCGCTGCCCTCGTATATAAATTGTATAAATGGTATTTTCGTTCGATTACATTCCGAGCTTTGAAATTCCGGCCTTGTTTGAATTAAGATTAGATGCCATGAAGATCGATTAATATCTTTGTGTGTGTGTATCAATTTGTAAAAATGTTGATACTCTATGGTAGTATGTCTCTTTTTCTGTCTGTCTCTCTATTATACATTTTGTTCTCTCAGTGATTAGAATATATAAACCGTGAAGCAAGAATAAAATTCAAAGATTGTCAAATGGATTTCCCATGAATTGAGAGAAATTGCTTTCTTTTCAGATTTACTTTCTACAAATCACTTATAAATATAATGATCTATTCCTGAAATGTGAAGCATCATGGATTTAAAATGGATGCTTTATCATAAATCTAATGTGCCTGCTTTGATAATACTCTTTCCGCTTCAAATCAGTTCATGTTAAACTGGTGAATGATTAACTTATTGGTGAATGAGATTGTCTTTGCGTGAATCAAACTTGTAAACATTTACAAAAGTGAACGTCATTTCTTAGAGATAATTTTTTAAGTTTTTATTATGTTACTTGCCACATTTATTGGAACTAAGATATTAGAGAGATTTTCGGTTAAATCCTTCCTCATTCCTAGCCTTTTGGAAAAAAAAGACAATTTATGACTTTTTTGTGAATGAAACAAATGGGACTATATTATGAAATCACGCACGAGAGAGATTGAGAGATTGAGATGAAATTAATAAAACACGACGTAATTTGGTTCTGGGTGAATATACTTTTGTAATATAATCATTAGGGTGAATTGTATTGTTATAATTTGAAAGGCACTAGTTCAAAATGTAGTGTTCAATTTTCTGTTATCGTTTTTTTCATAATCATCTCTTGTTAGAATCATCTGACAGAAAAAACGGATGATGCAAGCAATGATAAGCGTCCATTTTTCTATTTATTGTCTCCTACGTACGCATCCAATATTCTCGAGTATGACTAAAACTATTTTTTCTAATTCTCCATAAACGATTTCTAGCAACCCTCAAGTATTATAAAAATCATGTAATCCAATTTCTATGCGTTTAAAACGCTGTTCCAATAATGAACATTTTGTTTTGTTCCCAGATATTCCAAACTACATAGAGAATTAAATACAAACCTTGCATCACATACGCCTCGTTTGTTATTAAAGGAACCAAATAGTTTGGATATTTATCCATTCAACAAATATCTTGATGTTTTTTTCTGGCAGGGAAAAGATGAAAAGCGAATATCACCATGTTATAATTGAAAGATACTTCATGGCAGCCTCTGAAGTATTTTCTAAAACACAAACTCAATGCTTTCCCAATCATTATATATGTTATAGAAATTTCAGAATATGATCGAAAACAAACTTGAGAAATGATTGCAGGAGGTGCAGAGTATGCAATCATGCAGTATTTATTTATCATTTATTTATTTCCATACGAGATTCGTCTATAGAAACTCTAGAAGATGGTTTTTTCTATTGAGATAATAAATGAACAAAGCGGTCCAAATATGGAGGAAATGAAAGAAGTATTTGGAGAACTACTGCATCGAAAGAAAGAGTATTATGATTTTCTTTATTGTTCAAAGCATGCACAGGGTGTTTCATAAAAGATGCACGTGTAAACATTATGCTGCAATATCAAACACATAACCACTCTATTCTCAGAGTCAGCAGAATTCAGCAGTATTATCTTTCTCACTTAAACTCCTATTCCTCTATGTTATGTCACCCAAAGGGTTTCCCAATGTATGCAAAAATAACCACATAAAACAGATATGAAGCTGAATCCAAAGATGAATGATTATTTTACCAGAGTTTAAATGTACGTGTTATTTGCAAGCTTTTGCCCTTCTTCTAAGATTTTAGATTGAAAATATTTTCGAAAAGATGGCCGTTTTGGAATTTTAAAAAAAAAAGTCCAACTTCAGGATAGGTGATGCTTTGGGAGATCAGCCTGGTCGAACTTGGACATTATAAATTTTGCAATTATTATCATTGATTGTCCCATCATCTCAATGATCCTTCCCCTCATTAGGTCCTGATCTTAAAGAACTCTGCTTCTCAACAACATAATGTTTTCCCTCCGTTTATTATAACACTAATTCTGATTATTGCTGATAGATTGAAAGCCATCCGCAAAAAAACACCAAAATAACTTTTTCAAAGGATTCCAACGTGACTTATCATATACTTTGGATCAGTAACTTGAGTTCAATCACTATAGTTAAATTTCAATAAAACAGCTTAAGAATAAACCAACAAACAACTGTTTCGTTGTGTTGCAACTATTCAATGTGGCTATAGACAATACATTATCCCAGTACCACAAGGCAGGATTGAAACCTTCCCATCCGGTGCAAAGACCAGCATTCTACCGCAGAGTCACAGAACTGGACAGTCAGTAAGGCTTAATGAAAGCGATATATTTATTTACCCTGAATTCCTAATCCATCAGAGTGCTCTATTCCTATCGAAGAACATTGCAAGGGCTTACATCCTTTCCTTTTTTTTTGTTGGTCACTGTATGTTTTATTTTCTGCATCGGAATGTGAATCATGTATGGTTAATATAAACTACGAAAGTAAACAACTTAAGTTACGTGAAGGAGAAGTTGAAAAAATCATTTATAACAATCGTACAGAATGAATGCAAAAAAGGGAAGGTCCTTCAACGGGATAAATTTGCGATTACCCAATAATAACTTAAAAACAGATTCGAAAAACAAAACAAGTTACTTGCTTCAATGAGCCCAAACAGGACAGAATCAATAATACATATAATACAGTGAATGTTTTTAATCAAAATCTATTTAGTCTGTACGAATCACGCTACTGACAATGTGCCTGTGAGAAGAGTGGTGTTTATTTATGCCTGTGTGTGCGTGTGAGAAGAGTGGTGTCTATTTATGCCTGTGTGTGCGTGTGAAAAGAGTGGTGTCTATCTATGCTTGTGTGTGCGTGTTTCTGAATGTCGGTGTGGATGGTTTGGTTGCTTTTAGAACTTGGATATATCCAAAATATTTTCAATGGATACTTTGAAATCAACATCCCCACATTTTGAAAGATTAACTGAAGAAATTCTCAAAAGATATTACGTAAAATTCTAAAAATAACCCTCATCCCTGCTCAGTCAATTGAATGGACTATTTTTCTGATCTGTAGAGGTCCCTTATCCTGTATTTCATTAGTTGCATTATCCCGAACCTCCTTATGAATTTTTGTATTACCAAGGAAAACATTATTAGTCCGATTATTGTATATAAGAATTAAAAGTGATGAATGGGAACTGCTTTGTCTTATATAAAAAAAGTTAGAGAGCAAAACATATTAAATATCATGCAAGTCCATTTTTAACAAATGAACTCCACCTCTATTCTAGAGTTGTATAAAAGCTCACCAAATAATTTTGAAAATACAACGTCTGTAATCATGACTTGTGCTTAAATTGGATCTGAATGAAAAAGATGTCTACTAAGTCTTGAGTTACATTCTCTCATTACGGGGTGCTCTATCTGCCACGGTGTCACCACGACTGGACAATTCAATGATGTCTGCCTCGTTTACTAATTGCCAGCAATGGTTGAAGAATCTAGTCTGTCCTGCTATTCGCACCTATCCGTGTGTTATAGGGAAGGGAAGATATCCATACCATGTCGGCATTTTTAATTAGACAAAAATGATCAGAAACCCTCGTATCCTGAGTTTTAACTACATTCAGCGGTTCTGTGCTGCCAATTCTTGGACCATTTCTGCACTCCACAGTGAAAGGCAGTTTTTAACTGATATTTTCTGATTCACATGTTCTCAAACACATTTAACCACAAGATATATACCTGGTGGAATTCCCTTCAAAATGATTGATTCAAGAGGGAAAATATTTTCCTAATAAATATATTTTGGAATGTATATATTTTTGAACTTCAATTCTGTTCATCATTTCAAATATTCAATATTTTTCGTATTTAAGAAATTTTAAGCCATTTCCACTCATTTATTTTCTAGGTTTTTTGGAATGAAAATATTTCAATTTTATTAATCATCTCCAAACTTTCAATAATTTTTTTTAGGAAATTTCTCTATGTTATTTTTACTTCCCCGGATGCTGCATTTATATAAATATTCTCAGAATCTGAATAGAGTTTGTAGCAGTAGATTGACGATACCAGAAACGGCAGACTCGGTGATTATCCAATATTATTATCCATTTTTTCATGGATTTTCCACTTCTTCTGCTTTTTGAGGTAAAATCGTTTGTCTGCACACTTTCATTTCACACGTGTTGAATATTCTGCTTTTTAAAAGGAAACGTTTCCCATTCTACATTCCTCCAGTTTCTTATAAGGATTCACGTAGTCACGTTGAGTGGATTGGGAGTTAAGGAAAATACGGTGAAGGACAAATGCCTCCCTTCACTATCTCAACAAAACTTTTCAACAGGCTTAAGAATTTTCTCTTTAGATTGGAAAAAAAAAACTCAGGAAAACAGGAAATAATCTTGTTAACGCATATCGATTCTACAAAATCCCAACCATACCCTCTCAACATTTTTATCAATGTCGAATAAATCTGCACGATAATTCTGTTGTGAATAATGCAAATAATGCTAGCATCAACAGGGGACGGGGCTTGCATGATTCAGCATTTTTTTATGGCTTCCTCTACCGGTGGCGATTCTGGTGGGGGATAAACGGTCTAGACTGAAGATTACCTCGTCTAAATGTCGGTTTTTGAAATCGGTCTGTAATCAGCTGACTAATATGGCCCCCATCATCTTGTTGAAACACGATGAAATCTTTGGGTGCCACACCTGAAGTCCTCAAATAAAAATATAGAATGTAACTTTCTTCATCAGCTCTTGTAAGTTGTCTTGATAATAAGCAATCTAATCTCATCCATCCTACTTCTTTAAGTTTTTATATCATGTAATTTTGGGGGTTATTTGCTATTTTTTTTGTTTTTGTTTGATTATTTCTATTTGTTGTTGTTTTTAATTTTCCTCTCGTTTTGTTTAACATGGATTCAGAAACTATAATATATTTAATCACCTCCCACTGGAAACCCCTTCTTCCAAATAAAAGATTCGGGTGGAAGAGAAACAGGGGAGATAATTGTTGCTTTTTCCTACAACTTAAAAGGTCTTTCCTATCTCCATCTGTCAGAACGTAATGTAACAGAAGATATCTCAATAACGAATGACTCATAACGAATGGAGAATAACGTCATGCAGAGTGCTTACAGAACAACGATTTTTTTTGTTATATGTACATGGTATTTAAAAGGAAATTAGATAGGCCAAATCAATCATGAATCCATTGCATAAGCCACAATAATATTTTTCAACCTTACATAAGATGTATTCTGTTTTTCTTCTCTGTTTTAATATCAACCTTTTTTTTACGTTACTCTTCGCTAATTATTATGCTGTAGATCGACAACCTAAATGGATGTGAGATAATATGGAAGACAATGTGGCACTGTCTGATTCACGAAGGTCGAAATTTGATCTTTTTTGCATGTATTCATTTGTAAAATCCTTTTTTTCCAATTTGAACCACTCCCCGCTCAAATTCATCCGTTTGGACCCTTCAATGCTGCAAAAGAATCATAAACTCAATTAAAATGAATGAGTTAGGAAAGGTTAGCAACTAAAGAGGCTTCTACGCTGGGGACTTCAAGAATTCGGTTAGAGAATATTAGGGCCTAATATAAAGCTCGGTTATTTGATAAAGAATAGACCAGGAAATCCAAAAGGAATCGAACAGTGTTGAAATCATAGAAACTTCTGCTGGATTGCATCATGCAGAATTCTGTGAATTGAATCGAATTTGCAGAGATTGTCCGGCTTCTGTCGATTTTTTTTTCATGATAAAGCGGAATGGGAAGGTATTGTCGGAGCATTTATTGAAATTGGACAATGAATTCAGTAGCAAGAAAATGCATCATTTGTTGATTGATAAATTGCACCTCCTATTTTAATATTGAAACGAATAAGTCTCTGCATATACAGCTCCTTAGATCTTAGAAGTACATGAATGTTATTCTTCATGCTCTGCAAGATTATTTATAGAGGTTATATACAGAAAATTAAAATCTATACATGGATATATTTGAATATATGATCATGTCCATTGATCTCCTCCCTATCCTGCATATGTACGTTTTTGTGCGCGTGCGGTGTTTGAGTTTGTTTGTGGATGGGTGTGTGCAAGTGTGTGTGTAAGTGTGTGTTTGAGCTTGTGCAGTATTTGATACAAAGCATGGATAAAAATCCAAAAATGCGTATCCCACAGAAGTTCAAATGCTGCAAACAATTTAGATATATCATTATTTATCATATTGCATTTTATTCATCGATATTAGCAATAGTATCATTCACAGATTGGCTCGATTTTACCTGAAAATCGTTCTGATATTCTCATTGTACCATATTTCATTTATGTAATTGATATTCATGTTTGAATTAAGTGAATGCTTTGCATTTTAGAATGATGTAATATTTGCACGATTGGTGAAAATAATATAACCCATAACTAACTTTTTGTGCGTTTTGAAAAGCAAAAAAGTTTTCTGTGTAATTTCATTTTTTTCATCATCAAAGGGAAGAGTCTGTCTGTTAAAGGGATAGCACTTGGTATTTCATCCCGTTTTCCTTATTTGAATCGTAATCAATAACCGTCGGAGGGCGATCGGAAATATGATTTGTGATAAATTGACGCAAAATGGATTCTCTTTGGAAAGAACGATTCTCCTTTCCGTAAATGGACTCATCAATTCGAACTTGAATTAAATAATAAGATATCATGAATAATTCCCTACATCATTAGACATGAAACAGTTCTCATCTTTGAATAGCACTATAGGGATTGATCTACTAGCAATTTTTATATAACCCGTCGTTATATTAGTGAGAACATTTCCACGAATAAAATGCCCAACGAAGGTTTCACGACGTTGAACGAGGCATTGGAATTTCCCGTTTGGTTATTCACAATTTTTCTTTCCCTGGTTTGTTTCAAACATAGGCTAATCAATTCCACTGTCAGTGGCGTTAACAATCACAAAACTAGCACTTTCTCAGGTGTATATACTTGGCATTGAATTAAAATTGATGCTTTTCCTTGCACACACAAACACATGAGTACACAGACACATAAAAACATACAAAACTAAACGAAAAACGCACACAAATATATTTGCAAGAGTTACATCGTATGCGATCGTGTGTGCACTAGAGAGACTTGAAAGCGAACATATAAACCAGACGAAGAGAGACAGAGACAGACAGACAGACAGACAGACAGACAGACAGACGGACAGACAGACGGTGAGTGTGTGTGCGAGCGTGCATGTATATGTGAGGAAAAGAGAGACAGCCGTCTCGGTTTTATCGATGAAAAGATACTGACTGGGATACTGTCCTTATGCATACATATTACTTGGCCTTAAATGTCTTTCACGCTCAATACCTCCCGTTCCGTCTTTATGTAGCAATTGATCGGTTCAATTTGTAGACATGTGCACACCAATGCACACTTTCCTATGATTTAAGTGGTAAAATTAGATTGGTACTGATGATTTCATGAAACTTCAGACGGATTTCCTGAAATCTTTGAAAATTTGACTCTTTTTAAGAAATCAGTATAGTAATGGAACAACTTGATATGCAGGCCATCAGCACTGCAGAGAGTTTGCTCCTCACAGAGTGTCTGTTTTTTGTGGTCTTGTGTCAATCTAATGTAAATGTGTAACTATCAAGACGTATTCGGCTTCCGTATGTATTCAGGTTGTTTGTATAACTCACTATTTGAATTATGTGACCCATTATAAAACACGTTGATTTCCGTTAGCACTGGATCAAGTGGCATGATACAACGCGTTGTCTCGCTGCATGTTTCTGCGTTGGAATGGCTGCTCTTCTTAGCTTCAAGTTAAAATACAGAACGGGACTGGAGCGAAGAGTTTGATGGAGACACTCACGGACTGCAACGAAACCGTCTAAGCATCAATAGATCCCCTTCTAAAAGGCAGTGTGTCATCTACGCAGTTTGATTTGCTAAACGCCAACACTGCAGGATATATGACGTGCCAGTATATAAAAAATGATCAAACAATAATATGAGAGAGAAAATAATAATTTCAGGAACATATACGTCTCTGATCCTCTAGACTCACGGACGCTGCCTGTGATGGAGAATTTATCAAAAAGAAAAGATAAAAATTCCCAATATATATATATATATATATATATATATATATATATATATATATATATATATATATATATATATATATGCTGTATGTGCGTCTGAAGAACTATTGATTGGTCTGGCGTCACTCGACCTGAGGGAATGAAAGTTGATGTCGGAAAGAAGGCAATAGATCGATGTTAATATGTACGTTTTGCATGAAATTGTAAGCAAGTCCCTTCTTTCATTTCCTTTTCTCTGTAGCCTGTTTTATGAATCAAATAAATCATGATGTAAAACAATAGTCGCACATCGGGTTATCGCACATGAAACGTTGTCCGGTCAAAAACTATATTGTGACTGACTGAAAATACCACGGGTCAGTGAGACAAGACGATCTTTCTCACCTGAAATCTTCGTAACCAGTCTCGAAATGATCTTCTGAAACCTAAACAAGGAAAGTTAAGGAATCAGAATAACTGGCAAATACCTAATAAACACAAATCTGCTGACGAAATGCATTCCACAAGAGAAGCCATCACGCTAACCAAGTGATGCTAGACTAGAATTTAAAGAACACAAAAAGTATGTCTCCATTTGAACTCCAGTAAAACAAGTGTCATGTAAAACAAACATATTGAGGATATACATAGAATCTAACCAAACGATTGACCCCCAAACTGACAATCATAAAGCATGCTCAGGAGAGAATCATGGTTCTTCATCATGAAATCGTCAGTCAGAGATATCATTGGATGAATTGAAAAAATCAAGTGACAACGGTTTTGTAGCAAGAATGAGAGACGGATGATGATATCACGACTCACAACGTACATATATACGGTTCATAGGCAAAACTGTGGTAGGCAAAAGATAGAATTGCTTGGCCATTTTGATAACCTCACGTGATGCCCACGTTAGATAGGATTGACAGGTGTACAGGATTGTGTATGTCCAACACTGGGCACTAAAAAGTTGATGATGACGAGGATAAACTATACAACAAAGTTTGCACAACTGCGAGTATAAGTCTTAAAAAAAGCAGATAGCATTGAAAATTTCGTGTAATCCTTGCATTGGGTGTATTTTGTGAATTGCTTGACAAGTTGAGTGTTTTTAGACTTCGTCGATGTACGATGGACACTGTGTCCGTCACCCACTCTGGACATTGAAAATCTGATCTAGGGGTCCCATCAATAGTCAAAAGTTCAATGTGTACTTGCTAACATCCATGTATATTCTTACACAAACATATACTGAAACAGACACACCGCCAAACACACAGACACACAGACACACACACAAACATATATATATATATATATATATATATATATATATATATATATATATATATATATATATATGTATATATATATATATATATATATATATATATATATATATGTGTGTGTGTGTGTGTGTGTGTGTGTGTGTCTGTGTGTCTGTCTGTGTGTCTGTCTGTCTGTCTGTCTGTCCGTCTGTTTGCTAAGGACTGGGACCGATACGAATGGAACCTGTACTAAATATCGTTAGTGTCATTTTCTCCCATAATCTTTACACAATAAATAATGATAGATATCGAATTTTTTCAGCGTCTACCATGTGGGAAATCGTATTATCCCATCCATTTTTTTTTTAATTCCAATATTTTCTACTTTTTTCTCATCAACCCGTTGGTAGATC
The DNA here is from genome assembly GCA_963457665.1 of Thysanoteuthis rhombus. NCBI lineage: Eukaryota > Metazoa > Mollusca > Cephalopoda > Oegopsida > Thysanoteuthidae > Thysanoteuthis > Thysanoteuthis major. The sequence continues at coordinate 4,641,766 of OY735202.1, read as the reverse complement.
TTCACCTCCTGTACCGATACATCGCAATGAACGATGAACAGATAAACAAACAGATACTTTCTGGACGAAATTTTCTCTAAATTACGGCTTAGTTCTGATATTTTCCCCAAATGATACATTCTGATTTTTTTTTCTCCATCACGTATCTATTTTAAAGTTATTAGTTGAATTTACAGTATTTGTTGTTGAGAGTAGGGTATTATGTAATAGGCTATAAGTTTCAGAAAATATCCTGTATTTCATATGATACTTTTTAACTGAGAAAATGTTTATCGCAGTAATGGTACACATAAGGTCTGTCAGGTAAAAATCTATCCATTCAATATAAGCATGAGAAAAGTCAACTTATAATAATGTATCTTTCAATGTAGTCCCATCAGGGTTTACTCTTATCTGGAAGTCCTGTTCATTTTTCAAAACATATTACAAAATCCTATCGTGTAATCAACATCATCGTTTGAGCTCATCCTCCATACTTAACACACACACGAACAAAAGAAAACTTCAATTATGAATCTCAAGCACAAGCAAACTCACACTACAATTCTAAGAACATACATGGTCAAAATTACCCTGAAAATACACGTGCATAGCCAGGAGAAAAAAAACAACATACATAGATGAGCTCTCCAATCGGAGATGCACTATACCTCTGAGAAAGGCAATATATATTTCTGTTAGCAGAAGTGTTGCAATTGAGTTGAAGGGCTCTTCATTACGGTCAGGGAAACTATAAATTACTCTATTCATTGTATACATACATACATACATACATACATACATATATATATATATACATACATATATATATATATATATATATATATATATATATATATATATATATATATATATATATATATGTGTGTGTGTGTGTGTATGTCTGTCTGTCTGTCTGTCTGTCCGTCCGTCCGTCCGTCTATCCGTCTGTCTGTCTGTCAATCTCTCTCTCTGTCTCTCTGTCTGTATTTATGCATTTGGATAAATTTCTGCAGGAATTGATCCATGTGTCCTTAATTTTGCTATACTAAAATCCATTCCACCCTGACTTATATCTTCTGAACATCGAATGAAATAAATACAAACGAATTTGTGTGAATTATTTTACGAATTAGGTCATTCTTGATATGAATTAAATGGATACAAAAGTTTGATTTTCTATTAGAACGCACATACAAATGAACTTACACGTGAAAATGACTACTTTTAGTATTTTTTTCCGAAATCACTTTTTCACCTATAATCAAAACGTAAACAACACTCTGATAAATCAATATAATTGATGCAAAGTTTATTGTTTTTGGTAAATGTTTTTGAAAAATATTTATCACTGGGAGTTTTCACACCGAGATCCTATACGAAGATGTTTGTTTTTCTATGCAAAAGTATAAATTACAATGAAAGCCTCAAAAAATACCTTTCCTGGAAGTTTGGCCAAAAACAACAATTATATGAGGTCAGTTTGTACGGATATCTTCGTCTTTGTTGTTCTCATATGTACCAGCAAACTCTTCTTTAGATGTTAGCGAAATTGTAGTAAATAGAGGAATTAGAACACTGGTCGTATTAACTTGTCAATAAAATCCAATGTTATCCTCTGGGACTGCCCCCATAGTTTAGGATAAAATTGGTTTAATTTTTGGACACACTTTTTTTTATTTTTTTCATATCTAATAGATTTTCTCACTTTTTTCCGACGGATCATGTCCCAGAGTTTTTTTAATAATTCTAATCATATTTTTTGTTTTGGTGGCTCATCGGCTTGAAGAGAATTGATAGATGTTTTAGGTTGGATGAACAATTCATTATTAACATCCTCTATAACGTAACTTTACGGTCTATCTCAAGTGAAAATGACATTATTGGTGGTATGCACTCTCTGGAATCTTCGTAGTCCAGACTGTCACCTCATTTCAGAAAGTAATATCACCTCAAGTGATTTTTTCTTTTCACATTCGGACCCAATTATCTTGATGTCTGATTACACAGTTATACCACTTTTGATTCGATAGTTGGGACAAATAAAAGTAACATGACCAATGGATTTGTGTGTGATAATGGACACGAATGAAAAATGATGACACTTCTTTTGGTTTCGTTTCTGTATTTTTCCCCTCTCTTCTATCCTGCCTCAGAAATGCTATGGTAGATTGTACAAGTGTCTATTCTACAGCATAGTGGTGAAACTAAGAATATCGTGAAATCTTAGAAATTCCAGGAATTTCTTCCTTTGTTTATAATCAATGGAAGGATACTTAAAATACCTGTGATGTTGTTCGATTCAAATGTAATGTATTCGATTCAAAGTATACGTCCCATAAGTATGACTGTAAGCTAAATGTCCACTGTAAAAACCATAGCAAAATATGTATCATATTTGCTGAGTTGAACTTAGTTTGGAATGACGCCATAGTTGTGGGAGAAAACTAATTCGGGATGCTGAAAGACGAAAAGAATGAAAAGACAATCTGAGAAAAAGAAAAATGAATGCAATCAAAAACCAAGAAAGAGATATGAATATGTATTGAAGGTAAAAAAGAAAGGAAAGAGTAGAATAATGAAAAGCAAGAATTAATAATAAATGAAGAGAGAAGATTAAAGTCAAAATGGAAAAGAAAAACACGTCTGGTTAGTCATGTAGGGGAAACTACTTTGTAAGCAACATCCTTTGGCTACATGTTCTATTAGGGTGATCAATTCAAAAATTAGAAACTAATAATTCATTCTTGCATTCAGTTCAGCAATAAGAAAGACACTCTGAGAAGTCAAAATTATCAATTAAAAAGTGCAGATGCTGACTTACACTTACTGAGGAGCCGTTTTATCATTTGCATGCATTACAAATAAAACTTGCATAAATACTATTCGGATTAGGAAAAAAAAAGGGTTCATTTCAAACATAATAGAAAGTAAGTGTCTGAATATTCGGTCCTTTTCAATAGGTGCGACTTTCACGCATGGAAAATGCTAAATCGGCCAAAAAGACCCATTCAAAACTTATAGAGCTGACATCTAAGTTTTCTCTTCAATATTGAACGACTGGGGTCATAAAAGTTGCCTTTTTTATATGTGTGTGAGTTAGTGTGTTCATGCAGCTGTGGCTACATAGACTTGAGAACTACTATCATTACACCACGTAGTTTCCTTGGAATTTAGGAAATAAAAGCTCGTCCTGAACCCTCTAGGTAATAACAGCCACAACCTCCAGAATCGGATGTTTTTCTAGTTGCTTGTTTTAATCTATTTCCGATGTATTCCAATGAAAAAAAATATCTAGAGTCATCAGTGAGTAAATATTTTTAGATATTTTTATACTTGTTATTAGATTTCTAATGAAAAACACCAATGATGTCATGATAGGATTTATTCAGATCATATTAGTTCAACAATGGGATTTTTTTCACACAATCCGGAATCCCACGCTTGGCTTTTTCAGTCATTGTCTATGATGGCAGTTTCCTCTCTGTCACTGTCTCTGTCTCTGTCTCTCTGTCTCTCTATCTCTCTCTGTCTCTGTCTCTGTCTGTCAGTCTGTCTGTCTGTCTGTCTCTCTTTCTCTTGCTTTCAGTCTTTCTTTTTCGTTCAATCAAATTATTTTTTTTGCAGGCAACGGCAAAATCAGGTTTCTGTAAAATGACACATAAATCTCACTGGCCAGAAGGACTTCAGTTTGAAAGGAGAACAATAATTCAAGCCGACCAGACGCGGAAAAACAGTGAAAGGTGCTAAATTTGTCGAATTAGTCTGTCATTCACCGTCTTCTAATGGTACTAAATTTCGTTTAAAGAATTGCTCAAACCAAAACATGTGACAATCCGTTGGCACTAGCGTAGGTGGTGCAATTTTAAAGCACCTTCAATAGTAATAATTCTTCCAGAGAAAATTTTCACACAATGTCACGTATATATCATCTCATGACGAAGCCAGCGACACATGTTGAATTCAATTGAATTATTAATTCCTCTTTATCGAATTTTGAGGAAATATTATAAAAGCTGTAATTCTACTTTCTAAGGAATGAAACCAACATTGTAGGTTTTTTCTCTCTGTTTCTATATCTGTATCTCTCTGAGTTTCTCTCTCCGTCTCTTACTTTCTCAACTCTCATTGATTGATTTTTTTTTCTTGAAACAAAATATCGCAATATTGTTCCATTTCTCTTCGACCATAGGGAAAATGAAAAAAAGTTTGATGTTGTGTTCAAAGCAGGATCGTATCGTTCCTCCTCCAGAGCATTTGAGGTGCACATTGGGGAATACGGGTGCAGTAGTTCACAAAACCAATTTACTAGTGATGGGGCTGAGCTGAGAGATGTTTGAGACTATGTGTATTCCCTGTGTATGTGTTGTACTTCATGTATCTATATACTTATGCAAATGTTTGCCAAATTATGAAGACTACACTGTGCTTTTGTGATATCTTAAAATTCAAAGGAAGATCCAGCATGTCAACGTATGTTGAAGACCGTATCTTCTCAAATTAAGAGTTGATATCCTTTGAAGACCAAGTAGGCATTATAAAGGGGTTGGACAAAGTTTGTGAGAACAAGCGCTTTTTACTAATATCCATGCACCTAGTGTTTTATATGCCTTATCTGTGAGCAAACGTGTACTGATCAATGTCAGCATTTGTGTTTGGTTCAATGTATTTCAGTAATTCAAATTTCAGATCAACAGTCAAGAATTATACAGGAAATTTTTTTTAAAAAGCTAGAAAAAACTTATGCATCTCTTGGTTGATATCTTTTGACAATTATCATCCACTTTATTGAAATTATCTTCTAATAATTTTGAATTGCACTTGCTATTGTTTAGATATGTTTCATGCAGATATTTCCTGACTTGCATGAGATGAAAATAACAATTCTATCTATGATACGTTTCATCATCATCAGTGTCTTAACGTCCATCGTTGGGTATTCCTAAAGATCTGCCACATTTTTCCGTTATGGGCGTTGCACAACTAGTATTTCCTTCTTCATCTCTCTATCTTGTCCTTTGCAGGCCTCAGTTTTGCGTGAGATCTCTGGGGATTCATATTGTGTGTGGTGATGCCCATCGGTTGTCTGCAATTCTTGAAACATGACCTGCCCATTGCTATTTAGGTTCTCTAATACATTTTATATGTCTTGGAGTCTGTGCTGTCTTGTGATCCCTCAATGTAAGGTTGAGCATGATTTGCTCGTGTGTTCATTGTATGGTTCTCAATTTGCAAAGTTATCCCTTGAAGGATGCATTGATTATATAATCTTCTCTTGGGGGCTATTAGGATATTGCTGTTTTTGAAAGTTGTGCTTGCTTTGCCTAAGGCCTTGTATTATCGGGTGACTTTTCGCTTGGTTTTGTCACAGGTTTCACTGGGATCCGTTATCTTAGATAGATGTAGAGGTTTATTTTCCCCATGTTTGTATCTTTGATTTTGATAGTTATGTCCTTATTGACTTTTGTTTTACTGAAATTCACGGGTGGACCACTCCTTTTAACTCTTTTCGTTTAGTTCATACATTTACATATTTATTAAACATAGAAACGAGCTGCAAAAACAAAGCAGACAACATAACTCTTTTTCCGAACCCCAATGAACCAAATTCAGTTTATTCAATGCCCACATGATGATAGATATTTTTGAGATGTAACACCTGCATTCCTCCAAGGTTTGTTCTCATCACCTTCCGAATATTTCTTCCATTGAAACAAACATACACACACAGATAGATAGATAGATAAATAGATGGATTTGATTTTCATGTAAATCACACTTTGCAAAAAACTTGAATATAGGGATATTACTTGATAATAATACTCAAGGAAAGGCGTACACATATAGTTTAACCTTCCCGGATTCTATACGTGGAAACTCTGGTCAGTGATTGGCGAATTTATGTACAGAATAGTTCAACGACAGTGTTCAATTAACACACTAGAAATATACAAATTGAGTACTGAGAATATTTTTACTAGCTTGTTTACGTTAGATCATTGGATGTGCGGCTTTTACGGACATTACGCTTGTAAAAACCTATAGGAAGTTAACATATTCTGTTTATGAACAGAAATCAGATTAAGAGAGATAATGAAAAGAGATAGTGTAAAACAAGCAACAGAGCAGACAGAATGGTTAACGAGATACAACGTACCATTTTTATCTGCACATTCGATTATGTGTATTTGATAGGATTAGAAGAAAGCCCTGTGCTATAAGACCCCTCAAGGAAGCCATTTTTGGTTCATTTGAACAAATAATGGTCTTAATTAGACACATTGAAATAACAAAATACTGTATGGAACAAGATAACAGAAGGTATATTATATACCAACATGATGGACGCTGAACTGCTTTATTTCCATTTGATATTACACGTTCTAATCGCAATTTAATCCAGTCTTTACAGGTTCTCTTTTCATGATGGGAAAAATGTCAGTTCTCCGCAAGACTGAAAACAGCACCCATAGTTTTCCATCACCCTGAAAGATAATAAAATTTAGAAGATTGCAAACAATAGTTGACTGAAACAGTACACACGTTGTTTGATAATGTCAAAAGAAAGTGAAAGAAAATGACAGAAAAAAGTGAAGGAATCGGAATGTATGCAAAAGAGAAGAAAGGTGGTAATTCCATGAAGAACCGTTCTGCAAAATAATAATAATAATAATAATAATAATAATAATAATAATAATAATAATAATAATAATAATAATAATAATAATAATAATAATAATAAAACAAATGGAAAGGGAAAAATACGCGACTTGAAATTGAATTACACGAAGTTCAGTGACTCAGAGCTATTTTACGGTTCATTGAATGCATGCGTCAACAGAAAGCACCAGCAGAACATGGTCACACTTTTAACTTATCTTTCTTCTTCCCGTTTATATTTACTTCTCTCTCTGGCCTTTTAATATTAAAGTAGACAACTAGAAAAAAAAGTAAGTGATATCTTCTTTAGAATGTTTATGAATAGAAAACCTAATGTCACGAGATCAAACAACTTGAGAATCGGGGAGTCCTGTGTAAACATCCCCCTTCATATGTTTTCTAATGTCAGCTATGTCTGTTCTAAAGAAAAAGTACCTTACGGGAAGATATCTTCCAGCAATTTATTTTTCTTCGGACTTAACGCTTATGAATTTTCGAGACTTTTTTTTTTTAAGTAAAAAAATATATTGAATCGTGTCTAAGGAAATTGATTCTGGTCAGATGTCAAACCTTTGCAGACAAGACGATGACAAGTGGGTTTGAAGGTTGCATCGTGGGAAGTCAAACACATTCTGGATAAAAGCAGACAAATTTACTAGAAAAAAACTAATGTCTCAACGAATGTATTTGAACTTGCAAAGGTCGATATTTGTTTGTACGTTTAGAATCTAATAACAAATATGAGTTATAGAGGAAAACTCATGACATTCTATATTGGGGAAAATATTGATTTAATGTAAGAATTTGACAAGAAATTGTAATATGCAGGTTTCTTTGTCACATAGCAATATATGAACTTATTTTCATTGAGTATTTCGTTAGTCTATCGTGTTGACGGAAGTATCCTCTCTTGCTAAGTATTTCAGAATATGCAAAAGAAAAATCGTAGTCGTTAAGTAACAAGATATTCCCCGGATCACAAATATTGATTCCAATCACAGATATTATGCATGGTTATCAAAATTGAGCTGACAAACAAAATACCAGAATTGTTTTTATGTAAATCCATTTTTATTGCAAAACAATGTAAACACGCCATGGAATTCAGGAATATGTTCGAAACGGTTTCACATCTAACAGTGTTTCTCGAACCACAAATTTGATCAACAGTCGCAATCAAGGTTTTTATCTGTTCAAATCATCTCAAAACTTTCCAGACTGAACAACCTGACCAGGCTAACAAAACATGTGAGTTGTTTAAATCTAATTGTACGGATCAAAAGGTCATACACAGTTGAATCAACCGGAGAAATATTACATCTTCCATGTAGCTGCGAAAAGCTTTGGAATGGGCAATAAGTTCAAATTCCGACACAATAGCTACATGGAATAAGCCTATGAATCCTTCAAGCCATTCCTCATTCTAATGTCAAGTTTGATCCGGGGAAATGTTTTCATTAGTATCATTATTACATTAGTCAGGAAAATATTCATTGCAGATTATTAATTCATGCTTGATAAATTCTGCATTTTCAATAATTTCACTTCATTTGTTTCTTTAACTTCCAAAACAAAATATTCTCGAATATGAAACGTTCTACTAAATACATGATGAGTCTGAACGTAATTCTACCAGAATTTCTAAAGATTTGTTAATGTCTACAAATCAAATATAAATTTGAGATACTCCAAAACTGGTCAACTCTATAAGTCAAATACTAAGATATGATTATATTTATGATGATCGGCTGAGAAATTTGGAATTCAAACAAAATAATGTGAAAAAATTCATGGGTAGTTTGTGGAGCCAGGTTTATTTCATGACATTCTACAGTATACAATATTTTCTTTGGACAATAATTATATTCGTTAATTCAGATATGTTCTTTTGGAGCACAAAACAAATACCCAAAACTTCCCTAGTTAATGACTCTCAATCAAACTTGTATTAATATTCTTAGGGAAAGATCTTTAACAAATATACTGAAAACATCATACACAGCATTAAGAAAATTGAATCATCCAAATATTTGTGTGTAGTAAACGATTGAGGTTTGTTCAGAATGTTTTGTGGAAAGGGTTACTTATACTGAGGGCAAGTGAATAATTACTGACAAATTAATGATACCATATCTTACGTATGCTTCTAGTTCATGTTTGAGCTTTCATGGCTAACCAGTCAGTATTGAAATTCATCATCTATCAAACAAAAGCTTTTGTGTCATTGAGGTGAAATTTTCAGCAAAAGAGTAAACATCATATGACACAGAAAAGATGTAGAAATAGTTAACTAAATACATATGGTATATTGAATATTTTGGAGACTTTTACAATACCCTGCTGATTCCCTGCTAAAAAAAACTGGACGGATTATAGAATATTTGAAGAATGACTTCCTAAGCGATAATTCAGTTGAATTATTTGTACGTTCCATTGTTGGTTTATCCGATTAGGGACTTGGCATTATAAGTCTTTGTTTATGTGTTTTGCTACTGATCATTTCTTCCTGTCTATTTCTATTCCTAATATTCACTCAGTCTTATCTCTGTCTTATGTATCTGTATTTATCAGTCTGAGATGAGGAATCATCTATATTATCTATTTGTTGTAATTCAATTTTGTGTAATAAACACTCGTCTGTTGAACTCATGTCTATTACAAGTAATATGATGTCACAGAAAAACCAATGTGAAACAACTTCTTCATCAATTCCAACTTCTTCATCGTTTATATTTAAACGTATATTGCACTTCCCCCCATCACTTTCATCATCTGTATTCTGATATTAGCAAAGCAGTAACATAAACTGTTCCCAAACCTGCAATACCATAGGTTCCTCTAGATTTTGTATGACTCTTGGTCAATCTGTATGTATGTGTCTTGCGTACAGGCCGAATTGATTGAGCCAGTTGACTAAGAAATTTGGCGTTTACTCCTTATTACGTCTGGAAAATTCCATCGTGCAGATCAGTTCCGTGTAACTAGCATACTCGAAGAAAACGGAGACATTACTCCAAACGGAATCGTCAAACGCACCCAAGAATTTTACCAAGAACTCATTCTTCTAGGCATGGGCTCTAAGCAACAACCACAATACGCAAGACACCCGCAATCAGTCCAAGGAGTTCCCCGAAGTTACAGCATGAGAAATAAAACAAGCCATCAAACAAACAAAAAAAAGGAGAGCCTTTGGAACGTATAACATCACCATTGATCTATCAAAAAAAGCTGGTAAGATTGTCAACAAAAACTATGTAATCTGTTCATTTGTGTCTAAAACTGAGTACAGTCCTTGAAGACTGGAATACGTCAATCATGATGCTTCTACATAAAAAAGGTAACCCAACAGATCCCAACAAATACAGGCCAATAAGTCTACTCAACTGTATCTATAAACTGTCGACAAAAATCATTACCGAGAAGATCACTAAAACCATACGAACAGGTCAAATTTAGAAAAACTAACCGACCATGGGCCATCTCCATTCACTAATTAAACTGTGAGAGAAAGCAGCATAATACAGAATACCACTTGCTGTAGCATTTATAGTCTTTAAGAAGGTATTTGATTCTGTAGAAGCCATGACTCTACAAGGTGTAGACCTCTATACGTCAAAGTACTACAACATGTATACAATCACAGCTAATCCTTTATCAGGCTACACAAGGACTCTGATCCCTTCAAGTTCCGAAAAAGAGTAAGGCAAAATGATACTGGCTCACCAAAACTCTGCACACCTTACCTTGAGACGGTCTTCCAATGCATGGAATGGAGGAATACAGGAATCAAAATAGATGGCAAATATCTGAGAAACCACAGATTTGCAGAGGACTGTACCTCCAACTAATTCTAGATTAACTAAACGAAGAAATCCATAAGTCGGCCCACACATGAACTTTTATGAAACAAGAGTCATGTGCAACAATCGCATCGAGATTAAAATCATGATTGTCAACATTAATGATGCAAAACTGGGAAAATTTATCATTACATCTACCTAAAAAAACAAATCTCTACCACGTATGGAGCTGAAACTTGGAACCAAACCAAGAGACAGATTTGCAAACTGAAATGCATACTGCAAGTGCTTGAGAGGATACTCAACCACACATGGATAGATCATGCGACAGCACACTATAACGGAAAGAAAACAGGTGTCTGGGATATCATAAAATCTATTAGAAATAGGCATTGGGCTTGACATATTGAGGCAATCGATGGACTCACAACATGGATTTTCTGAGATCACATGCAAAACCGAAGCTGACAAAATACAAGATAGTGAAATGAACTAGACAAGTTCAGAAAATATAAGCTCAGTAATGCCAATAATAGAGGGATGTTGCAGAAACCTGAGGGAAGTCTATGTCCAACGACTGATGTTAAAAGAATGATGATGATGTCTGGGGAAAAACTCGTTTTTTGCATATGAAAATAGAATTCTCATTTCTTTAGTAAGGGTTCAATTTAAAATGTACGTTTGTATGAGTCTTGCAGCATGTACATACATTTTTTTTTATTATTCTGTCTTTTTTAGGGACAGAGATATATTATCTTTTTCGTGATCACCCCTGTGTCAAATTGTTTACTGATCTCCTCGAAAGTAGCAGCCAGAAAAGTATTGTTGGCTACAAAGTGGTTTTTCAATCAAGTGACTAACAAGACCCGTTTGAATCTTTTAAAATAATTTTGCTATTTTTCAATCATGGTCCACTAAATACTCAAGATGTTTCAAGCTGTTCCCCGGGAGACATGCCTATGAGCTGCCCTGATATGATATGGGTGTCTTTTTTAGTGACATATTTTGATCCATATATTTCTCATTTCTTTCCACTCATCTCAGCCAGTAATTTCCCTTTTTTACGTTGAAATGATTTCATTGCTTGGAACCCCCTCCCACAATTGAATTTGTACCAATTCTCCCAATCTGTCCTACCTATGATAATTGGATCTGACGTAGTTTTTTCCCCCTTCCAATTTTTTCTCTATTACAGACAATTTATTTGCAGACTCAGTCCTGATAAGTTTCTTGCTAAATTTGTATTTCGACGAAAATAATCCACGATGTACTATTCCAGCATTGTTGAGCATAACATAAAATGATTCTGACCGAAAAATGAAATACGTATTTGTGTATTTCCTAGCGTCTTAAAAAATATCGTTTCGGAGAAGATGATAATGATGATAATGATGATGATGATGATGATGATGTTGGTATGTATTTATCAATCTATCTATCTATTACTGTTTACTTACATGTTATTCGGCCTTTTCATGACATTACCTCTCTCCCCCCTCTCCTCTATCTATCTATCATTCTGTGATTAGGTTATCAATTGATAAGAAGAAACAAACATCTGTTCATTGATATCAATCCGCAGTCTTATAGTATTTAACTCTGAATTACTTCGTCTTTATCTTTTCTGTTATCAAAAAATATTTCAGTGTGAATTCATGTCTACGAGCAGGTGCCTGAATATTGACACGTTTTCTTTCACTTTGATTACTGCCAATCCTGTCAATGAACGGGTTAGTACATACTACATTAAATTTAGTCAATGATTTCATATTTTGACTCCATTTTTTTTTAAATGTTCCATTAACAACGGAAATCTAGCGAGGTTGATTTGAATGAAAAATAAGTGAACGTTTTTCCATTTAAATTAAAGTTAAACGATGAAAGTTTTTTTTCCTCATTTTCAAAGGAAATTAATCTATTGAACTAAACTTCACTTTCAGCAAAATTGCTGCTTTTAATCCTTCTTTCAAGGCAAAACAAAAAGAATAAAATTCAGTGTTTGAATGTGTTTTATCAGAGTTTTAAAACAATAGTGAATACCATCAACAAACATAATCTATAAGAAAATTCGACTTTTCAAATCATATAATTAAAAGGTAAGCACTAAGTTGATAGCATTTATTAAGTACTTTCCTTTCAGACGCAAAAAAAAATATGCAATGCTGTTCACAATGAACTACTCAATTAAGAAAAACCATATACTTACATGCTCTCCTTTTCTTAAGATCATCTTATAGATACTTCATAATCGCTTTCTTTGGCTTTAATCTCGTTGTACTTCGAATTGTTGGTAAAACAAAAACCTCGATTCCCTTACTGCATGCGCTCAATGTGGATCCGCATTTATCAGTTGCTGTCAAACAAAAATGACACCATGGCTGGAAACCTAGGTTTCTACAGTTTTTAAACCAATCTATCTGACTTTCTGGCTACGCATGTTTCACAAATACAGGTTGCACCAATCAGTCAGGGTGATGAAAATCTTCACAAAATTTCAAATTATGTTCAGGTAATTTCTTTTCTTTTTTTTTTATCTTCACCAATATATGATCACAACTTGTAATTAAAAGCATCAGTTCAATTTGCACGCGAGTTCATGCTATATTGGTCACGGCCCGACAGAAAAGAAATTTAAAATCTATATTACATTTGGAAGATAGAGAATGGAAAAATGGGAAATAGGTTGAAGTGATGCGGGGAGATGAAAGAAAAGAGTCAAAAAGTGAAGTTAGAACGAAAGGAAGAAAAAGAAGAAGAGTAAGATGGAAGAAACACGAAGATCAAGGAAAAGAAGGAGAAATGAGAGAAGGGAATAGGGGATGAAACAGTCAATCGGACAGGAACGAATGGAACAATGAACAAAGCGAGGAAGGAATTGAGAAAAGGAGATGAAGACAAAGTAATTGATAAAGGAAAAGATAATATAGAAAGAAAAAGTTTGGATATAGATTTAATAGATATCTGTTCTGATATGTTGCAATGGAAAAAAAAACGAATTAAAATGGAAGGATTTCATATAAAAAATTAATACACCAAGTTTTTATACACGGTTTCAAATACTTCAAAACCTTGCAGCAAATTGAGATACGAGTTATCACGTCTGAAATGGCATTATTTCCCAAATATTATATTCTGCCTGATAAAAATCTAATGTTACCTGAAAAAATTCCAATTCTCTCCCTTCAATTCAGAGTGTCAACAGAATAAACTACTTCTAAACTGACATTGGAAATAGGAAAGCGAACCATGTTCATAATTTTTGCTGCAAACAATAGATCTCAACGGAAACCGACGGTTTTTTTTACAAGTACTATTCCTTTGTGTCAGAGATGAATTAGAGGCCTCTGAATAGGGGTGTTCTATTCTTGGCCGAGAGAAATAAATATTCCCATTCATGAAACGTCGTCATGACAGCTATGGTCGTCAAGCAGGTTCAAAATATTGCCATTGCAAGATGCTGGACATCGTGGAGCCTTGGATCGGGGGGCACGCTAAAGTTGAGTTTTACGTGCTCTAACGGAGCTCTGCTCTCCTCTATTGCCAACATGATCCCTGATGTATAGCGCCCTTGATGTCTCAGTTCGGATTCACTGGACAACAATATCGAAGAATCAATGGAAAAAGGACCAACAAGCAGCCAAACAACGTCAAAGGCCTGTTGATGGACTCCCTCTTGGACGTGATGAACCATCTGATCCTGGAATGCAGTCTCCTCGAAGGCCACATATATTGGCAGATAATTTTGATAGAATATATATATATATATATATATATATATATATATATATATATATATATATATATTTATATATATATATATATATATATATTTATATATATATATATATATTTATATATATATATATATATATATTTATATATATATATATATTTAAAGAAAGAGGTAAACAGCAGTCGGTAATGCAAAGGCCCAGGTATTTGCTCCTAATTCCAATCGCTCATTGTTAATATCTGCTTTATTTGTTCTTTCCAATGCTTACTATGATGTGATAAATGGCTGGATAGATAATACGACTGATTTGATTACAAATTGTGTTATATTATTTTGAAACTCAGTTCGAATTTTTTACCCTGAATGCTCATTCTATTCACCCACTATCTATATTTAATCTATTCGTTCCTTTGAACACAGCATTTTTTATCATGCAGGAATGGATACGCAATCCAGGCAGTTTTATGCACAAATTTTTGTTTAAGTCATATATTTAATAGATGTCTGCACAATAATCACATGGTAAAGCTGATAATATATATATATATATATATATATATATATATATATATATATATATATATATATGTATATATATCACAAAATGCATCAAATTCCATTATATATATATATATATATATATATATATGTGTGTGTGTGTCTTTGTGTGTGTGTGTGCGTGTGTGTGTATGTGCGTGTTTATATACGTGCGTGCGTGTGTGTATAAAAATGTATATATAACCGAAATCAGGATAGCCTTATTTTACAATCATAGCAGGTAATTATGGCTTTATCAAAATTGCGATCAATAGTAACTGATTTAGATTAAGGTAGATAGAAGACAAAATAAAAATATTTGACTATCCCTCAATTGATATAAATGGTGAAATTGTTTTCATCATCAGTATTTTTCCTTCATCTCCATGCAGATCAGCTGTTAAATGATAGTATATTGTCACATTGTCTTATGTTATGGTTAACAGTTGAAAGGCAAAATATACAAAGAAATAAATTTCAAGAACAATACAAATAATGTGCCCTGAGGCAGCATAGCGTGGTGACAGAATACTCATCGAATCGATTAAATTGATACACAATGAAAAGTAACGGAATGATATCAAAGACCGAAATTTGAAAAAAAAAACAACAGTAGAACCATTGAAGAGTGAGTGGAAATCAAGATATGAAATGTAAAGGAAAGTGAACATGAAATCAAAACAGTATTCTTTTCAAAAAAAAAAAAATAAAACAGGCATGTCTGATCTAACATTTGAAGCGTAAGTGTAAAAATGTAAAGGTTCAGAGTAAAATATCTTCATTTTATGAACTATTCTACAAGGATCATCACTTTTTAAAATAATCTGAAACGGAATTGCTATTCCATCATTTGTTATCAACTTACACTGAAATTATTTGTATGTATTAGGTAATGAACATTAATCTATTCAGAAACATGCAGTTTGACAATGATAATAACTAGGGATGGAGTGTTCAAAGACCAACTCAGTACCACTCAAAACTAAATGCAAATAAGTACCATACTTATTTTGTGACTTTGATACACATTATATACACATACACATTATATACTGGTGATATATACATTTATATATTTGAACCAGTGAGCAACAGACATCAGGGGAAAAGAGTTTGTAGGAACATTAACTTTCAGGTAGCATTCCACTGTTTCTACAAAATAGTCGTTATTTGCATCTTAGCCATTCACAATTGGCAAATATTTAGATTAGTTGTACCTGATGAGCAATTTCTCTTGAAAAATACCAATACAGTATTCAATTTTAAGATTATGATAATGAAGTGATTGCTGCTTAAATGATCAATATAATCTTACAGCACATACTACCTTAAACCAAAACAAGGAAGCAAAAATATTAATTTTGGGCTCTGAAGCTTACAAAATAGAAACTATGAAGTCATTAAAACAAACAATGAATTTCGCCAGCATTTCCCCAAGTAATGCGGGACGACTATGATATATATCATGAAGTAAAATAATATCAAGAAAGAAAAACATGACTTCTATTTAGAGCAGCATACGATCAGATCAACCTTTCCATTCTTATAATCAATGTGCTTACGATAGTGCAACCTATTCTTTGAATTAATTCCCTAACATAACAAAGAAACTGGCAAACAATGAATGTTTTTTGATCCTAGAAAAGTACCCAGTTAAATTGATGGGATTAAGTGGTTATTTCAGGGTTTGTCATTTGCCAATTCACACTCCTTGGTTAAATTATCAATTAGGATGGTGCGAAGTTCAGCAAGGTAAATTTGCTCATTAATTAGTTTGGTTTGTTGGATCCACGTGATGAAGATAGTCATTCATGTGTCTACTTCTATCCTGTCTATGTATGTTGAGTTGATATCATTAAAACCCGAATCTGCAGATTTGGCCATGAGTAATGATTATCTAAGTAGCTTCGTTAACTAGAAACGCTGAGTG
Organism: Thysanoteuthis rhombus; assembly: GCA_963457665.1. Taxonomy (NCBI): domain Eukaryota; kingdom Metazoa; phylum Mollusca; class Cephalopoda; order Oegopsida; family Thysanoteuthidae; genus Thysanoteuthis; species Thysanoteuthis major. The sequence goes on along the minus strand of OY735202.1, from coordinate 4,625,127 downwards.
AGCCATTGTAATATTGCTGTTATTGTTATACTGTTGTCACTACACGATTGTGCTGCTTGCCCTATTTTATCTCATTTTTCTCCTGACTATACCAGGATGAGTTTTGCTATTCCAAGTTCTCAAATTATATCATGATATCCCTGTTCATCAACGATTCATAAATACTCCAATTAAATCGGGATATTTTTGCAAAATTTCCAAAAGATCAATGGCCCCACCAAGGGGATGACTTTACGTTACTTTGTTGGATCAGCAGTTTTGTTTCCTTCTCTATACAACGACAATTTGAATCCAAAAAGTTTCGCTTAGAATAGATTTATCCAGTCTCTACTTGATATCGGGTGGATTTGCATCCTTTCTGCACTGCTCTTCAAACGATATTCTTAGCCCAATTCATCTGCTACATATGTGTGTGTGTGAGAATAATCATTCAATGATTCCTATCAATGCACAAAGTGATTATATCCCCCTATCTATTTTCTAATCTCTCTTTCTCTCTCATATATATATATATATATATATATATATATATATATATATATATATATATATATATATATATATATATATATATATAAGTGCTTCTTCGATAAGTGCTCCCCAAATATAGTGATTATTTTCTGGGGTGTTACTTTTGAAACAATCTTTGAATGTAAATTATGCTTATTGTTTTTTTCTTACTCACTATGAGTCCCTTTCAATGTCATATAGGGCTTTTTCTTGATATTCCCATCATCAGAATCAGTTTCTCATGTATCATTCACACCTGTATGGTCTTTTGTCCATTCGAAATTGAACTAACCACTCCATGTAACCCTGTCAATATAGATACATCCAATGTTTGCGCTTGCTAAGTATAAGTTTGTATGTTCGAATACTCTAAGAGGTGTTAATGCACACACACACACACACACACACACACACACACACACACACACACACACACACTCACACACATACACACACACGCATAGGTACAAATGAAAGCCAGAAATACATTAGATTCGCCATTTTTTTCTATTTTCAGAAAGAAAAAAATTGACTACATAAGAGAGTACCTGACTAATTCAGTGTGATACGAGACAAGCCTCACACGGTCAAAGTCAATCGAGTCAATCACATATGCATTGTGGAATGTGCATGATCAAAATAATACAATTGAGACTTGGCAGTACATAATTGAGTCACTAAACACGTTTCAAATACGACGAACATTTTTCTCTCACTTCTAGGTATAAGCAACAGCAAGAATCACATGAAGAAACGGGGAAGTCTTTTTTCCATCTCTTCAGGTATGTGTTGATTGCTATTTTGTGAATTTAACCAGAAAATTACAATGCACTAACTTGAAATTGTGAGAAAAACCTTGATACATTTTCGTCTGCCTCTTTAAACTTCATATCACCATGACTCAACTATGATATGGAACTAAACTCTCTGTGCCAAATAGATTGAAAGAAAATAGATTAATTCAACGAAATGTTTCTATTTTGATAGATAAGAGATCAGATATAAAAGACAGTGGATAAATAAGTCCATCGCCTGGCATCAGCTAAATTCTAATCAACGATATCTCATGACATGGTCGATAATGTATTGCTGAAATGTGAAGAATAATCTCTGTACACTCTTCTTGGAAATCTCTTTGTGTTTTTAATCAAACTTATTGAGAAACAGACTCAGTTTAATGACCACAAGCGTTCACTTTTGTTTTCCAAACCACAGAATTTGATATCATTTGATATCAATTATATATATATATATATATATATATATATATATATATATATATATATATATATATATATATATATATATATATATATATATATATATATATAATGAAAATTTTATTTGCTGGGTTAGAATTTATCGCCACAGAGATGACATTAGCAAGTTACCATTCCCATATCAATAAATTTTGAAATCATTTTGAAAAGTTACGTTGAAATGGACTTTCTAATGTCTTTTACACTTGCAAATGTACAGTCAATTCTACTCAGAGAATAATAAATTATATTCTATGTATACATTTATTCTATTATCGTATTTTGCATCTGTAACAATACTGAATATATCTCCTTTATTTCCTACACAATGGAAACAGTTTCTAATGTCATATGACGAGAGAAACAATGCAAAGGGAATAAAAAAAAATCCTACCTGGATTTCCGACTGTTTCGTCGGCGCAGGAGAAAAACGAAGTGAAATGATTTTCTCATCTTATAAATATAGTTATTTGCAGTAGCATCGTATTCAATAAGAGAATGAAAATAAAATAAAAAACTGGCTGACAAACTTACCATCCGCACATCTGAAAAGATATGTCTTGCAAAAAAGGAATCTTCTCATTCATGACGAATGAATGTATTGTTTGCTTTTGTGAGGCTACAGTAAGAGACTGTGCTTGGTAAAGGAAACACCTAGTCTTAATCCAATAGATTTTGCCAATTGGATTGGTAGGTGTATTTTGAATATGAAGTAAAAAGGTGATATGAGGAATTAAATGGAGATATTAGACTCAAATCAGCTGAAAATAGTATTCCCAGTCATTTCAGTGCATTTTTTCAGCAACACACACATGCAAACACACACACGAATATATATATATATATATATATATATATATATATATATATATATATATATATATATATATATATATATATATATATATATATATATATATATATATGTATATATGTATGTATATATGTATGTATGTATGTATGTATGTATGTATGTATGCATCTGTTTGTCTCTGTATGTTTGTGTACTACTATGTCGGTGATCATTTTTGTGAAACAAAAATGAATCCTATGATATAAAGAAATACATTTAATTGTAGGTGCACGGTGACCAAATGGTTCACAGCGCAGGTAATGAAGCCAGCAAATGGATATCGGATTCAGATTTCGAAAATTTGTGTCCAGTTCACATTAGTTCCGTTGAGTAAAGCATTAACTCATCTCCAAGGCTATTTTGGGAAAGAGTAGGAGTGACTAGGTTCTCTAACAATGATTTGCACCTAGGTGGATAAGATGTGTCTAGGGCCCAGATAAATGAGCCTTTGACATATTGATAAAGTATAAGCCAAACGACCGTGCGCAGTTTGTATTCATTTCACACTAATTCCGACAGAGAAGACAAGGATCCATCTTGAGGGAGTTGAAAAAAATTGGACAGGCATGAGCGATATATAGTCGGGAGGAAGGGATTGTTTAGTCTATTTCATCTTTAATCGGTTAAGTTAAATAATTCATAAGTGCAGTCAAAATTATTTCTAAGTTTCAGTTATAGGGAGATACTTTATGCATCATCTATTGTTCGATTTTCATTTAATTGGATTGTATTCTTGCTCATTGCTCTATAGTGGGAGCAACCGGTACCGGACAGGTGACTCAAAGGGTGCCACCCTTGCGTCCCCCAAAAAAGTACTACTTTAGTTTATGACGCAACGACTGTCCCCGTGATTCTACATCATCTCACCTACTTGTGGAAAATTAGAGAGGGATAAGACCTGACATCTTTGCAAAAATATTATGAAAAATGATTCTTTCCATCATTACTATTGTAGCATGACTTGATCCCTTCAACTTTGTTCAGACTTAGTGATGTTTTTTTATTAACCCCTCTGATCAATGGCAGTCCATTCAAAGGGTCATATTTGTTGTTGTTGGATAAGTCACTGCTTCTTTAAAACTGACCATTCGTTCACAAATTGTTCTTATGAAGTGGAAGCTTGATTTACGAAGCCCCTCATTTCTCACTCCTCCTCTTGGTTCTGAAATAAGTTGCGCGCGAAATCACAAAAAGTGATCGACCTTGACATAATCTGTATTAGACATGTGAGGAGAATTGAAATAATCAAAAGGAAACGGTATTTATTTGTTTTTCTGCCCTTGCTATACGGTTTGGTGTCAGTAAAATTATTTGACAGGCTTCTATGCAGATCAGAAGAACGTAGCTTTGTGGACAAATATATTCACGTGATTTAGTGTGTACGTTGTTTTCTTCATTATTTTTTTTTCTTGCCTGCTTTCATTTCTTCTTCTACCATCTTCCACCTGTATTTCCCTTTTCCCCTTTCTCCAATTGCAATCTACCTAATACAGGATAATATTGTGTTCATTTTATTATAACAGGTAGTTTTTCCATCCCACTGTGAGTATCGGATTTGCGTATCAGCTGAATAAGTAAAGGACCTGGAGTAAACAGATAAACTCCCCACTTCTGTTCTAAGAAAACTACAAACTTTAATGTTTTGCCTGGTGTTATAGCAAAAGGGACTTCAATGCTTTATAAAGATTTTTTTATCTTCTTACGAGTATGTGTCTGCACTTTTTTGTTCACTCATTAAATTTTTCCCCTTTGTTCGTCTGAGTTTTCCTTCTTTCTAATCTTTTTACAGTTTGATCAAATCAGACTGTAATTTGCTTTTCTTTATTCCCTATCCGTCAACGATTAAATCTACATGTTTTACCTACTTCAACTTTCTTTCCGAACTGATTGCTCCGAGAAAAAGACAAAGAAGAAATCCATTGACAATACATAGAGAATGAATATGAGTGAACACACAACTGGGCATTCATAAAGGACTAAGCGTGCATGTATGTGTGGATAGATAGATAGATAGATAAATAGATAGATAGATAGATAGAGAGGTGGATCGATAGATAATGGTTTGTTCAGCTTTATCTACATTCTGATTTCAGAAACATATATATGCATAGATGAGAATACATCCACATCAAAGCTAATCCAAAATGCATTCGTGTTTGATTCTGTATCTGTTGCGCTCCAGAATAATAAATGTCTCTTTTCATGAATTCATAGAAAATATGTATTTATAGAAAAATGTATTTAAATCAGAATTCGAATAGAAAAAAAACAGCTTCATAAAGGATCATAACTGAATCACTAAGAAGATTTTTGTTCGTTCGAAATAATACGTTTTGTCATTCGGATAAAAGCATTCCAGCATAGCAGTACTCTACTCACTGTTGTACTGTGATTGCTATGTACGTATTCATAATATCACACTTGTTGTAATGCATTCGCTGTAGTAGATGGGTGTAAACATTGCCAAATATATTAGTAAATCATTCATAAAATGGGAATTCAGACGTATGTGGAGGAATTAATACCAGAGGAATACGTATCATTTCTTTTGATTTTTTGTGAGAAATTCAAGTGATGTTTGATTGGCAGGTCTTTTAAATGATAACAAGTAACAAATATAATATAAAACGTAAATATTCAGTATTTTATACGAATACTGATTTTGAGGAATGTCATATCAAATTTATGGACATATTGCAATATATAATGACACACAGGGGGGGATTTAGTATATATATCTACAATTATACATGATGCAGTTTAGGGTGAATGAATGGCGGAATAATGTATATAATTATCTTAATCACTTATACCAATACAATTACCCAGTTTTTGATTTTCCAAAGCAGAACAATCACGCTGATCCTAATCAGTTATGATCATCAGTCTTTTAACGTTGGACATAGACCTTCCCCAGGATTTGCCACACTTCTCTATCATAGACGTCGCGGAGCCAGTACTTCCTGAACTTGTCTAGCTCGTCCTCGGCTGAGTGTGTGATCTCAGGGGATCCATGTCGTGAGTCGTGATGTCCATTGGTTGTCTGCCATTCTTGCAACATGGTCAGCCAACCGCCATTTGAGATTTTTAATGGATTTTTTGATGTCCTAGACTCTTATCTCTTCCTGGGTGTACTGTGCTGTCTTGTGGTCCCTCCATGTGAGGCTCAGCATTATTCTTTCATGTGAAAGGTTGCATGGTTCTCAATTTATGGGTCTATTACTTGGTTAGGTTTCATGTTTCAGCTCCATGAGTGACTATTGAGAGGATGCATTGGTTATACACCCTTCTCTTTACTCTGTTTCAAAAAGAGGAAAGTGAATAAATTTCTCCAGCGACTTGTGTGTCAGAATGTAGGTATGATGGATAAGTAAAATGAACCCTAAAATTGATTGAGCGTAAAGGGGCAAAATCATCAGGCAAAGATTCATTACTGATATTTGTGATGGAAACTTCATTAAAATAGGTTTTGCCTTGTTGAATAAGTGCTGAAACTATAGGGATCTTTTAATGCATCGAAAAATAAGGAGATACGTATCAGCATTCGGTACTTGAGACTAAATTGATAGTGCCAGAATCAATGTTAAGACATACATTCATATATGCTTCAAGCCGAAAAAGGTATGACAATTTTCTGGTAGCATCATTTTGTTGTTAGCCTGTGTCAAATATGATGCTGCAAACCCATGCAAGACAGTGTCCTTTATCGACCCATTTCGTTCTCAACGACATATCATGGCTTGGACGACCGCAGAAAAGCAAAAACTTGTTGCCGCTTACGGTGCCTGGTATTCCCAAATGGTTACATATCTCGATACTGACATGTTCGTTTATCTTTGGTGAACATTAATGAACCGGTCTATGCAATGCAACATATACTTCGAGTCTGAGAGAGAGGATACAACATTGGCAAAGGGGGAAAATCTTTGAGTGTAATTTCCTATTTTTATTTAGATCCATTGAACAAAAAAGGGGAGAAATAATTGCTGCAGATTTTCTTACAAGCATTTGGTGAATTGTGGTTCACTGTAGCAAACTATTTTTCATTTCAAATATTGCCTTTCTGATATTTTCATCGATTCTCTTTCATCATGCAAAAACTCAGGCATGATGACTTCTTCTCAGATTTGATTATTCTAATGTTTCATCACGGCCCCCGCCGAGGTGTACCAGATACTAGAACTGAATACCTAGGAAATCCAAATTTGTCCCCAAGTGTATTTCTTCAAGATTTCTCTGAACATGGATTCTATTGGGAAAAAAAGGGTGTGAAAATTCCGGAATCGTGTTCAAAACAAATTAATCCAAAAAAATGTGTTGAGTTTTGACTGGATATATTGGAGGGAGAATACATATTCATGTGGGGGGAGGATGATTTTAAGCAGAATACAAAAATGATGCAGGGAATTCGGATTCGGGTTACAAGACTAGTTGATTCTAACGAATAAGAACCTCCCTGGTAAGTAGGTTATTATCCTTTATGAAACCGTTTTTCTAGAAAAAAAATGATATGAGTTCATATTTTCGATAAAGGAAGAGAGGAAACACAGGACTGAATTACTTCATCTTACATTCCCCAGAAAATTCTGAAAGAAGTGATAAATGAAAGAAGAGAATAAATGTTGCAATGAGAAAGTTTGATCTCTAAAAGGCATAAAAAAATATGAACTCTATGACTGGCATAATTACACATATCGAATAGGGCAGAAAGGGGAGACGGGGAGACAGACATTTGTGAATTCATATCATTTTGCAAACAGTCGATTGAAGGTAACACGAATAAGAATTAAAGACGTCGGTTATAGGATAAATTTTATAACGTAAACGAAAACATGAACTACTCTATTGCAAAATCCATAGTTAGAAGTCAGTTTTTTTTGGGGGGGGAATTTCATCCCAGACATCTCTGTCACTGTTTCAGTCCTTAACCCTCAGCGTGAGAGAAGTAAAAATATCCAGAAAACAAGTCAGCCTCGTCTTGCAGACAAGTCATTGTGCTTTGTCTCCTTTCCGGTGAAAGTCCTCACCCCCTTCGCTTTTTCCTCATTATTTCTTCCCCTTTGTTCTCATAGGACTTTGTACGACCGACCACAGCTTGAATTTTCTATGCAGATAATGAGTTGGAATGATATATCGCAACGCTAACAGAGTATTCGCTGAGTTAACAATGATTGTGAAACTAAATAAAAATCCACTGAATATAGGATGTCGTCTTATGTAATGATCTTATCTCCATAGCTTGGAATAAAGTCATTTGTTGTGACGGATGAAGAGAGAGATGCAGTGATATAGCAGTTCACAAATTGAACACAAAATCCAAGCATGAGTTTTGCAATTACTAAATCGATCTTAATTAACATCAATTCGTTATTTTAGAGAATTTTGATTCCGCTCTATGAAACGAAAAATAGAATCTATATCTTTTTAGTATTTATGTTAAAGGTATTGAAAAAATATTTTGAGTCTTGAAAAAATTTGGATTCACTCTCAAAATGCATTTCGATGGACAATTTAGACCCAGTGATTGTTGCATAAAATTGTCAAGATCTTTAGAATCAATCAATTCCTGTTTTATAGCCAACATTTAATGTTTACATTACGTTGAAGCTCTTAATTGATGTACAAGTTTGAAATGTCCCTTTCTCATGGATATCTACTAATATTCATTTCAGTTATTAGATATCCCAATTAATCACCGAAATTCATACTGGACCAAAACGTAACTGATGAAGATGACGCTTTAAAAGAAATTACTTTCTATTACCTCGATCTAGGGAGAACGCAAATAAGCTCGACTGATCCAACGTCAAACCGTTGGGTTAGAGAAATGGGACTGAATTAGTCACTGTGATACATGAATGACTTCTCCCCCTTTCCCTCTGGCCAATGACATTCGTCATCGTTTCATATTGAAATCAAATTAAAACCCAACAGGGTAGGTGTGACGACAGGAAGAAAAAATCTACTCAGCCTAATAATTAATCAACAATTAGCTTTAAAAGCCAGAAAAAGGAGCAGAAACCTGCTCAGCCTAATCATTAGGCTGCCACTGATCCCGGAATCGAAGGAAAAAAATTATTTAATCCCAGTTTGATGTGACTCGAAATACTACTGATTACTAGGAAACGCTTCACACCATCTGATCACAGAAACACTATTAAAGGAGATTTTTTTCTAGTTGCAAAAAAAACGTTTTCGCACTCTCAACAGAAAGTATTTCATGACTCTGAGTTCTGCAGTAGTTTTTACTGGAAAGAAAATAAATCATATATATATACTTGTTATTACATAAAAATGATTATTCTAATAACGCGGATTCAATGTTTTGTAAATATAAAGATATGCCCCAAATTTCAGAAAAACTCTGCAGCCTAATCTCCGTTAGTCACAATATCTGCTTTATGTATTTGTTATGGTTAAAATATGTACTCAACGGAGTTTTCAGCTGCTGTTAGACATTCCCAGATATCAATGATTGAATTTTTCCAGCGGGACTCTCCTTAATACTCATGCACTCTCGTCAGTGTTTTCAATATTCAAACTCTCTCCTCGGTATTTTCAATATTCTGGCACTTTCCTCAGTATTCTTTAGGATTAGAAAAAAATATTTTATCTTGATATATCCAATTCATCCTCAAAGTCTCTCACTGCTTTTTTGAAGCCAAAAAAAAAAAAAACCCGAATAGAAGACTCTATTGTGTCCAAAAGTGGTCAAGTGTTATGATTACTGAATCGTTCCTTCCAAGTGGGAGATTCCATTGATATGGACCAAAAAAGATAAAAAAACTTCTCTGCTGCAGTGCATGGGAGTTTTTCATACGCATGCACGTTGATATGTCTATACTAAGCCTACAGACTACTGCAAATACCCTCACTTCAAATTTGCCCAACCCAAAAAACTTGAAAGGAAACTCCCCTTTTTGCAAACACTTAGGATTAAAAGAATTTTCACGATGGATAGTGAACTTGACAAACAAAACTACAACTTGCTACAATACTTCAGTAAACAAGGATATTCACGTGAAAATATACAAGTCCAAATAGAAAAGTCTACTAAAAGACTCAGAAAAAATCCTCACATGGTTTAACGAAAACAGAACCGACTACATAACAATTATCCTGCATCATATTACCACTCTTATCAAATATAATTGATATTTAAAAAAACTTCACGCCCTGAACAAAACCTGAAAAATTATTCAAAAAACCATGCACCATCAACTAATGTAGATCCAGATCATTAAAGACATGATTAGCAACAACAGTTTGATAGATAAACAAAATGTTACATGAAACCATCCCTTCAAACTGTCACATTTACTATTCAACAATGGAAATAGGCTATGCTCCAACCACTGTAAGCACATAAACACTTTCAATAACTCCAACACTAACAATACTCTTTTCATCTACCATATTTCTCACCGTAAAAATGTTATCTACCTTCCAGAAAATGATGAATGCAAACTGGAATATGCAGGATAATCGTAGTAGCAATTTGATAATACTAATAACTTTAGGCACAGAATCAACCAGGGATTCACCCCAACCTACCCCCGGTGGAGCAACACTTCTGTACCTCCCAGGCATAATTCTGGCATATACGCTATGCTTACCATGATAGGAGAAAATATATAAAAAAAGTACTCCTTCAGAATTCACTAACATTCTAGAATTAAATCAAGATATGTGGATTGATGAACTGATTGCTCCCTCTCTCTCCCTTCTCTCCTTCTCTCTCTCCCTCTCTCTCTCCTAAAAGACTCAGCACTAACTTTTCTAACCTTTAATTACTCTATACTTACCAACTCACTATATTCATGCCTACACCTAATTGTACACTTCTACCCAAGCCCATACACATACACCCAAACGCACCTAAATGTACGTATACCCTTATTTTAAAATCTCAACGTATATGATCTAGACTCTTACATAAACATTATTAATGTCACAAAATTATCTCATCCTATCTCATTTCAACTTTCTTCTGTGTAACAGTCACCAATACTCAAAGTTATCTGACTTTTCAGAACATCCACCCAGACCAATAAGAACATGTATTTCGCACCTAATACTCAATCATACATAACAAAAACCTCTTTCTAACCAATATTCCACCACATAGATCACACCTATGGATAACCACTGTTTCATTGCCCACCACCGGAATATCCATAATCCCCGATACTCCACGATTATTATCTCTCAGTGGATACACGTACATACTATCAATATACTTACAGTTCTACCCATTCAGTGATACCCGTTAAATAAGAATACGTAAGTGCCTATTTGCAATTCAATATCTCATGCTAAATTTGTTTCCTACTGGAACCTAACCGTTCAAGTACTTAAAGTTAGATACATGCTACTGAATGTTTGTATGTGTGCATGTCGGTGTGAGTGTGTGTGTGTGTTTGTGCGTAACATCTGTATTACTGTATAAGGATGGAACAGAAGAAATAACTACGTATTGAAATTTTACAAAAAGAAATAAAGACATGATGATCGATGGATATGACACATGAGCTGGTATCGGAATGCCCCCAGACTAAACTTAAATTTAGTTTTGGAACTTCGTTATAGGTCAGGCAAGACTGGCTGTTGTGGGACAACTATCATGTTGTGTCAGAAATCACGTCTTCATGAGGGAGATGTGAGGGGATGTGTTGTCGTAAAGGGTCAGCGAACTGCAGTTGCAACACACGATATTTTTGACGGATATCTTTCAGGCATCTCAAAATGTCACAGTATAAATCAAAATATACTGTACCGACAAGACGGTCAGATTCTCATTTAACGATATCCTTGACGTGAAAAAGGCAACTGATGAGCATGCTTTTCGTAGTACTCAGATCTTGCCACACTTTTTTTGGTCTAAGTGAGATGTCAGACTCCTTAACTGATTCCCACCAAGATGAATTGGTCAGCAACATTTTTCAAAAATCAGTTCTCGGATCTTTCCAACAGTTTTTGGTATTTTGCTCGTGGTCGAGAACCCTGAACGTTCGTCTGCTTATACTCAACCAACCTCGAAACCTGCATGCAACTCAAAAAACTTTATTCAGCAAAACTATTCTTGGCTTTCAGTTGTTGATCTATTCAGCTCCGCCCAAAAGATCGCATAGATGTTCTTGCACAACAAAAATATTGTGCAATACAAGATATTCTGAAACCAATTGGAGGACTGACTCAGTAGGTTGGTCCACGAAGAGTGTCAGATACAGTGAAATTAACGTTGAACGATCAATCACTGCATGTAGAGAGAGGGAACATTCCGATACCAACTTGTCTCACTTCGACAGAAATAGATCACGGTTAAATGTTTCCGAAGAATAAGCTGCATTGATAAGTCGATATTGACTTTCTTGGTAACACGGTTCTTTTATGATCACACTTGTAATGAAAGCGTCAAAGCTTACTTGACGCTCTGAGTAAATGGGATGATAGAAATATACGACCATGAACACTCCTATAAATCAAACGTCAACCACTTGCCTGGTCCTACATTCCTTCTGCTTTAATTGAGAAGTACAGCCACAGGATGTTAGACGAGTAGAGTAGGTGAAAAGGAAAAGCCAAGTACTCTAGCCGACAAAAGGGCCAATTTTTTTCCTATCGGAATTAGTTTGATAAATCCCATCGGTTGTTCGACTTTTATTTGAAAGAGGCAAAACCCATCCATCTGCTACGGCCATATCAACAACCATTTTCATCAATTAGATGGTTCTTTTTTTCAAAACTCCCCATATTTCTCCATTCCTTTTTAAATCTATTTTCAGTAAACACAATACGGACAGGATATTAATGGGATTGGTCTTCATTTGTGATAAAATGGCTCCAAGTTAGTTTTATTGACAAGTGAATTCAAGATGTTCTATACCTAGCGAAACTATACAGCAAAGATCAGCCGAAGTAGTGCATATCTCTCCTCCTTCATCTTCTCCCTCTCTCATCTCGATTTTTTCGGATTTTTCATTCCTTGTTTCGTATATTATGTCTGTAAAGGTGGATTGTCATTGGAGACGTCTAAGCTGTTTCCTAATAAAGTTTACAGATTATCGGAATCAGCAGTCCAATCTTTAACTTTTTGATGGCAAAGCATTTTTTTCCTCTACAAAGAATTATTTAGAAATCAGGATGCCTTGCGAATGGTGTGGTCTTCTCTATCGTATCATTAATTCACTTAGTTTAATTTGCTTACTGAATGATACATCAGTATTTCTTGATTATCATAACACATTTTCTGAATATTGCCTTCCTTTTACATTCACCAAAATACCACAAGTTTTTCTATAGAAAAAAGAATCCTCACTTTTGGTTCTTCAATGGGAAGACATGAAAGGCTTGTAAACCGGACGAAAAACTGACCTTGAAAAAAATAAAATCTAAATATCATACGTATTTTTATCTACAGGCGGGGACGAGGGTCATGCAAAATGAAAGAAAAAAGGGACAAATAAGGGGTTGATGCTGTTTTCTCCTTATCTAAGTTATTTTTACCGAAGAAAACAAGACTATTGTACTTAGATTTGGGCTTGGCTGGATTGCTTTTTTCCCAAGTTTTTTCTCTCAAACAGTAACTTCAAAATGCCACTGCAAGTTCACACCAACAATGCAGCACATTAACGCCACTGTCATCGACTTTTTGCTGGCATATAGATAATTTACCCCTTGAACCTGATTTTTTGGCTGATCTTCAAAGCGAAAAATCTGTTGTAAAAAACCTTGCCCCCTGCGAAATTCTTTCTCTCCACACTATAACTCTGAAAATACAAAGTTGGCACAGACGCACGTAGTGCTTTATTCCTCTCCAGTGACGGCACTATGATGCAACACACGACCGTGGCATTGAGGGTGAGGAATGGTACGTATAGGATTTGAACCACGTACGCCTCAATAGGCTCTCCCAACATGTGTGCAACACTATAGTGGAAGGACACATGCTCGACAGACAACTCAAAGTCAGTGCAGCATAAGCATTCTGGTAATTCTACCTGTCCAGCTATAAAAGACTTTTGGCTTACCTGAAGTGCATTCCAGACCGTTCAGTAGTTTCATCACTGTTGAGTCATTTCACCCGAGGCAGCAAAGGCTAGGCAGAGCGAATCTCCTCTCTCGTTAAATAAATTTTGCCTATTGTCTTGTTTGACCAATTTAATATCACTTGATACACTGACAATGGTGATGCCACCTTCCACTGGCGTGCTGATATTCTGAAGCAAATGACAGGACTCTCTCTCTTATCCAAATTCATGCTTCACAAAAACAGGAAGGCATCATCTTTCGAGAATTGGATGATCTCATAATTTGGTGTACGCATCTAGTTTGGGAAATTCAACCGTAATGTATATGGCCAAATATCAGTTGATGGAGCTGACAGACCTTGCTATATTCTATAGGTTGTATGAACAGCTCATGCACTAACAGACGAGGATTGATAGACTGGCGTTGAAATACCAATAGCCAGTAACAGATGAGGGCATGGATGTGTGAAACACACATCTCAGCACCTGCTTTCAATGCAAAAGGATGACTGGTACCTCGATCTGTTCAAGTTCTGCGACCCATATTCATCCAAAGCTGGAGTTTGGGACCGAGCCAAACACCATATATGTCTGTTTAGTCAAAATAACCAAATGGAGCAACCCTTCCATGTACTCTCAGACTTGTCGTTGTTGATCTTTTCCCTGAAAAAATTTAATACTCTCTGATTTCTCTGTTGACGACTCCTTATCTCGGCATTGTTAAAAACATTGTTGTGTCATCAACATAGACATAAAAGTACCAGGCCAAGATATCATTGTTTCCTGTGAAAGGTTTGGAAGTAATTTGAAAAGTGTGAAAATTGTCTGGATTAGCAGCCCGATTTCCAACCTGCTGGAGACAAGGCGTTCATAAGCAAGGGACTGACGGATCATATATATATATATATATATATATATATATATATATATATATATATATATATATGTATATATATATATATGAAAGACATGAAAAGTCCCCTCTGTGCATGGTGATAGATCTGGCGCTACCTCTGTTTACAATAAAGACTAAAAAATTATAGGCATTACAGAGTGCGTTTATGCCTGATGATGGAAACTATTCTCATAACATGTACTAACTACTATAAATTGAATGATCAATTAATCAATCGACTAATCATTGAAGTTCCCATATCATCTTTACTCCAGATTTTGTCTCATTCCATGTCAAAACAATTATGTGTATGTGTGTGTGTGCTTGTGTGTGTGTGTGTGTGTGTGTGTGTGTGTGTGTGCCTATTGATATGGATAGTCTGCAGTGTGCATACTAGCATTTATAAACACACATACACACACATACATACCTCTGTATATTATGTTTGAGTGGTAATGTCTAATGGATTAATGCCGAGGGATAACATTGCACTGTAAGAATGTGTATTCATCATTTTAGGTTCGCCAAATCCATTCTGTGTTCAATCATAGAAAAAGTATTGATCTGCCGAGTTTTATTTTTGAAGCTGAAATATATTCCAGTACCCCAGTGGCGCTGCTGGTCCGTTATCTGTAGAAATAATAATAATAATAATAATAATAATAATAATAATAATAATAATAATAATAATAATAATAATAATAACAACAACAACAACAACAACAACAGATGTTGGCAATACAGTGGATTCCCTAGTCAGCGGAAGCTATCTACTTAACGCTTACTGGGGAATTTACTCTCCAGCCAATATGTTTCGTATCAAAGGAGCTGTTGTAGATCAGAATGAAACCCACTCTAAGGACTAAACGCTGAAATGGAAGGGTCCCGTACTGATAGCCCATGGCTAAAGCCTAAACACAAAACTGCCAGTCGAACATTCTAAGATATCTGATCCTTCATGTAGGATGAAGGCAGGAGCAGTTGAATACACTGTAGTCGGTTGTTGCGGATAGATTTGGTCAGTATCTACAACGGAAAACAATCAAATCTTATGACACCCTTATGCTAAGAACTGAAACAAACACTTCCCTGCACCCGTCATAGTGATAGAACTATAAACGTGAACAGACTAAATACTATTGTGGAAAACATTACAAATTTTTTTCCTAGTTTACATTATTCTGAAGCAGATAGATTGCCATCAGAAATTCTATCAACTTTCAAAATTTGAAGATCTCCAGTTTTTGGATGTAAAATGTTTTTTTTTCCCCCCAAACGTTATTTCTTTGAATTGATCTTTGTATGATCTAGTATTTCGGCCATCAACCAAAAAGAAAAAAAAACCCTGTATAAAAATGGAAATATTAAGACATCTAAAATCACTCAGTAGATTGTGCAATGCAGTATGATGAGCTTGTGTACTGAGTGTCCACTGTATTTGTAATGGCAAAACTCACTTCACCAGGTCAGTCAACGTCAGCATGCAGCCAAAATGTTGATCTCTGTGTCTCGTTCCAGAAGTGATATCAGGGTGAAATCCGGGAGAACACAACAAAACAGTTGATGGTGAATGCAAAAGAGGATTTTGTAGACATATTTGAAAAGTGGAAGAGACGCTGGGATGAGGGTGATTCTAAGTGGAGTATCTAAAAATTCCAAGATTTCATTGTTTTGGGTACGCTATTTTTTTAATATATTATGTACAGACATTTTCAAGATGGACCACGGATACGCTTTAACTAAAAGGTATTTCCACAAACAGATAGTGTTAGATAAGAAGGAAAATGCTTCCCAAATTTTCTAGCAAAATATTTCTTCTATTTTCCTAAAAGATGAGAATAATTCGAACATCTTAACTCTTACATAAGTCGAAACATCAAAATAAAGATGTATTTGATCTGAAACGTCTCTTTGGATAGAATTGAGTAACATAACTATTCCAATAAAAGTGCATTGACTTATCAAGCATTTTTTTCCTCTTGTTTTCGACTGAAAAAATTGAAAGAGACTTTTTTGATAAAAAAAGGGTGAAAGGAAATAATTTGAAAGGAATTATACGCACGGGTATGCTGCATTCTAAAGTGCATTCTACTCAGAACATGCCCGCTTGTTAGTTTGCAATCATTCTGATGTCTACTCCCGAGGAAGTTTGGGAACCAAGACGGGAAAAAGAATTAAAAAAAAAACAACATAAAAATAAGAGATGAATGGAATTATAGAATTTCCCTTAGAAAAGACACTGAATACTTGGATTTCAATTGTTGTTGATCGTCTGAAATATTATTGAATGATGGCGTCAATGAATTCTCTACATGTTTGTTCTTTATTGTTTATGCACATACACACACACACACACTCACACACACACACACACACACACACATATATATATAAATATATATATATATATATATATATATATATATATATATATATATATATATATATATATATATATGCATATGTACGTGAATATACAGGCATGTGTACATGTGAATTCAACAAGTGTTTGTGTGTACGCATTGTTTACGGTTACATCTGTTTACATGGAACTTAAAAAGTCATTTGTATGTATATGTATAGTATATATGAGATCCTGCTCAGAACCTGGTTTAAATATAAAGTTGATCACAAAAAGCAAATTGAATACAAAAAGTTCAAATGTAACAATGATACTTGACGATAAAATATTTGTTTGATGCCCATGAAATTTCCTAATTTTTTTTTTTTTTGGCAACATAGATTTTAATGCTGAAAGTGAGACATTTTCAAACACAGTTGCACTTTTAACGGATTCAATGAAAATATATACGTCATTATTTTTGGATTATCGTTCTGCCTTTCACAGCAAGATTTCAAATAAGGACACCATACTGCAAGGATTTTTGTCTACGAAGGCAAAGTATTTGAAGTGAACTATCCAGCTTTAGTTCCACACGTTTGATTCTGAAGATATGGATGCAAATAATGGGCATTGAAGTAGGCTCAAATTTGTTTTCAACGATCAAAAAGAATCGAAAGTAGCATCCACATCTTTTGTCTTTAACGTTCAGATGCTTTCTATTACAACTCAACTACATTAGTAGGTTAACAGTATGGACCGAAGATTATTTGTAATATTTCGATGAGATTTGAACTCACATCCTTATGGCCATGGGAAACCGTGTAAACACACAGCCCTCTGTATGATACCACGACAAGTGGTATTTCCAACTGGTCACTAATCCTGATTTTGACTTGACTCGGTTTTGCTTAACTTGTCTAATCGTACGAAGATAATATGCATTATTAAAAGCATTCAAAGAGCGTGCAAATATGAATCTATTTCCTGTATATCTCCTTCAAACCTTAGTTGTCCTCTCCAACCCCCAAGGCGAGTGGTGCCAGGCCAATCAATTGTTTTTCAGACGCATATGCAAGGCATAAATAAAGGAAAGGTTTTTTCTCTTTCTTTTTACAGCATTTTCAACCGAATCCACGGCATCAATAAGTTTTGTGAGATGAAAACCGATAAACTCGTGAAAAATGCGTTTTTTCTCTTGCATTATTGTTTGATTATTTTTCTATTCCGCACTTCTGCTCATACCCTGAAGCGCTCAACGGATCAATCTTCATAGAAGTCCTATTGCTTTTCGAGGAGCGATTGATTGAGGCCTAGGCGCTTTCGCAGCAGGTCGTACGTGCCATCTTTCACTGCTCCTTCAAGCGCTCCATTCACTTTGACTTGAAGCTTTGCTAAGGAGCCATTTCAGTGCCGAAAATGCAGAACCTGCGGCGATGCAACACGTTATATAAAGCCACTCAAAGCAAACGTTAAAAGAGAGTTCTTGGAAGGCGCCACATGTTTCATTGTGGGTGACATGATTTGAATAGCAACTTACAAGAGAGGTATGGATACATATGCAATCAAAATGCACTTGAAATTTACAAAGTTTTAGTGAGTTGACCCCATTACAGTTGCCAATGACTTAATTACAAGCTGGTTTCTAATGTCCGCACTGATTGTGTAACCCAGGATTTCATGGAATTAGTGAGATGTTCATAGATTTCGATAAAATCATCAGTGTAAGCACCTGCACGCAAATGTACGTGAGAGTACATAAGGGAACAGCCATATATAATGTTCTTCTTGTTTCCTTTTTTTTAACGTTAGCGAACGACGATTGACAGGAGGGATGAATTCTTGATCCAGATCAAGAAGGGAAACAGATATTTCCGCCAACGTTAAACATTAATTATATAATCACGATGGTGGCAACTGTTTCAATTTCCAATGTTTCGAACGATTGTCTTCAATACTTTTGTGTATATTGCATACATACATACATACATACATACATATATATATATATATATATATATATATATATATATATATATATATATATATATATATATATATATATATATATACATTTTTCTCCAGTGGATATTTGAAAGCATCAAGCTAACTATTGGTCCTTTTGAGCATGAATGATATCTTCATATAAAAAAAAAAAAACATATTTCTCTACCATTGAAGTTGTATGTATATGCCCAGAGCAGAAGTTTTCATAAAATTTATTAGTGAATAGAAAACAAAAAATACTTTGAAGTTGTGGAATAGTTTGTGTTAGTGAGAATTTATTCCGGAAATATATTTTCAGCCAGGAGAAAAATGTCCCATTGCTTTAATATGTTATTTCAAATCCGTTTCTGTAGACAAACAGAAACTTTTATCCCTCACCGATTGTACATTCACCCTTACAGAGTGCAAGTAGCATAACGGAGTTGGCAAACCGTGTCCGAAATCCAGCTTTAGTTGGTAACTAGTTGAGGAAACGAACTGAAGGGAACGTAGCTCCACAATTAATGCTTACTTGTGCCTTAGGGAAGCTTGCATAGGCCTAAGAAGCCAGAATGTATTGAATTAATTACTGAGAGAAAAAGAATCAATTTAAAAAAAATGGGCAGACGAAATGCCATGACACGTGTGTTTACAAACGAAAAGGAGCATTGAAAGTAAATGGATGAATGAATGATTGAATAGATAAGAAATATACGTGTATATACATATATATATATACACACACACACACACACACACATATATATATATATATATGTATATATACATATATATATATATATATATATATATATATATATATATATATATATATATATATATTATGTACATATCTAAAAATGCACGTATCTGTTCTATTTTCTTATGTAACTCCTCTGCAAGCAATTTTGCAGGGAAGGGGGAGATAACATTTTTGCACCAATAAAATTTAAAAAAAAGACTGTTGCTTTTCTTTGTTTGTCACTTGATCGATATATTTCGATAAAAATCAACAGAGCCCCTCCCCACGTTATCCAATGTATTGCCAGAGGCCATATGAATTCTCTCGAAATAATTTTTCTGCATAATTTTTTTCCTGCGAACAATATCACGATTTGATAACTTTTGATAACGTCCAACGTTTTTTTTGATTCCCTGTTAAACTGACCAGCATTCTTTTGCCCCAGAAATTCTCGAACCGAATTTCCCAAACAGAGACGGCATTTTGATGTTGTTGCTTTTTTTCTTAATTCACTTATTTCAAATAAGCTCGAAGTGGATCCAGGACAAAAAAGATTTTAACAACAAAAACATAGGACGTAATACAGGATCAGACAGTTTTTTATTAGCTTCAAGTCGTAGCATTTTCGCATCATAATCATCAAAGAGTATTGCAGAAGAGAATATGAAATCATTCTGCAGACCCAATACATAAATAAAATCTATAAAAACGAAACATCAGTTATCCATTTTATATTAGATTAAAAACATGTTAGTATTTTTGTTTTCAAAGATGATTTATTATTACTTGAGGTAATTCGACGTGAAGGGAGTAAAAGAATATCGTAAAAATTGTTACTCAGGAGGGCAGGAGGGTTGCCAATCCTTACTACCCGTGAATACACATCTGATATGAGTCATTCGTCATTTGCATGTTTTGACTTACTTGGTGTGATTTGATATGTTTCGACTGATATAAGATAGGGGATTGATATTTTGTGATCACAAGGTGACAAAAAAATTTCCCTTCCCCTCATCTCATGCCTTCATTTACTTTTTTCCGAAAAAAAACACGTTTTCAGCGATTGATACGAAAGCTTGTGAATCAATATTTCAATATTTAAAAGAAACAAAACATAGAGAAGATCATGAAATGAAAAGCCAAAAATCGCAGATACAAAGTAAAATTACATGAAATACAGACTTGAAAATGCAAGATAGAGAAGATAAGCATATATTTGATAGCGGAGGGAAAAGTTAATCAAGAAAGTCAAATTTTGTGTCAGAGATAAAAGACTTCAGGTTCAGCGAAGAAGCTTTTATCGTGTTGAAACAAGATGCTAGCGGCCGTAAATTGATTACACATCGTTTTCAAAAACAAGAACTCGGACACTTAGTTTTCTTTCCAAGTTGACCCCGGGAAGCCAGTAAAAACCGATGAATCATGCATATTCTGTTCCCAACAAATATGAGCATTATTCACGTCTAGTGCGAGTAATCATCCAGATTTATCTGGCTCTGATAAACATGCTGTTGTGGTGAGGATGGCAGGAACAGGGTCGATATGTGTTTACATGATTATTTTTCTGTTATTTTTTTTAGTTTATTCAAAAAAATGGAAAAATCTTTCCGTCAGTTGATGAGCTTTTAAACTCCTCGGTTTAGATAGTGAAGGTTGGCATTTGCCTTCACCACATTTCCCCGAGCTCTCAACTCACTCAAGGAAACTACAAAAATCCCTGTGAGAAAATGAAGTGATAGTGGGGGTGACATATCATTTTTTTCCATAACAAAAACATTCAACAAATTTGAAAAGAAAGTGCGCAGACGAACAATTTCATCTGAAAAATAAGGGGAAAAGTGTGGAAGTCTTTAGGAAGTTGTATTTTTCAAAAGTCTCCGAGTTTATTTCAGTTGATATTTGTATATCTAATTGCCAGACAGCACATTATATTGTTTTTAAGGAATTGTATTTTTCGTCTTCATTCAGAAAGCAACACTCTTTTTCTTTTTCATGTCAACCTTTCTTTTCAGCATTGCAATGTCTTATTCTTTGGTGTTGCTCAACCAAATATAAACAGAACTTTTGAGTTTAAATTCTGTAATAATTACTGTAGGAATCTGATGTTTGATTTTTTAGTTCCTGTTTAAAGATATCATTTGTTCCATTCAACAAAGTGGTTTCTATTGAAAAACAGTTAACGCTGCTCTTGGAGGATTCTTTCTCTGCTATTTTTTTGTTTTAAAAAACGGGACAACGTCGACATAGAAAAAAAGTTTATGAGCGTGTTTGAGTGTTCTCCACTATCGCTACCAAATCCCCTGTATATCCCACGATCTTACGTCCTGATGACTGGGCCGATTTTTTGTTAGAGAAAGTCCACATTTCCTTTACAAATGAATGTTTTTGCTTGATCACTTTATGTTGTTTTTACTTACCGAAGTTTCCATCGTAAAGATGTACTTTCTTGTTGCATTAAGAAAACGCAAGTATGGAAATCTCCCCCGCCAAAAATAGTTGGAATTGATTGATAATCACAGGATATGTTGATGTGTTGCATATTCCAGTTGAATCCTTGAGTATTTGAATAAATTTGACATTCCATTGTGAGGAGAAAAATAACGTAAAAAAATATCCTAGGATAAAATGTTCAATATTTCTGGATGACTAGCAGAACTGAATCTTTCAAATATTTACATCACAAAAATAAATATTTCAAAATTGCTTCAAACGCTTCCACAGGGAAAGATACTGGAAATGCAAAAATAATTAATAGAATTTGATTTTAAACATACACACATTTTAATAGATTTGAACGAAAGAAACACTTTTGCTATACACTCAATAATTTCATTAACAGATTTATCAGGTGTAAACCCAGTGAATAAAACTACAAGAACAACACGTGAATAGGAATATTTAGTTAAAATTACCTTTCACTGCATAATGTGCATGTGGCCCAATAGTTAGCAGCATACCATTTGTGAATCTAATTAGATGTCTTGATGTGACGATTTTTTTATTGCTCCGCACTAATGCCATGGGAAAAAGTACACTGTATGTCTAAGGGAGTTTCATGACAAGGCACTCAAGTTTTGGTTGGCAATCTTCGAACATTATGCTGTTCCCATTATTCTCATACTTAAAACAGTAATCCACATATACTCAGCCACAGCTTAAATATATTTATATATATATATATATATATATATATATATATATATATATATATATATATATATATATATATACATACATATATATATATATATATGTGTGTGTGTGCACGTGTGTGTGTGTACACGTGTGTGTGTGTGCACGTATGTATGTGTGCGTGTGCTGATCCTTTCGTCTGTGCACTTTTTTCTCTAACTGTTCTTCAGACGTCACTTCAAATCATACCGAAAAAGAATGAGAAAAGACATGCTAAAGATTTCGATAAACCTGCATCTTGTCTTCCCTTTTGAATATTTTTTTCATGCCAAACTAACCCTAAAAGAACATCAAATACAGTGGTAGAGAGATTAACAGTAGATTGAATGTTTGTGCTAATATTCTGGACCTTGTTTGTTCTATATCATCCTCAGAGAAGGTTGAAAAATACTATGAACGAAATGCTGGGATGAAACTAGTTAGGATTATAAGAATATTGCGAATTTATTGATAATGGATCATCTTGGGATATCAGGAAATATTTTACACATTATATTCGGATGATCTTCCAAAATAGACAATGTTTCATAGCTAGGTAAATGAACTCATGTATATCTGTCAACACAATATCTCCAAAATGCCATGGGTTCGTCATTTATGAAAAACAAAATGATTAAATACAGGGCGAATCCAGATATATGTATCCAATTGAGATATATGATTATCAATCCGCAGGAAAAAAAGTAGGAAGCAAATCCTCAAAATTGAACCGATGATCAATATTATCAAATTTTAATTGATTTTATGTACAACGTTTGCTTATGTACGTGCTTTTCTAGCTCTCCCTCGTGTGTCCATGGAGTGGTTAAAGAGCATTAAATGCTCTGTGTCTATGCTTTAAGATCTTCACAAGCGTCAGAAAGTCCGATATGGTGGTGTCGAGAGCTCTTCATAATGTTACTAACACTTGGAAGACAAATGCCAGATGTATCCCCGGCCAATTAATCAGGATTATTTGCCTTTCCCCCACTTACAAGCAGAGACGATAAATTGATTTCTTTTTCCGGTCAACTCCCAATATTTCTCAGGATATTTCAATAAATTACATTTATATAAATGGCTTAAAGCAATGTAAGTCAAAAGCATCGATGTGAGGTGGATGCATTCATTTGTTTGCTGTTCACTGTGGCATAAAAAAACTTTCAGGCAAAAAAATTGTCTTGTAGCAGAAAACGTTGAATAAGGACAATGGTTAAAAACCGGCAGAATACAAGAATCGACTTTCTTAGAATTCGTTTTACTTTGTTTTATCTTTTTCATAGGTATTGATCTGCAAGATGTCTTCCTTTGAGGAGAAAACTCGGAGTCCTATAATTGGAATGTGGCTTCACCAGTGCTTCATCTTTGCAAATTCTGGCAAAAAAAGAAATGAATGATTTTGCTGATTCAAAAGCTTGGGGTTCGAATGAGATATGTGCAATAAAGAAGTCAGGGCAAGATTGAGACGACCATCATTAGAGAACGGTGTTTCAACAGGGAGGGGCAAATTGACTTCCAAGGAATGAAAAGACGACCTAAGATAGCGACAGACGCTGTATAAAAACATACGACTGCTTAACGAGACTTGCAAAAAACGTACACTATGGAACGCCCAGACTGTTTCATGATTTGCCTGATGCAAACTGCGTCTGAGTTTAAAACATTTCATGTTAAAAAAAGTTGAAGATTTCAAACTCCACAAAAATGCAGGAAACAAATAAATGTTGCTTAATTCTTAGTTTGAAAATGTTTATTACCTTAAAAACTACAAAGAACTCAGACAGTGTAAAAATCACCCAACACAGTACACAAACCGGAAACTGAATTAAAATAAGTGATTGAAAATAAAATCAAGGAGGAGGACAATCAATGTATAGATATCAAGTTATACCTCACAAGGAACCCCAATAAATGCTAGATGAACTGAAGGGAAAATTATTAAAAAAGTCAGCTTCTACTGGGCATCAGCAAAATAAAGGTCACGTACAACAATAACCACAGAAAAAAATACGATGATAATAAAAATTGAAAATGGAGAACTGGAGAAATTACACAACTACATCTAGTGGCACAACAGATTTCGATGAGATCCTCAGAAGATAAGCAAATCAAGCAAAGAATGGCAAACCATTGGGAGAGCATCTTCAACTTTCAAGAACAAAAAAGTCCAATTAATCCTAAATATTAGTATAAAACAATGCCTCCTCTCGACAGCAACTTATGAAAGTGAAACATGGAATCCAACCAAGAGACTTACTTGAGGGGCATGCAGCGTACATTTGACAGAATTATGCAAATCTTCCCTCAAATGGATTACAAAACAGCACAATGATTCATGAGAAACACTAAGATCAAAGACATTATAGGATCCAGAAAAAAATGCAAAAGGTAATGGGTTGGCCATGCAGCAAGAATGACAGACAACACAAATAAAAATTAACTCCCATATTCTTTTTTCTAAACGGTTTCACATTATATATATATATATATATGTATCTCACTAATACAGGAGAAGCTGTTCATTATAATCCCTGATAATGGTATACAAAGTTTATTTTAATCCAAATAAGTTTATCCCAATAATTTGAGTGAAAATATGGAGAAACTTAATACAGTCACTCGATTCAAACGTGATATGTTTTTTCTTTAATTGCATCTTATCCATCTCTCAAAATCTGACAAAGGTCTTTTACAGACATTTAATGGAATTTTCGTATGTGATTGAATTCAGAAATCGGTTATGAAGTGATTTGAATAACTTCTAGCAATTGCAAAGCGGGGTCTCCTCCAATTTAAGAGGTTGATGGGACATATTTTTTTATCCCATTCGTTTTGGCTTCTTGTTGCTATATTAAACAGAATAATGCCTGATTGGGAAAGGGATTGTGTATTTTCTACCAGCACTATGGCCAAGCTTTCCAATCCCTGGTGAAAACTGGGATCCCACGACTGATTCTCTTTGAAGAAGTAAAATACTTGATAACAATCCCCGAATTCTTGTGACTCTGCTGTTACCACTCACCAATGAATGGAATTGAATTTCTGTTTACTTACTAAACAGGAAGCGTTTAAATGATTTGTAGTTATCCCAAATTTTTGATAATTCCTTTTCTAGCACATTGAAATCATCCAAGACTTTTAAAGATATAGAATTGAAATAGAAATACGATCCTGGGCAAGTTACGGTGAATATCGATTCTTTGATCTACCTCAAAATATGAATGGTTCCATAAAGTACAGTGAGCATTCTTCGAAAAATCATATTGACATTCATTTCAGAACTTTCAAGGATATTTTGCAATGTATTTATTACTACAATGCAGCGCTAGTTGACGGTCGAAATGATCATGGATATATCTCGAATTGTGAATAAATAATCTTCAGAGCATTGACCTACCTACGAGGAAACTTTCCTAAACTTCATTGAAAATGTTCTTTCAGATATTGTGCTGTATACATGTTATTATGATGTTATATCAGTGTAAGAGATCCTTTGACTGTTGATGTATTTGCTGAGTGACGGTGTGCAACATTTCGTACATGTTACATACCATGGGGACAATGAGATATGTAGCTAAAATCCTTCCTTGCAGGGACCGGTTGTAATGTCCCTGAATGTATGTTGGGCTGTTTTTTGTTTTGTTTTTTTACTTTTGTTGTTTTTTTGTTTTTTTTTTGGCGTTGGCTCCGATACCGTCAATGCTCTCTTCTGTAAGAGTTCGTTGCGATCAGATCTGGTTGCTAGTAAACATGAAGTCGAATCTACTGAAAAAAAGGCTCCATGTGAGGGTAGTTGTGACTGGTAATGTTTTATGAACAAGGAGTCTGATTGTGGAAATAATTCATGATTAATCTGTCATGTATTTCCTTCAATGGTTTAGATGGGTGGACTAGCGCTGAAAGATTCCTGTATCTAGAATCTGCCAGTTTCAATATTGCATTTTACATGAACGATATGCGATATTCAGTTGTAGTCAGCTCTTTTTTTTCTAGGGGACAAAAAAAAACTCCTTCTGGCATTGAGAGTAGTGGCTGACTGCCACCCAGATAAACAGATCGCCTTCTACTGATCGGCTTAGAAAGCCCCAAGTTGGATAAAAAAACAGAAAAAGAAAACAAAAAAAAGCACTCAAGATAAGACATTTGGAGGTGGAAAACACAACAGCAAACATTAAGCAAAGCAAAAAGTGGGGAAGAGTGAGTTCATTTGCACATAGTAAAGGTAAATTTTCAGATAATTACAAATTATTTGGTCACGCCAGTTTAAGATCCTAAAAAGAGCACTCCCGCCCTGATAATTGACTAAAGAATTGAAAAACAAATCCAGATAAGATAGTTAGCGATGGACATGCAGGAAAATAATAACACACCCTAAGCTCAATGTCAATATTGATTTTGCAAAAGAAAAGAAAAACACATGATTTTATTTGCATATGGTCAATTCGGTATCCGATAGATCATCAAATTTTCACTAAATATATGCTGATTCGGATATAGGTTTTTATCGTAAGTAGAGCACCCCCCCCCCACAAACCAACTACGTTATTACAATGAATATCGTTATCGGCTTTGCTAAAAGGGGTGACTTGATGTCATACGCGTGTAGTTATCTTGAGTAGCTCACTATTTATCCTTACAATAAATTGTACGTCGTTTTGTGTATCTTTGTTTTCCAGACTGTTTATCCCATGGAAGTTCATATATACTACAATTCATTCCAAGGCGGACGATTCGTGATTTTAGGCTGAAGTTCAAATCTATACGTAAATAACTGGCTGTTTTTGACGGGTGTTCCTATTTATCGCACACTCTGCCTGCGAGCACTCATCTCTTTTGAACTACCATTTAGAACAACGAATATTTAAGTCGATGGGCCGAATCATAAATCCTCTTTCTCTGTTATTTGTTCAGAAAAGAAAGACAGCTCAAATATTGTTATTTCTCGCTTGTTGACGTATTGCCTCATTCCCTCGCAAAATAAATGATTAAGGATAAAAAAGGGAAAGTTGAGCAAGCAATGTAGTTTATTTTCTTCCAGTTTTCCATTATTTGTTCAAAGGGGATAACAAGCTTCCTCTTCCTCTTGGCAAATGAAAACGATGTCATGTTTGGCTTAACCTTACAGCTTCATCTCACTATATTTTTTTTTATAGAGTCGATGGAGTCTCTGATTGGGCTTTATTTTTTTTCTCAAACAAGTGTCCGCCTCTTTTTCTTACAAGCATCCAGGCGCCTTGAAATAGAGAATGAAAGCCTGTGTTTTTGTTCATTATGTCTTGCAGTTTTTGTCTCTTTTCTTTCGTAGAAAAATCTTGTATGTTTCTATTATAAAAGAATAGTGAGATTATTTATTCATAGAGGTCCAAAAACTGAAAAGACTTCAGTGATTTATTTTTTTCAATCGATGCTTGTTTGTTGTATGCAACACAAACAGACTATACATGTAAAGAAAGACCAACACTTCAATGCAATAAACATGTTTTGGAGATTGCAGTGGCAGCTCATCTAGGAAAATCTCAATCCCCGATTCGAACAAATGCTTACAGCAAGAAATGAATGCAGAAAATAGTTCGAACCAAATAAATATGTGGGATAAAAATTAAAATATAACATTGAACATTGAACTACCACTGTTTTAAAATTAAGTCATTCACTCTTAAGCCTTCATTACAAAAGTCCATTCATATTTATGATTATATAAATATTTCATTTTTATCACTATATGAAAAATGGATCAATTCTTAGTTGAATATTTATGCTACTCATGTTTTTTGAACGTCATATGGATATGAAAAAAAACTAACGAAAATATAAAAAAAAATAATAGAATATCTATTATCTACTTATATTTTGCATGATGATGTTAAAATCATATTTTCAGAAATATGTATATATATATATATATATATATATATATATATATATATATGAATACATATACATACTTATATATATATATATACATACATATATACATACATTCGTACATATGTATGTATGTATGTATGTATGTATGTATGTAAGTACACTAAACATTGATTTATATTTTTGAATTTGGCAAAACGTAAAAATAATTTGTGAATTGAGTTATACACATTCCATATTTCATTCCCAAAAACTTTATTCTCCTTTTGGTGAATTTTTCACGAGTTTGAGAAGAGCCTGTTTTATGAAAAGTAGGAATAGGAATTATTTTTTATCAAAACATGAAATTCACTTCAAAGCAACTATTTTAAATCCCCCCCCCCCAAAAAAAAACAATTCAAGAAACAGATCATTGTATTTACGCGTAAACACTGATGAGTACATTACAGCACAAAGCTGTTTCTGATATTCTATAAAATCCTAAAAAGGTTTTTATCCAGGAAAAATCAGCATACTACAGTAAAATATAAACGTGTGCAATATACAAATTGATACAAACACATGTATGTATTTTTATTGGATCTTATTCAAAATTGTTAAAGGTCAAACGATCTATAAGAGTGTGGCTAATAATGATAAATACACATTTTCATAATCAATTATTCGTCAAAAACAAATAGTACGTTATTTAGTAAAAAAAATTAAAAATATAAATAGATAGATAGATCGATAGAATGACAGCTGAGGGTTGTGGAGTACAGATGTCTCTCCTTGAATTCATAATAGCTCGTAAAGAAGTGGTTTATAAAAAGACAGCAAATGAGGAAAGGAATCTATTTTAAAGTGAGTTACCTTTATTTTTTCTGATTACTCGACTTGATTCAATAAATGGCTTTTTTTACTCGCGCTTTATGTTCAAATATTCAGAAATATTCTGAAGAACTATAACTACGTATTGCTATCGTATGGATCTTTTTTGTGGCATTAACTTTACCTCTTGTATTTCAATAACCGAAAAAAGGGGGAACCGATACTTGATATCTAATGTTTATCCATAACGTGTTCTTATTAATTCATTTGGGTTTGCTTCAGACACATAGATGATAATTCCTGTACGATTAATGTAGAGAATTTATTTATCCAAAAATCTCACAAAATACCCGTATTTGCATTGACGCTCATAATGAATTGAAAGCATTTGTCATGGTCTCTGCAAATTATTACTGAGATTTCTCCAGTAATGCAACATCCTCCGACATTTCATTGTTTCAAATCTGGCCTTTACCTGACTTTTTCAGTTATTCCCTTCGAGGTTTGCAATTATTCGTTCTGGCAACTAACCATGGATATGGTTATACATGGATCTCTTGTTCCTTATCTATCTATCTATCTATCTATCTATCTATCTATCTATTTATGTGTGTGTGTAAGCACATGTACATAGTCGTAAAATAAAAAACATACGGATGTGTGTGTGTCTTTATAGGAATGTATATGCGTATGTTGTTAAAAAACATAGAGTTAATGCTGGCTTTGCCTTAATGTGTGCATGGGCACATGTACTTAAACGCACACAGTCTTTTTCATGGAAAAATTCGACATGTGCAAGTCTGTGTGTGTGTGTGTGTGTGTGTGTGTGTGTGTGTGTGTGTGTGTGTGTGTGTGTGTGTGTGCGTGTGTGTGTGTGCGTGTGTGTGTGTGTATGTGTTTCATTCAGGTCAGATTTTTCTCTTGTTATGCCGCATTTCACACCTCTGATGGTCGGTGTTTAAGCCAAATTCTATTCCTGATTCCAATTACTGAAATTTTGAGGCATTCAACAAAATTTAATTCGAGTTTAATGGCATACTTCTCATAGTCCCAAATATTTTTCTCACGATATATTTGATCTCGTCGAAAGCTAAAGAAGTGACTATTTGACTGACCTGATTACGTCAGATTTCAATGTTAATTAGTACTATAATCAATGATTGTTGCGTTTGATAATCACATAGCTATTCCACAATTGTACTTAAAGTAGATAGAGTTACCCTTTGATATAGATCAGCTGATGCTATTTTCGTTTAGTGAGGTAAGCAAATTTTGTTCGTTCAAGAGAGAAACCCCGGCATTCAATGTATGTCATTGGTTGAAAATACACAAAATCTCAACATGTACATCATGTACCTTACTTTCTTTGTACTCAACTCATTGGAAGATATCGGTTCTTTCCTGTATTTCCGGCAACGTAGTCATCTCTTTTATTCAGCATACGCTAAATTTAGGAAACAAATGATGTTTAAATCTCTTGCAGAAGGCAAATGAGAGAGCAAACGTTTCAATCAGTAATTGAGCATGGCTAGACATCGCTGCCAGCAACTGACTTGATAATTACGACTAATTAATTAAGTGGTCTCATTCAATTGGAAAATCAGATAAAGTGCTAAA
Source organism: Thysanoteuthis rhombus (assembly GCA_963457665.1). Classification (NCBI taxonomy): domain Eukaryota; kingdom Metazoa; phylum Mollusca; class Cephalopoda; order Oegopsida; family Thysanoteuthidae; genus Thysanoteuthis; species Thysanoteuthis major. Next base: position 4,594,048 of record OY735202.1, on the reverse strand, counting down.
CAGAGAAAGTTTATGTTTCAGGTTTTTTTTTCCAACTAGTAGAGATGTATCCTACTGTTCAAAAGTCCTATACGTCTGACACTTTATTCATCATAAAACGAATATTAAAGTTCAAACCATCACCGTTAGTTCGAGTATATATGGGAGTGTAATTTGGATTTTCAGAAACCAAGCTGGCAGCCTTTTTTTAAATGTTCATAAGTATATTTTAAGTTGGAATATTCGTTGAGAAAAGTCTACAAAGCTCTAAAGACTCTTACAGTTCGATTTCATGCAAATGGGGGAAGATAGCTGATTGGAATATATATATATATATATATATATATATATATATATATATATATATACATATATATATATATATATATATACATATATATATATATATATATATATATACATATATATATATATATATATATACATATATACTCATCTATTTGCATGTGGAAATGATCATTTGGAACATGATGGTATAAATTGGATAACTTGAAAATTAATAATTGAGGATTTCAATCTAACTGTTATACTTCATTGTTTGTATGATACCAAGCATTAAGCTAACGACTTTATTGCAGATGGAACGCAAAATTTAGTTTACGTCAAATGATATCCAAATCTACCCAAATCTGACTCTGCTGACAGGTCATTTTTTTTTGTTTGTCTTAATCTATCCATTCTCCGAATTAGCATCGTTTATCGTGACGACGATATACCTGGTTTTATTTGTATTCTTTTTCATATGCCTCATCACTGCTCTGTATGGTGATTAACTCTGTCTATAATTCCAGATGGAATATCAATAAAGATATAGTTTAAAGGTCAGTCCGTCAGATTCCTCATTGTTAATTCGAAACTAATATAAAATTCACATTTGAAATGAGTACAGGTTGCCTCATTCAACTGCATGGATTTGTTGAAATCGAGCGGAGAAAATATTCAGGATTCTTGGATGATAATGTTTTGATTTATCAGATTAAAGAAGAAAAAAAAAAGTGAGACAGAAGAAGAATTTGGAATAGACAAAATTTATATTTGGGATGTAAGAGAGGGATAGTAAAAGAAGTGAGAATGGAAGAGGAAATGAACAAAAAGTAACAAATTTTAGAGCATATCAACCATTTGGTACTTTAATTTGATTGCAAAGGGAACATGGGATCAACATAAAATAAACCCAAAATTCGATTGAAAAGGACTATATGGATGGAATGAAGAAAGAAGGAAGAAATACAAGGAAGAAGAGGGAAATGGACGAAAGAGCTAAAGGAAGGAAGAAAAGGGGGAAAAACAGTATAAGTTAGACGAAGAAAAAGTAGAACTGAAGCAAAATGGCCGAACATTTTCAAAATAGTGGAATAAAATCTCACGTATTAATTGGAAATGAATGGCATGGAAAAGATGAATAGCAACGAAAGAGTGCAAAATGAAGAAATGTGAGTAATGAATGATTCTTTCCACATCAAATGTGGATTTATGGATTTTAGAAACAACTAAGTTTTTAAACTGCTTGACAAATGAGCTTGATTGAAATACATTTGCATGAATACAGCATTGATATATTTCTTTTTTCAATGAAAGATGTGGAACTGATCAGAGAAAGAAAAACCTTCATATTTTTGCCAAATTCTCAAATGACTTGGTGGGTTTGTATTGGATTTTGCAGATTCTCAGCATCATAAGAGAGAAAAAAGTATTTTTGTTTTCATAAGGCGTCAATGTCGGCTGGATTGTTTCTCTGATCATTCACAAAAAAATATATATATTAGATGTATTTTATCATCATTCTCTCCCAATGTTGATGTTGTTTTCGTTTTTTTTATATCTGGAGTACATATATTCTTCAGAGATTTCCTTTTTTATCCTGTGTCTTCCAACCTCAAAGGTGTGCACATAAAACTTGGTGGAAAGCTGAGCTAGCAAATAGTCATTACATTGAAAAGGTTGTCTACGGAAGCGTGTGCGGCAAAACCTGCTGTTGGCAAAAAGCCAGTTGACAAAGAGACTGGGCGCAGCACACTTCCTAGTTTGAGGGTCAATCTTGCAGTTAGGTTCCATGTTTCCGCCTGTAGATGACTATTGGAAAGATGTATTGGTTGTCCATTCTTTTTAGGACTAATGAGAAGTTGAGCATGCCCTATCGAAATCTTGTTAATCTTTCATGATACTTTGCTTGATTCATTCTTATTTTGGAGATTCAGTGATCTGCTTCGTCTCTGTTCTGCATTTTTTTATTTCATCGTTGTGTACCTGGCGTTATTGATTGAATTGGTTTCATTCAATATCGATTTAGAAAAAACAAAAGAACAAATTAAGCAAAGTGGGATTTGTATGTGTCCGTCTTGTGACGCAAAGTGTCAAGGTAATTCAAAATCAAGGTTCTCTACACGTGACACATTTCTGAAACATCATAGAAATCATTCAGATTCTCCAATGGCAATGGTCTGGTAATGTTGCAAGAATGACAGGGAACTGAAGGACATCATTAATCAGTGAATGGATCCACTTACATGTAATGTGGAACTGACGACGTTAAAATGTGAGATGGCGAGACAAACGTGACAGGTTCAGGAAATATTGTCTTGATGGCGCCCAATATAGGCAAGTGAGGCAAATCGTGGGAAAAGTCTTGTCTAATGGTGGACCACAAGATACTGATAGTAGTGATGATGATGTATCCATGTATCATCTATAAGATCAAAATCATCAGAAATAATACACTCACACACACACACACACACACACACATATATATATATATATATATATATATACACACATATATATATATATATATATATATATATATATATATATATATATATATATATATATATATATATATATATATATGTATATATATGTGTGTGTTCTGTGGACGTCCCTGATCTGAGCAGCAAGCCCTCAGAACGAGTGAATATTTTTCAAACAGAAAAACGTAAATGAATAGTTGAAATGCATGAATCAGTCTCATCGACTTATGGCACGGAAATCCTTATTAATGATATTTGTTTCATATTTTTCATCCCGTTTCATACCTATTACGGTGTTCTCTTGTTGCTTCTTTGATCCCCGTGTTACTGGTTTGTTAAAACCGAGCTGTAGTCATAGGGCGTTTCTCAGCTGAGACAGCACTAATGTAATCCTAACAAATGATGCTTTATACCAACGTATTCAAACTGAAGACTGTCGAGCTGGTCCTAATACGGTTAAATTGATCTATAACAAGCCTGAAAGACATTATTTCAAACATTTGTGCTACGACAGGATTTATGTATGTAAAAGTATTTCCAATAACAAACAAAGGATGGTTGTGTGTTTCCCGCCACGAAAAATAGCAACAAGAGTTGAAGATGCAATGATGTCTTCAGTAAATGATAATTTGTCTCACAATCTTTGTTGACTCAGGAAAATGTCTGTGAGATTGTGATATGTCGGTTTTACGCAATAGTTGCCAAAACAATTTGTTTTTTCAGGACATCCAGGAGGGAAAAATATCAGAGAACATCAGGAGATCTGTACCTCAAAAGATACTATAACACCATCTCACTCTCTACACGAGGAGACGGACTTCATAATTGATTTTTTCGGGTTTTCGTTAGAAAAGTCTGAGGACAGAAACAACTAGGTTGGAGATATGTCTGGAATAATATGCCCCAAAAAAGCTGTCTCATTGTGTGTAATGATATTGTATTTTTGCAGCTTGATACAGAATTTCGAATATATATATATATATATATATATATATATATATATATATAAAACATTTTCATCTTTTTGCCCTTTTAGGCTTTTTCAAGCTGATGAATTGATTTATTTCGATCCTTTTTCTTGGATGTGTTTTTTTGGGGGGGATCTATCATTTGGTATGAAAACTCAGTCTTATTCAATCCCTTTTTTCCTGTTTTGCTCGTTGGTTATTGTTTGCCTTTCCTTAAAATCATCCATAGAGAAAGTGAGCTCGTTATGATGGTTATGAATTACCTGAAATACTCCAGAGATATTTCTCTTCATCATTGGCTTACTGATATATCAGCATTTATGTGATGACTATTTATCTGCTCTCAAACTGTTAGTGATCACTTCAATATGACCTTTGTTGTTTATACCTAATTTTTTTTTCTATATTCTTGCTGGGTTGGCATCCATCTATGTAAGATAATTATGGAAAAGTGATTAAACCGTGCTTATAGTAACTTGAGGTACAAAATTAGTGATGATAACTGATCGTATCTTTTCTACTGCCACAAATTGAACAGAATGACAAAAAGTATAAAATAGCTATCTTGGTTGATTTCGGTATATTTGTACATGGGGTGTCAAATTATGTTTTCAATAGGAATTTTCAACTTGTAAATAACCCAGCCTACTGTTGACCTGATATGACACGATATCCATCTAATATATAAATATGTCTGTGTGTCTTTATTTACGTCAGAAAAAACACAATCATGTTTGTTCACTTACATTCATTGATACTCGTATTGGCACAGAAATTTCAACAAGATTTATTTTTTCCTAATATTTCAGGATGTGTTTTGTGCTTTAAGCAAAGGAAATCCCCCCAACCATTTGCAGAAAAAAATAATCTGAAAATCACGTTCCTTCGTTATTTTTTTTTCTTTTCTGATTTTATTGCATTGTTTAAGGTTTCAGTTATGGGAGAATTCTTAGTAAAAACACTGAATTATAATTCAAAGATCTTCCCTGCATTTAATGAAAAAAATTCCCTGACTTTAATGAAGAATTCCCGTTGCTAAAAAAGTATTACACCCGTTTTTTGAATGACCATTGAAATAAAAAGACGAATTGGTAAATATGGCGAAGGTATTTGTACCAATGAATATATGGTTTTGGTTGTTACCTTAAAAGTTCGAAATATATGCATGAATACACCTGTGTTGGAACGGATTTTATGTCGTCTTTATGTTGCAGAAGTTCTTCAGAATTTTGATTGAACAATCATTAGTCCTGCCCCTAACTCATCATCAGGGGGATATCTTCAAAGCCCCCCCCCCTTGCATTCATCAGTCTGTGCTTGATTTAAATGGTACTGACATTCGGTCATATTGATAATTTCTAAGAACATCGCTTGTGAATGAGCGACACCGTGTATCTGGTGTTGATGCAATTGAACATGCCCCTGGTAATAGCAACTGGTTGAGTCGCTATTACTAGATTCGGACTCAAAGAACAAAACAAAACCCGAAAACGCACGTCTTATGCCTGACAAATGTTTTGATCAGTCTGGAGAGGATTAGGATCGTAATGAATTGAGAAATCTTCCAAGATATAAAGAAGAAGGTTCCGGCAGAACATTCTTCTTTGAGGAGAAGATAACTCCAATACTCTTAAAAAGGAAGCAACTATGAAGGATGCATTCACATGACAATCATGTATGGAGCTGGAACATCGAATCTTACCAAAACATTTGTCTGACTATATATATATATATATATATATATATATATATATATATATATATATATATATATATATATATATAGAGAGAGAGAGAGAGAGAGAGAGAGAGGGAGGGAGGGAGGGAAAGACAGAGACAGAGACAAAGAGAACAAGAGAGACGGAGACAGAGACAGAAAAAGACAGCGACAGAGACAGACAGAGAGACACACACTGATAGACAATGGAGAGACGGATATACACTCAAACATACAAACGGACAAACAGAGACAGAGAGATACGGATTGTAACCGATTTTATGACAACTACTCTGATTTGAAGCTGTTACCATGTCATTTCAATACGTCAATCATGCCAGATCCTTAGTCACATATTCCCCAGAGCAAAAATAATCGCATTTTGTGCAAGAATGGATTTAAATGCTTGAATGGTCAAATTGATAGTTCCATTGCATAGCATACAGGATTTTAGTCATGGCAAGTCATGGACTGATCTAAGAGGTGGTAATTCAGCCGACATGATCAGGTTTTTTGCTTTCATCGATCGTCAATTCATTTTCATCTTTTGCCCGTCTGCACCTTAAATTCTAGACTTAACTTCTTACTTAGTATTATTATCTCTTCATGTCGGACTAAGAAATAGCAACGAAGCACTCAGAAACAACCCTGCACAGACTCCTGCCCCCAAATTACCCATTTTTAGCCCCACACATGGTTTACTCATCTGAAAACTTTATTGAAATTCATGAAAAACGTTTACGAATATCATGTAGCTAGATAGAAACGAGATAGGAGTGATAAATGTAAAATATACCTGGATCCACTTCATTATTCAATTAATTTTGTGTGCTTTTAATTTTCCCTTTCTTTTTCCTCAATTCTCTGTCACTGTCTCCCACTAACTTTCATTTCCAATTCTAAGTTGTCTTTTTATGCTTTTTGGCGCACTTGGCGCTAACTTTGCTTTACATCACAAGTTTAAGCTCTATTTTCTCTCTTTTTCGGGATTCTCGGTGATGTAAGACTTCTGGTTGAAACAGATAGAGGACTTCTGGGTTCGGCTGAGAATCCAACTCAATGCTGTTCGTACTCGAGTAGCTCCAATATTGAAGCGCACTTCATCATCGACAGATATCTAGAGATGATTTGTTGTCACTGACATGCCACGCATGAGGGGATGAATTCGACGATAAAAACCTCCTAAAAGAAAATTACAAAAACTATTTCCCATCCCTTAGTCAACTCTCGCGGGGTTCTTGTTTCAATATTTCCTTACAATTAAAAAAAAAAATCATTTCAATGGAATCTGAAAATTTGTTATCCACTACTTGATATTTCAATTATATGGTACCCAATTAATTTTTAATAGTAATGATATTGAGTTGCTTTAAATTGATTCGATCTTCATATCTGAAGCATGTCCTTCTCATATCTTCTTAGTTACAATCGAAACACAAGAATATTACAGCAAGCAACATATGAAATCAATTTTATTAAAATGACCTTCGATCAGAAGATTGTAATAAGGAAGTGTTGAAATGAAACATTATCAATCAACCACTAAAACCGGATAAATCTAATCTTATAAAATCGAAGAAATTGTGTTTGATCTCTCAGATCATCACTTCAAGTAATTTTTCTGTCTTCTGAACAAGCAGTCATCATTTTCACATAAATATTTTTTGGACTGGCATGGATACAAATGCACAACTCACCCCTCCCTTAACAAGGACTTTAAGAACGACAAAAATATAACCTATAAAAGTTATGCATAATCAGGAATAAAGGATTAGGTTTTGAGGGAAAATCTAAGACTAACGACTACGAAAATATATCATGAAAATCAATTGAAATTTATGTTACGTTCTGAAAAAAAAAAGAATGAATCGACAGAAGAGCAATAAAATGCATAAAGTACAAAATTCCAATACTTCAGACATAGCCTTGTGAATGAAAGCATTTCATTCCCTATCATTCGGGCCTTCATATCTTGTGTCTGTTTGCAATGATAAATGTTTTAATTATTGCATATCTGAGCAAAAGATAACATAAGATTGACTTATAGAAATCTCCCTAATAAGAAAAATTACCTCCTTCCTAAATCAACAAATCCTGCAATACACAGCATACTTTGTCATAATGAAGTACTTGACACTTTATTATCGATATCACAATCTACCAGTAACGTAGGGATTTCTGATCACAAAAATATACAATAAAGATGTAATTCCAAACGATATCTACAGTTCAATAGTTATTCCAATGGGGATTTTTGTTTAAACTTTTCATTTTTTTTTAACTGTTTTGTATATTTAATCAGATGTTTTCCTCCTTCCTTATTCTCAAATCATTAAATGCTGATTGTATTTTTTAATCCGTGTATATTTTCAGTATTTCTGATTCAACGCATTTTTTTGTTCAGAGTGATAAAAACCGTTCAGCTAATATAGCCTGGACTGAACCCAGCCGGGCAATACTTTAGCCATCCTTTCTCTTTTCTACATAAATTTTCAATCATAAGATCTATCAATGGAGCAAATTAGAGAAGGGATTGAGCAAAGCATTTCTGGATCTGAATTGTCTTTGGATGATGATTCTGTTCTATCCCTTGATTGGAGAAAAAATATCATATTCTTCGGTGGACTGTATTGGTTGAGAATCAATTCGATGAACTTTTTCTGTATCATTAGTTAATTCAGATATGATATCATAATTTGGTTTGCATGCAGTGCAAGATCAAAACCGACACAGCGGATTTACTATTCAAACATAGGGTGAACACTGAGTAAAAGTGACACGAACAACGAGTCATTCCTGGTATTATACTCATTGATCTTCCATTGTCAAATATGTTTTTGGTAACCGATGTAAGTGCAGAAAGTGTTAAAAAGTGCTGTTTAGTAAAAGATAACATCTATATACAATACTGTGAGATAATACCCCATTCGAAATTACAAATTGCATGTAGTATGATATCTAATATTAAAATCATAGCTGAAATAGTGATGGTGTTTTGTCAACATAAGGAGCCATAATAACATAACCGTTTTTTTATTGTTTTTTTTTGTTGTTTTTGCATATCTCCAAAGTGTTACATGGTAAACAACTGATGAGCCAACCAAAAAAAAGTACACATAGTATGATAATAGCAAGTGTAGTTGAATTAATAAAAGTATCGCCGGAAAATTCGTGAATTGTTCACACACACACACGCACACACACACACACACACACACACATGTATATATATATATATATATATATATATATATATATATATATATTGAGCCTCTTTTGGCAAATGATTAGGTATATCTTAGATTCTTGTTCAGCGAATTCGGTGATAATATACCTGATTATTTGCCTGGTGGAGCCTAAACGGGGCGAAAACATAAATGTGTTTCTCCAGCGAATCAACTTTCTACTATATTTCCAGCTCTAATCTATAATTTCAAACGGCGGATTCGTTTGGTTCATCACAGCTTTTTACCACTGCATATATAAACAAATTATATTCCATACCATAGGATTTTCGAGCATTCTAAAACCTTCTTGCGCATTACATAATCTGGACCCTAAATCAGATTGAGTGAACACAACGCTTAGCTTGACCTTTGGCGAGTCTCTTCAAGTCTCGTGCCTCCCTTTTAACATTTTCACAGTCGACAGAAGTACCGTACTTTACAGTTTCACACTAGTTGCCTAGTGGTCAGTGCTAAAAGCTGAGTGACAACAAATATTTCCACATGTCCAGTTTTCCTTTCATTAACTCTGCACATCACAGCAGTGCTGTGGTTCGTACTATTTCCAAAAACTCAGTAATGTTCTTTTTTTATCCATAGTGTTAAGCTATTTTTGGCGACCGGAGGTAGTATGTTTCATATTACCAGTACCCTCCTCAGTATTCGTTCAGACCCAAAGAGAGTAGTCAATTACTACGTACACGCATTATATCGATGGCTTCTGTTGTTAAGGCATCTTCTGGGTAACAGCAAATTCCTCAGGTCGAAATCCAACCTCTTCACACTTTCATAGTCAACTGGAATGGTGTTGAGTACGGTTTCAAATGGTTACCTGATGGTTATTGCTGGAGGCTGAGACGCAGTGAGTTTCTTTGGGTCTCCAGCCATATTGTTCTCACCTATCACAGCAGTTTTGTGGTTTGTTATATTTTCACTGTGCTTTTTTTTACTCATACGCCATTGTAAACAGACGGGTAAAAAGTCTCATATTCCAGGTACTCTCCTTAGTATTCGTGCAGTTCTCAGGAGTTCTGTAGTTTGTACAGTGTCGATCATCCCTTTTGTCTATAGTTCATCCAATTTAGTTTTCAGTGTTTTTTGGCGCCGTTTCGAGTGCATGTTATATTAAGTGTCAAAGTATATCCCAGGTTTCTCACTCTTTCATATTTACAGTGTGATAAATAGAAACGTCAGTTATTTGGCTCATTCTTCCTTCCTTCGGCCACATTCACTAGGTCTGGTCTTCCTGCTTGGATGGGATGGACAATTTGGATTTAAATTTTCCAGAGTAATCTCTTGCTTCCACTTACCAGTGCTGTGTCCAGTTTGGACGTACACCACTTTGTCCACATGGTCGAATCCTATTTGTTAGCTCAGTCGCAGTTGCTGTGGTTATCTCCCATTAATATCGATAATATTAATAATATTAATAATAATAATAATAATAATAATAATAATAATAATAATAATAATAATAATAATAATAATAATAATACTCAGCAGCAGCAGCATTATCGTTATCATCATAATCAGCAGCAGTATCTGCCTTTTATAATTCTCCGTCTATTTTTCTAATATTTTCTCATCTTATTTCCTTTGCATTTTATTGCTCGGTTTTTCTCCATTATTCCAATCCAATTGAAGTGCAGCGAGAAAAACACGAATAATTTTAATTGCTGAAAAATTGCCTGAAAGCATTCTATAAATTCAACTCCATTATTGGGAACTCGTTTTAATTTCAAATAGGGTTCTGCTATTTTTTTCTATAATTTGTTCCCATTATGCATTGACTTGAAATAAATAAATTTCTTTCTCAGATTTTATTAAATTTCATTGATCATGTTCTGCTTGGGTTTAAAAAGTGTTATTGCTAAATAACTGGAAAATCGAAATTTGTTTCCTGGAATGTATGTTCGAAATGTGTTTATTTTGCTAGCATGGATTCACTGGAAACAAAGGAAACACCTGAAAGCAAAACACACAGTCTTTATCATTGAAAAATCACTGGGAATTAGTAACTGACCCAGGCCAAAAGACCAACTGTAGGTGTTGTAATCAAAGGAAAATAAGACGCCGAACGATGTATTTCTCGCTCCTGACGGATTACTATGTGAAACTGATGTGTAAAGCTCGACTTTGCAACGGTGCTGATTGATATGGTATATGGGGCACTATTGGCATCGTCCAGAATACTAAGAATTGTCTACGAGTATCGAAATGACTTGCTGTCACTCAATATCCGACAAGGACCACCGTTGATGCTAAAACTCAAATAATAAAACGAGGGCAGACACAACAATAAAAATACTAATTTCTCCTGTCTATAGAAAATTTGTTTGCTAAACTTTTCCAGGGAATGCAAAAAGCAAAATGGTATTTTGAGTTTGTTTTTTAGTGAACAGTTATAATGAGCATCGTTTTATTCCAACCCACATTCTTTCTCTCTCTCTTTTTCTCTCCCTCTCTCTCTCTCTAGAAATCAGTGACCATTGGTAGTTGAGGATTACCAATTGTTGTTTTTAACTTGGGATTATGTAGAGAATTTGCCGTTGCGAATAGGGAGGATTAACTCCTGGTAGAACTCGAACTCACATCGTTCTTGCAAGCAGAAAACTTAGGACTTGAGCAAAACCAAAAAAAAAAAAAAAATGCAGAGATTTGGAGTAATGAATGGCCTTAAAGGTGGGTGTGAATTCGGCTCCCATCTGTTCGAGTCCCACAAGAGGAACATTTTTTTTATTTCTGATTGTTGCTGTTTGCTTGCTCTTGTAGATCGTCGATCAGACTTAATTCGAGATGAGAACAACAGAATACCGAAGCAAATATTACATTCCCAGTTTCAATATGATCTTTGTTCGTGTAGTAATAGAATTCATATGGTTAGGTTTCAGGGTTAGTTGTTAGGGTTAAGTTCAGGAATTGGGTTAGATCCTTTGATTTGGAATCTGTCATCAGCGTCTCTGACTCTGCTGGTTAAATTGTGGCTATTTTAAACGTGAAAAGTGACAATTGCCAAAACATCGTTTTCAAGAATTCCAGGCGGTTGTTGTGTCAGACATAACTCACTTGACATAATTTATCTTGCCAATAGCATCCTGTTTATTATCAGCAGTGTTTTTATATTTTGCAGGAATATTCCCAACTCTGAAGTCTGCTAGATATATCAGACAAAACACTCGATAACATTGAGAATCATGGAGGCCCCTGTACCTTTTGTATCTACGTACATTGTTGTGTTGTAAAGATACAACCTGGCCTCATTCAGAATCATATCATTTTTAGCGTCTACAATTACAAGTATTGAGTTATTTTGAAGTATACGTTCATAATTGCACAAAAAGAAACAATGATTCTGGTTGATGACAGGAGAGAAACAAGTACAATTTCCAAACCTAAAGATAACAAAGGATCCTGCTAATTTGATTTCGTTTGAACATTATCCAATGGCTGTAACACAATCCATTGAGGAACAATTACACCAAATTATCAAATGGATACAAATTCTCGCATCTGCAATGAAAGAATTATTGAAAATTTGTGAAATTGCCTTTTCATTTTCTATGCATTTACATCTGATGATAATCAGCGATTTTCCATCTATTATCATTCAATCCCCCAACCCCAATGAGCAGACCTGATGACAATCCCTGCACTAAATCAGTAGCTATAAGGGAATTTGAGATTTATGTCGTGTTCATCCAGTATATCACCTTAGATATTTTTTTTTATTTAGACCAATAAGTATCTGCCAAAGTTAGGACGCATTTATGATAGGCTTTTCTAGTGAAGATTGTTTTTCCAAGTTCTAAGCAAATTAAATCTCTGTCCTTTTAATCCTTTCACTTTTTTTTTCAATTTCTTTCTTTGATATCACTAGAGCACATGAAAATATTTTCTATGAATATCAATGGTGATCTTCTAAGTCTATCTGAACATGAGCCTCTTCTTACACTTAGAACACCTAATATTAGTCAACGTCTACTTCAATATATACAATGCCAGATTGTCTTTAAAGTCCTCACCAAATTGAAACATGTTTTATCCATATTATATATATCTTCATCAGAGAGTACTCATTTGTTGCAGTTGGCTCACTCCCCAAGAAAGAAACTTGTGGTCCTTACATAACGCACAACATCAGAAATGTTAGCAGACAATCTAGAGAATTCAATTACAGGAAAAGATCTGCAAATGAAATAAACGTCACGAAACTAACAGTCTTGCATCCAAAAAGCCTGTGTGATGGGATTCACAATTATCCTAAGTTGAAGTTATGCAGATTATGCATCCATAGTTTACTGCTTTTCAAAATACAAAAGCCCTATCACTTGATTTTTTTTCACCCCTTTGTCAACATTGACCATGGAAGTCGACATGTAATCAGATCATAATCGTAGAATAACAAATATTCATGGGTGTTTGTTTCATTTTGGGTGGAGGATTTGAAGACAAATAAGGATCATGAATAATAATCGAAAAAAAATGTGCTTACCGTCAAGTTTGTTTACGCTTCAGCATTTGGACCAGTTAACAACATTACCGAAATCTGTAGTGCACCTGTTTCATCAGATAATGAAATTGATCAAGCTCTGATGATTCATTTATTTCCGCTGAACGAGAATTGATTTCTTTAGCTTCATTGCGTTTTGAAAATAAAAAAACCTTCCTATGATATGTCGATTAACTTTATTGTTTCTTTTGATAAAACAAAAACATTTTTTGTCTGAATAGGAGGACTTTACTAGCAATGTCTGAAGTTGGGGCTATCATTTCCGCATGGAAGTGTTTCTTTACTGCTTGCAATCATTTTCAAAACACTTTCAGAGAAATGGAATGGCTTTTCCTCTTGATCCTCTTTGATCTATCGAGTCGCAGACGATAAAACGATATCTGTACGAAGGGCAAATTATCAAAATACTTGACTGTTGATAGCAACACTGCACAAAGACAGTATATTCTTTGTGTCTGGAGTATGATATTTTGCCCAATGTATTTCTTTTCTTTTATCCAAAGTCTCAATGATATGAAACAATTGTATGATGTAAAAATGAACTTGGAAAAAAATTATGATATCAGTTTGCTCGTAAGGCATTGTTTAATTGAATGATACATATCAAGTGTTTTTTTTCCATTGCTTCTACACGTTATTTGTATCATCTTTTTATAAATTGGGCCTTTTCACGATGAGATGGATGTATCTTTCTATGCGATATTTCGATTAACTTTTGAAAAATTTGAAATGATTTCATCTTTTGATTCATTTTGAATAATTGTTGAATAATCGACCGGTAAATGTTTTGCATTTTAAGCCTTATAGAATTGAAATCTTTCAAAGGTTTGTGTCATGACAGATCAGGGTGCATCTGAACCCAATTCGACTCCAATTCCCAAAGTTCTCAGAGAGTTTTAGAAAACTCTTCCTTTCAAATATTCGGACTCATTAAAAAAAAAGAGGCGTCAAATTTTGTCGTTTTCTAATCCGCATGGAATTAATCTGCAAAGCTGAAATACCTCTATTCATGTGACCAGATTACTCATAGAAGATCATGCATTTTATAATAGCACATAAATATGTGTGTGTACGTTGGTATGTGTGCATATGTGAAAGAAAGTGCTCAAAATACAGCAATTCATTTAATATATATATATATATATATATATATATATATATATATATATATATATATATAGATGTGTGTGTGTGTGTATGTGTGTGTGTGTAGAGAGAAAAGGGAAGGGAGTTGAAGAGAAATAGATTGATGGCCTGATTTCTATGGGTATCTCTCAAATGTTTTCCTTTTGACAAGTGAGCATAGATGAGCCCAGTTTTTCCATGCTGGGGAATATTTAGATCAAACATTCTTTATTTCTCAAAAAACAATTGTTTTATTGATGTTGGATAATAAAATAAACCTCATCAATTGACAACAGAATAGTACACTGGAGGCATTTCCCTATTGTTGGCTGATGAAAGGGTCAAAGCTGCTGTCACTGGGATCAGCAAGCCGAGTTCAAACGACAGTCAGGGCTGTTACATCCACTCGAACTAATTAACCATGGATTATTTTTTCCTCCTGCTATGTGAAAAACTGCAGTGCAGACTATTAGTGTGGCAACCAGTCGAGAAGACAGAATCAGGCACTGAACTCATAGGCGTGTCAATAGCGAGCATTAATCTCTATTCAAGTTGGCATTAGATTCAGTATCGTTGATCTCATAGCTAGACATACCAAGTATGTCCTCCTATTTTGACATAACCATATAGAAAAAAACATCGGATTTATGACTTTCTATGGCATGAGATTGCCCAACTTGCCGAGTTCATGACCTGTGTGATTGATCATTTGGTCAACTCACACTGATAAATAGCTATGCTTTTTTAATGGGCTTTTAGCTCGATTTACGAAAACATTCACTGATACAGAAATATATTGCAATCTTCGGAAAATAAGAAGATACGTTCGGCAGCTGACCATGTCCAAAATATCTTCAGTAATTGGTTTTCTCCATATTCAGAATTCATTTGATGACTAAATCTCAAACAACTGAACTTTCTGTTACATCTACCGAGTACGGTCTTCTTTTTTCGCACCATAACTGTAAATAATTCATCCATTGGGAAAAAATGGGGAGATTACTTTTTCTGTTAGTCATTACATGTTCTGAATACATTTTGACTGCGAGCATTTCTTTTTTTCCTGTCGTTGAATACAATGGAAAGAGCAAAAAATGAGTGATTTTTGCCACAGACAAAAATTGGATACATGGCCCTGATTTGAACATTGTTTTCATTCTTCCTCTTTTGTTTCCATCACTGTGTGACATTATAAGCCTTTTCCATAATGTTGCAAATTGATTTTTTTCAGTTTTACCATTGATATGGAAGACAAATTTGAATAAATACACTCATATATATATATATATATATATATATATATATATATATATATATATATATATATATATATATATATATATGTATATATATTTTATATATATATATATATATATATATATATAAAAATAGTGTCATATATCCTTAGCAGTGTCGAACACAGATATGTGAGCGTAAAATAAATCGGGATTTACTTTTTAAATTGACGTTTTTGTACTTTATTATTTATAACCAGATATATGCCAGTACCCCACTTACAAACAATCGACGAATAGAAATCTCATGAGATACGCAGTAAAACGGATGATTACCGCTCTTGACAACGCACTCTTTCATTCATGAATATTTAGGACACTGATATGATAATTCAGTGAATATTCTCGGTCAAACTTCAGTCAGTATCAACGACCTTTTGATTCATCAATTGCTATAACTTTGTTGATCCTTTATCACCATTACACGTGAATTCGTAATAATGCTAATAATTGAGCAGTTAGCTGAGATATTGTCCTGTTATGATCCAAGCATAGAATTTACTGAATTTCTTCAGACCTGCTATATTAGCCACTGGAAAAATCAAACATGGTGATCACTTTTCGATATGACCGTCAAGTTTGTACCCATTTGTTGTTTGAAAACAGATGCCACCATACATTGTGAAAAGAACACGTTGTCAGCTTTCCAACGGTGTATCTTGCCAATCTATATCTGTTGTACAAAAGGAATTGTTCACGCACACACACACACACACGCACACACACACACACACATATATATATATATATATATTGGGGGTTTAATATAATAATAATATAGTAATATGATTGAAGGTTTCATTTTAAAAGGTTTTCATGAAACAAATTCGTACAACAGAATATCATGCCCACTCTTTTGCTTATGGACAATCCAGAATATACACTTTGATTTTATCATCAGCCTCGCACAGTTTCGTTATGTGCACTTCTACCTCTTTCAGAATGTAATAATGATAATGAATAAAAACACTGACGTGACTTACAAAAATTGCATTAACTAATGAAGAGACACTAAAGTTCTTTGAAAGCTCGTTATTTTGATTTATCTAGTATTAAAAGCTATATATATATATGTGTGTGTGTGTGTGTGTGTGTATGTCTGTGTGTGTGTGAGTGCGTGTGTGTGTCTGCGTGCGTTTCTATTTGTATGTGTGAACAATAAATATAGAACAAAGAAAGGGATATGTAATTATGCATATAGAAAAAAATCACTGAACAGAATTGAAAGAAAAATAATTGAATGGAAAAAAAAGACCGACAAGAGTCATCAGATCATTGATTCACCGTGTGCATTCATGAATAATGGAATCCTTGGCTCGATGGACAAATATCTAAAAATGTATTTATGTTTGCGTATTCTCCATTCAGTTCAGGAAAATCGTTAGAGGATTCGATTATGGACTCAATATATATATATATATATATATATATATATATATATATATATATATATATATATATATATACATAAATATATATATATATATATATATATACATACTTATATATATATATATATGCACCACTGATGATGGGAGAAATCCCGAAACATGTATGGACTATAGACATATAAGGATTAATAAACCTTACCACCAAAAACTTCACTCCCGAGTCTGTCTCACTCTCTAAAGTACACATTATACATACCTTACTGAGACATGGAGAAGGAACACATTCCTACAACAACTATCACTTCTGACAAGGACAACCACCCTAACACCACAATGGAACCAACCTCTTCAGACAACATCACAACATGGTCGGTGAGACTCTACCGAAGAAGAGAAAAAATTACCCGCTTTGAGTCACATCTAGACTTCCTAAAGTCCTGTAAGGACAATAAACTCACTCCCGTGAATTTCAGGATCTCCCTACACCCCTCCATAGGGAACCAGGATGCAGATTTCCTTAATCTATGGAACAACAAGATCCACACACTTTCTATGGATCTTTTAGATGACACCATCCAATTCTGCCAAAAAACCATCAAAGACACTCTAACAGATATCAGCGAATTTGAACAAAAATTACAGCAACACACATACACAGATGAATATAATGAAATACAGGAAGCGATCAACATCAACATAGGAGGAAGAAAAAAACAACTTAACCTCACCAAAACTAAAAAATACAACAAACTTAGACACAATATCACACACAGATCTGCGATTCCACAGAATATGAGAGAAATTAAGATACAACCCACCAAAAGAGCCACTAGGCCTCTGTTACCTACCCCCAACCTACCACCTACATACCCAAAAAAAACCAATTCCCCCACCAAACACAGATTTAACACTAGACACACAGACACAGGCTACCCAACAAGAATCACCAATACTGACAAAAACATCATCCATACCCACACGAACAACGATAGAAATAGACACACGCATACGAACAAACAAAACAAAAACACCTACACTAGCACTAACAATACTAACACCTATAACAGACACACACATATGAACAAACATAACAGAAACACCTACACAAATACTAATATTACTGACACCAATATTGTGAACAGACACAGCTATATGAACAAACACAACTACAAAAACCAGCATACAGATAATAGAAACAAGAAAACTAGACTCCATAAGGGCCTCAGACCTACTACCCCTCATACCCTGCAAGAGGAAAGCCCTAAGAGTAGCATCCTCCCTCAACCCATCACATTGACCCTTGGAAAGCATCCTGAAGACCCAAGCAAACACCCTGACCAGCAGGTAACCCCTACATCAACTCACACACACACTCTACCATAAAAATGAGGAAAGCCCCCTACCACTAAATATGGAAGGGGAGTTAGAAAACCTGATTCCAACACTAGTAAGCAGTTTAGAAAACTTACTAAAACACTACTACACACCATCAAAATACTAAACTGAACAACCCTCACCACACAGAACACTAATACACACAACTCCTACCATTAATATCCTCACACCCACATCTTAGAAACATTCAATAATGGAAGCTTCAAAGTCACCTAGACCCATGGAAAAACTTCACCTTAGCCTGTTATAACCCTTGTTCAACTCATAGCCGAAACATTTTCAGTAACTTTTAAGGTTGATACCTATGTAGCTCCATAACCCCACCACCCATCCTACACTACCCCAAACATACCAGAAAATCCACCTCTACAACACTACCCCCTACCTTGACACACTCTGCCCTCCCCAAGGCAAACTGCTGCTGCTTTACCGAAATCCCAATACCTGCTGGTCATTCTTACATTCAGCAGGAGGCATCTAGTAGCCCTGACAACAAAACTTACCCACAATGCATAGTCCCTGGCAGTGGACTCTGGTTCCACATGGTACATTTTAATCCACACTCACACAACATGCACCACTGATGATGGGAGAAATCCCGAAACATGTATGGACTATAGACATATAAGGATTAATAAACCTTACCACCAAAAACTTCACTCCCGAGTCTGTCTCACTCTCTAAAGTACACATTATATATATATATATATATATATATATATATATATATATATATATATATATATGGATGTGTGTGTCCGTGTGTTTGTTTGTGTGTGTGTGTGCGCTATTTATTTACCCTCCCACCAGGGCAAAATATGAAAAAAGGTTCAGGGCTATACGTGGGGGAAAATAGGAACCACATTTTTTAAAATAGCTCCAGCCGATGCAAAAGCAACTGTATAACCGAAAGGTCAGGACGAGCCGAACCTGTCTTTTAAGGGCAATTGGACAGTGCAACCCTGGCCTCTTTTAATTTACTCTCCCACAAGAGTGAAATGCAAAGTTATGGGTTTGAAGTGGGGGATATAGGAAACACCCATCGAAAATAGCTCCATCCCACTCGACTTCAGTCATAAAATCATCAGGATGAGCCCGACCTGTCCCTTCATGTGCCATGGGAGAGTGCTCCTCAAGGGCAACGGATCCCCTGCAGTTAAAGCTGAGTGATAGTTGGAAAGTCTAAGGACAAGTCAAAAGGCCTGTAATGTGCGTAGCAATGTTCAACCTCAGAATAACGTCATTGGCTGTCGAATTGCACCGGCACACTCGGACTTTGATGCTCACCAGCACACAATATCCGGTGTATTTGGCCTTACCGTGGAATACTACACTTAAATCCATGCTTGAAAGGCCAGAAAAAGGAGGCAGTATTTAGTAACTGTCCAACCACAGCAATATGTGACACAAAGTAGGGCTTAATGTGAGAAGAAAAAGGAGCAACCCTTCCAAAAATGGCTCCAGCCGACGCAGTTACCGTTGGAAAGCTCATCGTAATGGCTAGACAACGTCACCCGCGAAAGCATCCACCAGGGGACATGCTCCTTTATGTGCAATGGAGCAGTGCTGCCCCGGTGAAACTGAGACCCCGCAGCTGGGCCGAGTAATGATGGGAGAGCCTAAGGACGAGTCCAAACTTTCCCCAATGCGCTTAGCAAACGTAGCCTCAGTCAAACCTCATTGGCTAACGCTTGCACCGGCGCACTCAGTTGGCAAGTGTCAGTACCGACTGCTCGGTCCATGCCGTGAAACAGATACTACACTTTGATCATGAAGGACAGGCCAGAAAAAGGAGGCAGATGTAATTTCAAGAAAAGAGTACATAAAACGAGCTGCGGATAGAAGAACCCGAAGTGCCATGTGAAAAACAGAAATTTTTAGGCCGCACCATAGGTCATTAGAGATCATATATTGAATTAAGAAACCATCTACGTTGAGTGAGAAAAGGACTTGAGTCAAACTGAAAGGAGACAGCCAATCGTACAGAAACTCTGTGATAGATACAATCTAGTGGGGACACTTATTCTCTGGAGATTGTGTAAAACCGTTTGTTTCGATCAAAACACAAATCATATTGAGAAATTTGAGACTTTGAAATAGAGACGACATTGGAAAATAGATAAATAAGAATTGAAAAATAACAAAAATCACTATTTTAAAGAGACTCTAGTTGTGTTGAGACAATCAAAATATTGTTACTTAGCTTAGCTAGCTTGATGATCGTTGCACAGGATCAAACATTCCTAACTCTAGATTTATAATATCAAATACATAGAGACTAACAAGATTAAAGTTAACACATGAACATCAAACCAATTGGATTAGCAACTTAACTAATCGGCACAAATGGCAGATGGCAATCCATAATATAATCACATAATCCCAGTCAGAATTCAAGTAACAGTTCAAAGATCAAGAAGCATTGATTATCAGCCAGTTAGTTGAACTGTTGGTAATTTAATTTCAAAGGATGTCCGTTTTACCGTACATAGAATTCATAGAGTTAGCCAGATGTTATGGTACAGTAAAAAGAAGCCATTAAACCTATTTGAACGCATCATTTATGAGCAGCAAGGTTTGACGGTATTATCAGGAAAATACTTGCAAATTTAATAATATTTTCAGTTGTTGTTCTAACGACATCATAGTTTCTATACCTTAAATTTCATAGTTTACGGGGTATTTTTAGTTTTGGCAGTTAGCGCTTAGTGTTAATTTTGATGATGTGTTCGGTGTTTGGGGTAATTATCGGTGGTAGGATTGAATTTTGGTAAAAACTAATACAATGAAATCAGCAGTTATCGTTATTGTGTTAGTATGTTTGTAACAGATTTACCAGAGCATTGTCATAATTTACAATTTAACCCCATCGATACATTCTCAATCGTATGAGGATGTAGGCCTGGATTATCAGGGCAGACAGTGTTTGTTTGGTGAATAACAAAGAGTATCAAAAATAGTTTATGAAGCCGATACTGCTTCAATGAATAATGACCTATATTTGAATATTTGCACGAAGAAATTCAGTAACTGGTGCCATTCGGCTGGATCGGCTTTGGCCGTCACTGCTTAGGCTCTGTGTAATATATTTCTACCAGCATGGCCCGTTCGCGACATGTGAATCACACTTCATGATGATGATGATGATCATCATCATCATCATCCTTCCAGCGTAAGTATTTGAAAAGATACCTATACTATGATTTCACCATACCTCTTTATCATGGACATCACACCATATAAGATTTTATTGGCCACGATTCTGGATATGATATTTCAGGATCTACTTTGAAAGTCGTTTTATCTTTCAGTTGTCCACAAACACACACCAATCGTCATTTGAGTTTTATAATGGATTTTAAGATATTCCTGGCTTTATTTTTTTTTTTTGACAAACATCGCTGTTTTGTGATGTCACCATATGATATTGCATGGGTTTCCCCCTCGTGCACATTGCATGATTGGCATTTTGCGGGTCATGTTTTGGTTACATTCCATGTTCCAGCTCCGTATGTGGCTATCGGAAGGATCGATTGGTTGTAGACAGTTCTAAAAAAATGTGGGATTATTTCATTCTGAAATGTTGAGCTTGCCTCACTGAAACTTTTGGCTTGATTTCTTCCCTTTTCGATGACTTCATAGAGATTTAGATGTAGTAGTATCTTGGAATTTTCATTTTTGATTTGATTTTGTGTCTTTGACTTCAATATGATTGTTTCAACTTACGTCACTCAAATCACTCAAGAGTATTCCATCCATAATTGGTGGAAAAGGGGCTCGAGTCATACTTCTTTTAAAGGCATTAGACAAAATGAAACAACTCTCTCGACCAGAGCTCAAATTTGTACAGTTCTTTGATCAGGTTGTTATTTTCTCTGCCATTTTGAATTATGTCCGTGCATATAAAAAACAAAATGTAGATAGTGTTGTGATGAAAACACGTGAAGGATGTAAATGTAGTTTCTCAAGTTTTCATTATAGAAAATTGTACAGAATATTACGAGTATTAATTGAATTATAAATAACTGGAAAATAAATTCAAAATATAAAAACTATTGAATAACCTTCTTTGATTTTTGACAATGAAAGCACATAATTGACTCGTATATTCTTGGCTCAGTACATTATATCACAAATATGCATAATTTCTTTGGCTCAACAGCGACACCAGATGAGGGAATTAAATTTTAAAAAATAAAAAATTAAGAAACCCTGAGATGACGTCATCAGCTAAACTGCATTATCAAAATCTGATACTCTCTCCAAATACCAATGCAGTAGCTTAGGTGAGATTTTAGCTAAAGAGTTCAAAAGGTGAATGATTTTGAAAATTTGTATCCTGATAATTTCATTGATATGCTTTCCTATAAAACGTCTGGCTCGATAAGAAATTGAAATATTGCTTAGTTACGACGACGTTGTGCTATTGAATTGGTGGCAAGATCACATGAACTGACACCCCGGATTTGTACATCTTAAAAGATCTAGAGACAATGATGTTTGGTATAAAACCAAGCAGCATAAAAAAATGTAAACCACAGAATAAGGAAATGCTCCTCTCAACTTTAAACTCTGTTAGAATGTTTGTATATTGGTGGCTTACCTACTAAAAGGATTATTGTGATGATTCGCCCGTTATCCAAATGTAAGGCATGTGCAAAAACTCTTTTATATACTAAAAGCACGAATACTTTATAGGGGAACAATCGCCTTCGTTTACTGACGGACTATGTAAAAAGCTTACTCTTGCATAAACCCGTTTAAGCCAAATTGTAACTGCCTTACAATCTTTTTTAGACCTTCCAAATGCTTTTAAACATTGTCTATAATTCTGGGAAGGGACTTTGACATTCGAAGAATTTTGCAGATGTTTGAACTCATTTTTGTTTGTGTTATAAGTACAACATTTTAGCCCATTCACTTTACAACTTTGTTCAGTTTTTATATTCAAAAATGATGATTGTAAACAGAGACAAAGCAAGAAAATTCAAGCCCAACAATGAAAGTGAATCGACATCAGCCAATTCCTCCGTTGTGACATAGTGACCACCGGGATATTCTGCTTTTTACCACTATTGGAACATCCTATTTACTAACATCATTTTTGGATCTTACATCAGAAAAAAGCCAAAGAATGAATAGATCACCAACAACAAGATATGATTAAATCATCTGGAAAACTCTTTGAACCTTTAAACCTATAAAACAGATGCACAAGATAAGTTGATTGGAAGCACATATGTCCAAGACACTGCTCAAATCTTGCAGTTTATGGTTTATGGTTTCTGTAAAAATGAAGTAGCGTAAAGTGAACTTTCACACAACGGGGAATGCGTACATAGAAGGACTCAATGGAGAAAGTAATTCCCAGAAAACAACAGAATAAAAGTGAGAAGTCTGAGGATACCGTCCAGTTTTTGAATTTAGTAAAGAACGTATATAATAGAACATACCAGAAATTATTTGGATCTTCAGGTATGGATTGGCACCAAGGAGCCCAAACCAATGATATTTTGTCAAATAATTTCAGTATCTTAATGTTAGGTTTCTTGAAATTTTCAGTTCATATCATGCTGTTTTAACATGTGATAATCAAAAATGAAGTTTGAAGACTTTTTATTTATTTATCCGTCACATCATGATGGCCAATCGACCAATGAGATAATCCCATTTTGGTGCAAATAAACCGAATAATAATTGGCATATAAGTGCATTATATGGTTAGTATATTGATATATGGAGAGAGATATGGAGGGAAGGATGTATTAATGTGCATTGATAACAACTTTTCAGTTTGTCCTTAGAAATTCTTTGTTCAATAAACTAACCTTTGAACATTGGCTAGTGTTAGAGTATTTTCTGGTCAATAGCACACAAATTGTTAGATAATTTGATTATATATCGCTTAAAATCATAAATGAAATACCAAAGGATGAAAGAAGCTGGGAGAATGATAACCTAGATAACAGTACGCAAAGGACACGGAGAACATTATACGATTTTACTGGACATCCAAGATCATACATAGAATATCCAAATATCCCACTTACATAAGAAATGGAATAGTCCTTTCAGTCAAGGGGAAACAAGACCGCTGATCTAAGAAAGTTATGTAACAACATCCCGTAGTAGACAGTATGGTTGGATAGGGTCATTGATTTCATGGGATTTATGCAAAATCATTTAGTTTCGATCTCAGTCTCATTTGAATTGTCGATGGATAAGGATATTAAGAGACATAGTGAAAGAGACAAATTCTAATATTAAACATTGTAAAGACATGAATCATAGTATCAAGCAGGAGATAAATAGGAGTAAGAAAGGTCAAAATAAAAGGTAAATGACAGCAAAAACAAAACTTTGTAATGGCCAATTGAGTGTTCTTAGCAACACGAGCTTTGCACATAAATCAAAGCAGAGAGAAAGACAGAAAAAAAAAAGACCGAGAAAGAGACAGAGAAACACGGAATTAGATGGACTGACAGACAGACTGCATTGAAGAAAACATATGAATGGCTATTTCAACTCCGGTTAGCGTCTTACCAAGCAATTTACTAAACCAACTAATGGCCATGGAATGGTGAATAACACAGCATCATATAACAACGCAATCCCATCAAGATTACTGGCTACTGAGATCGAAATACATTGATTACTCGCCGATTACAAATAATGTCGATGAATAAATCATAAAACTTGTTTGCTCTACCGTGAGTGGAATACATCTGTTATTGCATTATAATAAGGTTTAAAAGGTTTGTCATATCTCAATATGATGCTCTGGATAGAAATCATTACTTCTATCTCAAATGCTTTTCACTTTGATGAAGAACTTGATCTTCCAGTATTATCAAGAAGTACATTAAAATATTTTGTTTTAATGACTTTACAGTTTCTATTCTGTAAGTCTTTAAGTATAAAAATAATGTTTTGTACTCATCCTTAGTGTTTGCGTTTTGTGATAGGGTAAAATTATAAAGGTCAACAATGGAGTATATGAAAATAGCTATTTACTATTGCGTTGGAATTTGTAAAATAAAATGGGTGTCTTTATTTTAAAATAAAAAGAAAGAGGAAACAAAATTCGCAAAAAATTACAGTGGATGAACCAAAAGAAAGCTATTTTTTATACCACAAAAACTGTTAAGATATGGTTAATTACAGAGATAAGAATCATATTTCTATATATTAAAAAGCTGCAATTATTTTTGCAGTATATCTATATTTTTTATTTATCTATCTGTCTACCTATCTATCTATCTATCTATCTATCTATCTATTTATATATATATATATAAATGAATAAAAATATGAGAAATTTAAAAAAAAAGAATCAATAATTGAATGATCCTCATGCAGCTGTTTTTATCTTCTGTGTGGCTACAGGCTCTCCATGATCCACACAGTACCACAAAATAGAATCAAAACCTTCACTTCAGACCCAGAGACTGGCATTTTATCTCTGCCTTAAGCAGGACTGGACCGTCAGCAAGGCTGATTTAGGTTTTATATTAACTCACACACAATTCCCCATCCGCTAGTCGGAAGAGCATCACTATATTGCTTGTAATGAGACAGTTGCCACACTTAGAGAGAGTTCTGCCCTGAATAAGATGGCATATATATATATATATATATATATATATATATATATATATATATATATATATATATATATATATATATATATATATATATATATGTATATATATATATATATATATATATATACATATATATATATATATATATAGAGAGAGAGAGATATAGATATAGATATAGATATAGATATATATGTGTGTGTGTATGTGTGTGTGTGTGTATGCGTGAGTGTGCACGCGTGCGTGTGAGTGTAAAGGAAGTTTGTGTGTATGTGAAAGAGATAGATAGATAGAAAAATAGATAGATAGATAGACAGGCCAGTAGATAAACAGACAGACAGACAGACAGACAGACAGACAGATACATAGGAATGGACGGAGGAGGAGAGAGATTTGTATGAGCACGCATTGTCTCTTTTGTTTCCCTTTCTCTCTGATCTTGTTCTATTATTCCTAGTTCTTTTCTTCGTTCATGTTCAAATATTGCCTGACGTTCTCCCATTCTTTTCTGTCTTATATGTAATCTTCCATCTCTCGTTTTTACTTCCTTTTTTATACAATATTGCCTTTTTTTCATCCCATTCCATCTTCAAAATTACTGAAAACTCTATTTTCCTATCTAATTCCCCTCAAAAATATTTCTCCCATGATTTCTCTGTTCTTTAATTCAATCTTCCCCGTCGGCCATCCTACCTCCTTTTCTTCCTTCCTTGCTGTGTTCTATCTTGTTCTTTTTCAACCTCCATACCTTTTTACCCCTTTTTCCTCCCTCAGCTCATCCATTCAATCCTTCCATTTATCCTTATCTTTCAACATTTTGATTCTTTTCATACTATTTCTCTCTTCTTTGATTCATCCCAATTATATTTCCTATTTTGCAATCTTCCCTTCCTTCATTTGCAATCTAATCACGCTACCCTCATTTTCTGATTCATTTTTGGAATCTTTTTATTTCTCTGTCATTTCCACCCTAATTTTAAAATCTTATTCAGAGGATGGACCATATTTTCACCCCCCCCCCTAAAAAAATGAAAATAAAATAAAGTAGATAAAATAAAACCAATTCCTTAGATCCAAATTGTTTTTTATTTTTTCATTTTTTTCGTGTTTGTTCCCTCACTTTCTCTCTTAGCACATTTCTTTTACATCTGTGAAAAGCTTCGATAGGAAGAGAAAAGATTGTCCTTGATTATTTGTGTGAATTTTCAGAGAGGAAACCGTCACTTACATTATCAGGAGACAGTCAAATTCAACCATGTTGTTTATCAAAATCTGGATTCCTCATAAACAACTACTTAACTCATTCAGAGGAAGGAATAAAAATCAATGAAGAATCCAATCCCATCAGAAATAGATCCAGCCTTTCTTCCAATGACGTTGATTGCCTTCGAGTCAAATGGAACATAACAAACACTGTGCAGCCTAAAATTCTAAAATAAATCGTTGGAATAATCAAAAACACTTTACAACTTCGATCTTCATTTATTCAGTACAAGCAAAAATTTTGGATTGTCTATCTTCGGGCTCTCCTGAAGTGAATTCTGACACAGAAGGAAATAAGCCAAACATTGGAACACCCCATTGAAAATTATCCAGAACTTATCACAGTTATCATGTCTGACAAAGATCTATCCCTTCAAAGAGAAATATTATGATAAACTAAAGAACTGAATCAAACAGTACAAAGTTAACAAAAACAAATACAAAACAAAAACAAAACAAGTGACAAACTCATTGAAAGCATAGCATTGACAAAGCAATTGTCAATGAACCGTGAATACTGATGATTTTTTTCTTAAAGTTACAACGGAGTTGAGATGAGTGATAAAATTTTGATCCACCAACACATTTATCGCCTTCAACCCTATCCCATTGTCGAATGTTCCATTGAACGCGAAATTAATTATAAACTTTTAGAGATATTCCATGGCAAGGATATATATACAATGCAGAGAAGGCAATTGTTCATGGCTTCGTATAAAAATGTGAACTATTCTTTCAAAAACTATTGTCTGCACTGCCACAAAATGCCATCAAGCCTATTTAAATTCCAAACTGAAGAGCTTGGGTCAATTCATTTCTGCTATTTATGGTGGTTCAACTATTAATTTGTTGTTACCTATTATATCAACCATTTGGATTGACCAGATCCGGTGCTTATGATCCAACTTTGGTCGGCACATATATATATATATATAATATATATATATATATATATATATATATATATATATATATATATATATATATATATATATATATATATATATATATATATATATATATATATATATATATATATATATATATATGTATGTATATGTATGTATATGTATATGTATATGTATATATATATATATATATATATATATATGTGTGTGTGTGTGTGTGTGTGTATATATATATATATATGGGAGATGATTGAAAACGCCATCTTTGTTGATATTTCAAAAGATAGATTGTTTAAATCTTTTCAATAATATGATATGACAAAACTGAGACTTTTTGATAGAACGTATATTTTCATCAATAGAAATAAAATCATTGCAGTATCAAATTCGTTTCCTGATCGATAGTTTGATCACAGGTACAAAGGTGACAAGGAAAAAAACAAACCAACCTAAAATGAGGGTTTGTAAATAAATCTAGAAAAAGAGATAGAAGCTCGGATGATGATGAAATTCTTGGTCAGTCAGTGGACAATAGCATTGGAGGAGTGAAACTCAAAAATAGGATTTGGGGGAGGGTAAACTTTTACCTCCATTGCAATTGCATTTTCATTTTTCTATGATTCATAACATTTTGTGAATGAATATTCTCATAAACACATCATAAACTTTTTAATTATACACACACATACACGTATATATATATATATATATATATATATATATATATATATATATATATATATATACACACGAACGCACACCCACACACACATATATTCACACACACATACATATACACGTACACACATATGTATACAAATGTGTGTGTGTGTATATATATATATATATATATATATATATATATATATATACATATTAGCTTCGAAGACAAAGATTTTTTTCTCGGGGTTTTTACTATATTGGGACCTTTAAACGGCGTGCATGTGTATGGAAAATCACAATCCTGCCTGCAGGATGAACTTTTAGTGTGAGATACAATGTGTGTATGATCGACCCCATCCAAAGGTTTAATACTTATGCCCCTCAGAGTTGTCACGAATGGTACTGGGCCCCAAAGATGTAGGTTTGGCAGGAATTTTCTCCTCTTGGCATATGCTCCAGCTGGATAAAGGTGTCTGCCGCTCTATGAGAAAGAATAAATCAGAAAATAAAGAAAGAGCTCTTTGTATGCAATGCCCAGATGGAGAAGAAAAACTTTGAGCGATATATGTATTTTTTAGTAAAAGAAACCGGCACTTAAAACCATCTTTTTGTGTCTGCATCCTAAACCTATAGCAACTGGTCTCTTTTTTGAACATTGTCCATGAGTGCTACTCAAAAATTATTGACATTATGTCAGCTAGACTGAAGCTAGATCAGACAAAATTGACCATAGCTTTGTGGCAAAAATATTTTTTTCTAGAAGAGAAAATGAATCAAAAGAAAAGACGTCATAGAGAAAGCCAATGCTTCTCAATCCCTGCATCTAGGCATATTTTTTCTGGTTCTTTGCCAAGCCCCAACCAACACACACACACAAATATCACTTTTTGTCTGTATCAGAACTTTTGCTTCAGAAGTTATCCTTCCAATATTTCATATTTTTCCTCTCTCAAAACCTCCACAGAGTCTTTGAAGATTCTTCAAAGATGTACGATATTTTCAGAGGACGAAATATCGATACAGTAGATGCTTGCTTTTTGTTCGAAACTTTCTCCAATACACCATAAATCATTATTCGAGGGCAAACCAGCAGAATTTGATGACCAATGACCATACATTGCTGGTAATCAGAATGGGCCCAAGACATCCTCCCTCAGAACGCATCAAATACGATCTATATTTGGGATAATGGACGATGGGCCTTTGACATACGTCATTAAGCGAAATGTTGATATCAGTCTCCTCATTCAGATGATTAACAGGATCCTATCAACGAAATCTCCAGTTGCTTACGACATCCTGTATACACAGACAGTCATCCATCTATCAGTTACTGGCCAGGCTCTACATTGTCTAACTCTTGGTATCGTATGAGATTTTGTCGTAAGACTTTTATGATACTTGCTACTCGTATTTACATATTTATCTTCTATGAATGTCAACATTGTCCTAAGGAAATAGATCTAATTACGACATACATACCCTAATGTTGTGTTTATTTATAGTTACGGTAAGGGGATAAAATTTTCGCCTTTGATCAGGTAGGTCGCTGATTCATTCATCGTAGAGTCATGTACCAGGCTTTAAAATGGGATAGGATTTCTTTTGGCCAAAGAGTCAGCATGGGGAGTTAGTTTGAACCAGGCAGATGATATATATAAAAAGCATGTCCCAACGACTGGGGACGGAAAACCTTGTACTATGTTATCTTATACGTGTATACTTGCATCTTGTGTATAGAACTTTCAAAACTTTTCAGGAATAAGTTAGATATTGAATACCAGTGGATGTCAACCATTGCTGTAACTGAAAAATAATCATAAATAGATCAAAATCTACGTCCATGAACGCATATCATACGGGTGTCCTATTTTCAATACGTTTGGTGGTAAACCATATGCATATATATATATATATATATATATATATATATATATATATATATATATATATATATATATATATATATATATATATATATATATATATATACATATATATACATATATATATGAACGGGGGCGGAATCATTTTTCCCCAAAAAATGGAAATAAAAATCAAAGTGAACCCTGATGTACAAAATGATTTGTTTCGTCGTAATGTCTAAAAAGGTGATTGATCAAATATGTTTTATCACGAAAACACATGTTTTTAAAGTGTTGGATGGAATCATGTAAGTATGATATAAAATTGATTTTCTTTTTCATGAGAGTTTGGAAGAAAGATTACGCCTACCAATATATATATTGGTACCTGTTTTGAGAGTAATCCATAGGTTTCAATGATGACTTTCTTGTAATTCCCTATCAATCACCTTTGTAAAATATTTGTTAACAATAGTTTTACAGTAATAAATAAAACATTTCTTAATTTCCGAACGGTATTACTACTCTTGAAAACACTAAAAAAAAAAAAACTTATCCTGTTGGTGATATGTTCCAAACGTGAAGTTGAAAAAATTGCAAAACCTCGTGCCGTAAGCAGAATCGACCAACTGTGAAATTTGAATCCTAGCAAAGTGTTGCACCATTCATCCAATGGAAATCGTCAAAACAAGCATTTTTTTTTAAATCCCAAGAAGATACACCCTAAACCAGACGACTATGAAGAAACATTATTTTATCACGAAAGAGGTGAAAGCATAGCTTAGTCTAACACATGATAGTGATAGTTAGGCATACTATGGAAATCAAACACACTGCAAAAATAAACCAAATTATATTTCATACCATAAAATGTAATGCTGAATCAAATAATTAAATTGTAAAGTTTAATCATCTTCCTAGTACAATATATAAAGACTAATAGTCTTTAAACAATGAAAACTAATAAAACTAACGTTTACACCTTGTCTATAGTGAGAATTGGACTCCATAAAACAGCATTCAAAGATATATTCAATGAGACATTTCATGAAAGAATCCCCATCTATAGCGGATACCATTCTTAAAGGAGCTGCAAGACTCGAAGGGGCCACGAGTTATGACGTGTTGATGATTAAAAAAATATATCTTGTCAATCGAAAAATTGTATTTTCCGTTGAATAAGGCTTAAGATAATAGAAAAATATATGTTGATACTTTATTCTTATATATGATATTTTTATGACTTAACGTTTGTGCTCTGGTACAGTATATCCTCAAAAAGGGGACGGTCGTCAAAAATTGTTCTCAAAAACAAGATAATTCTGTAATTAGAATCAACTGATATTATTCATGAGTTAGATAAAAGAAAACACATTATTTGCTAAATCAAAAGAAATGTCATTGTTGTTCATTTTCTCTGTTAAAATGTTCTCTTCATTTCCAGGGAAGAGTTGGTCAGGTAATTGATTGCTTCAAAGAACTGATTTAGCCAAATTTCCATTGCTCATGAGGCATAACAAATGACCATGCTGTATTTCTGGATTGCACACAATTCTTTTTGAAAACTCTTAGTTTTTTATTGGTGATGCTGGTTTCCAAGGAGGATGGTCATGAATCATCCATGCACCTGAGGTATAAAGATTATTATTTGAGGAAGGATATACACTTGATGGGAACAGAAGGCTGGATTGACAGAAACACTGTGGTGACAAAATAAGCATAGGTAGAAGTAATTCGATAGTCTGGATAAAGTTAAAGTGTTAATGATTCTTCACAGAGTTACATGCAACAATATGGAATGATTATTTCTTGAGAAAATGGAACACACAATAAAAACATTGGAAGTTAGAATAAAATTAATGAAAACACTGGAAATAAAATCAGGTAAAATACAAGTACATGAAGATAAAAAAAAATGGTGCAAATATCTAGCAAAGGGTAATTGTTGCACAACAAGTTGTGTGATGTCTCAATGCATCATTGCTGATGAAGCTATTTGGATACGAGGCAATGAATATTACATTGGCCAATCATGCAGGTGGTAGTAAGGAGATTGAAGTACTTCTCTAAATAATCATCCCTTTTGCTGAGATGGGAAAATCATGCTCAACATCTAATGGAGCGATCATGAAACGGCTCAGTATATCGAAAAAAAGCAGGATTCAGGAGGAACGGTGAACCCATTGAAAGAAAAAACTTAGATGGTGATCAGCTGGTCATGTTGCTACAATGTCAGACGACCGATTGAAACTGTGGCCAGTAAAATATAAGATGGCGTAACAACATAGATACGTCTGAAAAGTATTGCCTCAGCCTCAGAATTCTTTGGAAGGATTATGTCCAACCACGGATTGGAAGGATGATGATGATGATGATGATGATGATGATGATGATGATGATGATGATGATGATGATGATGAACAACGTAGCTGGGTTGAAGTTTATACTATCTATTTTGCAATAATTTATCAAAAGATGTTTAAGTCTTTACCAGTCACTAATTCATGTGTGCTGATCTATTTTCATGAGATTTCTGGGTGAAGGAGAATAGCCACAACAACAGACAAATAACAACAAAAACAACAACAAAACGACCACCATCACTGCCATCAATACCACAAAAGAAAACAAAAAAGAAAATATTTGGGCGACAGGAAAACTATGAGTAGAAGTTTTCCCGAAAGCTTTTTTTTTTCTGTTTGTACTGATTGTGTTAGAACATGTAATTCTTATTCTGCAATTAGAGTCACAGAACTCGGCGAACAATTCAATGTTTGCCGTATAATCATTTTTTCACCTCCCAACATCTCGTCTATGCACTCCGTACTGTATTCAGATATGCTTAGTAAATCTAAAGCAATTAATAATCTCATTTTTTTTTTTTCCAAAAATTACAGCTTTCGCGATTGGCTAGTTCATGAAGTAGAATCCCTGCTTCGATAATAATCAATTAAAATGAAATTAAGAAGAATTTCAAATCCAGTATGTCTCACTGATGGCGTCGTTAGATAGCGTGAGATTGTGTGTGAGTTAACATCAGGAGAATCATCACTACTTCAGGCACTTTTATGTTGTACCATCTGAACCAAGCCAACTGATTACCACAGATCTCGGTTGAATTAAACAAAATATATATGTGGGAGTGATTGAGAGAGAATAAGTTGCTAAATCAGCACCTGATCTTCGTTGATGTCAGTGTCTATTCGTATTCTTCTTCTTTCGAGCAAGGCATGATAAAGAAATGTATGTGTCATTTTATAAAAACCCGATATTGTCACTAAACACATGAAAAAAAAAACAGCAAGTAAAAAAAAAAAAAAAAAAAAGAAAAGGATAGAATTTTGAAAAGGGGGAAATTATCTTTATTTCTTTTTTTCTCAATTTACTTCTTTTCTTTCTTCATCTGTATCTTCATATCTTCCTCCCTCTTCACATAAAACTGTTTTTCCTTCCATCTTCTGTCTTACTTCGTCTTTTTTATCATCTATACCTACTATTCTCTGTTCTATCCACTCATGATATGTACTTTTATGCAAGGGATTTCGTGAATTTACTGAAATGTTCATGATTTCATAGTGTCCCTCGGGGATTTCAGCGATGCATACGTTTCACAGTAATCAAAACAGTTCAACTGAATCTATAATAACAATAATGCACGGCAAAGAATTAATGAAAAATGAAAGTCTGGTAGAAAAATGTAAACCGACAGAAATATAATTATTTCTCATCAATGTCCACTGTCACCCGCAAATATGTCCCAAACGTAAATCACTTGTTCCTTAATGCATAACCAATCCTTCTATTAGAACAAAACATCGAAAAGAGGAAGACAAGCAATCCATTCAAACGAAAATTAGTTGTTGGGTCGATAGGCTAATCATAGCCCCAATTACACACATCTCCAAATTAACTTGATCGTCTCTTGAGTTGATTCTTCAAACAAAGACGCCATGATGACAGCAGCAGCATCAGATTATTTGATTTGTAGTTGGAGATTCAGAAAAAAAACATCCCGGGCTGCGTGCTGACATCACTAGCTCCTTGTTGTGATGAGAGTTGAAGATGATTAGTTGGATCAAAAAGCATATTATGTGAGCTTCAAGAATAAGAAAATCACATTGATCCTAAGAGGAAGGCGCAGCCAATGCATCATTTTAATAGTTGACTATGAAACTAGCTGATGCAACTTGACCAAGAGAGTGCCCATTAAGATGAAAGCAATGACATATGCATTACATATAACCATGCTAAACAATACATAGCATCAGGTTCGTCATTTTGTCAGAATATCAGTTCTGTAATAATCATATGCAGGGCTGTAGCTGACAAAATATGAGAATTTGTAAAAACTAAGCAGGGAATGTTTGCTCAGTTGCACCTATGAATGAGAGGTTTCACAAATTTCGGGGGAGGTCCGTCCAACAATTGACACTAAAACGCCGACAATAATAATTCAAGATAGAACTGCTGACATTGAACATTGTTTCAGTTAAGGACCGTAGTTTTCAGTATCACAAACAGAACAAATTGAATTTTGGATAGAGATCTGAGAAATATCTAACTTTCTGCCCTAAGTTGCCTTGAGTATGCTTGTGCAGCTTATGAATTTTTCAAACTATATATAAATATATATATATATATATATATATATATATATATATATATATATATATATATATATATAATATCTAGTATATATATAATCCTCATATCTATTTTATTTTCTTCACTCTATATCCATTAGGTTATTACGATTCGTATTTTGATTAACTGGCCACTTTGTTGATGCTGTAGGCTGGGACAACGAAATTTGAAGATTGTTTAGTTTTGTTCGAATTTTTAAATCTTCACAAACGCTGTCTAAGGGGAAAAAACTCAAACCAAAGGCCTACGATTCTTCAATAACAATTCTTAAACTATAGGTTTAACCAATTTTGTCTCATTTATTGCAAATATTTCGGTGATATTTGAACAAACTACAATATATTTTCAAGCATGATCAGATTTTGAATGCGACCCCTGGGATGTTTTCATGTTATTTAAAGAAACAATGTTTCAAAAAAGTATTTTCGTCATTGGTCGTTGTTCTTTCTTGTTTTTGTTTTTGTTTGGAAATACTTGAAGTCATAACAGCATTCAGTTTTCAAAATATGACATTTCCTGCTAATTCTAAATCGTAACCTAAGTTTGAAGTTACGCTTTCAATAAAGACATAAGGGAATGGTCAGACTGTTTGGCTTGAGAGGGTAGTAACGATTATTAAGTATCAATAAGAGAGTGTGGAGAAAGAAGAAAATGGGAAAAAATAAATTTTCTGACAGGATAAGAAGCTATGAAATACAAGATGTAGGATAGTCAGATGGTGCAATGAGTTAGGGAGACAGAACTTAGATGGGTTAATGAGAGAATTAGGGGGTTGCATAGGCGGAAGGGATGAAAGTAATGTACTGAGTGATAGTAAGAACATTTGGAAGGGATGAAAAAGAATAATAGATATATACATAAGATGACAAAGGAGCTGTAGGAAGATATAATGGATACTTATTTTTCCAGTCCCGGGGAATCTCCAGTTCGAACCTATGATATGCCGTTGTCTTACATTTTGCAGGATTTTATTCCACCTTGAATGTACATAATGATTGTCTGAGGTTCATTTGTTTCATCAAGTTGAAAGCATTTAGACAAACGTAGTTTGCAAGATGTGGATGTCCATTTTACATTGATTTTCATTTTAAACCAATTGATTGTGATTTCTGTTGTTTTTGAACTGTTCAATAGCCACCGTATGTTTTCTGAAGAATTCTATTACTTGATTGTTGCGTTCTTCAAAGCCTTCCACTTGAGATTTGAATTTTATATCAATGATATATATATATATATATATATATATATATATATATATATATATATATATATATATATATATATATATATATATATATATATATATATGTATTGTATTATATGTAGATATCATCGTGATGGACGACCATTTGTCAGCGAGGGAATCTGTATGGGGATCCGTTGGGTTTTTAGAAGATACAGTAAGGAGGTCAAACGGGCAATACCGTGAGATGAGCCTTGTTCGAACCCAGGTTATGATAATATGAGCTGATTTCGTGTTCGGGAAAGAGGTATGTATCCATTCAGCCTGAAGTAATGGCAGATAAACGCCTGCGTCGGTAATTTCAGTTGATTATCGCCCCTAAGTTTAATTGTCACATCGTAAATTAACCAAGTAAATATAAGGCAGTCGATCGACTTTTTAGCGTGAAACTATCAATCCTCGATAACTGAGCGGAGACAACCGAACGAAGGTGGCAATTGAGGATTGTGCAACTATGCATGCAAAAGATTGACCATTGAATGAATTGGTGACTTGTCATCAGAAGTATTGGTTTGCTCATCGATTGAATTGGTATCACTGATACCCAGTAGGTTGAAATTGGATATTTGTCACTTTGTGAAAATATTGAATGGTCTAACCCTTTAAACAGCCAGTCTTAGGAAATGAAAACAATACTTTCCACTCTACAATCGTACCCCTCACTGAAGTAAAAGGTTTTAACAGCCATTTGGGTGGTGTGGAAAGTTTTTTTTCAGGTTTCAAAAAGAAAAAATTCTGCTCCCTTCATACTTGTTTTTTTTTTTTTGCAGGTGTAACCAAAACAAAATATATTATAGTTCAAAAGTTAATGATGAATGGGGTCCATTTACTACAGTCCTGTGAATTTTGAATATCAGAATGAAGTGCTTATCTAACATTTCCAACACTCCAATCTCTCTTTACAGATATATACATGAATCTTTTACTTGAATTCATACTTTTTCCTCATGTTATACGGAATGATAAAAAAGTGTCAATGTTAATCTGGCAACCTTTGACCCCCGTAGTGTGGGCCAGTGCATATTGGAAAAGACATGACATTTCGATCAGAAATGGGATGACACATGCTTCCGATGATGCATAACGTTGGTGTAAGTACATACGAGCGCAGCTAAGGGGGAAGTATGAACTGGATTCGTTCGAATCACCTCAACGTAATGTCTTGACATACATAAACTGTTTTGTACAAGATGTCAGTTTTTTTTCCCCTGTTATTGATTACAGCTACATTCATGGAACCACGGTGAGCCTTTGTTTTTGTCTGGAATGGAATAGAACACAGTAGCTAATATCAAGTTATGTTTCGATGCAAGAATCGATGGAAGTAATTCGAAATAAATAGTGAGGAACAAATAATTACTCAGTTAAAATTAGACAAATTAAAGCTTGGAAGATGAAGAAAAGAAGGAAAAGAAAGGGCATCAATTGATGTAACAACAAGAGTTCCACTGAAAAAAGTCAAGAGATCAAGCAATAACAGTCACAAGCAATACACAGCCTCAGTAAACTACGAACACAATTACCAGAATTCTAAATGCAAAATGTTACGTGTATACGTTTTGAATCAACATCATAAATTAGCATATGTCCAAATTACATGAATAAATATTCATATATGTGTATTGCGTTTGCAAAATAGACCAACGCTACCATAAAACATAATGTCATAGTATAAACCAACATTCACTCAATTTTTTTTACTACGAGCTGTTTTTTCCTGACCCAAAGAGCTTGACAAAACCCTTTTGATTAAGTCAGAAAGAGCCTCATCGTCAGCATCTTCATTTGCTCCACGATCTTTAAAGAATGGATTATAGCTTAAAGGATGACAAAATACCGTGCGTAAAGTAACCAACTCAAATTTTCTGGAGGTTACTGGCTGAGGTACATAAATGTATAGGAAGGCAACCCATTTACAATTGCATGAAAATAGACAACTGAAACACGATTAGACTTCTTCATGTTCACGTGGAAAGACGTATTCTAACTGCATTCTTCTTGCACATAGAATCTGCTGATGTTATGGTGTTCAGTCTATGCCCCCTTCAGTTTCTAGGAGAAAGCGCGCGTAGAAATCTTACTTCGTGCATTTTTCCAGTGACAAAAGCAAGTTTTAATGGGATGCTACTGCAAATGCAAACTTGGAATTACTACTTTCTGATATCGTATATCAGATAAAACTGTATTCGCTCCCATTGATGAAAAATAAGTATAATTGAATTCTAAGAAGTAACTTATTTGAAAGAGATCAAATCCAATATTTTGAACTACTTTGTCCAATATGATATTCCATTGAATAAAACATCGATGAGTATTTCTTATTCGTTGTTTAAATTAATCAACGACGATAAACCAATCAAAAAAGTGTTTTTTGAGAAATTAGATAACTTCTTAGGAGTGCACCAAGATGAAAGACTATTCACAACGATTGTAGATTTTAAGTATATCCTCATGCCTATAATTATAACTCTTTATTGCCACATTATCTTGGGTGACTGACTCTTTGTAAACGTATGAAATCAATTTGTTCGCTGGTCGAAAACATATCAGTACTGGCACACAGACATGGATTCGAATGAACAATCGTTCCATTTTCGCATGTACTCAATGGCACTTAGCCAATGATGATAATATCTAGTATTATTGCTTACTGGTCCACAAAACTTGAGTTGATGCGAACACAATCGTCGATAGGTGTAAATTTAATCAGTGTGAGAACTGAATGATGTTTTGAAAACAGAATTTAGGTAACGAACGCTAACCCAGAGGGAAAATTGCTCGGAGGACGGCACAACAGGAAGAAAAGTATGCTATTATCAGTAAGCGTGAATCAGACTGGCGTAAAAACAGAATGAACAGATTTAGATAATAATTGTGATTTTTTGAATTATGGAAATATATCCAACATTATTCGAATTTAAATGATATCTTTTTTATGTGATTACATTCAAAACCTCAGTGAGTCGAGTTCAAACACTAGTTAAGGTTGCTAACGTCTACTTCGAACTAATGCCTTTGTAAAAAACGTGAATAGTTTGATTAAATCCCCTTTATGGGTAAAAACATTGGAGAGATGGTTTCTTCCAAGCCTTGGAAAAGCAATCAGTCTGAGTGAAATGGGAGAAAATACGATTCACCAGTGTATTACAAATATTCTTTTTAGGTTATCCAATTCTGGTAAAAAATTGGAGCCGCTCAAAGGATAGTTCTGGTTGAGATATATTTTCCATACACGTATGCATATGCTGATGCAGTTCGTTTCTCTGAAAGTTCTCGAAGAAAAGTCGGGAAATGTATCAGAAAGAGAGACGTGCAATCCATTTTAGGATGGATCCATACTCAATTAGCCTTCCGGTTACAGTGGAATTTTGTATATACAATGCATGATATTACCAAATGTTCGTGTCTATCAGCACAATATCTCTGAATGTTCTCAACGAATTTCAATGTATGTTTTTTCTTTAAATCCACGATGTTATTTTAGTGACAATGACGCTGGTAGAAGTATGCACTTTCCGTGCGCTCTATAGTTATCCTTGTCATGATTGTGCACAAGCACAACTCAGATAAATGCAATTTATAAGAGAATTTCCAATGCTGTTTTTCCTCGTTCAAATTCTCCTGATCAAACCATTTACTCAAATCTTCTTGAAAATCTATATCGAGAAAGTAAATGAAGCTATTATCATTTCATCTTTTTTTCTTGGTATCCTATAATTATCAATTAATATTAGTTATTTTATATTCATTATCATAAATCCTGAAACAATTTTTCCACCCAGCATTTTAGAAATCTTTCAAGATTTTTCATTTATATTCGACAATTAAGTAACGAAATTATTTATTTCAGATTTATCCTCAATTGGATATTGTCTTTTGATCAACGTGTTTCCCTTTCTTTTGACATTCATTTTCTTTGTGTGTTATATTCATATTCCCAGTCGGGAGTAATCATGACTCACACACAAGTTATCATCTGTTAGGTCTCATATATAAACCATTGTAAACATATTCAAATTACAATTATTTAATCTTCAATAGTTTTAAATGAGCACAAACACAAAGGATTGTTTTCCGAGTGGTTCCACTTTCCCTTGTATTCTATCGTTAAATCAATTCCCCAATTTTTCCAAAAGAATCAATCTAAAAGTTTTCGGTTTTCCCAATGAAACTTCTGTTTGTGATTATAACGATGAAATTTTTTTTCGATGTTTTGAAAAAAACATTCAAGAATACGATTGAGAGTACAAGTAAAAAGGTGTAAATAAAATTCGATTCCAGTTACAAAATATATCCTCAAATTCCAATGAGGTTTTGCTACTCGTCTTTTTGGAAAGAAATACAACTCTGCATTTTGTTCTGAGAACATAAACAAAATTGAAACTCTTGTTTCCCCAAGATATATAGGTTCTCAAGTTCACATAATTTGCTTAGGAATCATGATAGAAATTGCCGTGATTATTTGTTCTGTCAAGTCTAACAGTAATAATTGGCTGTCGAATCGATCCAGTATGAAATGTGTATTAAAGAGATATCACAGATATTGCATTAGTCGTTAAATGCTTTTCATCTTGCAGAACATTTCACCTGATTAATGTTTGTATTTATCATAAGACTATTGATGGTCATGTTTTATGTACGTAGCCATAACTCTAGATGGAACAAGAACAATATTTCTGCCTAGTGTCCGGGAATGTTTTGAACTCATAGAATATATTCTACGTGTACACTATTTTTGTTTGTATTCATTTGTTTTTGCCGCAGGATTTTTATCGTAAGTCCTAAGCCTTTGTCTCAGAAGGTTTTCCAGAATCTCCTGGTGATTTGGTATGATTGATTTCTCACTTTTCTTTCGTTTCTTGTGGGATTTCTGGTTTCATATTTGATCATTGGAGCTAGTGTTTAAGATATTAACTCGACAATATTTTGATTGACGTCAGAGAGGACACCATTTTATCAATAAAATGTTAGAAAGTGATTTTTCTCTATACAATCATTTTTATAATCTATATAGCAATCATTCTTTGTAATCAAAAATGTTTGATTCTTTCAAATTCAATGCGATTTCAAGAAAAATACATTAAAACTGCGATTGCATTTGTGATCTTGTTCTCTGACATATTCCTGCCTTTAATTTATTTTACTTTAAAGTGTACCCACGAAAAACGTTTGAAAGTTGACAGCCAAAGACAACGAGATAAAATGGCGGATAACATCACACGAATTGAAGCAGGGAGTGAGCATCTCACCAAAATTTGCATTGCTCAATATTCGATATCAGTAACAGTTTTGGCTCAAGTGCTTTGACGAATATTATCTCAGAATGGAAAAATGTGTACTGAAGAATGAAAAATATTTTTTGTGAAACAACAGTAGTCTACCTTCTAATTGACAAACCTAGATAACCTCATTTTATATCACTATCATTCATTCATCAACACAAAATTTAGAGAGTTTTTTTTTTCAAAGACCATGTTGAATATTTTTTTTACATGGAAAGGTAGGTACAATCAATCAAAAGAGAAGCAACGATTGTTTCATTTCCCTTGATGTCAGATGGAGTGTTTCAATCTTCTGCCAAATCTCATATTTTCTTTAAATCTCTAACTTGAAATGACAGCTAACAGAAACAGACAACAGATCTCCTTAAATATTCCCCACTTTTCATTGTTTTTCACATCGACTGTCCAAATTGATTCGAATCTTTATTTAGTATTGTCAGTCAATCAAATATATATTTGATTAGGATTGGGACTCTGTTCTTCTTTTCCTCTTAAACTGTGCATTGTAACCAGCTGTGCATTCAAAATTATCCATTTCGTTTTTTGAAATATTTATTGAATTGATTTTACTAAAGTAAACTTGAATATTAAAATTACTGTCATTCTATCATCTCTGCCAACAGAACTAGAATAAATTTATGTATTTATTATTGATTTCCACCTGTTTTTTTGTCCTTTGAAAGAGTCTTTGACGTATATCAATGGAGCTTTGTTATGAAATGAATCAGGGATTACAAAGTGAGGGATAAGCATTTTAGAAAAGATTCTTGATTTTATATTTGGTTGTTAAGTATTTCTGAATTAGGAGAAAAGCTGAATCTAAATTTCAAGGAAAGTTAGTGAATTGGTATTTTGCTTTTTTCAAATTTTATTTTTTCAGTATTATTTGGCGTTGGCAGAATTACCCTGTTTTTGGTTTTGTTTAAATTCAATGCTATTCCTTTTTCTCTTTCAACATTTTTTATATCCATCAAAGTTCACACACATTTCCCCTCTCTTCCAGTTGGAGAAAAAAAGTCCTTAAAAGGATGATTTTACAATGACTTTTTGGTTAAAAAAACCCCCACCAATTGTTCATATTGGTTTCAACGAGTAGCAAAATTATCATTTTCTGTATAAGAAAAAAAGAACTTTTGCTCCAAGCAGTTTGTATGCGCAATGTATATAATGATGCAGAATGTACTCGATATATACTCAGTTTAGCTTTCATTTATCTATTATAAAAAGAAACAAGAACAAAAACAAATGGTTGTGATAGATATACCGGCAATAGTATCATTATTGCTTGTTGCATGTGTAATCCTGATCTCTTAGTTGACAATGCTACAACGATTTTGTTTTTAATTGCATATCTTATAAATTGCACCCTTTGTTTGTAATATTGGGATATCTGAACCAAAAGGTTAATGTCAGT
Source organism: Thysanoteuthis rhombus (assembly GCA_963457665.1). Taxonomy (NCBI): domain Eukaryota; kingdom Metazoa; phylum Mollusca; class Cephalopoda; order Oegopsida; family Thysanoteuthidae; genus Thysanoteuthis; species Thysanoteuthis major. Next base: position 4,550,790 of record OY735202.1, on the reverse strand, counting down.
CATAAACAAAAAGATAAGGATCGTATTGGGATAGTTAATCAAATCGAATTGACCCACACAAAAACTTAAACCACAAAACTGGACAAAAATAAACAAATGATCTTTGTTCGACTTATATCTTGAATGGAAGGCATCAATTCATCCAGCAAAATTGACATCATCATTATACAACCTCTTCTTGCTGAGACAGCTTGACAAATCTGCGTACAAAGTCGAGATTGGATGCAACTGGGCCAACCTTTTTCGACTGACAGTCATAAATGTCCAACTGCTTAGGGACTAGACGACAAACTCCACAAGGAAATTAAAACGTCTCTAATCCTGCTCGACGTTGATAAGTCCTAAAACTTATATTGAATTCTGAAATTCAACACAAATCGAAATTGCAGACACATAAACGTACCTCATTTGTTTAACGCTGCTTAGCAAAACATATAGACGGTGATAAGATAATATATTTTTTAGTCCTATCCAAACTGAATTGTAATAGCTATTACAGCTCAACTTATTTTTCATAGCTAAATAACATGGGATGTGGGAAATTTTTCGTTGAAAAAAAAATCAATGAATACACTGATTTGCGTTTTTTTTGAATCGTGCATCGTTTCCATTATTGAGTTTGACACCAAATGCTGTACCTTATTTTTTCTAAGGGAAATAAACGTTTTTGTTGTTTTAGTCGATATATCCTCCAAGCATCAGAAAAGGTGTGTCCCATACTTCTGAAGATAAAATATGATTTGTACATGTTTATCACTTTTCTTGTCTTCAATAAGTACATCATTCTATAGCAAAGAAATAAAAGCCAATAAAATGTCTCTGCATCACTGGGGAAATTTCAGACAAGACAATTCAATTTCAACTATTCTATTAGAGACCAGGCTAAGGCCAGTTGGCTAGTTACCAATTTGAAAGTTTTTCACTCAATATTTGTGTTTTTCATTTTTATTATTGATATTTATTTAGTTTGCATAAGTGAATTACGTGAACTAAACAAGGCGATTTGTTGAGGAAGACTATACCAGCCAAACACCAGAGATTAACAGCATCACTTCCATATAGGGAGGAGTATTTTGTTGTAGATTATGTAGGAATTGTATGCATCTTCCAATACAATATCCTTGAAATATGGCAGTAGCTATCAACGCATCCCCAAATGGCATTGAAATCAAGAAGTGTAATTTCATGAGCAATACTTGAGACATGCGCTTCAAGTGACGCAGTGCATATGTTTTCGTTAATCTCATTTCACAGCAATTGCCGATTGTTGTGATTTATCCTATCCGAAGATAAAGGATCAATCTATGATTGCGTACTAGAGTTATCGATCAATATTAATCGATTCATCCAAAGTTCAAAGCAAATGAAGAAACAGGTCCGGCAAAAACTAATGATATATTCATCTCAGCTCTTCATCCATTGAATTATCTATCTCAATCTATATATATATATATCTATCAATTTATCTATCTGTCAGTCTGTTCTTATCTATTTATTTACATACTTCCATATCTATCTAAGCCTGCTCTTATATATCTATCTCAATTAGTTAATATTTAGTTCAGTCTGTTCATACCAATTTATCGATATATTTTGAAATTGGATAACAAAACACAGACTTACTATCAACATTTACTTTTGCTCTATCCATGAAACCTGAGTCATATATACGTAAATCTCCTATTAAAAAAGTTAAACTTTTTCACGTTGCATTGATCATCGTGTGACTTTTACAACATCTTTTTCCGAAACATCGTTGTTTTGTCATTTTTCGTTGCCAACTGACAGCATGACAACTGTGAGTGACATGTATGTCCAGTACGTTTTTATCTATGAAGGCCACGATTGCTTGTAAAACTGCCAATTCCTTAAATCGATCGAAAAAATCGAATGCACGATTTAGGTCGGTGGTCTCTCCATCGTCAGAGCGTTTCATCATTCCATAACAGACCAATATTTCAATATAATTGTCCTGACCAGAGAACAATGATAGGGACATGAAAAAAAAAGTGCTCTCATTATCCCTCTGATAGAAATCATTCGTGATTTTATTTTTCCTTCTTGATTTCGATCTAATTATTTGCAAGTATATATCCCTATCTTTTGATAGATTATGAGAGCGCAGAAGTAGTGTCATATTTATATGATGACAACAGATGTTCTGTAATCCTAAACAATACATGGAAGAGACACTTTAGTTTTTTTTATTGCTTTTTGGTGCCTCTGAACATTACTGTACACACATGTACGAATATAATTACACACAATATATATATACATATATATATGTGTGTGTGTGTGTGTGTGTGTGTGTGTGTGTTTGTATAAAATGGATACATTGATCATTTTCTACTTCTCTCTTGAAAGTTGAAATATTTCCTTAGAAAAACTAAAACCTAATCATTCGTTGATATTTACAGAATAGAAATTTACCTCTGGTTGTTTTTAACTATTCAAAATCGAACTCATTGGACAAAGTTTGCATACTTGCAAGGGGGCAGTTCATAAGTTCATAAGTTTATAAATGATTTAGATCCTCCCTGCTGCAAAATATAAATCATACACGCATGTACACACACACACACACACACACACACACATACACACACACACGCATATATATATGTAAATATATATATATATATATATATATATATATATATACATATATATATATATATATATATATATATATATATATATATATATATATATATATATATATATATATATAATGTGTACTGTAGAGGGTGAGACAGGCTCGGGAGTGAGGTGTTTGGAAGTAAGGTTTATTATTCCTTATAAGTAAATTGTCCATACATGTTTCGGGATTCTTCCCATCATCAGTGCTGTGTGCTGTGTGTATTAAAATGTCCCATGTAGAACCAGAGTCCACTGTCAGGAGATATGCATTATGGGTAAATTGTGTTGTCAGGGCAGCTGGAGGCCGCCTGCTGAGTGGGAGAATGTCCAGTAGGTATCAGGTCTTTGGTTAAGCAGCAGCAGTTGATCTTGGGGAGGGCAGAGTGTGTCAAGGTAGGGGGTAGTGATGTGGAGTTAGATTTTTTGGTAAGTTAGGGGTATTGTAGATGGAGGGTTGGTGAGGTCGAGGAGCTACATAGGTATCAACCTTAAAAGTTATTGAAAATGTGTTGGCTATGATTTTGACAGGGGTTATAACCGGCTAAGGTGAAGTTTTTCCTATGGGTCTGGATGACTTTGAAGCTTCCATTATTGAATGTGTCTTGGATGTGGGTGTGAACATATCAATGGTAGGGGTTTTGTGTATTAGGGTTCTGTGTGATGAGGGTTGTTCAGTTTAGTGTTTAATCCATAAGAATATAGGGTTTCAAGTTTGTTGATCCACATGTCTTCGTGTTTCTCTAGAACTTTAGTTATGTCAATTGGAGTAGTTTTTTCTATTTTTTCTATGATGGTAAAGCTAGCGTGAGTGGCAAAATTGTGGTCAGGTGTGCGAAAGTGTAGTTCTACGGGAAGTGGGATACGATTATTTTTGACTTGATCCTATGTCTATAATTGTTGAGTCTAATATTAAATTGCCACTTGAACTTGCCTATGTATTGTAACTTACATCGATTGCTCTCTAAAAGGTATATGATGTTCTTACTGCGGCGGTTGCTTTTGTGATATATGTGGTAACTCTCTTTTGTGGTGGTGCTTGTGAATATGTTGGTGTACTTGAGGTGGTTGCAACATAGACTGTTTCTTATGTTGCAAAGGGTGCAGAGTTTAATTTTTCTACGTGTATTTTTGTGTACGACTTTATTGTTAACGATATTATTGCTACGAATCATGGCTCTGATGTTTTTGGGTCTGCGGTAGGAGATGACACATGGGTCTGTGAATGTTTCTATTAGATCTGTTTTGATCGTGAGAATGTTCAATCTCTTATTGATGATGTGGGCTAAGGGTGGGGTGTGTTGTTTAAGGTCGTTATAAGGGGTATGCGGTTAGGTTTGTTATTGTGGGACAGTGTAAGGGTTTCATCTCTGGGTATTACAGTCGTTTTTTTATTTGGTTTTTAGTGTCATCTAGCGGATAATATATATGTATACATATATATATATATACAAACATACGTATATATACTTTCACCTGGGGGCATTTATAATATTTACATATGATGACCCTACTCAGACCATTCCTGACAGTTTAATGCATACTTGTGTTACTCTCACCGTGAGTGTCTGGGTATGTCTTAAAAGATCCCTGGCTCATGCCAAGTGAACATGATATTTCATTGTTCATCCATGATTGATTTAAATGTAAGTGTTTGGATTGGTTTTGTTGATTTGTAATATCTATGATGATTCAGATAAAACTTTTGCTATATGATGTATAGTCTTTAGCGAAACTAACCCACTATATGTTATAATAGGAATTGTGTGCTATGCTAACACTTGATAACCGCTCCACATCTTTGTTTAGAAAATCTGTTTTCTTAGTAAAGTTGATGATTACGAATCTTTCATTTTTACATTGATAGAATTGATTTTCAATTTTCTGGCAAGTATATGTGTGTATCAATATTTTCCATTTTACAGTGAAATTAACATCTATTTATGAAGATAATAAAAAGAAACCTGCCTTGACATAACAAAAACCAAAAGATGCCATTTACAAAACGTGTGTTTGATACCCAATATCGTATATCAGGCTCAATTTTCAACCCTAAAAAAAAGTTTACCAACAAAATACTACGTAGGAATATCTAAAACACTTTTGAAATCAAGATTAGCTGACTTTACTTCACCCTTTTCAAATGGAAAATACAAAGACAATACGTTATTATCCATTTATTACTGGGTGCTAAGAGATTGCAATATTACATCTGCAATAAAAGAGGAAACAATCAAAACTATCACACGTCTGCCAGAATATGGGGTTTCCTTGCTAGCTGTGTCCAAAAGAAATATATATAGACAATGGAACTAAGCCTATTCGTGCACCCAAGCTTAACGTCATATTAACACCCTGGTCACTTAATAGATGCAGGACTTCCTACTATGAGTGCATGTAGGAGATATCCCATTAGGAATTGAAAGAGGGTTTACCTACATTCAACTAATGCCATTTGAGGGTAGACCCTCGAACCAATAGATACCCTGCAACAATTTATTTCTCCCCCTTGTATCACTTGATCAACAATCACTAGAAGGATAAATAAAAAGCCTCAGCGACCATCAACATAACATATGATGACAATCCGTTGACACAAAGAACACAACCTGGATATTCAAAGGAAAAGAGTTTATAATAATCGACTGCAAAGTTGCCAACTGATGAATTGAGACTTACAATATCAAAATCCACCATAAAAATGTGCAAATCAATAACGCACAGAAGTAAATATTGAAAAAAAACCAAAACTAATCGAAAGGAAATGATTACAATTGAATTAACACAATTCTGGACATAAAATACTTCGTGAAGGAATATGTGAAGGACGCATAAATACCTGGTGTAATGTGTACTTGACATCTGTCTACCTCCATGGATTGATTTTGCCAAGTTTTTTTGGATATCAAAACAAAATCATTGATGTTATATACAAATTAATGCTATTGTCTTTTCTTGCCAAGTGGAAGCAATTTAGCTATCAAATGGTTGAAGTAATTACACCCTTGCCATATATATAAATATATATATATATACATACATATATATATATATATATATATATATATATATATATATATATATATATATATATATATATATATATATATATATATAGTCAGTCCAGGAACAATAATTGACTATTATAACATACAATTTGGTACAGCATGAAGAAAATTTCCAAGGGGTCAATTCTCATTTTGATATGAATTATGCTTGGTCTAGAAAGTAAATTGAATATATTCATTGAGGAAAAGAAGTATATGTATATACACACACACACACACACTCACACACACATATATATATATATATATATATATATATATATATATATATATATTGTTGTTGTTGTTCACCTCTTATTTCACCAAGTAGGTTGCACACGCTTCTTCTAACTTTGATTCAGAACAGATTTCAACTAAATTTTCTTTCATAGTCCAATTATTGCAGTCTAGCTATTTTAGACACCCCTGCCAAAACTTCTGAAATGAAATTATATGGAACTACGCAAATCATGAGAACGTTTCTTTGTTTGTTTGTTTTTTCAAACTTGGAATTAAATCCATTCCCTGATGATCGGAAATAAACAGTCTTATCCGTTTACGTTGTCTTGAGAAAGAACAGCTTTGAAAGAACTCTAATCAAATCTAATGTCTGGCACTCGGGAACAGAAGGAAAAAAATGTTCATAATACATCTTCTATGCAATGAATCAATATTTATGGATGTATATATATATATATATATATATATATATATATATATATATATATATATATATATATATATATATATATATATATATATATATATATATATATATATATATATATACATATGTTGTGAATGTAGTTTTGTTACATGATAGCTAGTATTATGAGCTACATAGTCAAGCAGTTCTCAATTTTTTGTTGGTCCTGAACCTAAGGTTCTGTCTCAAGCTAAGGTCTGGTGTCTTGTTTTGATGTAGTTATATATTTTCCATTCGCATGTTGTATCAGTGTTTGAACCTAAGTAAAATCCAGGATGAGGGAGGTTATTTTCATAGCTGGCATATAATCTTCCAGAAGAAGACTTGTGCAAAACATTTTTCTCTCTGCAGTTCCAATACATGGTTTTGCACCAGAGTGAGAGATTTCCCCAAAAAATTACTTTTAGGTAGAAATGTATTTGGTGGCTGAGAGTTGCGTATTTCCCTAATTCAACGACATATTGTTGTAGGAATTCGGGTAAAGATTTTGGATTATAATTTTACATATCTTCATATCCGAAACATACATCACTTGGGATACCAAAGGCGATTTCATCATGGCTGTCGAGGGGAGAAGAAATCTGTCTGGGGCCCATACCTTCTTCCCATTTGGAAAAACCTTGAAATGTCTTTTTCAAGTCGGTTGTGAGCCTGAGTATCTATGTCCCGGTACCTTACCCGTGATAATCAATACAGGTGAATAGTTTGGGATTAAACTTATTGTTGTTTTTTTACATTACTGAGGTCCTTTTTAGGCATAATCTAGGCTATTCACATGATCCTGATTTAAGTGTATCTTGATCAATATTGACAGTCACAAAAACTTTAGGAAAGAGTCAATTCGGAAGAGGGTGCCAATAATTGTGTGCACATCAGAACACATACGTATACACATATACATATGTGTTAGGAAATGAATATGAGCTCCGACAAAATGATGATTAATTGCGTTATATTACATATAAACTATTCTAAATTATATGTTTGCCCAAACAACGCACATAAAATCAGCTATGAAAAATGAAAAATGATGCCGCAAGAAAAATCAAATCTGAAACTGATAAGAAAGCGTCTACAACGTAACGTAGTTCTTACCATCGAGCTAAACAGGCGCTGATGATGTAAAGGTCCAATAGCTGTTTCCTTTTTTTTCTTATTCGATTTACCCACTGGTTCAAAATGATGTTTTGATCATGTTATAACTGCATCATTCCAAATATCATTCCAATATAATATAACGCAATTTATGATCATATATATACGCGTGTGCATCTAAGAAAATATTGCAAACAGTCTCTGGAAAAAATCACAGAAATGATAACCAAACTAAAACTTTCAACAAGTTTGTTCTTTGTTCCCTGAAATAATTTTATGAAGTGTTAACATAAGAGAAAAAGCATACCATAAATGTCACCTCGATTCGAGAGATTCTCACGTGCAAAGACTTCCTGACGCGGAGCTTTTATCTAAGACTTATATGGAGGAAGTCTCATCTTTTTCGGATTATCTCGTCAAACATTTGCATTTGCCTACAAAGGCGTCGAAAGCGAAAATTCAAATCCACATATGTAAATCCGATTTTGGATGTCACATGGAGGTAAGAATCGACAAGCTTGTCAGCATTAGTTGTTGTTTGTTTTGACATGAGTGCGTTTAGATAAAGATTCGACAGAGAGATTACCTTCCTGATGAACATGCACTTTGAAAAAATGGCATATATATGTATATATATATATATATATATATATATATATATATATATATATATATATGTATATACATATATATATATATATATATATATATATATATATATATATATATATATATATATATATATATAAACAAACAGAGAGAAAGACAGAGAGATGTCAAAGGACTTTACAGACACATATGTGATGGAATGAAGGCATTGCACGTGAACCAATCACGAAACTCAAGTAGAAGTATACGTAAAGTGGCTTCGAACCCTGAACACATTTAAAGCTTGAGGTCAGAGCGGAGAATGTCACAGGATTCTCATCGGGATTTATCTGTCCCGCCTCTCTGTGTGGTTGGAAGCTGCCAGACGATATAAGATGAAATGTTTTATCTGTTCTATCTCCCTTTATTTTTTTGTAATTCAGAATAAGTTTCTTACCAACATAACAAAATTTAATCGAATCGTATTTCATACATCCTAAAACACGACTATGGTGTTCATTTGCATAAAAAAGTATTCATGACACAAGCAAACATATTGTATCTGAAAGATTTACAAGATACATACAGAATAAATACGGATAATAACACTATACATTGCCATTGATTGAGTATGTTCAAAGTGTATGAGAATATGACATCAAACAGTCATTCCATTAACATGGATATGGTAATTGTTTCTGTGAGAGAAATGCAACATTTATTCATCAATAAAGAACACTTCTCGTCCCTACAACTACCGTCGGTAGGGCGTTGGGGCAAGCCAAGTCGTTCCTTATTTTGTGCACTGGGTGTGCTGCCTCAAGGAATGCTAATACGTTGAGTTTTGTTGGGGAGAGTTTTTATGAGTAATCAATGGTGCACTATGGGAAACTGTCATAGGCCCTAAAAGCATGATTTTTTCAATGGAAAGGCCAAGACTAGGGTGTTAAGGGCCCCAAAATAATCTGACATTATACCACATTCCGTATTCCCCGAGGAAGAAATAAATAACACCCCAATCAGTGTCCAATAATCTGCCTAGTGGAGCACATAATCTGCTGACGTCATAGATATTTAGACTAAACAATGAGGAGAATCACACCTTTCTCCAAAAAAAGAATCATCGCTGAATGTAAATTTTTAATGACCAAAAAGTCCGATATCCTTTCTTTAATTGGTGTGTTCTTGACGAGCAGTATGATAGAACAATGTGCACAGAAGCGTAGACTTTTAGGCGTCTCGTGCTGTCTGCAACGAACTTTTCTTTTAAAATGAATGTTTAAATTCTCTTAAAAAATATCTGTGCTGCATGTAAATGATATAAGGCTATCATATCTCAGTTATTCTTTTTTGCTTTACATAGTTGGTTCGATTCAGCGACATCTGCTAAATAGGTTGTTAGCAAATAATTTAAAAGCCAAATGACAACGTACATTATTATCATGATATTTATCAAAATTGTGATTAAATATGAATAAAAAATTTAATGTTTGTTTTTCAATCCCGTCTTGTGCAAACTGGATACAACTCGAATTATAAACCCAGGCAACCAAACTAAATTAGTGTCTAAGTGACATGTTACACCACTTACCCCCCCCCCTTCAACCAGAGTGATCAGGAAGCCCCCCTGAAACAGCTTTTTTCCCAACTGGCTTTTCATGCCTGCACTTCATATTTCCCTAAGACACAGTTAGATGATCCTGCTGCCGACTCCAATCGGCATACAGCGGGCCTACCACTTATTTCCACGATACTCGGCCACCAGTTCCTTGTACTTTTATTCACTTTACTATTACTGTATGACCCAACAGTTTCTAGGGACTTCAACTGTTGACCAAAGTTAGACTGGTAGTTCAAGGTATTAGCTGTTGCGAAATGTTCATCATGCTTTCTTTTTTTTTTGTTTGTTTTTTTTTTAAAGTTCGGGTTGTGTTCTCTCTGCCGCTCTAACAATTGTTATGATCGGTTGATTGAAATGCACATCGTCTCAGCCGCTGCCAAACAACCTGGTCAAGCGAAGAACAATACTGTCCCAAACCCCTATGTCGTATGCAGCACTCCCTCCCTGCTCTGACTTCTATACCTGCCGAGAAAACTTTGGTATCAGAGGATCCCCGATAGAACAGGTCTTTCCTGACTCAGGTCAACTTGAACACTCTTACCAAACAACTGAAAGGTAGTTGTAACTTGCTGTTATGCCTACGGAAGGCAATTCTACCTTTGTTTGAACAAATTAACATTCCTTTCAAGGAGTTTCACGAAGGTAATTGGAATTCGTTGTTTAGAAGTGTCCAGAAGCCACAACAGGATCCTATGCTTCAAGAGAGACCATATCGCACCAACTAAAAGATCGAACGAAAAGATTTAAATCTTCCTTGATACCACACCTCTTTTCTGACTGAATCATTACAAATATTGTAATACATAGTGCTGTAGCACATTCAACATGCATTTCATCTTACTCCATAATATCAGCATTTTGCCTTACTACATATCATAATCTTTCAAGCATTTTTGAGTCCCAATTCTTGATAGTTTAATAGTAGAAACGTCAAGAGAATCACGAGAAAGAATGTTGAAAGACAGAAATAATTTCAACCTAAGGAAAACAATTTATCACAAATCCAAGCTGTAGTGTTTGTCGGTCTATTAAAACGAAACATCAATTCTCAAATACAAAACTTTCTAAGTTAAATTTCTGCAATCAGTTTTATATTCGGAGTTACATTCTGGCTAACGCAAAGTAGTTATTCAAAGTGGCAAATTTATATTAATCTGCATACATTATAAGAAGCTTTACAGCTTTAAACACAAAACACTTCAAAAAAACTTTTTTTGAATAGATATTTTGTCACTTCAGTCATCCATTTCCCGATGACTGCCAACGCAATTTACGCTGTTTTCTTTGAAGTGTTTTTCCCTGCTTCCTCCTTCATCCTGATATTATTGTGCAATGCATTTACATAAGTACAAAAATACGGAAAATGTTGATTGTTGCGATCATTTAGTGTAGTGGGTACTGAAAGAAATGACTTTGATGGCAAGAACTTTGCAACCTTAGCCACAGTGCACTAAAGAACCATTATTGATAATGAATTAAAGTAAGCACTTAATTTAAACACATGCCCTACATTCGAAAACTCATTGAAGTCGTAATTAAACATACATGTACCTTGCTCTACACTGTAACATCCACCACCAAAACACACCTGTCTTTATGCAATTGAAATTTAACTCGTGTGAAATAACTAAGTGCATCAGCTTTTATTTAATTAATATTTATTTGTGCGCACCATGCAATTCATTTTCATAAATGAAAGTGATTTCATTTTTCAAACAAAGTCCATCCCCGGGAAGTCTCCAGTTTTAATAAAACTAATTAATTTAATTGCAACATCTGTGCATTTGTTTACCTTTAGTTTTTCGAAATTGTCTTTACAGAGAAAAAAAGCGTATTCCTCATTACCGCCCGGGTTATATGACATAGAAATGCACTCGCTGGCGTGATTCAATTTATCTGATTAATAAGGTAAATTAACACTACCTTGTCAGCATCCTACAAAATAATTGAAGCTCATTTTGAAGTCACATTCTTGGTTCAGTAAATATTTCATATGAGAAATAAAAAATGACGAGCAATACTATTCAGTGGTACTCGGAGGGTAGGTTACAGCAAAACTAGCACCATTGTTTCCCCCCATGAAACAAAAAGTTGATGTAGAATGCAAAAATAGTCCCCCAAAACCCGTGAAAAAGAGAGAAAAGTAACCTTTTTGTCTGACACGTGAAATTGAAAAACATTGAATCCCATGAATGAAAAAAAAACAACCATCGATTCAGATCCCTAAATGGGATAAAAATAACCCCAAATCTGATTCAACCCTTCAAAGTGATAAAAAGAGTTCAACCTGAATATTGATCAATACAAGATGAAAAAAAAAAGTTTTGAGCTCTTAAAGCTGAGATAATGCTGAATTTCAGATTTGATAAGAGGAAAAGTCTCATTCCACATTTAATCATTCAAAGGGGAAGGGTTCTATCAATGTTGATCCTTTGAATGCAGAGAAAGTTATCCTTTCAATTACACTACTATTTTGTGGGTTCCCGTACTCTCCAAATCTTTCAAAAAGTTTCTCTTTATCCTTTTACACTTGAAAGAGGGAGAAAAGTTTTCAATATCTTCTTGACACCTTGGATGCAGCAAAGGTCCTCTTTTGACCATTTGAAACAAGATAGTTCCCTTTCCACTCCAAGCTGTACCTAAAAACTAAAGATTTTTGGTTGCTTTTGGGAAGATTGCACAATATCAGTAAATATACAGTATGTGAACTCCTATTTAGAAAGCCCATGAAGAGCCCGAACAAAGTGACCCAGGCACACTCGAAAGTAGCCCTCCCCTCTGCACACGCGCACGCATGCACACACACACACACACACACACACATACACACACACACACACACACACACACACACACACACACACACACACACGCACGCACACAAAAAAACACACATATCATTCAACCAAGCGTTCACTTTTGACTTTTTATTGACGAAAACGATCTCATGACCACTCAATGGGAGGGAGGAGGTATTTCCTAATTTTTACTGCTTATTTCTGACCCTCTATGGAAAGGAAATTGGAACTTTGAAGAGAGAAAAGTTACATAACATTGAAGTGGAAACTCTGCCCACCTTTGACAACTTTAAGCAGTTAAAGTAAATGGAAAGTCTTTAGCCACACTCAAGAGATGTAATACATTATAACAGCTGTCTGTGGATGACACAATGATATATATATATATATATATATATATATATATATATATATATATATATATATATATATATATATATATATATATATATATATATATATATATATATATATATTCTCTCTCTACAACTACAAGCATCATGGATGTAAAATGATGTTCTAGTCAATTAATTATTCCAGAATATTTGTTAATAATCTGATGCAAAATTGTTTGAAAATTAATGATTTTACACGGAGGCAATCAACTATAGTATTTTATATAATCATTCCCTGTCTGGGCCATATTTGTGTGTATCATTTGCAGAAAAAAACAAACAGATAAGATATATTTGCCTCTCTGTATAAATAAAGATATCAAATCATTTATAACTAAGAAAACAATTAATGACCTCGTTATCTGTTTAAGCCTTGTGTTGCAGCTCATATCGAGTGATCAAATCGTTTATTAAGTTTGACTATCGTACCAAGCAACTCTGATGACAGTCAATACTTTAGCTGTCTGAAGCTTTGTCCAAAGATTTAATAATTGGCAAAAAGAAATTGATTTATTCTTGAAGATGTTTTCATGTGTTAGGAGGTTCTACTTTTTTTTTCATACAGCAGAAAAAAAAGTTTTACAGAGTGAAGCATCTACTTAAGCCCTCATTGAGAGAAAGAACAGGTGAAGACGAACCGTGCATAAAGAGAGAGTGACAAACAGAGACAGAGAAAGAGTCAGAGAGACGGAGAAAAAGAGTCAGAGAGACAAAGACAAAGAGAAAGACAGAGGGAGACAGAGAGAAAGAATAAGAGAGAGAGAGAGAGATGGATTGTGAGAGAGAGAGATATGTATAGACAGTGAGAAAAAGATACAAAACATGGAAAGTCGCAAAAAATCAGTAAAAATGAAAGTACGATACGAACACTTTACACCAAAAAACACTCACACCTACACACGCATAATTAACGTTTCATATGCAATTTGTGTAATACATGTAGCACATAATTCATTCCTCATGATAAGTGTGTGGATTGGTCTATGAAGAACATTGCATGATTTTTTTTCTTACAATGGAACAAAGTTATGAGCAAAGAGAACAATCGATGCCAATGAAAAAATCTTGTCACTCTGGTTTCCTGAGGCTTTTCAGCATTACATTTTCCATGAAAAGTTATCAGTATATTTCTCACATTTTGTAGATAAAGTGAGGAGAAAAGGGATTCCGAGCTGCGCAGAATGACAAAGGTAGAATAAAGACACAAAGCAATTTGAAAGGAAAGGTCAAGGAAATAATAAGTAGCAATAACGGCAAAAAACGAAAGACAAATGAAATAATTGAATGGAAAAAATAGCAGAAGGACATGTAGGGAAAAATGATGTTCGTCTTCAGGCTATTTTCACTGATGATCCTCGCTTCAAGCCCAAAAAATTGCACGAGACGCCTTGGAAAACTACCAAAGCAAAGTTTTCAACTTCTGTAATCAAGTATTAGTCCGTAACTGCCATAGCAATCACCCAGCAAAAGCTAATCAGGGAATTTTTTTTCCTTTATCATTAACTTTGATTATTTTTATATTCATCCTAATTTAGTTGCTTTTTTTTTTATTTCATCAGGAATTGAACTCAATCTTTATCCTGGGTGGAGGGTCATTATAGCATGACTGCTCGATTCATTTGGCCAGGCAACTCTATAGCCGAACGGGAACTGTGTTTTGTTTTCTTCGTTGCAACTTAAATTGATGTAATGTGGACGATGAAGTCTGAACGAAGACACAAGAGAACGACGTGAAGGTGATATTTGAGGAAAGGGAAGTCGAAAGACGAGTTGATTGACGAAAATAACTGGATGTTCCTACTGCATGTGTCGAGTTTTCAGTTTCTAAGTCTCAACAGGCTGATTGTGCCTTAGAAGTCTTCTAGTAAAAGCCTATTTTGACCACTTTCTATCTGTTTTTATTGATGCCTTGTGGACGATGAGTTTCAAAGGACGACATCGCAGAATTAAGGTGTACTTTGTGTAAAGAAAAGCCGTGAGAAAATCAATGCCCTTGCATACTTAGTCATGAACCCCCTAATATGGGTAAATTAGAGAGCTGTAATAAGTGTCGATATTGGACGTCACGCTAATATCCCAATTTCGTCGAAATACTCAATCCCTTAGAGGAACTGCAAATCGATCTTGATGGATCGTTCGGTTTCATTGTCCCCTATGTCACACAATTCGGGATCTGAAAAGTGTTTTGATTGAAAAGGTCATGGAAGGAACATACAATGAAATAAAAGAAAGAACATGCACACAAAGACAGAAAAACAGAAAAATATATTACCAATATCTTGTGTAATTTTTTTTTTCATAGTCCAAAATTTACCTGTGCCATCAATCAATTTGAGACACCAAACTTGTATTTTCATCTGTTCCTCGATCATACCTGTTTACTTATCGTCGTAGTCAAACCAGGACACTTGAAAGGAAATAATAGATCAATGGGAACGAAAAAAAGTGAGATGATTAGGGACAGAATATTAGAATTGAAATAAAGTTTAGCAGAGGATAGAGATAAAAAAGGAATAAGGCTAAGTTCAGGTAAGAATGAAATATTATCAAAATATAGGAAAAAGTCATAAAAAAATTACCATCATATTCATAAAAGGAGAGAACTTCCAGGAATTCATGGTGAGAACGAAGAAGGAAAAACGTTACAGTCGGGACTTCCTTCATTGTCCGCAGAGATTTGATTGCCGATAGAGAACTAGAATATTCAAGCGATAACATTCGAGGACCCCCCCCCACTTGAAAAATTGAAGCAATCGATGTTTTCATCATATGGCTTGGAGAATCACCACGATTTCTTTGGCAATCCTCAAGTTAGCGTATTTTATCGGTATCCAAATTTCGGCAACTACCGTTAAAGATGAGAGTTTTGTTCACACAAGCAAATGGACGGAATCAAAATATTAAAACAAATCTATGACAAGTTTAGTAGCAATTTGAAAAAAAAACCCACGAGAGCAAAGAGTTATTCCCTCTATCCTAATTTTTTTCAATTGTTGTTTGTTTTTTTGTTTGTTGTTTTTGTCAGAGATTTACATATGCCATCAATCTATGATATCAACCTATCCAAAGGCAGAACAGCTCTTTTATTTGGCTTCATTATGATCCGGAGCTTTTTTAGCTCGAAAAAAAAAAGGCACGAGGTGATAGCAGTTCATCCAAACTCTTCAAAACCCGCCTCGAGATCATCTTCTGAAACCTACAGTGGGGAAATGAAGGGGTCAGAACAAACAGTTGATGTCGGAACAACCTCAGAACTGGCGATACAAGACCAGTACATCTACCTCAGATTTAGAACTTTAGAAAAATACGGAAAAGAAGAAATCAAACAAGACTCCACTCTAGAATGGTATGTTTTTGGTATAGTAATCTCAACTTTCAAGAGCAAAAAAGTCCAATTAGTCCTAAAAGAGGAAAGTATAAGACCTATTCATCTTCTGGGGGGTCTCCCTAGGAGCTAAAGCATAGAACCAAACCAAAAGACTTTCTCCAGAGCTGAGAAGCCTGCATTTACATGAAGTAATCATGCTCAATTTCACATCGGGAGATCTCAAGACAGCACAATATATCAGGGAAAAATAAAAGTTCAATACCTTATAGAAAAACATAAGAAAAACACAAATGGCAATGGGTTGACTACGTTGCAAGAACGACTTACAACTGATGGACATTTCTATTCAAAAGATAGATCTCAAGACATGACATGCGTAACCAATGCTTGAAAAATACAACGGGAGATACGAACTGAAAAATAATCAGAAAGTATCAGCTCTATGACGACCATCATTGAGTAGCCTGGCGAAATCTGGGGAATTTCTATGTCCAACGACAAACGAAAGATGGTGATGATGATGATGATGATGATGCAACTCTTATCTATTCTCACATTTGCTGATACATACATGAGTACGTAATTATGGCAAACTATGTTTTGATATTCATTTAATTGTTTTGTGCCTCAAAAATCATCCATTGTAACATACATAGTGTACTCACAGATAACCCCACAATAAACCCAAGGCTATCAAGTTACAAATGGCGTTCTGCGCATTGATTGGTACCTTTATTCATATGGTTATGCTGAGATACATATTTTGGCTTCTGAGGGGTTGCAAACACCTACACATTATCAAACTTTTAGTTTTGGATGGATACCCTTGTCTCATCTTCCAGTCGGATGGACATGAGAAAGTAAAATATTACACGTATAAAAAAAAAAAAGTTGGACGATACAGATATTGGAAAAGAGGCTACAAAAATACAAGTAACAGCAGAAAAATCACCGAATATCGTGTAACCAGTCCTGAGTGATCAGTAAAGTTTTTATATCGATTGTATAACCGTTGCTTTCACGCCATTACGGAGTCAGATAATTGAACCTGCTTGTCAAGTCCGAACAAAACACTTAGAAAAGAGGTCAGAAATCACCGAGGAAACATAAAAAATGGCGATAATCCGAAAGGAACGAGCCTGGAGAGACAAAATCATGAACAAAAGTGATTGCAGTCGATCTCATATGTCTTTTCCAAGAGGGTTTTTCACCATAGCATAAATCATGGATAAAGTAATTTTCCTTGGAAGATCGTGCAGACCGTATATCACCAGCATATTTTTCTATAGAACACCTTCCTTTAAAAGGTGTAACTCATTCTTATTCATGCAACATTATATTGGCTTGGAAAATATAATGTTTCCGATTATGCAATCTCTCCACAATCAAAATGAGCAATTCATCAAATGAGAAGTAAATGAAGAAAGGCAATAAGTGGTAATATGAATTTTTATCAGAAAATGAATAAAAGAAAATTTTCGTTTATCAATCATTCTTCCGTGAAAAAAAAAAAAAAGAAATTTTTAAAAAGAATTTGTCATATACTGATAATCTCACTTTGGACACATAAGAAATTATCCTCACATTTCTGGGAAAAGAAGAAGAAACCTAACTTTTGGAATACGTTGTAAGAGCTGGACTGTTTCGGGCAACAGAAATGGCACATTTTTGTTTTTTATTTTCGAATGAGTTGTTGTTGATGGTCCATCACTTGTAAACTACTTTATAGGCCTTTACTTTTAAGCTCTTCTCTTCATAGTTCATTTTTCCGTTCTATTTATATTCCGTTCCATTTCTACTGCGTAAACCCTCATCTTTATCAGAAGTTGTTGACTCAATTGTCTTTCCTTCTGCTCGTGCAATGCCTGCTTTCGATCTTTTTTTTCTTTTTTTTCGATTAGTTCCTTAGTGATAAAAACGATTTGGAATATGCCTAATGTACTCTTTACTGATCTTTTGTTGAATTCTGACCCAGCTATATCCGAAACAGAAACAGGAAAATCAAGTAAGTGTATTTATTCAAAATATCCGTATCATCCATTCATTGATTTCTGTGCAATGTATGGCTTGAAAACACTGAAAAAACACTATGTTCCACTGAGAAAAACATATAACCAATATACCTTTGATTATTTGCCACGATGAAGTCGTTTTCTCAACGTTAAGAAAAGTTGGTTCTTTTCACTCGAGCCACTCACCAAAAAAACATGGACACACATCTAAACCTATGTACACAGTCCACATAGTCACTCAAACACATTGACATCACACAAGCAAATGAGAACATTCATGCAAATGTGGGTATCCCTGGGACAACCACTCAACATATCAATGTAAATGTAGACACTTTTGCATGTGCATACATAGATACTCACAGTAAACAAATGTGCACACGTAACAAAACATAACCATTTAGACAATTTTCTTATTCACACACATGCACGCGCACACACACACACACACACACACACAAACAAACACACACACACGCACACACACACACACACACACATATATATATATATATATATATATATATATATATATATATATATATATATATATATATATATATATATATATGTGTGTGTATATTGGGAAACAATGATTATAAATCACTTTAGATCATACTGAAACTTGTCTGAAATGATCTCCCGTTATCACACAGTGAATGCATCATCATTCAAAAAAACCAATTTAGAACAAACAATCAAAGAAAAGAGGTGTACAATACACACTTATGTACCATAAGGTGACTGCTCTAAAATAGCGTTGAACTTACCATTGAGCTAAACAAACATCGGTAAAGCAGAAGAAAAAGAAACTGTATCAAATCCAGATTCCTATTTTGCTCATCCACGGTATTGATCAGTCTGTTTGTTTCTTCGAATCAGACAATTATTTTATCAATAAATCAATGTTTGATTAAACAGAAATATTTTAAATTGCATTTTATCAAATTTTATAACTGGCAGTTCCTTGGCCAAATGGAAATCTCTCTCTCTCTCTCTCTCTCTCCCTCTCTCTCTCATGATTGAACTTTTTGATTCTGAGGATCTTCCTAATAAGTTGCCGTGGTATCAAAATCGATGACTTCTCATTTTGATATGGAATATGTTTCATCTTGCTTAATTGAGACTTTGACATTTTTTTCTTTAACTAATATATGCTACACTTCTGGTAAAAAGTTTGATTTACGCAAATTCATCATGTCATCATATGGGAATAGAAGCGATAGAGAGCAATAGAATTCAGCATGTGCTTTTCAGATCGTTTACCAAATACAGAAAAAAATTCAAAATCTTAGTAAATTTGATGTATAATCGATTTTGCTGAACTTGAAATGAATGTGTATTTCTTCAATTTCATGCACACATTACACCCACATGAACACACACATGCTCACGCACACACAGAGAAACACACACGGACACACATCGACACACACACACACGGACACACACACTCACACACACACACGTATATATATATATACACACACTCACACACACACACACGTATATATATATATATATATATATATATATATATATCCCTGTGTGTGTGTGTGTGTGTGTGTGTGTGTGTGTGTTTGAGAGCATTGCCTGCAGTGAGCGTTCACTCAGAGGAGCAAGTCTCTTCCGTTTGAGACCAACTGATAATAAAAATATCTAAATCAAGAAAACAGCAAGTCCTGATGGGGTCGAAGTATATGGGTTTGAGAAATTCATGACACTGGATGACAGGTTTGTCCATTCCTGCCAGAGCAGCCTATATGAAGTTTAAGTCCCACATTGACCGAAGACAGGACGACTGTCACCAAAAGGACACAGAA
Organism: Thysanoteuthis rhombus; assembly: GCA_963457665.1. NCBI lineage: Eukaryota > Metazoa > Mollusca > Cephalopoda > Oegopsida > Thysanoteuthidae > Thysanoteuthis > Thysanoteuthis major. Next base: position 4,530,737 of record OY735202.1, on the reverse strand, counting down.
AAAGGTTATCAGGCATCAATATGGAAAAAAGCGATGGACTCTTACCAGAGGGACAGGAGAGTCACAGGTATGAATTGACAGAGCAAATGACTTGCTGCAACGTTTGCTAAAAGAAATAAAGAAAAGTAAAAATAATTTTTCAATGAAGCGGATTGGCTATTGAATAAACCTTAGATATAAAATGTATCCAATGTTATTGTAAGTATATGTTTGTGCATTTCATTCGAGTGTAACGGACATTATAAAAATGAAGGTGTATACCGGAAGCGACAGTATACCTATAAATCTTCAGTTGCTTAGATATTGTGCAGAGCTTCAAAGTTCATGGTCTTTTTTTTTACACTCAGCTAACAGGTTACTCTTTTTCATTCAACTTGGAAGAAAGAATATTCCTGCATAAATTGATCGGAAGCAATTGAGACCAATTCCACAGAAGTACTCAAAGATAGGAAGGAAAGATTCTAAAAACTTATTCACCCTCAGGAAGAATGTCAATCCTGGGGCGAGAGCGAATACCTTGTTAGCACTGCCAGCAACTATAAATTTGCTAGGGTCTCGTTAAAATCCAGGGAAATATCTCTGAAAGTAACTAAATGAATTTCAATGAAATGTCCTCCTTCATAGCTGTATATGAAATAATCTTCCTTCAATTTCCCATGACAATGGTGCTCACAGCCTGTGAGTAATTTTTATTTCTCCCTGTTATCGTATATGATTACAATTGATGTATTTGATAACGAGAAGATAACCTCCGTTCGTATATTTGCATTTACTTTGTCTCCATAAATTTTGAATGAACTCTACGTTTTCCTCATAGAAGGAATAGGTTTATTTGTAGATTGTCAACATCGTTCCGTAGCATCAGAAATACTTTCCACGATCAGATTGTTGCTCAATGTGATCTAGCTTCCAATGGCTGCTTGTCTAAAAAAGACCGGATGATCGGTACAGGAATTGTTCAGTTGGTGATAAAAGCATAGAATTCGACAGAAATACTCTATAATATATACAAGTCATTATCAGATATGTCCGTCTATAACAGCAGTTGCCAAGGGATACAATTTCCATAGAAACTGCTTCAAATCAGCCATTTTGAATGTTTACATCGAATGGTTTCTGTACTTTTTTTTACGGTATCAGATTTGTCTGATTACAAATTAAAGGCTTACCACAGTATCGCCTCGGGAAAATCATACTTTTCCATTCTAAACGGCGTGCAAAGATTTATTACAATCATACTTCATAGGTTATGCACTTTTTATTTCAGCAGTACATATTATATGAACAAATTTCTGAATTTTTCCTAAACTTAATAAGTTCCACAAGAAATATCTTTCAATTGAAGCAGATCTCTGTATCACCTCCAAAATTACATCACGTGTTTCACGAGACATGTCTAATTCTTAAGAACTATGGGATATATCATATGTATGGACATGAACTGATGCAGAAATGATTACTAAAAAAAGACGAGTATCTTTCAATTCAAACATTGTAACTAGATCCTTCGGAAAGACTGATAATCTCTCCCCCATCTCGCCAAATACATTCTGATAAAATTTGATTTTCTTCCATTTAAGAGTTCCAGACGTATTGAATGGGCTGACAGGAGCAAATACAGAAAATTACGGACGAAAACAGACATATATATCTCACTCTAAAACAACCCCTTATAATAATCACATCTTTATTATTACCTATCTTATCTTAAGACAAAATAGTGTCACAATTCATAGGGAATATCGGGAGATATCCTGTCGACGGACAAGAATAAATGCAAAATTTATGAGAAGAAACACCTTTCAATCGGGGAAAATTTCTTCTATTCACCCCAAAATTTGATAACTTGTCCTTCCACAGTGTTTTAAAATTCATTCAAAACTTTCTGAGATATTGAATACAGACGTGTAAGAAATATTGAGACAGAAATATATACTTCAATCAAAGACAAACCCTTTGATTATCTCTTGAAATTGGTTGCTTACCATTTATCGTGTGTCCTACCTAGTAACAAAATTTCATAGAGATTGATTGAGAACTTTTTGAGCTATTATACATAGGATAAAAGATGGCTACAGAAATTTAGAGACAAAATGTTTGTCTGAGTCTTTGCAAATATATTCACATCAGATCAGGTTTCACTGTTTGATACAAACTGAATATTTGTTGGCTCAAACCACCCAATAGCTCAAGAATAGAACCATTACCTATGCAAACAATACCCTAATGAACAACGCCTAGGTTAATAATGAGATCGATACTGAAAAGGTGCGGGCTGATTCTTGTATAAGTAACCAAGGCCAGAAAGTAGGAATGTTTACATTGGAGCCTTTTTCTCATTGACGTTTTTCTTTTTTTTTCTCAGTACTGAAAGAGGTAATACAATACATTCATTTTGAACGGAAAAAGTAAATACGCTTTGCAGAGTTGTGCATGTACACATCACTAATATATATATAAATATATATACATGTGTGTGAGAGCGTGTGTGTGTGTGTGTGTGTGTGTGTCTGCATGTAAAGTTTTTACGTAGACACAAACGTGACTATACTACAATCTACAGAGGTGAATGAATCGAATCGATAAAAAACACGTTTAAGCAAACGGATAATGATATGAACCGGACACTGATTGCAGAATCAACATTAAAGGCCATGATTCAAAAATATCAAGTAATGAAACTCTACTTCTCCCGAACACTTCAGACCCATGAATTTTATGTCACATTTATTTTTCCAGTCAATATGAGGAGTCGAACAGCATACGGCAAGCACTTATACGATTTCAAAAAAAAAATATTTGAGTGCCTTTTGCAGACGGCTTTGCAATCAAATTGAGGTGTTTGATATTCTTAAATACCACACA
>OY735202.1:4457872-4522872 GCA_963457665.1 Thysanoteuthis rhombus | reverse complement strand
GATGCCGGTGATACAAAGGATGAAATAGGTGATTCTCTCCAAATTCTCATCTTGCTCGTCCACAGTCATTATTTACTCAATTTGTTTGTTTCACTACGACAATTAAGCAGCTATAGACTGTGAATATGCTCGGTAAGAATTTCTTGGGTTACAATTCATGTCCAGCTGTTATGTAATAGGTACCGTCGAATATGCTCGGGAATCCGAGAAAATATTGTGTGTGTGTGTGTGTGTGTTTTGTTCCCTTTTGTTTTTTTGTGAAAAGATCATCGGAGCCAGATGTCAAGAGCAACTGACCACTCCCCCAAAACAGTAGGCCAGTTCAGAGACGATTCTGAAATCAATACTGACAAGGGTGATGAGAGATTACAGAAAGTGGATGAATTTAAATGTAGTGTCTGTATGTTATAAGTGACATATATAAAGGTATATGTGGGAGTAGATGCGAGAGTAAAAATGTACCAACGAATTTAAACAGAAAGATAAAATGGTTTGCATTCGGAGGTAGATAAAGTCATAATTCAGAGTAGCAAGTTGAGGTGGATAACAGTTTTCCTCTGGCCTAATCAAAAGAGTATTTAGGTATATATAAAAAAAAAAACAACCTCACTTCAAACGAATTTTTTTGAAAAAATGCGTTATGAAAAATATGGCATTTTTGTATGCACGAATATTTCAGCGCCGCTTCATCAGTTTACACCATCATTGATCATTTTCTCAATTAAACATATCTCTCTCTCTCTCTCTCTATCTCTCTCTCTCTCTCTCTTCCTTGATATTGATATCGATATTGATATTGATATTAATATTCATATTGAACAAGGAATCTCCACAACAGTTCTTTTTTTTTTTTATCTATCACGGTGTTTTTAAGCAACCGTATCTCAATACAATGGGCTTTCTAAAAGATTGCATCAACAATGTCAGCAAACATGCAAAATACACACATCAAAAGACTATGCGACAAATATTTTGGGACATTATGGCCGGATCCTGCAAGAAAGAATCCGGGCAAGGAGCACTTTGCCATCGTCTTGACGGTTATTTAACATTGTTGCTATGATCAGATGACCACAGGACTTTTTTTTGAATGTATGAGTTATGGTTGTTCTTTATGCTCAAGTACTTGTAGAATTATCGAAGTTATTCTTTCTGAAATTTTTCACACGTAACCAACAATTCACAAAAAACTAAGACAAACATCATTTGTATCGGTGTATTTTTCAATGACTGATAAGATGAACACGTATTTAGTGATCCAAAAGCATTGGTGATCCTTCAATACGAAACTTGTAATTAAACATTACTTTCTAGGGAATCAGAAATGATTAAAAGGAGAAATGCGAGATTATAATGCAATAAATGGCAGTTGAGCAAGAACTGGAGATCATATTGATTTTTCCCGGTAAAGAAATGAATTAATTGGAACATTTCTAATTCAAAAGGTTTTACCTGGAATTAAAAGCACGAGAAGAGATAAACATGGAATTCGATCATTCAGAGAGTTTATTGGGAATATTGAAAGGGTTTGAAGGTGAAGAAAAAAAGAAACTGATATTTATCTGCTTCTACTCTCGTCGGTCTTGTTATTTATTTGAAACAGAAAATGATTGAAATATATAATGACAGCTTCCGTAATGTTTGATAAAGATTCTCTAAAAATAATGAAGCGTCTTCAGTTTAACGTATAAGTTGTGGAATTTTTGATTGGCATGTGAGAATTGTGCACACTGTGAATTATAATATCAATTTCTATTTCAAGTTTTTTAATCCCTAGAAAATTCATACATCGACCTTATTTGAATTCTCATATTACCATCCCTGCCTTCTCACTTTGTCTATCACACTTACAATATCAATGGCAGCAATCAGTTGTACTTGTTGTTGAATAATTCCGGTTATCGTCATGGATGAAAGCAACGGGAATAAGATGTGGAGTAAAGTAGTATGAACAACCGAACCTTACATACATTCCCTTGTTATAATGAGAAATGCTATTGGCGAAACAGTTCGTCGGCATTTTGTTAAACTGAACCTCAAAGCAACTGAAGCTGCCATCTGAATTCACGGGAAGGAAAGACATGAAAAAATATTCGACCATATTATGAACAACTGAAAATTCGGACGCTGGCGACTTAGCCCTTGAAAAAAAGGCCGAGATATTGATAGCCATCTGTTATGCTTTAGAACGTAGAGACGAATCAAACATTAGCTCATGCACACTTTGAAGAGAAAATACTGATAATTGAAAGATGTTGAGCATTAGGTGGGAATTTAAAAAAATACAGGACCATTCTATAGAGAGAAATATAAATATTTTTGATAAACCCCAATATTTCAGGGACAATGTTTGGAGAGTTGTTTCGATGCATTCAGTGAGAGATGCTTTGTGTTCATTGCAAACCTTCTGCAGGCAACAACTTGAAGCTCAGTTCATTTGCCAAGAAAAACTAATCGGGGTGAAAACTTCGCAAATCGTGATTGATTTTTTTCTTTCATCATTATAACAATAAAGATAAGAAACTAACAACAACTTTCGTTTTTTATCAGTCACAATAGAGAAACCCTTATTATAAAATACACACAACGGAGAGAGAAAGTATCGACGTATGGAGATAAATGCGTGTCAGTCTCTTCGTGGCTCAGTGTATGTGTCTGCTTTTGTGTGTATGTGTGCGTGTGTGTGTGTGTATTCACTCTGATATCATTTTTAGCGCTAAGAAAACCTCAATCCTGATGGATTCTTATCTGGAATACTCTTCCTACGTCTCTGCCATGCATTTGTATATGACTTGACACCCCAGAGTGACAGTTGTATTATCTTGAAACATGTCTTGCACACCTGGCATAACATCACAGAAAGGATACGTCTACTCTTTCTCTTGTACATTGCCAGTCAAATATATTTCCTGGGCTATTTTCTCAAATCAAAAATGAGATTGTTCATTTTGATTTTCTTTAAATCATCTCTTCAGACGTTCTTCAATAACAACGGAACTGAAAAATCTCAACTCGATGTGAAATATGAATTTTCGGTACGTGAAATGATATATTGCAACACAAAAATGTTAAATTCTCTGCTTTCCTTTATCTATAATTAACTTATCAAACTCAAAGTCCCACTTTTCCTGCAAATAAAAATCTGCTCAATTTATTTTAAAAATTTGAATGATTATTCATTTGTTTTACATTCGAAATTTGAATTTTATATATCTCAACTTCCTTGCCGTAAATAAAAAATGAAAGCTTTACTTGGGGATTTGAAAATATTTTATAACTCAGAAATTTAATGTGGATATCACACAATTCAAGAGCTATTTTACGCTTTGGCTTTGTTTGACTGCTCTAATTCATGAATAACACACAGCTTAAACGATCAATAACTACACAACACATTTTGCCCTTTCACTTATTTTTTGCATGGTTTTGCAGTCAGCAATTTTTTTCCAGATGATCTATATTTTCATGAATTAAATTCAACATTCTTAGAAGGGAATGGACTTTATATGAATAAAATATAATTTACCATCTTCATTTCGATTCAAAATTTTCAAAAAACTAAACAGATATCAAGAGGAACTTGTATAGTGAAAATTAAAAAAAAGTATATTGAAAGAAAATGGTGTCAGATTTCAGATTGATGGTAATCCAGTTTGGTATTTTTTTTGCATTAATTTGCAAGGTAATTATAAATTGTTTTCAAATGAAAGACATATATTTTTTAATGATTGTTTCATTCTCCTTTCCAGTCTACTTTAGAACAAACTTTGTTGATTTGTTACAAGTTGTCTTCCACCAGAACAAGAAATCGATCCATTTCCGAAATTTCTTTGGAATGATTATCTAGTTTCTATATTCTTTGAAATACGTCGATTCTATACTTTTTATAACTCAGATTGTGTTATAAAAGTAAAAGTTTTGCTGATGTCTAAGTTTCAAGTCATTTTCAGCTAATCAAGCAACCTTTGGGTCACATGGGTATAGAAAAAGAGGTGAATATAGAGTCTGTTTAAGAAGTAACCAAATCATTTTGAATGTTTTGAGGACTGGTTGATAGAGTTATCTAGTGTGAGATGTGACCATCACATTCACTATAATTGGGCCCTTCAATTCTTTCTATTTTGCGGAGCCTTTTCTGGAAGATCACCCAACATGCAAGATTTGTATTCCTGCTCTTCCTTGCTTTTTGAGGTTGAGAGAAAAAAAGTTTCCAGATGATGAGTTCAATAAGTCTATCATTCAGTTGATTGCGATATCGAAAGCTGTCATTGCAAATATGACGGTTATAATAGGAGTAATTTGATGGCAACTACGCTCCATTGCCGTAGGTGAGCTATTTTTCAATATAATCAAGATAATGAACATTTTCTGGACGGACCTCATATACATCAACACCCCAACGCATCTGCACATACTCAGGACGAATGTAATTCAACACGAAAATGACGATATCACTGGCTGAGATCGTTTTTTGCGATATATTTCTGTTGGGAATTCAAAATCTCCGGTATTTATGGGTTAATTGTTGATTTGGTTCGATCAATTAATGAAAACTCATCAGGTTTCTGTTTTTTTTTCTTTCAGTAGAAAGCAGGAATATTGTCACTATATTGGGTTCAATCAATACGCCTAGCCAGTCAAGCTGCGTTCAAAGTGATACTGACAGAGAGAGAACCCATTTATGAATATTAGGACCTTGCCGGAGAATGAACACCTATGACAAATGATACCAATAATCGTAGGGAACTTTTGAAATGGTCCAGATAAATTGACTAAGAATCAGAATTATTCAAAAGATACGATGGAAGAAATCTGGATTGATATAAAAGAAAACATACGTATTTAAAGAGAAGTGATTCCTCACGACTACATTGATCAGAGACCAACGATAAAAAAATCGTGAAATATTTGGATTGATTTATCAATGTTCCCATTAATTAATCGTGACAAATTCAACCGTTCCTAGAAAAGATATGGCGATGCAAATACTCGTTGATTGATGTATTTTGTAAAATAAGCAGGTAATTCGTTTGGGCCTCACATTAATTAATTCGTAATTCAATTCCTGGTTTCTGCAAGGAATTATTCATCATCATCATCATCATCATCAATGATATTTTAACGTCCGCTCTTGGACATAGATTTTCCCCAGGATTCATCACAATTCCCAATCATTCGCATCGTGGAACCAGTATTTCCTGAATCTATCAAGTTCATCTCTTCATCTTGTGTTTTGTAGGCCTTGATTTCTTATGTGATCTCTGAGGATCCATGTTGTGAAATGTGATATCCATTGGTTGTCTTTCATTCTTGCAACATGGCCTGCCCATTGCCATTTGAGTTTTTAGTAGTTTCTATGATGTCATGAACACCTTTTTTCTTCCTTATATACTATACCGTCTTGTGATCTCTCCATGTAAGGTTGAACATGATTCTTTCATGCACACATTGCATATTTCTCAGTTTGCAGGCCTGTCTCTTGGTTAGGTTCCATGTTTCAGCTCCATGGGTGACTATCAAGAGAATGCATTGGTTGTATACTCTTCTTTTTAGGATTATTGGGATCATCTGGTTCTTGAAAATTTTTGATAAATCTAAAAATCAATATGAAATCCGAAGAAGAAAAAATGTAAATAATAACGTAATCCCAAAGCCTATAAATTTTGGATAATCCTATTTACTTATACGTAGGACATACAATTTGCTTACGAGAATACCATTGATACTGTGTAATTTTTTGGTATTTTGAATGATGCAATCGTAGGCTCAAGGAAATATTTGAATTAGCAGCAAGTTTGGTTTCCTAAAAGGTTTCCGAAACATCATAATCACAATTTAAGGGCATTTTCCAAGAGTTTTGTAATATTTGTTGGGATAGTGGTCTATATTAATATCGAAAATGAAAAATAAAACGAATGTTACTATTGAAAACACTGGCTTCTTTAGCTTTTCTCCTCAGAAATGAAACCAGTTATCACCAACAAATTCCTTTCCAATCGATGCAGCGAATGAACAAAAAGGTAACTATACCTGATTTGATAATGGTTCAAATGAAACGAATATCTGCACTAATCTTGTTCACATCTTGCCACGAGCAAAACCAAGAAAAGCATGAGAAATTATTTCAGTCCTTCAACCCCAAGCAGTATTTTGATGGTGTTTTTTCGTCCTTGCTACTCAACGTTATAAACCCTCGTGGAATTTCCATCCGTCCATTTAATCTATCATTTGAAACTGGGGAAAAACTCTGCGTAATGAACAACCATGCACAAAGATGTGCACTCAAAAATTGAAAGCAAGAAATCTAAAACCATTATTGGTCACCATTAAATATCGCTCTTATTCATCGAATGGACAACAGTTTACCCATTAATTAATTGACAAAATCAATAGATGTGATCATTATTACTGGGTTCATAGTTGACTTTACAGGAATCAGTATTAGTCGAAATAAATTCCGTTATGCTGTGTCTGCCAATGATCGAAGATAATGTGAGCGTATGTAAGAAAAATTCCTCCTATACTAGGATCAGTAAAATTTTGCAATACTATACATAACCTTTTCTTATATAGGATGGAGTCTATTCCATTCATTGATTCATGATAATGGCCCTTCCAAATACATTTTTGATTGGGTGTTCTTACTTTGATTATACCTATTATGTCCCTTTTGCAGTTTTCATTGTAATTTTTGGATCAGTTTGGTTCATGTCGTTTGACAGTGTTTTGACGTTGCAAGTGCCTATGTATAATGTTATCCTTTTGGTGACGTTTTGAGGTTATGTTTGGATAGTCACTGATCGATAGGAATAGATTCTCTGTGGTTGACATGTTCGGGTAATTGCCCTTGGAGTATATCACCCCATCCAAAGCAAGTAATGTGGGTAGGCTTTTGGGACCGAGGACTCAGCAGGAATGGCTGGTATAATTTTCCACTGGCACATGACGTGTTGAGAAGAGGTCTAGTGGAATGTTCAGTACTAATCATAGGGGGGAGAGAGATATAGAAAGAGATCTTTACCTATGGAATCTAGAGTTAAAATTCAAGCTAAATATAGTAAATAGAATTTGACATAAAAATTAAGATCAAATTCTACTAATTGGTGGTCAGAGTCTCGCTATGTTTTCAACCTTACATCAATGTTTGAGGACTTCTCTTTCCTTTTTTTATTACTTGACCTTAGAAGTGTTTCTATAAAATCCTTTCTGCTGGGATGTGGAGAACAACATTTATATATGTTGGATTTCCTCTAAATCTGTGCATTAAAGAGAACAAATGAAGACTGACAATCTCTGCAAGAGGATTCCAATCATCATGCAGCATAGATGCCGCTTTCAAAGATCATAAAGATACAGGGGGGAGTGATTCTATTTGCTGCATATTTTCCATCTCTGCCATCTCCAGACATCAATAGAATTTGCTTTATGTTGCACAATTTTTATAGACAGTGTTTTCAATGATTCCAAAATTCCAAAAGATTATTCGAACTTTGAAAAATTAGTATATGATGGAATACATACTAACTATAGAATGCATGCAACTTTCTGATTATTGAATTGTGTTGTGACATTTTATGGTTGATGTTTTTTCCAATTGGAAATGGTTCAATTATTTGCATCAACCTAGAAATCTTACTGGACAAAACCTGTTGATATGCTAATGAGAAGTTTTCATTTTCACTTTTATTTCTGCGTAAGTCTAGATCCCGATTCCTTTAGGTGGATATAAACCTTATGTCTTGTAAGTGTGAATATCTGCTCAACGAGACGAAGGACTCGAATGAGTGCTATTCCCATTGCGATGGTTATTTCCCGTATGACATTCAACTCGGTCCACGACGGTATTTCGTGATTAACATCCAGTATCATAAATATAGCTAATAAGATCTAATAATGCTATGTTTTTGAATACAACTCTTCCTGTAATAACACAAAGGGGAAGTTTAATTAGTTTGATGAAAGGATAGGTTGGAGAGGGAAATTCGGTAGTTCAAGAAGAGGGTCAGAAAGAGGGAGATATAAAAAGGACATGTATTTTACTGAGAGGGTATGAAATTGTTTCTGTCCACGACGTTTGGCAATAATAATTCTTTAGGATCAAATGGTGCAGGTAAGCAGGCTTCTGAGATCAAGTGTGAAAGGATTTTTGGGAATCAAGTCACCTGCAATACGGAATATCATGGCCCCCTTTTTATATTTTTTTCCTCAACTGGGAACTATCTGAAAATCAATTATGGAGATCGTGATGCAGACAGAATTATTCAATCCAGACAGGCTTCAATTCCGCGAGGCAATTTCGAATAATGACAATTCATAAAGCCCTGTGCCCGAGAAACAATGTCGACGGATAATATGAACATGATAAACGGGAGGGAGAAGACATTATCCTCGAGGATTGCGTTGACTCTACAATCAAGTTTAAAGGAGGAGGAGTAAAGGCTGATCAATTAGAACAGCCAAAGACGATTGATGAAAGAATAAGACTAATGAACCCAGTAACCAAAAAAAGAAAACAAAAAAAAAAGAATTTATGTGAGAAATAAAGCAACCATACAGGTACTTGAGAAGATTAATGAATTGAATTGTAGAAGAACCGACTGGGCCAGGTAAACAGGACCTGTGAGAACCCACTAAATGGAAATTTAGTCGGCTTTCACAGAGACAAATGCAATAAGAACCGACTAAACAAATGCTAAAATAATAAACATGAACCATCAGCGACGATATAGACCACATATTAAACAAGTTCACAGAATAAGTACAGAAATACTAAGACAAGCATAGCAGCGGAAAAAAAAATTGAATCACTCGGATTTATGCAGATGACGTCATTCTGTTCGTGCAAATCTAAGGTTTACGAACCCAAAAATGCTTTCCTATTGAATGAATCGAATTAAATCTATTTTGCACTTTGAAGTTAAAACAGACCCCCTTATCATTGCCACTAGACCAGTTTTGTAGCGAATAATGAGAGAACAACTCGTAATATCACGGATTTATCGGTCCTGGTAGACTGTGAGCTAGATCAGAGAATAATTGAAAAGATAATGAAGAGAGTGACGGTAATTCAAATGGTTCTTGGAGTATCTGGGGAAAATCCAAACGAGTATAGTAAAGATGTTGGGTTCGAATCGGAGCTGAGACTCTCTCAATTACTTAAAATCCTATATTTGCGATTCCTTTGCTTTTCTAACTGAAACCACTTGCCTCTGAATAAAGATCATGTTTTTAAATTCCTTGTAGTTATAAAAGTTTATACACAGAGTACATTTGAAAATAAGTGAGGCACACGTGGCCTGATCGGTGTAATTCGAATTAGAAAAAGAGGCTTTGGAGTTGGAAAGGGCTTACAATTTGTGAGATTTTTTGGCTTTTACATCACCACTCATGTCGAGAGATCATGGCCGCACATGATTGACTATGTATCATTTATACACCGTTGACAATATCTACGTAACAGCTACCTATTGCAGTAGCTGGTGGCAGAACATGTAACATTATGAAACCATCGTGAAGTTAGCTTCTTTACTGTACAGTTCCCAAGAGATTGGAATAGCACATTAGCAATCATTTTATTTTTAGTAGCGAATGTCCATTGAACACCCTGGTCTGCAAAATTCCTAGACTAGTCTCAGTGTAGCACAGCAACATGTCATGATATTATGAAGGTAATATCACCAGTCTTGGTGAGTCTTGGAGGGACCTTACATGGAAGAGTAGCTATTTTTGGATCACAAGGTCAACCAAGATCAGCACGCCTTTCCCAAAAGTTTTATAAATAATCTCCAACGGAAAATCGACAATCTTCTATGTAATATATATATATATATATATATATATATATATATATATATATATATATATATATATATATATATATATATATATATATATATATATATGTATATATATATATATATATATATATGAAATATCTGAAGCTTTATTTTAGTACGGATGTTTCAATATATCTTCTTATTACTGTATTTCTTTTGATTATCAGTGGTTGACAGTTAAATAAAAAAATCGTCTTTTTGGGAATCAGTAACTGTCCACTTATTACCCACTTATAAACCCTACACAAATAATGTGAATGATTTTTTCTCTCTTTCATTTGTCATACCAATATATTTTGGTGGCAGATATATATATTTTTTTAAAGTATCATTCTAGCTAATTATTGAATGTAATCGATTCCTTCCTGGAATTGTATAATTCCCCTTGAACTTCTTTTGTATCGTTTGGCGATTAAAGAATTGATAGATATTTTTCCTCCAGGGTATGGAAGCAAAACAGATGAGTAGAAATATTTTTTTAAAAGAGAAAAAAAAATTGAATTGACAAAAATATGTAGGAAAAGATTTTCAGAAAATACTTCAAAATTCATCCATAGATCGAACTTAATGAGACAAGAAAGAACAGACACTCACTTGAGCAGGCACACGTGCATACACTAATGAAAGAGCACATGCAAACATACATAGAAGAACATCTGCAAACACACACACACACGTATAAATACTCGTACTGAAAACACTAAGGAAAAGAAAATGAGAAGAATACACAAGGACATAGATACAGAGAGACACAAGAATGCAATCGTATATGACCACAAGTAGAGGCCTACATATGTATTGGGGTCTCAGAAGCACATACACACTTTTATGTATACAGAATCAAAAAAAGGGTATAGACACTTAATTAACTGAAATGTGAGTTTAGAGTTGAAGAGGTTATTCGGGTGTTTTCATTACCAGCAGCTGTTTTGCACGATATGGAGTTTTTGGAGTTGGGTAAAACTTGGACTTGCTGAACTAACACAGCGTGCTGACGACGTTTTTCTTTTCTTTTTCTTATCTTTGCTGTGGATGATATGTCTTCACCAAAGGACTCAAACTAATTCTCGACTTTGATCACAAAGGACCTGGCCACTTTGAAAGAGCGGCTGATATCTGAGTAGCAGTAGTTGGCAGCTAGGGCCATCAGCTGTGCTTGCTTTTTCATTTTCTTCTGTCTGATTGGAAGCAGTTATGTTGATGCTGTCAATACGTCTGGAGAAGAAATGAGGAAATCAAAGCTGTTGGTGTATGCAGGGTGACGTTATTATAGGTTGTCATACTTATAGCACGCTACAGATATGTTCTCAAAATACCTGATGCACACACACACACACGCAATCACAGACACACACACACACACACGCACAAATATATATATATATATATATATATATATATATATATATATATATATACAAACTTTTGGTATCACTTCAGTGTATTATTTCAAAAATCTTCGAGAGAAACTGATCGAATGTAATATAGCACATTTGTCAATTTATTAGTTGTATTATTACGTGGGCAATTCAATGGTGACATTTTTGTGAGGATAGAATTGCGTAGATCTATTTGAGTCATTAGATTGACCATGGAACTGCTTTCAAACTTTTGGTTGGGACAGTTTGAGTTCAATTCGAACACATATCCTCGGGAACGATATGGATTTACTCCTCTCCCAACTATGAGTGAATAGCTGAGCGGTTCCAGTCCCGGTGAAGAAACCATCTTGGGCATTGGGCAAGAATTCCACCCCACTGGAACTCATAATTGCTACACACAAAAATTAATGGTTCCAGGAATGGAGACAAAAATCATTAGACCATGCATTGTACGACGAAGGAAAAATAATCTTTTCTTCAGTCACGAGACCTTATCTTAGACAAATCAAAAAGCACCATGAGGAGTAAAGGCAATTGAAAATGACTCGCTGATCTTTCTGCAACGGTTTTAATGTTGTCACCCCTATCCTAACTCTTTTACCCCCAGGAAAATGTTGCCATTATTCATACACCTTTTAACAGACGCGCATTAATCACCATTTTGAAAGTATCTTGTATGACTTTGCCAGATATCGATTCCCATTCGGTCACCAAGATGGCAAAGCTCGACATTGCTCAACTTAACATTGTGTTGGATACGTTTATCTCCTATATCCTATAACGTGATTTGTCCACATTTGCACAATGTTCTTTTCTCAAACGATTCTTCAAGCTGGCCTAACATGTTTCCATGATATAAATTCCTTTGAAAAAGTATTTGAAGTGCTATTCTGGCATCTATGCATATACATGTATATATATATATATATATATATACATATTTATATATATATATATATATATATATATATATATATATATATATATATATATATATGTATATATATATATATATATATATATATACGTGTGTGTGTCTATGTCTGTGTCCGTATGTCTGTGCGTGTCTCTCTGTGTGTGCGTCTGTGTGTGGGTAAAAAAAGCAAAATATCAGAATCGTTAATGCCTCGGTAATCACTAGATATAACGATGGAAGAAAGTAATGGACTCTTGAAGTCAAATGAAATGTGATCCATGGTCTTTGGCTGGGGATTATAATGCATTTGACCTCTTATTTGGCTAAAGATGGGATATTGATGATTAAACCACAGAAGAAATAATAAAATTGAATGTGAAAAAATACAATGCGTATAGATATACTTTTTTTGTATGAGGATGTGTAAAGAGTTATTCTAATTAAAACTGCCTGTACATATCCTACCCATCCATAGTGCTGTACATCTATCAATCAGCCCATCTATTAATCTAGCTATCTATCCATTTTGGTTTGATATCAGCTATGATCTTAGCTTACAGTTCTTGGATGAATTTAAACCAAAAATAGCGATGTATAAAGGGATTTAAAAAGACGCCAAGTATCTGAGCAACCTCAGATTTACAGATGACATTGCCCTTCCTGCAGAGGTCCAACTAATAATAGATGAACTAAACGAAGAGAGCAAGAAAGTCGGCCTACACATGAATTTCAGCAAGACGAAGATCATGTGCAACAACCACGTCAGAGATAAAAACATTGAGATCAGAATCGAAGACGCAGGACTGGAGAAAGTCGATCACTACATGTACCTAGGACAACAAATCTCCATGACACCCTCAAAAGAACAAGAAATCAAGCGAAGAATCACACTATGATGGCAAGCCTTTAGCAGAACAAGCTCAACCTTCAAAAATAAGAGGATCACTCAAAAGAAAGGTTATAACCAATGCATCCTCTCAATAGTCACTTATGGAGCTGAAACATGGAATTTAACCAAGACACAGATCCGCAAATTGAGAACCATGCAACATGCACACGAAAGGATTATGCTGGGCCTCACAAGGAGGGACTACATGACAGCACAGTACATTCGGAAAGAGACAATAGTCAGGGTCATCATAGAATCCATAAAAAATCTCAAATGACAGTGGGCTGGCCATGTTGCATGAATGGTGTGCAACTGTTGGACGTCGCAACTCCCGCAATGGATCCCCTGAGATCACATGCAGACCGGAAGTCGGCAGAATATTAGATGGAGAGAGGAGCTAGACAATGTTCTTGCCCCGCGACACCCATGATAGGGAAGTGTGGTGAATCCTGGGGAAGGTCTATAACCAACGACAGACGATAAAAGAATGATGATGATGATGATGATGATGATGATGATGGAAACATATCATCAAACATATCCCTGAGTATTTTTAAAATGGGAATATCATAGATGAATTTTTCATGTGCCATCTTATTCATGTGTTTGCAATTATAGAACATGAATTGCAACGATTAGTTATGGACCTCTGGAAACTTAAAATGGATTGATAGAAAAGTGGAGGAAGTTAGTATTTTGAGATAAAAATATGTTTTCTATCTGTTTGAAATCGTATACATGCGCAGATGTATTTCAATACCCATATCAAAGTGGACAATAAAAAAGCAAACGTGTACAGAGGTTATTTAATTGATCCACATCAATTTTACCTCTATTGATATTAGTCTCTTGATATCTGCTATCATCAATTTACGTTCAAATGCAATCTTCCTTTTTCAGCTATATACGTCAACTACAAATCTATATATACATGCATACGTACATACATATGCGTACAAAAACAATACATGTATACATATGTAGGAGGAGAGAAAGAAAGGGAGAGGGGGAGGAAGAGAGAGGTGGATATGGAGAGAGGGTTGAAGACAGAGAGTGAGTGATAAAGGGAGAGGGAGAGATGAAAAGAAAGAAAAAGACAAAGTTGAAAGAGTCAGAGTGGATGAGAGAGATTTCTGAAATAATAATCGTGGAAAGATTGTATGTGTGTTGAAAAGACAGTAAGAGGAACAGGGACGGAGAGACACAAGAAATGAATGGAAAAACAAGAGAGAGAAAGGGGGAAGATGGAGAAGCAGAGGTCTGGTGCAATTCGAAATTTCCCTCCGAGGATTAACATCAAGATTCATGCAAATTAACGATGAGAAATGAATGCAGTAATTTCTGTAAATCAAATATAGTTTTAAAAGACAGAACTGCATGCATTTGACGAATTTATTTTAACAAGTTTTCAATGCATTTTACATAGTAAATTATGTTCTGTTACCCAAGCTCATTTACGTACATGATGCATGCAATTTTTATTTTTTCAAATTCTGAATTTTCGCTTTCATCAACAGCCATTCATATTCAAACACATTTCTATCAATATTTGTAAAAACGGTTATTCATTGTGTTCCTCATTTTTCTGACAGCTTATATATTCATACGTTTGTGAAGGTTTTAGGATCGATTTTCAAGCAAGCAGGTTCAACTTATTCATGGTAAGGAACTTAACTGTGTTCAAATCCTAATACATGGATTGATAAATGTTCTAACGTTCTTAGGTACGATTGGTGTCGTGGTTAGCCGAGCAAGGAGTGGAATTTGGAAGTTGAAGCCCTGCATGACGTGTGTTTGTCTGCTTGGCCTCGATTCCCTGGGTATATATATATATGAAGCAGTTAATGATTTTTCAGTATAACTGTGTTTTTGAATGGACACTAACGCGACTAGTTTATAATTTGTGCATTGAATTACGTGTTCCTAAATGATTTGAGGAAGGCTTTTTACACCAAATCATTTTCAAATATCATTTTCCTTTTCATCTCCCAATTACTGATAAGATATCGGATCACACTCTGATCAGCTTATTTGATAATTATAATTTGCCCAAATGAAAACGAAAAATGAATGATTTTGGACTGAAATTTTGCAGATTGTGTATGGAAGTTCATGTTGTTATGATAAGATCGTTATCATGTCCTTCATCTTGGGCTTCGATGATTGTCAATGTATGACACATTGGAATATGCTCAGTAAGAGTGTTCTGAAATACGTTATATATGTGATATAATGGAATTCTTTATGGGTTTAATTTGATGTATTACTATTATACGGTTTAAATAGATATGTAGTATGATAACATGTTTTTTCAGCATTTACATGACACATTCTTATACAGTGGTGATTATTGATCCAATTCCTAAAAAGGGTAAAGTTGGATACAGGGTCAATATGAAGTAGATACCCTAATGTGTACAAGTGTGCGCTTCCCTCAGTGGTTTCGGGGTAATGCCTGATCTACAATACAATGAGCTTGACCTATTCAATTCAAATGCTAGTGCGAGTGCAGTTTGGGGGAAGATCCTCTGAAACTGGACACTGCATATTTTGGGGTGAATCTCAGAAGTCCTTGGCTGGCTAATACACAGAGACATATATATATATATATATATATATATATATATATATATATATATATATATATATATATATATATATATATATATATATATATATATATATATATATATCTGTATAAATCTGCTATAGATTGATTTAAACATTAATAACATTGTTTTGTTTATATCAGTCCTATATCCCCATAGATTGATGTGTATATATATATATATATATATATATATATATATATATATATATATATATATATATATATATACATTGGGAAAAAGCTAGCGATAGAGAGAGTGAAAGATGGGGGGAAAGACATAGAGAGAGAGAGGGAGAGAGAGATGTAAAAACAGAGGGATAGAGATTGAAATATATAAAGATACATAGAGATAGAGATACAGAGAGATACAGATATATAAAGATGGATAGATGTACAGATAGATATAGATAGAGATAAAGATAGGGATTGAGATTCACTTCCATCGGCTGTAATGGACCTTAACATCAATATTCTAAAAATGACACACCCAATTTTTTATTGATTGAAACTTGTTAATCAGAGTCAACAAGGGCCATAAATACCAGTTCGAGTGCAATCATATGCATAAAGTATGTCAAGCAATATCTCATGAAGCATACGTAACTGATTGTATATAGACCAATCACCTGAACCATAAGTTTCAATTTGGGTGATATTTAAATGTTATGTAAATATTTATAGATGCAATATTTAGATATTATGTAAATAAATGATATTCCATTTTGGTGAATTGCAGATGATAAGACAGAGCTATCACTCCTGTACATCCCTGTTCCATTGTCATATGGAACTCACCGTATGTTTTGATTTAATCGATGAACGTCCGAACAGCTAATTATCAGTAAAAGGGAAGTGCTAGTGTGTGTGTGTGTGTGTGTGTGTGTGTGTGTGTGTGTGTGTGTGTGTGTAATATATATATATATATATATATATATATGTATATATATATATATATATATATATATATATATATATATATGTATGTATATATATATATATTGGAGAGTAGAACAAACTCAGGTATGAGAGTGTTAAGAAGGTAGGTTCATCAGTAAATATCTTTATTGATGGTCTACACATGTTTTGGGAGGAATTCACATCTTCAGTAACGTATGGTCTGTATTTGTGTGCATGTGCGTGTGTATGTCCCTTTGGAAGATTCAAATATGATATGGAACTTGAGTCAATCATTAGGAGGGAGCTTTGCTTTGTGAGCCAAAAATGGTATCCCATCAGCCGGGGCATCTTGTTGTGTGAGAGAATTTTCAGTCTGTGGTTTTATCAGGAATGCGCCTTGGGGTTGACACATGATGTCAGGGTTGGGGAAAAGTACTCTAGTGTTAGATTGTGCAGGTAAGTTAGGGGATGTATTAATGGAGGATAATGAGGTTGGGGAACTACATCGGTTTTAACCTTACAGTCATCGGAAAAATATATATGTATAAATATTCGAAGACAAAAATCCGTATTACGTCTTTATACATATCTGTACCGGGACCAACGGAAGAAAAATTGAAAATTTTACGCGTAAATGTGCAACTAATAGATAAATGATGAATTGAAAATCTCAATCATGACCTCTCAAATGAACATGGAATCTAATTGTATGTACCTGTATGTGTGTGTGTGTGTGTGTGTGTGTGTGTGTGTGTGTAAGTGCATCCCCCTTTTTTCAAGGGAGTTTTTTTATAGACTCGTAAAGTATGCAAGTTAGTTAACAATGATATGTGACCGCTTGATGAACATAAGATATGCCACATTGAAGTAAAGTGATCTTTACAGTTTAATTTAAAGGTTGGGTAATTTTGATATTCTGGAATGTATACAGGCGGCAGCACGCTCAGGTCCGTCATTTGTTCACAAAAATGAGCATGAAAAACAGGTTACGCCGACCTCCTGTAACCTAGACAGGTCAATATCGTTCGACGTAAATTTCTATAGGTGTTAAATTGTAAACAGAAAATTGTTTAAAAATGACCAGATGCGGCCTTTGATGTCTTTGAATTACTCAAAAAGTCTAAGTCACATTGCCTGTTATATTTGCCGTGATGATAACTACCCGCACACCTGATTCCAGCTTCTTTGTTGTGAAATTTGGCTCCAAGCCATATAGTTTTCAGTATTACCATAAGGTGTCTTTCAAAAATAGTATAGAAGAAAAAGGAAAATACACTCTAAACACAAAACTGAGAGTTGGTAAAAAAACGGCAGTTTATTGGAGGTTAAGGAAACAAACAAAAGTCAGATGAACCAAGACGAATAATTGAAAAGAGTAAGAAAATAGAAAATAGGCAAATGAATTTGAGTTTAGAAATGCTGATGGAATGTTGACATGGAACTAATGTTCAATGCAATATTAGAAGTGATCGTTTGATTATAAGTCGCACTCAGATGACGTACGTCATAGTGTCATGATTTCACTTCATGATATCGATATTCAAGTTTAGAAATCTCTAATTAAAAAATATATATTTTTTTTTCAAATATGTTTTGTGCTTATGTACTATATGTTATTTTATTTAGAGTTTTATTATGTTTTACATGTACATTGTAATTATAGAATAATCAGAAGATTCACTCACGTATGGATCATCAGTTGTTTACCGAATAACTGTTTCTAGTATTTGTTCGATCAAAACATTTCTATCATCATCATGGCACGAACACCATCTCTCTTTCAGCTATGATTTAATATATATTGATATTTCGATGCCCATGCTCTTTCTCTGTGTTGCAATGCAATTGGCTGGGCGGCTAGGATGTTCCATTTTTCTCAACCTTGCATCACTTCTTTCATATAAAAAATTATTCACATAGACTTTGAACGAATGACTAAAAAATAAATGCATCTATCGTTTGACCTTTCCATCGTTTGAAAAATAACAAGGGAGGTTGGATTCATCAGCTACGACACAGACCACTCTAAATTCAATCCAGGAATACTCTTTCCAGCGATGTGAGAGAGTAGGGACTAGTTTTCAAAAGTTGTATTTACCAGGGAACTGATAGAGCTCTAAACTTAGAGCAGATCATTATAAAATCCCCCCAGTAAAAAATCTCCACGACATACTCGATTACACGAATAGATGGCTGATAGAGTATTATTATTTCTATTGATTTTAAGGCCATGAGGCTTTCATTAATGATCACGTGCCTCCAAGCCTCTTGAATAACCCAGCACTCAACTCAGTTATCTCACCGGATTCAAATTACAGAAAACTCTTTGATTTCCTATCTTCAAGGATCCTGCTTATAGTTATTATTTTTGCTGTTGTTATTTCCAGGTAGTGATGCCTCTTTTTTGTCAGGATATAGAAAATATGGTTGGGAAGGAAAGGCAATCCTCTGAGATTTTACTATTCCCACGGTAGTATTTGCATGAAATAGAACTCGTTTCAGGGTTTCTAGGGAATACAACAATTAAATGGATTTCAAACTTTGAATATCCGACGGATCTGGCAACCCAGGTGGAGGATCAGAGTCAAAGTAAACAGAGAAAATACTTGTCAATGGTTGTTCCTATTTCAGTGGACTGCAGCTTTGATTTGAGAAAAAAAGACAGCTGAATGTTTACATAATTAAAGAGAATTCAAATCGCTGTGAAAAATTAATACGTAGGTCCTACTTATCATCTGAACAAGTGGAAGTTTGATGAATAGCTTTATATTTAAGAAATAGTTTTCAAGCAGAATGGAGCATATCCGATGGCAACATGACTAAAGTGTGAGTACTATTGATTCGAGTGTTGTAAACTAATGCTTTTACCAATAAAACAAAAAGTAAAGAAGACAATTCGTCCCCATATCCATCATCCCAAAAACTTACCATCACTATCTCTTATTTCAAACATAGCCAAACAGATTATAAATTGAACATCAAGATTATTACTATCCACTAGAGCTACCAAAAAATACCTACAGGGGCAATGAAACCCAATGCCAAGATACCTAGGTCCAGATAGAAAATACTCCCAGACCACTGCTAAGCACCCTTGCAGAAATGACCCCCATATGGAGTTCAAACCCCTTGTTAAAATGAATATCCAAATACCATCCAATACTACACCGACAAAATTCTCACTGAATTGCCAATAGATAAACAAAAAAACATAGACAATCATTCGCCTGATGTGGCCGTAAGAAGGCAGAAACATGACTTAGTTTGTGCAACGAATCCACAATCAACTATTTATTTCCAGCTCTACTCAATAACAACTTATCTTCATGAGTAAAATGTATTTATCGGGCACTCTATGAAATAGATCCATTGCATTCTAAAAGTGGCTTTATATTATTGATATATTAGTATATCATGTTATGTTATACTGCAAGCCTGATTTGTATCACATATACTGTGTGTGTATATATATATATATATATATATACATATATATATATATATATCTATACATATACATATGTGTGTGTATATATATATATATACATGTGTGTGTATATATATATATATATATATATATATATATATATATATATATATATATATATATATATATATATATATATATATAGTAGAATTAGGATTAAGTACACGAGTACATTTATGTTTATGTCCTATCTGCGTTTCTTCATTCGCTTGAAGAAACCCAAACAGAGCAGAAACATAAACGAGTTTGTGTAGCAAATCATTATTCTACCATATTTTAAAATCAACTTTGAACCAATTCAATATCTGGAGTTGAATGTAGGGAATAAACGTTATGGAATAAACCCATCAAACTTCGGACATTGCATTGTATTATGTTACATTGCGTCCTTTTTTTTACTAATATATATATATATATATATATATATATATGTATATATATATGTATATATATATATATATATATATATATATATATATATAGAGAGAGAGAGAGAGAGAGAGAGAAATAGAGAAGGGGAGAGAGCGAGAGAAAGAAAGAGAGAGATTTTGTATCTATTGAAACACACAGAGTGATAAACAGAACAAAAATGCATTCATCTATATGTGTAGGATTCAGCCTTTCTGTGTGTGTGATCACGTGTTTTGGTGTTCATGCTCATTAAACAATGCTCATGCGTATGTACCGGAAACCTTTATTGATGAGTATCACTTTTTTCACTACTCAACGAATCGACACACGTGTGCACCGACCTCACCAGGCACACAAACACACACACACACACACACACACACACACACACACACACACACACACATATGTTGCAAGCAACATCATAATTTTACTCTCTCTCGAAAAAAAGCAACTTTTATCATTGATTCAGTGAGAGACACTCTGCCAATTTTTCGATGTTACCGAACTAGAACACTAATTGCTAAGATTCTATCGACCATAATTCTGTTTGCATGAATAATAGTATAGGAAGACAAGAAAACCTTGTTGAAGATTATGACTTATAGTTATCTATAATGGAAATATCGTCTCAAAAGAAATAGAAGAAGTAAAAGTTATAATCTTACAGCAAAGTTGATTTGGAAAATGGAATACGTGACAATTCTTCAAACTATAATATAATAAGCCGATCACAATCGACTTTTATCAATGCTTTAGATCACTCAACGTGTTTGTACTCAGGTAAACAGTCTTCTCCTAATGTGTTATTAACGATATCCTATTTCTAAAAGCATTTGTCATCTTTTTGATACATGCTGGTTTTCAAATTCACTCTGATTTCTGAGTTATCTCTTGCCAACTAGATCACAATTAACTGAAAACTCAGAATAGATAATCTAGTGATTAAATAAATTTCTTTTGCAATTTGTTTCATTATTAATTTGCATTTTTCATCAAATTTCTCGTAGAAGAACACCTTTCACAGGCAGATTCTTTCCTATCATTAGATAATGACTCCTTGTTTCCATGTCTCATTGGATTTTCCAACAACAACAAAAAAAAAAGGCTTTGGTGCCAGTATTTCAATGATGGAAGTGAGATTCAAAATATGAACTGAGGCATCTCCGGTATCTTGAGAGACCGCCCTTTTTATCCACATAGAAAAAGCAATGTTCAGCTTTTGTTTCATTGAAGAAATGGCTCAGACCCTTATCTCTCCTCTTCTTCAATCTTGTCTCCAGTACATCCAATTAGCTGAAGGCCAGATGACTTAGCCTAACATCACCTTTCTTGAAATCCGTGAACGCTTGCAAATTCACCCTTATAAATTAATGGAAATTGCTTCCTTGCTTTTAGCTATTTTTGCTTATAATTCCCAAATATATTTTAGAATCGGTATATATATATATATATATATATATATATATATATATATATATATATATATATATATATATATATATATATATATATATATATATATATATATATATATATATATATATATATATATTGCAGTATATCATTACTATATTACTATTTGGCCCAATAATGTACCAGTTTGCCCAATAAGCAAAAGTAGAGCAGACTATTAAAGAAAAAAGGACTGCTACAGGAGTCGAAATAATAGTTCTAATCTGATATAATGCAATTGATAATCACTCTGTTGTATCAAATATATCCATTTCTTAATGTATAACTGAAGTGATGAATGAATCAAATAGACCAAGAGTACACCAAGTGGGAAGTTGAAAGGAAAAGACTTATTTGGGCCTTTGCAATACCGGCGTCTGTTTAGCCAAATAGTTATATCAACGGTACGTTGAAGCTACTACCCTATCAGTTGCAGTTCCAATTCCTACAGCAGTCCCATCTTCATCCATTGTTTAATACATACAATATGATACATTGACCGTTTGATCACAGGAGATCATTTCAAATAAGAGATTCAATATAATATACCCAATTTGTTATCATTCAGTCAGACTATATATATATATATATATATATATTGAAATTATTATACAACGCTTTGACAAAAAAAAACATTTCGAATGGCCATTAGCTGTGTTGAGATCTAGTCTTGGTGGAGGTCCAACCTTATCCTGCATAAATACTCGTATAAGAAAGTCGGTCTTACTAGTGCTTTGTTCAAGCCTAAGTAATACTACGTTTTCAAATGTTAAATTTCAAGGTGAGTAAATTCTAACCAGTTGAAAAATTTGTGCAACACAATCCTATCAGACAAAGTATAGCATAGTGAATATTTATAATGCCTTGACAATCATTTTGTCTGTGAATTCATTTTTATCGAATACTCTTGGGTAACTTGAAGACGTTATCGTAATGATTTTTTGTTCGGATAGACTTGTGTTTGTGATTATCTCAAGATGTATATGTTCTTCTTTCATTATTTCTATTGTCCTTCCGATGGTAATTATTCCTGCCTTCCAAAAAATTGTGAAAATTATCGTTGTCAATCAACTCAATTCTTACAATAGAGTTTGACAATACTGAAACGTCCCCCCCCCCTTACGGCATGTCTTTAATATGCTGTCAATGAGTTTTCCTCAATGGTCTTTCAAATTTTCATGGATTATTCTTTTCTATACTTTTTTTTCTTTATCCATCTTTTTTTCTGGAATTAAAATGATGACTTATCCCTGAATATCAGATTACAACGATACGAGAAGAATAATTACTAGTCATTCTTGCCGCTGACTTCAATGTTCCTGACTCAAAAGTGCAAGTTATCAACCGACACACAACTGAGGACAATTTTAACATATTTGGACTTGGTTTTCTGACGTTGATTTCGCGTTGCTAATTGTTTCCATAATGAAATGAATAACAAGCAAGTCTATTTAGCCACAGAAATGCAAGATCTGTCATGTTATTCATTTTCTAAACAATTGCTGACAGTCAAGTTTCAAGCTTCTTGAACAGAAAAAACCTGCTATACTTTAAAACCCAATGAGTTCAACATCATGTGAGTTAATTGAAGCCGTTTGAATCATATCGTTGTACCTATTGAAACAATCGTGTCAATCAGCCCTCATATCGAACCACGAAAACATATATTGACTCAACATTTTCCTCGTGGAACCAACGACTATAAGATAATAAAACGTGTTCTAGCTGGAAACATAAATAACTTATTTTCATTATTTACAGATTCAATCCATCAATACAATTTAACACATTTAAATATATATGACAAAATCATTGTTCTGTTCCTGTCCACTTGGGCTCGTTGAGTGATTAGCTCGACATCAGAAGTTTGAACATTCAAAATATATTCCTATGATTGAAGATGGTAGCAAATTGAGAAAGACGTCAATGTGATAGTCTGTTGGGGGAAAAGCTAAGAATTATTGCAATGATGAATAGCAGTATCTCTGAAAGCTCGCAGACTAACGGTATTCGGTCAGTAAGGGTGGGTGGGATACTGTTTGTAAGCAATAAACCATATTATCATTGAAGACGGTGTCCTGACAGAAACATATATCGAAGGTTTAAAGTACTTTTGCCATTTGTTTCTCATTCTGCCAAGTGAGAAAAGACGTTTCTGTATTGATAAATTCGATGACAAACTGAAGTTAGATGATTGCCCTCGAATATAAATCAGAGTTTAGTGAATTGCATTGAAGACTTTCCTTGTGTGGATGACTTGGTACTAATCTTTTTGTCTTGATAATGGGATGCACCTGGATTTCGTGCTGGAAAATAGAACATGAACAGGTTATTCTGAGGTATTAAACTAGGATGATTTCAGGTGTTGGGTACAATATCAAAAATGAATCCTTTCTATGAATCATATACAGGATATGTGATAAACACCGTTCTCTTAAGTATAAGTAGCTGAACTTTACAAGAGCATGCACACTATGCTGAAAAAAAAAGCCAAATATTGTTTAAAAGTTGATATAATTGCATCATGGCCAACGGTCGTTCAAGCACAGGTTGCTATGTGTAGGGTCAGTTATGTCATTTTCCAAAGTGATGGAATGTATATATAATAAAATATATGATCCTGCTTTTATGTTAAGAACACTTGAAAAATATCTCGTAATCTTGGAAGGAATGTGTATTTGACTTATTTATCATTATGAAGCATATCTTCGTGAGCTCATTTGAGGAGGAGACCAATCTGTACCTTACGTTCATTATTGCAAAGAAAAGACCTCTACCTCAAATCACTCTGAACACTTTGGCCAGGCGGTTGGCGACAAAAAAATATCAGCACCATTACTGCACTCTTCATTTAAAACACTGGTATGTTGCATCGTTTGTTTCTTTTTCTTTTTTCCGTAACTTTTAACTTTCACTCATGGATTGGACTGTCCATTCAATTTTCTTTAAATTTCTGATGAAAGCGGATCTCATCTCAGAAATTTGAACCAGACATAATGAAAATTGATGTTTCCTAAGAAGAAAAATCGGGAAAAATCTTGATTACATTCAAATGCACAACTCAGTCTTGATAAACCAATGAATAAAGATTATTCAAATCAATAACACTTACATAAACTCAATTTCTGATTTTTAATTTAAACTAAACAATTTCCTCTTTTTTCACTTATATTCTGTTTTCCATTTCATTATGCCTTGATATTGTTTGTAAACATAAGAAAAAAAGATCGTGAAATAGGATACGATGAACGCTCCTTTTTGCTTATCCTCTAGATTTTGCTTTTTGCCCATAGCTTTTGATATATTAAAGCTGAGTAAACAAGAATCTTTAAGTACACTCAAGACCATTAAAGAAATGAACACATCTCAGTTTCTAACAAGTAACAGCATGAAACAAAACGTTCTCGTTTAAAATTAAAATTGATTTGTATAGATATCCTAAAACCAATCAATCCATGAGTATTCGCTTACAGGTTCTAATTTCGATTTATCTAAATGTGAACGATGTTATCGTAATTAAAACAACACTGATTACATGGTAAGTTACTGAAATAAAGAGTACTCAACTGGAAAGAGTTTCTCTGAAGAGAACATGATATTTTCTCGTATTGAACTCTTCAGGAAAATACTTGCCTTTATGATGATGATGATGATGATAATAATGATAATATTAATGATAATAATAATGATAATGATAATAAAAATAATAATAAAAATAATAATAATGATGATGATGATAATAATAATACTAATAATGATGATGATGATGATGATGATGATGATGATGATGATGATACCTGTTGTTGATGCAGTTGATGAAATTAAAACAGAACAGGATACGGTGAGTCAGGAGATGGTAGGTACAAAATTTAGCTTAATATCTTATAAAACATAAACAGTGAGAGGGAATCAGTGGAAGGGGGTCAGAGGGAGTGTATGTGAGAGATTCTAATAGAAGTTAAGGAGTGTTTTATCCGAGAAGATGCGAAGAGGGCAGACAAAATCAGTACAATCGAGCAACATTTGCACTATTTACCTTCTGCCACTATTGATCACTAGTTATATTATGTATCTGAAGCACAAAAAAGATTTCAGAAAGAAAAGGTCGATATTTGTTTGATTGAAGTGATCGATGTTGTTTGAGAACACATTTTTCTATGCAGAATGAATAGTTTCACTGAATCTGACCTCCTTCTGAACTTTTTTTTTTTAGCAAATCTCGACCATAAAATTTAAAACAGTAACTGAATACAGAATAAGTATTATTCAAGGCCTTCAATTTATAATTATATGAAAATTGAAAAATTGTGTGTGTCTCAATAGCTTTGGAGTTTTGCAATCCGAACACTTTCTTATATTTTTTCTGCAAGTTGCAATGAGTGGTTCGACTCTGAAGTGGGGGCCCAATTTAAAATATCTCTGGACCTTCTATTTTCCTTTTATATTTCATTAATTTTGGATAATTTTAATTTTAACCCTTCCTAAGTATAGGCTTTTTTGTGTAACAAAAGCTAAAGGGGTGCATATTTTGATTTCCCTTACAAGAATAAATAAGGATCCAAAACTTTGCATGCCTATACCGAATAAATGTTTGGGATGAAATTCAAAAAAAAAAAGGATCAATATCACACAATGACTCTTAATGACTTTTGATAATGTTATCCAGGTTTCCTATGATTAGAGATTCTCTGTTAATTTTTTATTTATGAACAATTCAAATGTAATGAATTTAAAGCATGTGTGATATGAAGGAAATTTGATATATTTTTTTTTAATTTTGAGAAATCACGTTCTCAACTTGGACCCTCCAACTGAATGCTCAGAAGGAACAAATACTTCATCTGAAGGGATGGAAAGTTTAGAAAAAAACATGATAGATGTCAGTGTATTAATTTAATCCTAATGCTTGTAGAAAGACTGCGAAAAATCTATGGATCCACCCCAGAATGTTAACATCTCGTTGATATCTTGAAGCCGATCCTTCCACAAACTCTTAGAGATATTGTGATGTGGACATATATCTGTGATGCAGGTGATGTGACTATGAAATTTAGTGAAATTAAGGAATGCCAGGATGACATGACATTAGTAATTTATGGGATCCATCCCGAAAAATAAACTCTTCATCATTAGCCAATTGCCTATCCTTCTTCAAATTACACAGGAAATAATTCAAAAGCTCTTGAAATATTGTAAACTGGAGTAATGATCTATTTCCACAATCTATTTCCGCTATAAATTGAATCCTCAAGTTAAAGCACCATGTGACTGCTGAAAAACACCTGTTTTTATTTTGTTCCGTGACTTGAAGCTCTCCAGTGATTTCCCATACAGTTCAAGTGTGATGCAAGATATTGATATTTAGCACGTCAAACATTTGTCGTCACATTGCAGATGACTCGAACCATCGAACGTAGCGTTTTCCAATGTTGCAGTTGAGTTCCCATGTCAATTATGTGACAAGTCTGACATTGAAAAAATACATGATTTACAGAGTATTAAAGTTAGTACATATGTTACATCCATTCCTGTAAAATGCGTTTCTTTGAGTTTCGTCCCTCAAAATAGTCTAATAGAATTGAAGTACATGTAGTCTTTGCTCAATGGAACTTTGTCGCGTTTTCACTTCCCGAATGAAGGCAAAGAACGAAAGTAATTCTCAACTTTGTTTTGTAGCTTGCAGTTATTGAGGTAGATCACATCCTTATCCCCTCTCTTCTATAGAGCAATGTTCTCTCCATTCTACGATCGATGACTTACCATCTTCACCATATTTAGATCTGGAAAAAGTTTTATATGAAGTAATGGTAATTGTTTCATCACTTAACACTATTTCAGCTGAAAAAATATTCTTATAGGAATGTTTGAATCTTTATAGGAAGGAATCCCTCATAGGCTGATGGCTTTAATTGGAGTTAACTAGTAATGAAATTATTTTTAAGTGTGATGAATTAGAATATATTGAGATATAAATCTGATAGTAACTGTATGGTTAGATAATCTTTCGGCCAAGTGCTTTGTTAAGATTGATCAGTTGATAAAATGGGAAAAATGTGATTAACAGAGGAACTGTTACTGCTGCCTTTGGTTTCGATAGTGGTCACAATAAAAGTCTAGTTTTACAGAGAACAAATGAGTACAATCGAAGATATCACTACACAATTACCTTTCATGATAAGTTGAACCCCGAGTCAAGAAATTATTTTTTTGGGTGATTATAATGTATTTTTTTGTAGACATGAAAGGAGTAAATATTTGGATTTTTTCACCCATCTTCGCCATCAGTATGTGTCATAGATAAATACCTACATAAGCAACCATACCAACAAGAAAATCAGATAAAAAATTAATTTAATAGTACTGGTCAATGTTTTTTGAAAATGATGAGAAGTGGCAAAATATCATTCGTTGGAATTTGTTTGATATATTCAATGATTTATAATAATCTATAGGGGATGTTTTAAACAAAAGGTAAACAGGCCTTCCTCATCCTGGAATGAAGCCATCTGAGAATTCTCATTTCCTTGGCTTTTCTAATTTGGCAATAAATCTCTGATTTGTAGATCTATTTTTAATAGCTATATAGTTGCTAAAAATCCTTTAATACAGATTTGCCATTCCTTGTTCTTACAGTAAGCGTTCATATTTATGGTGAGGCATTGAAGACCCCACTGTATCTCGTACTACCCCATCTTTTTTATTTGCAATTGTCTCTTTAAATTGTATTAATCTCATTTACGTTATCTGATTGATAAATGTACAATTGCTATTGTTTTACTTACACCATCGTATTAGATCAAAGTCAGACTAAGAGGGACGATACCATCATTTGTATATAAAAAAATGACAAGACTCTTGCGTCCATGTGATGACTCATATATCTTTGCAATATGACACAAAAATCAATAGATTTAGTACTGACCAACGAATTAAGATGTAAGAATACGGGGATTCAATGACATTAGTACGCTGTTGTCAATATATAAGGCTTTGTTTACGGGCATCATGAGTGTGAATCTGCTTGCTTGGTTGATGGATGCTACTGATTGTGAAGGACATGTTAAGAAAAGATATTATTATTATTATTACTATTATTATTATTATTATTATTATTATTATTATTATTATTATCATCATTATTATTCAGGTTGTTTGATAAGATGCTTGAATGGGAGAAATGAGGATACACAAGTAGTAATGTAAAAAAAAAGTCGGGTAAAGGCATAAAATAAAGTTATGTATAGGGTAATATAGATCAGACTCCTTGCTCCGACTGATTGTACGTTGGACATATATAATGAATTGGGATATATAGGAAACATTTAATGATCAATTTAGATATGAATCACAGTGCACATTACTAACGAGTTTATTCAAAGTTAGTGTGTAAAGACTAACTATCTATGAAACGTCGAAAAAGACTTTCTTTTCTGTTGGTCGTTGCCGGCTTGTTCATTCAGAATGGACGAGTAACTTAGGATGGGTAAGATCAGAGCCAAAACTGAGACCTAAGGGGGAAATCTCTCAGTGAACATAGTTTTCTACACCTGCACTTTTCTCACCGAAACCATTTCAGCTTTCTCCCGTGTGGTATTTTGAGATGTTAAAAACGAAATGGAAATTAATTTGAAATCTCTCTCTCTCTCTCTCTCTCTCTCTCTCTCTCTCTCTCTCTCTCTCTCTCTCTCTCTCTCTCTCCACAGATGAAGTAACTTCTGGATTACAGAATGTATCCTTACATGACCCTGTGTTTTATTTAGAGATTCGATCCATTCTCGAAAGTTCTTTCTTATATTGCAAACCTCCACTGAGCAGTCACAAATAAATGGATTTGCATGTAAACTACCCCATAACATCAACCCTTGTATGGGTCGAGGTTTCAAATGCTAACTCACCGAAAACCTTGTCCGGGGCTAGATAGCATTCAATGCTATTCCTCAGTTAGCTTATATATACAGATGGATGTACGCAGATAGGTGAATTATAACATCAAACTTTATTTGTAAACTTTGAGGGTACTCCTTTCAGTAGAAACGTCTCACGACAAAGACAGTCAATAGACATTTATGGACAATGACTCGGGATTATGAGATTATTTTCTCCAGGAAGTTTTTGGCTTGGGGATTATTCTATCTTTGAGAGTAAGTATTTATAGTGATAATTCTATTGAAGGGATTTTGTAATTTATACACAATGAAAGCAAGTAGAATGACAGCTCCGTACTGAATATATAAATAATAACAATCTCTAACCAAGAAACCCATCTAATATAGTATTGTGATTCTTCTTATCTACGTTCCAATGTAACGCCTCGGGTAATAATATAAAGAGGCGGTTCGGTTTTAATGACAAGGTAAGAAAAGAAAGGGAGAGACAATTATTTTTGTATTATGATAAGAGGGTGAGAAGAGTGAACACAGAAATTGAGGTTAGGTAGTTTAACCCAACAAGGTCCAGGGACAACATTTGTTTGTCTCGTTTTTCAAATGGATGCAATTTGCCTTTCTTATCAATATTTCATGAAAAGAATCATCATGAAACAATGATATAAGCATTTATAGGTAGCTTTGAACATTATTTCAACCAAGTACTTTGTGTTATATAATTAAGTTTGGTATATTGTGTAACTTTGTTCGATCTTGTTTTGCTCCAGTTTCTCTCACACGACCATTAACAAAACGGTTGCGCAAAAAATATGTCTCTGTTCATGAGATTTTTGCTGATCATCGGAGAAGCAACAACTTTATTCTAATTGGAAATTCCCTCCCCTGTTTTCTTGCTGAGCAGCTGAAATAAATATTCAGTAATTGAGTGAAAGCAATAGAATTCGTCACCATGTTATTATAGTTGAGTGAATGAATTCAAAATAGGCAATTGATTAGCATACAGAATTATGTGTGTCCGGACATGTTAGCATTGTCATGATTGTTATAATAAGCTTTATCATCATCAGCAGCAGCAGCAGTAGACAACATGTTTACGACTGGACAAAAGCCTTCTTCGCCCCCTTTCATGACGAGTGCAATTATACTAACCTTGGCCATGTTATAGAAGCAGATATTTCTATTTCTTCCTCCCAACTTGTGTGTGATCTTGTCTTATTATGGTTTGTGTCCCCCTGGGCACCAATCCGTTCTATCTGATAGCGTTTCTCCTTGTTAAATGTTTGATGACTATATTCAGATGGCATTTAAGGCTACTACCCACAGGAAATGAGGATCATTACCTAAATAGGTAACTAACTAGTCCATCTACGTATATATCATATCTCACCGTATCCCCCTGGAACATGTTTATAATTTCTATATCTTAGCTATTCCAAGCATAGCTTTTTCCATGTATCCCTATCGTCAGTACACATATATACAAAGAATTTTACAAAAGACTCCCTATTAATCCCCCTCTGTGGTAACCAAAACATAATAACCCATTTACTGTACAATAGCATGATTATACATAATTATTACGCTTAAACCCACTTTCATACCCGGCTAGAACCCATGTAGAACAGTACTTTCCTAAAGTAGCTGCCATGCCACTAAACTATCAAAATATGTATATCACCACATCCAACCCTTGTAATGCAAGTTTAATTCTACCCGCGAAACAAAGCACGACAAAACAATTCCATAAAATGTATTTTCTAGTCACTATAGACGTCAAATCCCTATCCTCTGATATTAAACATGATAAAGGCATACTGCATTTCGAAATATCCCATAACCATAGAACTATTAAACAACCCGGAACTAAAAAATTACAACCCTTATGCAATACATTTTAACACTTGATAGGAGTAAATTCAATTGAAAAAATAAAACTTCCTATGGATGGAAAGTTGTGTTATGGGCATATTTTCAACAACACACTCCCAACTTTAGCTCCTATAATCAACAAGAGATGGAATATGTCATTGCCTACTGCAGACCTCAAAGTGTTAATTATATGATTAGCAGGAACACTATAATAAACAACACACTCAAATAACAACATCCCAAAAATCATTACATTTACCACACTGTGTAAAGAAGTTATCTATGCTACAACCGCTTTAAGTACATCAACACCTTCGCTAACTCTACCACTAACAAGACTTCTTGCTTTAACCAATATTCTAACCAGTGTAGCAAAAGTATCATATACTTCCTAGTCTTCAAAAGATGCAAATTACAATACGTAAGCCAGTCTGAGTGACAATTCAACATTAGGCCAAATAACTAGAGGACCAGAATCAAATCACAAAGACCTTCCCCAAGAATTACACTTCTGCGCCCAAAATTTTGCCACGGACGCCATATTCACAATTATTGAAAAATAAAAAAGAACGTACCCACTGACGCATCAAAAATGTTCAAAAGACACGAAAATATGTAGGTTAATATACTTAGAATTTTCTCCCCTAAGAGACTTACAACTAAGCCCAACAACCTCATCACACAGACCTCTGATATCATAACTTTCTCAATTGTATCAGTCTAATATCCACACTCTACTTGCCTCCATGTATATCTAATATTGGGAATTTCACAGTCACAAAGACCCTGACCTATAGAAAAATGTTTGTATTGTCTTTTATTTATACTATTCAGAGACAGCAGATTCTCTATGGCTTGAATGGATACTACATATGATGTTCTTTGACCTCATTACCCAACCATCAGTACTATCCCCAACATACCTGCACAATCTATTACTAAGCCTCTTCTCTAAGACCCTGACATCATATGGTCTCTCCAAGACTTACTCCTGCTGCTACTATCATATACTGCAAAAACACACACTCAACCACAGACTGAACAAGTCGCAAACATCATGATGTCCATGAAAGAATATATATATATATATATATATATATATATATATATATATATATATATATATATATATATAAATTGAGAGATAGAGAGAGAGAGAGAGAGAGAGAGAGAGAGGTAGAGAGAGAGAGAGAGTATTTACATCACATAAATCGGTCCTACTGACCCACCAGTTCTGCTTAAGGCATGGATAGAGCATCTGCCTTTGGGTTTGAGGTGAATGCCTGTACCCTACTTTGCTGTACTGGAAGGGATACTGGACAATCTGTAGCCACGTTGAAGGGTTGTAATACAACAAAACAGCTATCTGCAGATGACACATTTATTGATCAAATATACATTTTTATATATGACATGTTTGTCACATACACCCATGAGGAAATTCCTATGTCGTTGGAGTAACGCAGGTGTTGATCCTACAAATATTTGGCTCATGCACCGTGATCAAGATCAGTTAATTGTTTAGTAACACTCCTTGTAAATATATGCATACAAGTAAGGAAAAAAAACTGAAATATTTCCAAACAACCTCAGATGCCTAAATCACACACATGCAAATCAATTTTTTTCAATATTCTGATCAAAAGTAGAACTGAATCATTAGATTTAAAAGCATTCAGGTCAATGAAGTGAAAGTTAATGCGAAAAATGTTCATCAAGGGATGTAGCCCAAACGAAGATATTCGGGTGAGGCTCTGTAGTTACTTTCCAAGTAATGGTATTGTTTAATTCGTATGTTTGAATGACAATTGAAAGATTTTCTTCTGGTAGTGATGTCTATGAACAAATGAATCGCTGAGCAGAACAAAAAGGTCAAAGGGCAGTTCCATAGCCGTAAGTTGAAAAATAAGACTCGCACTGATCTGCTCAATACAAGATCATCCAACTTGACACAATCAGCAGACAAAAAATTGGTCAAGCCTTCACTCGAGAATGCAATTCATTATTCGCTTACCGCTGCTTGGAGATTTTTTCATCTCAGTCCTGGCGTAATAATAACAAAGGATTTTGGAGAAGTATCGTGAATATGTTGGTCAAAAAATTAACTCCAAGAGAATGCTTCATCTAAAATATATGCTTATTCTGTAAATCAAGATATCTGAAAAAAACATGTTAATCAAATGCCACACTCAGTTGGACTTTTCTGTGAGAAAACACACGCATTGAATACATGAATTACCAGAAACAAAACTTTTTTCATCATTTGCTACAAAATGTTAACGAAAAATGAACAATATTTCTTTCTAAGCTATCAGAGATGTTTTTTAAACTGATGCCTAATTCCAGATGTGTCCCTTATATGTATGTAATATATATATATATATATATATATATATATATATATATATATATATATATATATATATATATATATATATATATATATATATATATATATATATATATATATATAATTCTTTTGGAAAAATACGGCTGTTGTTCAAATCAATTGTTAATTTCAAGGTCTGTTCATAAACATTTGCTTCTGGTTTTCATTGAAAATATTTGCAGAAAGGAAAATATATCTTAAACTCATCCTTTTGAAAAAAAGAAATCATATTTAGAGGATAGAAATAGTTTTGCATATAAAAAAAACAACAGAATAAGAGAAGATATGTACGTGATGACAGACTTTTAGCACTAAACATATGTGAAATGTCCATGGGGTTGAATTAATGAAAGATTATTGATTGGTATCTTTAATGTTGGTTTAGAATTTTACAACACCTAAAGACTGAATACACTGTTGAAAGCAAGTTTTCCCGCTTCAAACCTTTGCTAAAACCTATTTGAACAATCGTTGCAACCACAAGTTGCAGAAATGTCTCATCCTTTTTGTATGTGCATGTATTCATATGTGTGTTGGGACACTTTTGGCCATACCATTTGATACACAAACTTGAAAATCGCCATCAGCACACCATTAAAGCTCTTCTAATTTTTTTTTTTTACTTATAAAAAAAGTTTTTACTCTTTAGGGGCTTTATACTGCTAGGTTTATCATTAGCACCTATATTCAACACTTGTGTTATTTTGATGATAACGTAAAATATAATTTATTCTGACCATATTCTGACCATATCTATTCTATGATTGAGGTTTTTTATAAGATTTTGAATGTATATGCCAAAATTGTTCGATTATTGACTGTGATGACGAGTTCTTCTCCAATTCTATGGAAACACTGCTATTAGTAACATTTGAAATCATATATGATAGCTTGGTAATTCCTAACACAGAAACATATTCAGCGCAAAAAACACATTGAACATTCAACAAAATATTCTTTTAAATTGTAGTAATCGTATTCATTAGATTCATCTTCAGAGCAATTTCTCGTGGCCAGCCGATTCACAGTCTATATGTGCTTCGCTTTGGCTTTTACCTCATTTTTAAAAAGGGGATTGAAGACCATGGACGAGATTGAAGGAAATGTTATGTGGTATCTAATGGTAGTCATGAGAGTGGGTTTTGCAGAATTTCTCGAAAAGTAGAACAAACATTGGGCTATATTTGTGTGAGGCCCAGAAGGGCAATGATCTGAAATTGACCAATGCACAAAATTGGTACATAATTCCTGGACACACCTCGTATACTTAGATTATATTCAACGGACTTTATTTGAATGACGGTTGTAGAAAGCATTCAGAATAATTATATATTATCAATTTATCTGGGTTTTTTTTGTCAATACCAAATGGATATATTCAATGGAAACATACTTATGCATAATTCATTCATTTGTTTCGTTTTGTTTTACTCAACATTACTCAAATTGCCGCAGGAAAGGAAGTTTAACCGACTTGTTAATGTGAAAGCATTTTGATAAATCCCACCGATATTTCCGCATGCGTAAATGAATTTTCTTGGAATTCAAATGGAATAAAAAAAAGTTGAAGAGAGCAATTTCATGTAAAGTGAACAGACGCACTATCCTCAAAGAACCAACTGCTTTGGTTGGGAAATGCAATGAACAGAATGTTGGATATCAAATTCTGAAACCTCTGGCACACTATGTCTTTTTATGCATTAATTTTACGCTCTTGATGTAATATTTGTATACTACCTGGCAAAATGACGGGCTTGTTTACGAATATCAGATTTATTTTGACTGTATTTCTTGGAGAGGAAAAGAGAAAAATGTATTCATCTTTCAATATTACTTTTTATCATTTGAACATTTGACCATTTGACCAGAATAGGTTATTTGCGTTTTAGCAAATGGGAGTTCCGAAATAGCTAAGTGATTCTCGGCATTGGACTAGGAACATGGATGCCTCCAGTTGGTATTTTACCAGCAAGTGAAGTGTCGTCATACCGACATGCATTCTAAGTGCATTTTTGCATTTTACATTTTGTCAAAGCTATTCTTAAAGATTGGTTTGCCATGATTGATCATCAGTGCACCATTTCAAATACGAAAAGCTGTGCAAATAATGCTGCGTAAAGTGATATAAATGAAATATACGATGAAAAAGTAAAGAAAATAAATTTTCTCTGTGCTTCATTACTTGTTATTCAACCCGTTTTAACGACACATTCTTTACTGAAATCCTTTTAAAATCCCGTCCGATACCCAAATAAAGAGTCCCACAGTATCCTTAAACGTTTGTACTCTGAACAGCTAGAGTTAAGCATTCATCAAGACTTATCCACTCACTATTTTTTCTTTTTTTAATAACTTATGGACATGCAGGATAAAATGAAGGCTATTTACAACGTGTTGTAACCTACACTATTCCGGGCATTAAATGCATCCAGCAAATAAAGTATTACATTTGCTCAAAGTTTTGAAAGATAAACACCTTTACCAAATGGCTACCAGGCATCATTTTTACCTACTTGATTTCCCAAAGGATTCCGGAACTATGAACAGGAATCTATAAAATGTTTTTTCCCCCACTCGTTCATACGCTTTGTAAAGTATTAATCGATTCTTAAAATCTTTGTTGATACGGACGTGAAAGAGTTGTGGTTGCTGCTAGCTCTGGAAATGGTTAATAGCTTGCTTGGAAAAATAATTATCATAGATTTTCCATTTTTTGGTAAAACTACATAATCCATTTATCTAAACTGGAGGATCGATAAGAAATATGAAACTTATTTCCAAAAAGTTTCTGATGTAGTAAGCAAAGAAATCCCATCATTTATCTGGATTATTTCTCTTACGATGCGTCAATAAGTTATATCTGGGTGTTTTTTTTAATTTTCGTAAAATTATGTAACATTATTATTAATATAATTGATAATTTCCTGGCTGGCTATTGAACTAATACTACGTGAAAAAAATTGCATGTTAAATATAGACCCTACAATTCGTGAAAAAAATATTTTATTCAATGTTCTTTTCTCACTTTTATGTAGATTTTCCGTATTCAATAATGAGCATCTATAAACGTAGAAAAAATATTTGAAAGACCTTCGTGGCAACTTTATAATAAATAAAAAAATTGCTTCTTCCGGAAGATCATGATGACATTGAAAGTATGTTTTTATCATCACACTAAGTGTTAAATATCATTATATATGTTAAGTATATCAACAATTATTCTTGTTTTCATGATAACTGGCAGTCATGTTTTCAATAATACATGATTTGAAATTATTTACAATCAACATCAGACCCTATCAAATAGATGTTAAATCAAACTTTCTAAATTCATGATTGAAAACAATCGACGAATAGCATGTTTGAAACATCTTTGTATTTCGTTAGTCACCGAGATGTTTTTGTTGTGAGTAGCTTCAGAATGGACGATTGCACAGTTGCTTGAATAATAAACATTAATTTCCTATTTGTTGCCCGAATTCGTATTCCATAAAACAGGGATTAATGAATTTCAATAGTGAGTTTAAAGAATGTACACAATAATTGCCAAAAGAACCATGACTGCATACTTCCAAATGTACACAAAAGATGGGTCAGTCAATTTTTAAGAAAGTTTTTCTCCGAACACTGTTAACAAGGGAAATTAGACTGGCATAACGGTTACT
This sequence comes from Thysanoteuthis rhombus, assembly GCA_963457665.1. Lineage (NCBI taxonomy): Eukaryota > Metazoa > Mollusca > Cephalopoda > Oegopsida > Thysanoteuthidae > Thysanoteuthis > Thysanoteuthis major. The sequence continues at coordinate 4,485,179 of OY735202.1, read as the reverse complement.
CACATGGTAATAGCATGGATCTATTCATCCCAGGAGAAATGGTTGAATATCTGGGCAGTTGGAGACTTTGGTCGGACTGTCTGTTTGATAATAATATCTTGACCGTGTAGAGCCACTCACTACTGAAACTACAATACGCCGAATGCTTTCCAAGATGTGTATATGAATAAGTCAAATTGAATTAACTCGATTGGAAGCTTTTGGTTGACAACAAGAGAGCGACAACAACGTAAAAATGATATTTTTTTCACCGTAGAAAACTTGGATACACGATGTACACAAACATGTGAAATAAGTATTAAGCAAATAGATAAATCATAGACAGTCAAGAAAGATTGTTGCTGTGAATATCACTAACAACTGATAAAAGCTATCTATCAATCCTCCTTTAGTTTTCTCCGTCTGAGTGTCAAACGAGTCAATTACATATGTTTGATCGGCCATCGCTTAAGTTCATGTCCATAAGAGGATTTTCTTCTGTGTTTTCGCTTGCTTAATGACAACTGAGTATTTAGATGAATCGATAGGGATGGTGTTCTTTTGTTTTTTTTCTCGTTTTTTTTCTCACGTTTGTAGAAATGTTATGAAAACATATAAGTCGAATACAACAGGGTTGCAAGTTGCTAAACGGTTAACGACGTGGACGATTGAATCGAGGCGGTTCATGTTCATTTCACGCCAAGGATACTGCAAATGCATGAGTTTATATCGACTATAGGTAGAAGCAGAAGCAGGGGAGACTGGGCACCTTCACTATCTGATGTACACATCTAGGACGAAAAAGGCTTTGAATTGAAAGCTAGGAACTGGGATCTAGCAAGTCTTTCGATACATCTTCTTCGTTTTAGGAGCTCCTGCATCGGAATTGATGCCAGGCTACAATAGCCTATACCTTTTTTTGCGTAACTCAGGGTTGAAGATTAAGGACTTGTTTCATAAGTATCACCTGTGTACCATATAATCCTGCCTTAGTGTGAGAGCTTGAAATAATGAAAGTAACCTGGTTGGGTTTCTGAGAATTTTTAGCCGCTTATATTTGCAGCGGGGTGGTGATTTGGAAAAACTCATTGAGTCGGATCAGATGGCCGAATTCGAACTCTGGCTGAGATAAGTATTACCTTTGGGAGATGCGTGAATCCCTTCGCCTTTTAGCTATGGATAAATAGTAGAAAAGACCACGTTTTCTAGCAATGGTTGGAAACCAGTCTAAGAAAAGACAACTATGATTCCAAACAAGCTTGAAGAGGGGGTGACTCTATCATGATGAAGTCCTCACCTATATACGGTGTGTTAAGGGGTAGGATAATTTGAGGTAAGGATGAATTCAAAGCAATCTAATAAACGAAGTCGTTGTATATTTTTTGTGGGATTCGTAACACTTATTCAATCATTCCTTTTTCGCTGATTCTCGTCTTTTCTTATCCCCCTATTGCTATGGTTTTGGGGATTCTTTGTCGTTTTGTTGCGTTGTTTAGTCCTTGTTTGCACGTTCATTAGATTCATGATTCAAATATCACCTTTATTTTCTTCATTATCTGATTTATGAAGATTTAGATCTCTTGAGTAAATTTTCAATGGTCCAGTTGCTTCTGTGAATTTATTGATTAAATGGATAGATCGATTTAGTCTCTTGACGATTATGTTATTCCCATTGCGTTTTTCCAGGTAGGATTGATCAGCCAAAACATAGTGCCAACAAAATCATAATTAAATAAGAATTCAACCGTCAAAACAGCATTTAGAGGTGACATTCTTTAATGTCCAAGTATTGGGTGACTGAAAAAATGGGTTTTATTCTCACTGATAATTCTCTGATAAAATATGATTAAACGATTAAGATATAAGATAGGACTGAAATAAAATGATAAATAAATATTCTTATAAATTTCGGAATAAAAAATTATATCTTCTATCATCTGAATGTGTAAAAAGAGAATAATTGTAACTGGGAGCTCTCCTAACCATACTGTCATTCCAAATGCTTTCACTGAGACGGTTGGTAATATATATATATATATATATATATATATATATATATATATATATATATATATATATATATATATATATATATATATAGATAGATAGATATATATAGATATATATATATATATATATATATATAGATACATACATACATACATATATATATATATATATATATGTATATATATATATATATATATATATATATATATATATATATATATATATATGTATATATCAGTTATATGAGGGTAAATTAAAGCAAAACAATAGTGATTCAGAAGACATAATGAGTGATGAAGATGCAATTTCTTTCTGCTTCTCCACTTTGAAGGGTTGTCTTGACAAGCTCCAGTGACTGTTTGATACGTCCATACCAGTTTGATTTGCCTCGTTTCTCAGTAAGGATCCCTTCATAGAATGAGGGGGCATGCTTTGTTCGTCCTACTTGCATATAGCAAACCCCCCCAAAAAAAATTCATTTGAAGTAAGTGGCCTACTTATCACGCCAAATGAATAGTTAGTATTGAGAATGTTGGAAAAGACCGTCACAATCCAAGTTTGTATATAATTCAGTATTTTCATTTAGACGAGACGTTGCAGACATATTGCGTTGGATGAATCATTTCTCACCATTTCTCATGATATTACTGAAATGACATTGAGACTGGTCAGTACTTAAATGAGTGACAGTGTGGAAATAACAGTTGGCATAACCACGTAGGGAAACCAATCCTTCAAAATTACTGATTCACAAACGATTTACATACGAAGCACCAAAGCATAACAGCTCAAAGCCAAGAAGCTGCTAAAACCACCTGGCAAAACAAAAATGTATAAAAAGACTATTTCCAAAGTTTGGCATAGCAGGTGAAATCCCTTTTTCTGCCATGTTTATATTTGGATGTTTCTGAGGCAGTTTCTGACGATCATATCTTGGTCTGATATTTATGAGACCAGTGCATCAAACCAAGTCAGCTCAACACATCTCACCATGGATAACACTAATACTATCATTGTAAGTTGAAATGACCTTTCAAAATGTCAACTTGAAAAATTTAGAATTTAGTGTATACTAAACTTAAGAAACACACACGCACACAGCATATTCATACGTATGTATTGGAGGGAATAGAAACTAAATCAATCATTTCATATCACTTGTCAGCAGACGAAGTACATTCTCATATTTTAATGTCTAAAGAGAATGCTATATTTATCAATAGATGACAGCTTTCAACTCAGTGGTTGTTGCAAGCTTCCTCAACACAGCTCATTCTAGCATTATATGAGATGATGTTTTTTGTTTGAGTAAAATGTTTGATAAGACAGAACATCTACTCCGAAACTTCTGGGAATGACGAATAATATTTAAGGAATAATACTCAGATACATCCCTATCTATCATCAGAGAGGGTTTGCTCAAGAAGGTTCGACTTGGCTAAAATGATGATGAGAGGCACTTGTGAGATGTTATTTTCAACAACTGGTCCAGAGTCATTCCCAGGGTTCGAAATTAATAAAACTAAATTGAAAGTTTCTTTAACTTCCATGTGATTCTGTTTAAAAATCAAATCATTTATAGGGTTTGCAAAATGGGAGACCTTTGTGTTATTGTATTGTATTGAGATGTAAGGACTGCTTCAATGCATTTGTAAGTCAAGGAGTTGGAATATTCCTGAGGAGGTGGGCTTAATGAAAGTTGGAGTTGTAGCTATGAATGTTTTTCTGTTCGACCCTGGAATTCATCCTATCATCCAATATCAGAGTTCCTCCGTGCTCATATATCGTTTTTTGAGAGGCCTCAATTTGTCTCCGGTGTAGAATTGGTTGCAGTCCTTGCACTGAATAGCAAAAAGTTTTCACGACTATTTTACACGCAAACACATCGAGGTTGCATCCATATACCAATGCAATAAAGAATATAGTAGTATGGTTACTGTCAATTTGCAACCCCTCTAAATACTTTGCTTTTATAAAAGAATCACATGGATATACTTGTATAACCGTGTTGTCACAGATGATGTTTGCTGATTCCATCATTGTTTTTTTCAAAAGGATGCAATTCGATCGTCACACTGCTTAAAACTCCAATCAGTGTATACCATCGAATAGTTTGTATTTGTTTTTGATTTATTATTCAAGTACTTCAATCAATTTATCTCTGTTTATGAGTGAAGGAAATGCATTTCTGTTTATGTCCAGGTCATATATGCTTCTTTCAGGAATGAGATTGGCCTATTCCTAGGTACCCATAGTATATAAAACTCCCTCTTCAATAGACTCCCATTTTTGACTATCTAAGTATGAATCTACTTTTCTTTCTCGTTATTGTTGTTTCCATTAATTGTTAAAATCCACAGTAAAATCAGAATGTTCACTGTAAATTGGAAAATGTCACACTACAAAGTATTTGTCTCCTTCTATCAAACAAGCCCAATCAATCTTATCCTTTATAATCAGAGATACCAAAAGTCATTTATAATCCTTTATCCAATTATATCTTCATTTCTCATTCTTAAGCAGTCAACGATCTATCGGACTGTTTGTCTGTCTTTCACAGAGTTTATTTGTCTATCAGACAAATGTCGACCAGTATATCATATTAATGAAAATAAATTAATCAGCAGAAGAAAGAATTTTTTCAACAAAGAGATTTTGAATTCAGGTTTTGAATTCAATCATGATTCAGAGCCAAGTATGTTTGCCAAACATTATTTGAAAAATGAGATATGAATTTACTGGACCTTTTTCTTGCTCTTACTTCCTTTATATGCACACAGTCATATCTATCTATCTATCTATTTATCTATCTATCTATATCTATACCTAAATCTCTCTCTATATATATATATATATATATATATATATATATATATGTGTGTGTGTGTGTGTGTGTGTTTGTGTGTTTGTGTGTGTGTGTGAAATAGGGGCTTTGACAGACTCAGGGGCAAAAGTATATGGCAATTTTATCTCCCAATTCAAAAACCATTTCATAAATGAATAAATGTTTCCCTAAATTTTTCAGATGAAGCATTATTATTATTTCTATTATTATTTGGACTATCCTCATCTTGGTTGTTTTTAATACAGCGTTTCGGCCGTTCGGACTATCCTCATCTTGGTTGTTTTTCATACATGGTTGTACTCTAGGGCCTCCATCAGGTATCATCTGGTAGATGTGGGGAAGTAACAAACCAAACACTTTTTTTAACCGACGGGGGTATATTGTCCGCACTCCCCTCTTAGCCGTAGTAGTATTTTCGAATCATTATTGTCGCACACTGGGATTGAACCTTGCAGTAATTCGGTCTGTTTCCGTAACCACTATGCTAGTGTCCATGTGAACAACCGGTGGCAATTTTTAGGAGCCTCAAACTTAACGTGGCATTTTTTTGGTATTTGATGTTACTGTTTTCTGTCTTTCATTATCAGAGGTTCCCATATGGTATCCATTTCAATGTTAGGATTACTGAGACAGTTTTTCTTGCCTAGCATATGGGCCAACTCTTTCAATTTTTGAATTTTCCAGTGTTCTTCCCAATCAATTATTTCAACCTCATTCCAAAGGGGTAGGTGGTCTCCCTTTTCCCTCTATACGTGATCAGCTGTACCCGATTTGTTAGTTTCAACTTTGCTCACTGCTTGTCCGTGTTTTTCTACCCAAACCTCTAAGGGGCGACGCGTTTCTTCTCTGTATTCGTGACCGTGCAGCTATATATATATATATATATATATATATATATATATATATATATATATATATATATAATGAATTTAGAATATAAAACTAATGGGAAGATATACATTGCAGATTGTTATGATCGAAATCTTGATAGAAGCGTAAATCTGATTAATCAAATGTGTTTGTCTTTAATATCGTGTGGATATAAATGCGGTTTCGTATACATTGAAATGAAATAAACATTTTAAATGTCCTGTTAGATTGCATGGGATATTCTATGGTTATATATTTGAAACGAATGTGAGAAAGTCTAGAAATGCTGACGAAGGAAAGTGTCCGAAGAAGTATTTATTTAGACACGAGACCCAGTATATAAAAGATAAAAGTTTTGGACAATAGATACCAAGATTTCAACAATGTCTTTGCCCATTTTGGTCTCTTATAACTTACTTTTGCATCTAATACGAGAGCATATCGCCAACTTATAACAAAGTCTTTTCTTTATGACCCAAAGACCTTTGTGTCAAGCATATACCTCAGTGAAATCATATTGAAAGGTATTCTATTCAAATGGAAATGCGACTTAATTGGTGTTAAAACTGTACAATAGACGACTGTGATCTCGTGAGTTGCGGCCATTACTATTTATTGCCTAATTGCATCGATCGTGAACTGAACTATTAATCGTTAGCTATTCACTGTCCAACTTTTCGAACTCTTTCAATGACGTGGAGACAGGGTCGATGCTAGTAATATGCTGATTTTAAGTGTTAGATTTTACTCTCTTGGACTAGGGAATAGTTCAAGTTGAATACTTTGTTTTGAGAGATATTGAAGAAGATAATAACGCCGTGCTACTGATAGAAAAATAGTTTGGTCTCCACGTCTGGCTGTCTGTATTGAAAATAATTTCAAGCGTTTATGTCTCACGTAGGTAAATGTAATCGGTCATCTGAGTGTGAATTGAGGCGGATGAACATGCTAAATAGATTGAACACATTTTTCCAAAACTTGATGAAACCTCTGGGAATTTGTTACAAATTATTTTCACAGATGTACGAAGGTATGATCGAAGACCAGAGTTTGGAGAGGGTACACGGACTTGATACACATTGCAACAGTTCGACGTGTGGACATTATTCTGATTCTTTTTACATAGTTTCATATCGACTCATTTGTATGTTGGTCCGGTAATATCTCTCCGTAACTGTTGTTTTGTTTGTATTAACATTATTTTTTGGTCCACATTTTAGATAAGTATCTCAAAACTTTTGTTACGGATACTTTTTGCACTCACTAAAAATGGAATCATTGTCATGTCTTTCTTTCTTGACGCAATGAATCGCACGTTAAACTGGAAATGTCTGGAGCTGTATTCGCTGCATTTGCTGTAAGACTGCGTCTTTTAGATATATTATACCATTAATGACTATTTGAAATATAAGAATTGGTTTACAATGGAATATCTTATATACAAGATTAGAAAAAAATCCCTTCATGTAAAGTTCATAATGGAATCTAATAGCATCGATTGGGAGAGCCGTGAAGTGAGTTTTTGAAAGAATTGATAACATTGAAGATTTTATACAACAGGACAGAGGTATGATCCAACTATTGAAGATAGTAACTTTGATAATGTACATTCTCTATTTATTAACACACACACACACACACACACACATACACACACATATATATATATATATATATATATATATATATATATATATATATATATATATATATATATATATATATATATATATATAATCTTACTTTTGTTAAGCTATACCTCAGGCTAGTAAGCAGATGATCACGCTGACACTTGGATGTTGCAATCTTTTTTGGTTTTACAAGTGTTTATATGCATATGCATATTCGTATAGTTTCTTCTTGCACACTGCCATCAAAACTGCTACAAATGCATCTGTTGACTAAAGGAAAATCAAATCATATCAAGGGTCAGAGCATAAGTTCACTATGCTTTTAACAATACAAGTATTGAAAAGTTAAACAACGTTATTTTCTTGGTGTGTCACAAATTGCCTCTAACGATGACCCATTTTATTGATCGCAAGACGTACAATTTCCATCGGGAAAGTTGTAACAGAGTTTACGAGGGACTATTTAACACATCAGGGTGTTTTTAGCTACAAGTTATCCTTTCTAGTGATGATCGCAATCTGTAATCCAGTTGATTAGAATGTAGCCTTTCAGAATGGAAATCCTCGGATTTAATGGAATGTGGACTCCCAGAGGGGCAAGCGTCAGAATTCATGGAATCTGGAACGTTGTCTCTGAACCGATGTTGAGTCATTATAAATTATTATCAGTGGGATGGAGTGAAATCCTGTTGAAATGTTCGATTCTCTCCAAGGAACATGATGTCCTTGGAGGATATTACTGAGCTACACATGAGCAGTTATTTTGATTTCACTAAGAAATCGAATTGAATGACACATTCATAACTCATTCACCACCTCACCGTGACGGAAATGGAATGGGGTTTTGCCTTCCACGTTGATAGTAGTTGGTTATGGATGAGTGAATTTTCCGTCCACCTCTTTTTTATGGGTCTTTGAACTGGATTGATGATGGTAGTGACCGTCCGTAACTAACATGGGAATAATCTAGGGTAAGGTATCAAAGACACAGGTTCCCGTGGGGACACTGGACGGGCCAATAAAACGCGTAACAGAGAAAAAAACAGAAAAAAAAAATCATTTGAGTGATATCTTTGTTTTTCGTGGGGAGTATTCCTGAACCTATCACCCTCTTTTTTCTGGAGCGTTAAAAAGCGATATTAAATCATTTTTGAAAAAAAAAGAAATTAAAAGCCATCCTAGTTTTATTAACTCATTCATGTATTCCTTTTTTGGACAGCCCGTTTGTATGGGAAATATCAAAGAACCATGCGAATGATAAATTTAATAGTTTTAAGCAGTTTAATCCAAATCTGCAATAGTTTTTCATGATAAAGGTTTTCAGATATTTAAACAAATTTATTAAGCTTTTTAGTAGTGTTTCAAGAATAGTTTAAGCAAACACATTGTCGTTGTTACTTGACACATTTTCCTTGAAATATTCTTCAAGAATATTTCATTCGTGGTAGATCGTCTCATCGTTTCACAGTGAGATGGAATGGTGGGATTGGACTTAAATTGATTTTGGTAATTTCGTTCCTTGTTCATGCGTAATTACCCTAGAATTTTCTGTAGTTTTCTGTCCGTGTTAAAACACTAAATTAAAACAGTCTTTAGAACAAATGCAGGTAATCAGTCTCTGAATCTAGCAGAAAAATTAGCTCTTTGGATGAAACTAAATTGATAGACTTAAAATGAAAGAAAATGAGATTTAAACAGCAGTGATGTCTGTGATGCTCTCTTCAAACTAGAGCTACGTTTGAATGTTGTCTGCATAAGCTGACCATAACACGACGTGATCTTCCGCAGAGATTTTGTTAGTGTAACCCTTCAAGCAGCCACGTTATTTTGACCCACGCATTTCTTCTTCCTAATAGCATATTGAGAATTGTACCCCAAGCTCAGATATACACTGCCTTATTAAATCAAAAAGAAGAAGTTATCAAATCAGGAACAGAAAATGGGAAAATGATTGAAATAGTGATAGATGTAGTCTAAAGGAAATAGAAATGCAATACCTTTTTCATTTGCTTGACTGCCACAGCTGCCCAAAAAAACATTTAATCCATAGTTTGGGTAAAATGGAATTAATTTTTCGGGGGGGTTATTAGTGCAGAAAAAGCCTAAAAAAATCATCAGTAATTTTAACGTCTGCAAGCCAATTTTATTGTCAGTAGAGTTAACTGTTAATATATATATATATACACATATATATATGACATATTAGTCATGGAAGCAATAAATGAGTGTCTGTTATTCCTAATAATCAGCAATATATCGGTATATCGATCACCTATGATCCAAAACTGTCACACTTACGAGTGACAACGTCGTTTTTATTGTGAAAACAATGGGGTTAACTTGGGTTGCTGATTGAATTAGTCTGGGTCAGCGTGGGGAAAAATCAATGTGTCCTCATATGGGGTATTCTAGAAAAGAAAGTGATGTCCAGACGGAATAACGAGATTGAGCTAAAGAAAAACATTAAAACCTATTGTATCTTCCTCATCCAATCTGACAGGGCAGCGGGCAATCAAAGTCAATGAATGTATGAATCGAACAGCGATTTATCTTTTAAAATGGAAGACACAATCACGCTTCTCTTATTCTCTGAAACAACCACACAGACAGACAGACAGACAGACAGACAGACACACAAACATATATATATATATATATATATATATATATATATATATATATATATATATATATATATATATATATATATATACAAATACATGGGTAGTTTCATTAGTGAACACTTCGTTAGTGAATTGTATTACATTTACACTCTGTCTCTCACTAATGAGGCCTTTTGCCAATCCAAGGTGAATTTTTCACATCAGAAATTCAGACTGAAAAGTACAGTAATTGGAAATCTTCCCAAACTCTATCAAATAAAGACATGGATAACTTCCGCTGCATGGAATTTATCAATGCCTCTAACCCTGGTTTCATTGATATTCCGCGAAGGCTTTTGTTCATTTACTTTTTTCTTTGTTCTTTACTTTTTTTTTTTTTTTTTGCACGTCTTACTTTCAATATTCAGAAGGGGGATATAGTTGTAAGATAACCTTGAACTTGCAACTTTATCTAGGATTATTGATATATCATCCGTCAATGCCTGTAAGATAGTTTATCTTTAGCAGTAGACTGCCAAAATTGTTTTTTCTTCGATACAGGGGTGAGGGTAACTTAGCAGAGCTAAGTATTAATTCAATCGATCTTTCATTGATTCAGAAAGAGGGAACTATCCCCGAGCGTTGCGAATACAAAGCAAACATCCTTCCCTTAATAAACAGAACGAATATAAAGTAGCAATAGATTATCAAAAGCAAAAAAAACAAATAGATTGTTTGATCTGCTATGATGTCAAAGGGTTACTCATCATATCATCATTCACTTATATTTTTGCTTTCGTTTGATCCTGATTAATTTTTGTTCCCATTTTCAACATTTTTACCATGAAATATTTTCTTCTGTTTGCTTTTGCAAACTCAGAATCAGAATGTAACTTCAAACCCAAGTCACAACATTTAGGGAGAAAAAAAAAACTTGGATAGAAACATTGTGAAAAATAGACAAACGGAAATCAACTAGAATCGAGTCATCTTTGATCTGCTGTGATATCACATTCTTTATTGGTCCTTTCATCATTTTAGGACATTGATGAAATGTTTTCATTTTTTTTCTTTTTTGAAACCTGCAGGGTGTCAGTTATCCACTGGCAAATCAAAACGTCACAGTAACAGACGCTACCAGGAACACATGTTGATTTCAATGACATGATCAGCATTTTGACTCAAATTTTGGAAATGGAGAGCACTTTCAATATATCCGCCCCCTCATACCTAGGTTTTCACTTTTCTTCCCTCATTCTCTTTTTCTTTTTCCCTCCTACTATTTCTTTCTTTCTCTCTCTTTCTCTCTCTCTCTTTGTCTATATATATATATGTATGCGTGTGTGTGTATATATATATATATATATATATATATATATATATATATATATATATATATATATATGTATATGTATATATATATGATCTTCTAAAACGCCAATCATTCAAAATTTACGTCAATTTTTTGGTATATAGGTCAATGCAATTCATACGAGTTTTCCAAAGGTTTTTATGTTTTCTGTCGAAGCAAATATCATAATATTTGTTAATTTCTCTTGTTTGGATGATCAGTTATCTACCATGTAACAGTTTTTGGGATTCAAAACCGAAAAATCATGTTAACAAGATTTCCCACTGAGGTCATTTTCGAGTCCATGGCATAATGCTGTTCGTATTTTTATATAAAGTATCATGATAATGTATTGTATTTCATATTACAGATCGCATAGTATCTTGGAACGAAGTTTTCACCGATATAGGCAGCTTAGTAGGTATTACGACGTATGTGATACATTTTTCGAGTCACCTCCACCCCTGAGTGATCAGCAATGTGAATAGTTAATCCCTTACATTGGATTTAATCACTAAATGTATGCAAATTAACCGGTGATATCATCTTTTGGAATATTATTTAATCAGAAAATAATCTTCGTATCAATTTTCTACCAATAAATTCAACTGAAGAATTTGAAGAAAATACTTCCAGATCACTTAGGGGGAATTATCGACATTTTTACACGATTTGACTTCAATATCTTAAATTTCTCTCAACTGAATTAGTTTTTCAATAGGCTCAAAGGGAAACTAAACATCATTTAGGTCTCAGTAACACCATACTGACTTTCTTCTCCATATATTTCAGACAATTTTCATTATTTCAGTGTTTGATGATCGGACCGAAATAAAAAAGGCAAGGATATTTGAGATTTACAAGAGAATATATAGTGTGGGTAATTTTCAGCTCTAAGGCCAGTTTATATTTTTCCTCAGCTCCAAAATAGAAACACAACCGGTGAGTCTTCGAGATATATGTCATCAAAGTACCTATTTGATGCAATTCTTAAATTCTGTGCACCGCTGGGTTTATTTTATTTCATTATTATTCTTTTTTTCATTTCTTTTTTTTTCTTTTTTGGTAAAGTTTCCCTTTGCCAAAGAAGATAAATTATGTAAGGTAGTCATAAATCAGAACGATCATTAGCTTAGTGAAGGATCCAAATGTAATGAGGGGAAATGAAAGATGTGATCCCTTAGAAAATATTCAGTGTAGATTATTTCCAGTACAAAAGCCAGCTTTCATTTCCCTATCAGCTCCAAAAAAGTCACGATCGATGAGTCTTCAAAATATATATTATTAATGGAATACTCTTCTAATGTAACTTTGGGTTTCTGTGTAAATTGACCAATAAATTTCAGTTTTTCAAAATTATTGACTACTTTACGTCAACCCCTGAAAGGTTTAGGAAGAGATATAAATAAAGTAGTCATGCAAACCAAACTACTTTAAAATTTATACAAATTGGACCATGTAGAGATTTTAACTGTTCAATCATACTGTTATCTCTCGCCACGCTGTGCACATCCAATTTTCCCCTTCGACGAAAAGGAAATCCAGTGGGTGCTGATGTCTAATTGAGCCCTGAGGTAACTTAAATCGAAATAAATTGTAACCAATCAATCAAAACTCCAATCACATCACATCAAATCTACCAGGCATGGCCTGATATCCCCATGTTTCGTTCGATCAAAAATATACGGTTCTAAAGGCCAATCTATTTCACTGTTTTGGCTGGGGGTAATTTGCTCTAAGGAAACATCTAAAACTCAGCTAAAAAACAACCATTCCTGTCTGGTCCACAGATTTATAAGGTCGAGCCGAATCACTTGATTTGGGTGAAGTGATGAGCTCCAAAATCGACTATTCAAACAGGAAAAGGACTGCAAAAATGTCAAAAAACTCCCAAAACAACAACATTATACATAGATACCTACAACATTGGAAGACTCTCAAAAGAAAGGCTTCGGAAAAAGAATGAATCTGACATTATCAGCTTCAACCAAATCAGAAGATTAGGAGAGGAGCTTATCAAGTTAATGAACAAATGCTTTATTCGGAGGACTAAAAGAAAACAAAGCAGAGTTGGCTTCCTAATCCATAAAGCCAATGTTGTAGGCTTCACAGCTGTCTCCGACCGAGTAGTTAGTGTCATCGTACATCTGTAAATGAAATACCAACTTAACATAATCAAATCCACGCTCCCATATCTCAGTCAAAAAAAGGGGAAGAGACAACTTCTACGATGACCTGAACTCAACACTCCAAGATACCAAAACATATTCAAACTCCATAAAAGGTTAATTAAACGCTAAGATATGACAGGCACATGAAATCTGCATTGGTGCGTTCGGAGACAAAGCACAAAATGAAAGAAGTGACGATCCCGAAAATTTTGCTTCAACAAATGGGCTCAAAATCATTAAATATTCTTCAAAATGAAACCCAATAGAAAATGGACCAAATCATGAAACCGCAAAACAAAACTGACCACATCTCAGCAAACAAAACTAACACAGTGAAAGACATCAAGGCCCTGGATTCAGTCAAAGTAAGAAGTGACCACAAAATGACAAGAAGTAAAATTAAAACAAATACTTAGACATGTTGGATATATATTCCATTGAGAACTGCAACCAATAAGTGTACAAAATAGCCCGTCAAACTGGAACCAACATACTGATTGATACTTCTCATTGAACCAGTGGAAAATATGAACGATTTAAAAAAACAAATTGTCGACTGTCCTGATGGGAGCTACCAATGAGCAAACAACCCCCGGTGAACAGAGGAAAAAACTCTCATCAAAAAATGCAAAAACGTCAATTTTCAGTCATCAACAAGGGAAAATTTCAACAGAGTTGAATGAAAAATAAGAGACGATAAATGAAAATGCCCAGCTCAAGTTATCAGAACATTTTCGATGGGAGTTTGGGATCTAAAAATATTTAGACGGCTCTCAGTACAGGAAAAGCGTGAAAAAAACGGTGATCAAGGAAAATGGATATATAACAACAGATAGATCCCAAATCGTCAAAAGTGCTAGATAAGGGACACAAAACAACAAACGGGATTCATAGGTAACGAATGACTAGTTTTAAGAATCGTTAGAAGTTACACTGCGGAAGCTGGAACAAACCACCAAGCAAACGGAGAATTGAACAGTCGTCCCATCACCAAAAGCTGGTAAATTCATCATCAGAAAAACTATATATTCTATTCAACTTATGCCATAGACAAAGTGAAGTCTTGAGACATCTTGATGCATTCTTGATGCCTGAGAACAGAACTCAGAAGATCTAAACCTCAACAAGTCAATGAATATGTTCAACTGAATCTATATTTTTATTCACCAAAAAGGGTCAACAAACAATTCACCTAATCGCTAGGTGAAAGCAAAGAGAATTAATCATTTCCATTCAGTAAATCAACCAAAAAAGAAAGTAGCAGATTATTAAACACGGCTTTCGACTCAGTGGATAGCCCCGTCATCGATGCAATCATATACAATGTGTATACATTGTATATGTCAGTCTTGAAACATATATTCGGACACAGCAGAATGTAAGACAACCAATGGACATCGCAACTCGCAATGTTGATCCCAAGGAATCATATGCGAACCCGTGGCCGGAAAGATATAAAATGGCGTGACGTAATTGACAAGATTGGAATATATTTGCCCTGCGACACCAACGATAGAGGGATCTTGCAAATCATATGGAAGGTCCAACAATGGGATGTAGAGGGCTAGTAATGATGATAATGAGTTTGATTTCTCATCCTTTTTCAATTACAAATCAATAAGAGGGCTATTTTTGCAAATTCAATGATATTCCACTTTGACAGGGGCCAAATGCATCCGTTTTGGTTTCTCAACTGCCCATAACATTCTAATAGACGTTGTCAAATGTTGCATTGTGTGGATTTCAATTAAACATATACTTTTATGAGTACAAAGGGCAAAATGTAAGGGAGACCAGGATCGGTCTATTGGGGTGATTTGGACTGAAGGCTTTCATTCAAGACCGATGCAGTTTTCTTTTGTTTGGTCAAGTGGTTAAATCATGCTGTTGTCTCCTAGCATCGGAAATCTGGTACCTACTTGTTTCACGTTGATAAACTGAGCGTTAGAACCTGATTTTTATCATCGAAAGTAAACGTAATAATAATTTGTTCGAATCAGAGTTTTGAAATGTTAATTAGGAAAAGATTGATTTCATAACCGTGGTTGTTTAATTTTGTGTGGATACCAAATAGTGTAATGTTTTACGACGCTTTTGCCGTTCACTATGATTGTGAGAGTAGTGTAAAAATCTGAATAGATTCAATGAAATCTATGAACAGTTCGGTAATGGTTAAGAGAGTGCTAACCAATACCATTGTGATAGTATGCCTCATTATTTAGATGTTCTTGGATTTCAAAATCTCCCAGAAGATTTAACAAAATTACTGATATCAAAGTCTTGCCAACATATATATTATGTTGGTTTATTTATTCTCTGTTTTATTACGGGAACTTTCCCAACAAAGTAACCAACTTATTATCCAATGGCAAGTAAATACTTTTTTAATTCTTTGAACGAAATCTGAATAAATCTTATTTAGAGTAACTCGTTTAGACAGCCTAACAAGCAATTTATCTTCTCCATAATCTGAGGACCGACATCCCAAACTGATTAAGATAAATAGCAATTCTGATAGATGCTTACCATTTGGTCGATAGTCGAGGGATATGCTATTTGATCAGGTTATATCACCAAAATGTTTGATGCAGAGACCCAGCCTTAGAGATAAAAATTGAATGTATTCATGAAAAGAGAAGAAAGAGAAGGGATGCACTCCGTCAATGATCTTTGCATACCTAGAAAATCACACACATATGTGTGTGTGTGCGTGTGTGTGAGTAAGTATGTGCAAAGACTAGTGTGCAGTGTGTGTGCTTCCTATTTGATATATATATATATATATATATATATATATATATATATATATATATATATATATATATATGTGTGTGTGTGTGTGTGTGTGTGTTTGTGTGTGTGTGTAATCTTTATATAAGTTTCATATAAACTTTTTTTCATAAATGTGCAGTTTGGAGAGAAATCATTTCGACACTTGCGAAATACTTTGAATGCTTACATTTGTTTCATATTTAAACAGGTGGCATATTTTGCAGTAAATTCATTGAGATAAAAACATGGTTCCAAACATGAGCTGCAGAATGAATCATAAACAAAGGTCGTGGAGGGAAACGGAAACTTATTAATTACGGTAAAATGTAATTTACGAAGTTATGCAGGTGTACATCTTTTCCACTTATATATACACACTTATAATGTTCCAGCAATACTTCATTATGGCATGATGACATTACATCAATTAGTAACTAATTCCCGTCCTTGTCACAAACATCTCTCGAGTCAGTAAATGGACAGTAATTAGGGAAAGATAATGAAGTAATCAAGCAGTACATTGAAGTTTTAAGCTACGGATATTTCCTTGCCAAATGTCCAATATTCATTTGAGTAACGCTGGATTAGTTATATCGAAGACATTAGGCATAACCAAAGGCTCCTTTGAACTGGTACCCCAGGGGAGATTTTTTCCCAAACAACTTGGAAAATGCAAGAGAAAGTCATAGCCAATTCAATGGTAACATTAGAGGAGATTCAATATGATTAAAAAACGGCTGGAACATCGGTTCTTAAAAGAACTAATAGTACTGAACTTTTCAGGAATGTTCAGAAATCCAATACTTGGCAGGAAACATATATGTTGAAGAGGGCTTTTGGGTTCTCCCGTGATCATTCGAAGAAGTTTTATTATTATTTTTAAGGAGATCCTTTGTTCGGACCAGGAAAGATTAAAGGTTTAGGGTACAACCCAGCTCGCAAAGTATGGAAAAATGGGTGTGCTTATGATCAGAAAAGCACCGTCCCGAAAGTAGAGCATGAAGGTGGGAAAATCATGGTTTAGATATTCTTATCTCTCAATGTTGGAGAGGGGATGAATGTATTGGAGCATTTTGGAAGCTATTCCAAACTCTTTAAATCCATCTTATATATGATAAATGTATTATAGTGTATGTTTTCCACTGTATTGAGTTCAATGCAATGGCAGCAGAGTTCAGCTTTTGTGTTATAACTTCTGTGAAGGTCTTTGCAAAAAACATCACAACATGGCACTTGTGTCATTCAGCTTTAATTTAACAAGATATCGTTAACAATTTTTATTCATATTTTTCAATATTTACATCCATTCTTATTCCATTTGTTTTTTTTGGTAATAATTCCTTTGACGACTGAATAATGTATTAAAATTACATTTTTTTGTTTTCACAGTCAATGACACTTCCGTTATTTTCCGATAAGTACTAAATTGGAGAAAAAGAAATTTAGCTAGCTTGCAAAAAATTTGAATTTCAATTAATGTCCTTCAACTAAGTTAGAAGAAGTTTGAGACAAAATTCTAGTAAAAAAAAAGCATATTTTACAATTTGTGAATAACTCGCATTAGTATCTATCGCACAAGATTTAACTATATCTGTCTCTTTATATTTATCTATCCATCTATTTAGTTATTTGTCTATGTATCTCTCACCCTCTCTCTCCATATATATACCTACGTGTGTGTATGTATATATATATATATATATATATATATATATATATATATATATATATGTATGTATGTATGTATGTGTGTGTGTGTTTGTTTGTGTGTCTGTGTCTGTCTCTATGTGTTTGTGCATGTGTCCGTGAGTTAATATCGATCTTACAATCATGTTTGCTTCACTGATGAGGACCCCACATAGTTTTTATAATGCTATTTTTTGTATTACTTCAGATAATGGTTAAGAAGCTGTATTTATATACCTCTCAGTGAATCTCACATATGTGTCACCTGCGAGAAGGGACTAAAATATTCAGGCCGTTAGCATTTCATCACCGATTGCCGATATATATATATATATATATATATATATATATATATATATATATATATATATATATATATATATATATATCTGTATAGTTGGATCTCTTGGATAACACATACACACACACACACACACACACATAGACACACACATACATCATTTTTTCTCACGCTATAAAAATAAAAACAGAAAATGGATAGAATCAGAGTATGTCAGTTGCATATATCTAATCATAATTTTCAATATTTAACACAGTCGATGAACCTATATACCAAGGGAATTTCCATGGTGAATGTCTATATTTTGTGCCTCTTATACTCATCAACAGTCGGCAATATGTTGTTTATTTCGGATTATTGAAATAAGCAGCATATTTGCATTAAGTAACATTTTGTACAATTATCCAATCAGATTTGAATGTTTTCTGAAGCTTCAACTCATCTAACCATCACTGCTATCTACCGAAGTTACTCTTGTTCTTCTTGTTTTGCCAAAAAAAACTTGTACAATCTTTTTGCCTTTTCTGTCTATGTTTACCAAATATCAAAATTGGCGAGTTTTTTCTTTTTTTTTCTTTTTTTTTTTATTTCAATGCACTATATTATGTATTTGTAGTGAAGCATTCAATGTTAGAATCCAAACTTTTCAGTGGGAAGTAGATTAGGGGGAAAACTTAAATTGGCCTCTGCATATACTGTACGATAAACATTATAGAGGTTTTGAAGAATCACAGTCACTTTCAGCAAGAGGCTGTTCTCTATTTTGGTTTAATTGATGCTAAGAATAAAGTTACTCTTTTACTGATTTCAAATGAATTTCAATGATTTAAGATACAATTATTTAATATTATCATCACTTGTATTTCATTTTTTTTGTTTATTTATCATGATAATCATTTGTTGATAAAAATTATTTTCTGAGTGAGAGTTTCCCAAACAAATAATGAAAACATCTATACAGTAAATAGTTTTGAGTTTTTTTCATCAAACAAGTGTCTACGGTTAGCATGCTATTGTTCATTTAACAGAATAAATTACTCATCATTTATACATTATTCTATCTTCTTTAATATTTACATTACTGATTGAAGCATTCTCTTGTGTAAGGCAAAGGGGTGGATCCGTTCTTAGTTGTTTGTAAACTGATTAAATTCTATTATCTGAATCAAGGTAGGCTCTTTTAATTATTAATGTCTGATTTAGGAGTGGTGTTGCAATGTGTAGGCTGGGAAGCTGGAAGCTGCCAAGGATTTTATTTCCTGCTTATTTTTTCAAAATCTTCCAATCTTTGGGAAGAAGTAGTATGTGCCACCTTATCTCTCTGCCTAATTTTTCATTGCTTCCTATCCAAGATGATAAAGTATTGTGCTGTGATTTCACTTTTTTACATGAATTATCACACTTTCCCTTTCATTGGCAGTGGTTTTAAAATATCCTGTGTACTTGTATGTATATTATCACAGATATTTTATGACATTGTGGAATTGCTCTTCTATATTCTAGTCTATAAGATATACCCCCGAACAATGTTTGTACATATGGTTGAATTATAATCAACCTTTACCGATGTTTAATGGAGATGAATAGAGATAAACCCAACTGATTTTACTATTCATATCAGTACACTCATCTTAATGTTACGGAATAAGAACTTTACAATTATTACGATGTCTAACTAAGGATATTAAAATGTTTCGTATAAATCAAACCAGAAGTATTTCTCCAGACGGATTAGTATGGGTGATAAATTTTAAGAGAACGCAATTAGTATTTTCGGATTTATTTCGATCCGAATTTTCTCCTTATTTACTTTCATTTATCTGTTCTCTCGTTTTGATATGTGTTCAATTTTTTTTTCCAATCAGAAGCGTAGACTCAAACCTCCAACGAACTCATACTTTATTTTCACAAATCACAACGTTTCCCCTGGTACATAAACAATGATAATAACAGTATAATACAGGTTGTTGATCTAATTTTGATTTATTCCAGAGTGATTCAAGATAATACTCGTCAATCAGTATTCATCATTCATTAGAGGTATTCAATAAATGATGGAACCATTTTTTTTTTATTGCAAGTAAATAACGAATCGCCCCTGAAATATTTTTAAAAAATAGTTTTCACAGACATGCTCTTTTGATGAAGAGTTTTCCAGGCCTGAAACATCTCTGAGACAAGTCGATAATCTTATGTATGAACTTTCTTTTTTTCTATAATCTTTCATTCATGCCCATCTTATGTGTATTTAATTGGTAGTGTAGGGATTCATATTCATCAATATTCAGGATTTTTTTTCTAACTTGCATAATGGAATCACTTTACGAATTTCCTATTTTTTTGTGGTACATATTGTGTGTATGTGTCTATATTTACATGAGTGTGTGTATCATTTTTATCATATATATATATATATATATATATATATATATATATATATATATATATATGTATGTGTGTGTGTGTGTGTGTGGATATATACATCACTGTATATTTATATAATCCATCCAATGTATCTCAGTATCTAAATAAGAAGATTGAAATCTGTCTCTGCATATAATGTCAACATTTGAAATCCTTTGGACCTCAAAGGTTTCGAAATTAGATAACTGATTTATCGGTGCAAGTTGAAGTGAGTCTGCAAACAAGTTGTTCGGTCAGCAAGCAAAAGAGAAAAGTCAAATGATAAACTGAGTGAAAAAGTAAACAGATGCCACTGCAACTCTCATCACAGTCGATCGGCTTCTATCTTCAATCAAATATTTAGACATAAAAAAAAGAAAACAAAAAATCGAAACGAAACTTTTGGCGAAAAAAAAATGACTTTTGGTGATCCTGTAGACAGAAAAAAAAATTAAAGTTGCAAAAGATAATGTTTTAAAATTGACCAAAAATTTAACGGCAATAAGTGAAAAACGATAAGCAAGTGACTTGCTTGGCGGCCGATTGCTGTTCGTACCCTTTTGAAAGCACCAATCAACACTTAATCGATGGTGAATTTCACTCTTTTTACATAGCGATTTCTCTTTTTTAGTATTGTGCCAGATCTCCCTGGAAAATAGCTTTTTGGATATGACTTGAACCAGGACTTGACTTAGCAACCAATTAAAAATGACAGTTCTGTGAATGTGTGGACAAATATTATTCGGAGAGGTTACGTATTCGGAAGTGTCATGTCATCGCAAGCAACACTAAAAACGAAAAAAAAAACAAAAAAAAGTAACTTGAATACTGAATAGAGGAAATAAGTAAACATGCCAGTCACCGTCACAGCAAGGGAAGTTTCGCCTCCTTTGACATCTGTAATCAAATAAATCAGAAACGAGGAGGGATAGATGAATTATGAAGAAAAATCAGAAATAAAAGCAGCAGAAAAATGTTGGAAAAAGCAACATAAATTACGAAGAATTAAAAAAAAGAGGCCAACTTTGAGACTAATTCATTATCGTATAACTAACAGGATGCTCGATCCCAGGCGGAATCTTCTTATTCAAATTGCTATTTCAAAGACATGAAGTCTCTTTCTAATTCATTGATTGATTTTGCACACACTTGTTATCCAGAACTCTCTTTATCATACCGTACTAAAATAGACTTGACGGATTTTAAGGGAAAATTTGCTTCATGGCTAGAATAGTTGCAAATCTATCCGAGTATGAATGGTCTGTATACGATTCCTGGTAAGAGGACAGGGTTTCAGACGATGATTTCCAAGACAAACACTTAGCTTTGTGGATCATATTCTTTTCCAGAAAAACTGAGTAATCATCCTCCTAAATTGATGGGTAGTTTATATAGAGTGCAGTATGTCTCTGAAAGACTATGTATGCACATATATTTGTGTAAAACAAAGGCAAACACTCTCAGTCTCAATCTAAACCCGACTCGTCAATTCCACATAGCCATCAACTTGCTACCCCTAAAGATTAACATAAATATGAAAAGACATTAAAAACCTGCAAAGAAATCACCTAAGTTGAACGAAAAGGAATGATCTATTAGAAATTTTCATGTATTTATCTTAGTAGAAAATGAAAAGCAAATGTTTTTAATACATTTTTTTTCATTTCTTGATCTTTCTTTTCGTTTACAACACGTCCAGACAGATTGGAAACAAAAAAAATGATCTTATGAATCGCCAGAAAAAAATAAATGAATTGGCTCTGGTTTAGATTTTGAAAAAAATTCATGATATTTGCAAAAATAAAAAACAAAACAAAACACATATCTTTGCTTGACTTACTGTTTGTCCAATTCATTAGGCAAACCAGATTCAAATCTCAAAATCCCAAAGGAAGTTTGAAAAATTGTACAAGTTAGTGATTACATCAGTTTGCAACGATGGCGTTTTATTCTGATTGCAGCGTTCATTATATCAAATAGATAATCATCGTGTATTTCACACCGATTGAGTTTTTAGACAATTCAATAGAATGTGTCTGTAAGGTTTCAAAACTTTTCTATTTTTGCACAATACGTTTCAATAACAAAATCTCAAAGTAATTGTTATATATGCATGCAAATTTATACGTATAGCTATGTACAGATGTAAATGCATATATCTCTTTTTTCTCCATATATATATGCATGTGTGTGTGTGTGTGTGTGCAAGCGTATATGCGCATTAGCGTGTAAATATATGTACGAATGTTCACGATAGTGTTTCTTTAGAATGGAGAGAATTTAATCAAATTGGATGACGGACAGCCATCATTCATGTGTGTGTGTGTATTATACTTGTGCGTATGTGTGTTTATGATTGTATTGGATTCATCGGTTCTACAAAATAAACTTATCTTTTACGCCATTTTGAGGAGGCGTTTGCTGGGAGAAAATTGATTGAATAACGTCTATATTATTTACATTGATTTTCCATTTGCTCTGTTTACTCACTACCGTAGACTGAGAGTCTGAATAAGTTGCAACAAGAAGTGACAAGCAACGTGTTATAAAAGGTAATATTAAGCAGGAATTGATAATGGATGACTATGCGTCATCTGATAAAAATCAAGTGTAAATGTAAGATATATATATATATTGATAATATCACTACTAGTTCTATAACAACAATTACACATTGAAAGCCTTAACAAACGTGGCGTTTAACAATTCAAGGAAGACGATTGGTTGGTTAGTTTCAAGCGTCAGATTTGAACTTTTGTGAGCTATAAGGCCTCATCCAAATATTTTTTTCTATTCTATATTTCTCATACTCACTACTGTAGAATGACGGTCTGAGTAAATTGCAATGAAAAAAAACACACACAGAACAAACAATGCTCTATCCAATGAATATAAATGAAGACAAATGTTAGCACTGCCTGGTATTATATTGATATTATGTATAATGTAAAACTGGATTATTGAATACTATTAATGCATGATTATAGAACGCACGTACCTCTATAAATTAGTTTTGGTGTTGTGAATAGTATTTAGTATGCCTTTGTTCATCACTGGAAAAATAAGCCGCTACGATCCATATAGTTTGAGATGTTTTTTCTTCACATGACCACTCATACAGATGTTGTATTTATTTTGCAGTTCTTTTTTGTTTGTTTGTTTTTTTTCTGGATGATTGACTTCTACACCTGGGTTTCAAATTTCAATGATTTTTTTCATTTTTTTTTATCCTGGAAGTCACTTTCATAATTGAAAAAAAACGAAAGAAAAACATCTCAATTATCAACACTTGACTCTCGAACATAGCCAAAAAAAACGTAGAATTATTATCAACTGACGACTCACAAATTGGAAAAAAAAATTAAATAAGAGACAATCCTCCTATACAGAAATGTTTTTTGATCATTTCGCTCCATGCCTAGCCTGAACAGCTCAGAGATTTGATACATCCTTCCGTAATAAAAACTAAATTTGGTTTTAAAAAGATAAAAGGGTATAATATTGAATTCAGGAATTTACTGAAATTCAATTATGAATCCCATCGAAAAGAAAAGTAAACAGAAAATTTTTGTAAAACAAAACACTGTTATATTAAGTTGAAAACACATACAGAAGCGTTGGTAATTCTCTTATTGAGTGGAATCAAATATGAAAAATTCAATTCAACATCCAATTAATCGATAGATTTATCCACAGGTGTGTATTAACAGCCATTTCTCTTTTGTCACCATGTTTTCTTTGGAAAAAAAACATGGCTTCTTTCTTGAATTATACAATCAGGTAAACACTGAAGAATGAGTTAGCTGAATTTCTGTGATTCAAAGTCCAAAACTCCGAATGGTAATGACTTTTTTGGAATTGGTAGAGATAAAATAGAAGTTTGATTACGTTGTAAAATGTTTGAGATTTGTGTTTCAGAATTTATGCAGGTTTAATAAGGACTTCTTGATTATACTCTGTTTTGATTTGAGCAGATTTTCAATAATGCCTGATTTGTTCATATTTTTGGTAATTCAGCTGAAATTTCATTAAATTAGTTATTCCTCTATTTATTATATAAATTAAAATCATAATAGTATTATATTTGTCAGTATTATGATCATTAGTGAGAGCAGACCAGGAACAGCAATAAAAGCCAGTATAAAAAAGGTAGGCTCATCTTAAATAGATTTGTATTAGTTCTCCCAGTGTCTTATCCTTTGGGTGGATAGCTTTACAAAGTTGTGTAAACATCATTTACTGTTGAACGATAAAAATGGATGATGATCAGTGGTGTCAAGATAATGACATTTGATTCAACAATTGTTGGAAAGGTTTCTACGTTTTTTTTCCTCTTTACTTTCTTGCTTTCCGAAGTGTAATGTAGACACGTATTTCATGAACTCATGAAATATTATTTGACACATTGTCAACGATGATTTTGAAGAGGACAGAAAAACTCCTTGGATCACCGTTTTTCTCCAATATCCTTTAAAAGTCTCATTGATTTCCACGCTGGTCTGACTTACATAATTGGGCGAGATTTTGATGTTGAAATCGGCATACAGCATCAGCTAAATGTATCATTCAGAATAAATTCGTTCAAAATAGTTGGAAGCCAAGTTTGAAGTATATATATATATATATATATATATATATATATATATATATATATATATAGAGAGAGAGAGAGAGAGAGAGAGAGAGAGAGAGAGAAAGTCGAAGGATGTCGAGTGCCTGGCATAAACAATGTGGAAACTGAGTTGAATACCGAAATAATGTATTTATTCAAATTTGTTGTGTTATTTCGTCGGGGACAGCTTCGACGGACCGAGAAAGATAGAATGATGGCACAAAATCCAGAGAAACAGGATAGGGAATGGGCATCACCATAGCGTATTTCAAGTTGATATTATTTTAAACCACACTGCATTAAATTCTCTTTTAGACACACGTCTCACTTACGAAGTATAATAACAAATGGTTTGTCTTTCTTATTATTTCTATCGGGTGTTTACCCTTGGAAATATTGAATACACTGTGTCGGTCATAATCTTGGACTGGAGCCAATCTGATTTATGATGTCATCTTTAGGTTGTTTTACATTGTCCACCGAAGATTTTTTTTTTCTTTCTGTTGCTTCATTGTCAATTTTTTCCATATTATGCACCATCTCATCTTCATTGATATTTTGAGTTTCTGATTATCCGATAAATTAGCTTTATGTACACATTTGAGTCAAAGCCCTACCATATTCCAGCCAGTGATGACACCCTTGTGAGCAATTCAATCAATGTACAAAAACAATTTGTTACTTATCATTCAATGATCAATCCCCCAGCCACTCAACTAACTATCTCCTAGACGAATTGACCAGAGCTATGTGTTCTCCTTTCCTTCTCGTTCCTGTCAAATACGATGACCTCTCACACTGGCTGAATTCAGACAGAATTCATCTCTTTCGCTTACCAAGTTCCTTTAATCCTATTACCAGCATAATTGATTTAATACACATACATATTATGTTTAGATTTGCTCGTTACCATACTTGCCAATTCTCGTTATTATTTCAGTATGGCCAAGCTGATAGGTTTTTAAGGGATCAAAATATAGAATCATAGCTATATCAAACTGTCTAAAAATCTCACTAATGTAGCCACCCTAATCGAATATTCTTATAATTGAAGAAACAATCGTTGGTATAATATCAACAAATATAAATGTAACTCATGCTATCTTCAAATATTTTGATGATGTAATTCCATTAATTATGAGCAATGGAATGGGTAGTACTTGTTCTAAATGACGATAGTACGATATGGAACGGAAATGGATCTCTCTCAAAACATTCACGGGCAAAAATTTCGATTTCAATATCAAGTTTAAGATCATTGCTTGCATCCCGTTGTTTTTACATTGATATTCAAAATCTTCATGGTATATTGTACTCCACGATATTCTGAATTCCTCTCCATCATCAAGAGATTATAAGTTATCAACAAAATGGATGCAACCAATAGTTACCTTCGTATTAGTTCCAATAAAAGACAACATGGACATGTATCCATGTCTCTGCATATACAAATTTGTCCTCATAGGATATATATATATATATATATATATATATATATATATATATATATATATATATATATATATATATATATATATATATATATATATATATATATATATATATATATATATACATATATATATATATATATATATATATGTGTGTGCGCGTGTGTGTGTGTGTGATTGTGTTCTATGAGGATTGATCCTGCTCGGACATATATGAGTGCGTCGTTGTGTGTGGAGGGAATATCCGATAGAATGATGGTTATACGAAATTGGATGGATGACGTAAAAACTGACTAGTAACACAGAATTTTTTTTGGGGGGGGGTTCTCGAAAATAGGTATCACACGTTGGGTAGTCTTTTATACATTCTGATTGTCGCCACCACCTTCTTAAAAAAAAAGAAGACCTGCAGTGTTAATAAACGAACTCTATGCTGTTTACATGTATGGAATAAGGGAAATAAATGAGAATCAAGTTGACCTGAATTAAGAAACGACAGTAATGTAAACATTGACCAAACGTTTCTTTTTCGATCAAGCACTTTTGACGGCTCTTCCTGATCAAAACTTTTGAATTCAGATTTAGAATGTATCTGGGTGTTGTTTATTAGGACTCGAAATGG
>OY735202.1:4377872-4452872 GCA_963457665.1 Thysanoteuthis rhombus | reverse complement strand
ATACATCTAAAAAAAAAGACATACATAAACAAAAGGTACTTTAGACGGTTTGTTGTCAATATTAAGTCAATCAAGACGGATATTGAAAAATAAGTATCATATGATCAATTAAGTGCACCCCTAAGTGACATTTTACCTGGGCCACCCTTAGCGGCCAAGGTGACCCTAACCTCTCCAATTCGCGTCTAAAATTCTGAATTTTACTTATACACAAGTGTATCTCCCTCGTAAAATCACAAATACACAATAAACTTTTTGCAGTTCCAATAGAATAAGATCCAATTTTGGGGCAATATATCTGCTGATAAAGAAAACTAAGTAGAAAACTGAACCAACTAAAATTGTCATTCGAATCAAATAGAATAAATGAAGATGAGAACAAGAAAAAAATCGACTCAGAGACACTCAAATATCAAAATTTTAAATTTACGGGTGAAAAATAAAATGAAAACATTTCTCACGCGTAGGAAAGTCCAGACATGGACAAATGCAGAATCAGTTTAACCAGGGTATAGAGACTTGCTTTTTTTAATTATAATTTCCATTGAAATAAGGAATAATGCTCGTCCTTCCATCCTTCATGTCGGGTACTTGGCTTGTCTGCTAAATGGCTGAACATTTTTACCAATCAAAATGGAAATATGTGATCTGTTTCAGCGAGAGTGTTATGTCCCTGTTAAAATGGAAGAGTTGAAATTCCATCCGACCTGACATTCGATATGACGACGAAGACGATGAAATTGATGCAAAATCAGGAGGAAAAAAAAGGATAATGAAATAGAAAAAACAAGAAGCCGTTCCAAAGTATCAAAAACGTTTCTCATCAATCTCTTCATTTCTATTCTTGCTGAAGGTTTTTTAATGTCCAAATAGAAATGAAGAAATATAATTGATTTTAATTTCCATGGATTGATTTCTTTTCTGAAGCAACATTTATTTCTGCTCATTTCCACTCATAGAGCACAAATAATGCCAGATGGACGAAAAAACCTTTTGCCGTCTCTTACATCGACTTTAATAAATTACCAAGAGCCAATGAAACTTCCAAAATCACAGGATAGTTGCGTCGAAAGGCGCTATAATTCAAATATTTGCTCATTTCTATGCAGGTGGGTCAATTAATCAACTTTAATAAAGAAAGTTTTTTTCAATGTTTTTTATCTTTTCATTCCTGTGTTTCTCGAGAAATCAGCTTTGAAATAGAATTATTTCAATAAAAAAAATTTGGATCTATTCATTTGATTTAATTAAATTAAAAAGATCCTTCAGGTCTTGAAAGACATCTTCCGTTTGGCCTTCCATTCTCGATATAAAGAATCCTACTCTTTGGTTGAAGATGAAGCGGGTTATTTTAATCACGAATAACATTATCAAAATCAGTTGGTCCACAACACATTATTCGAAATTAAATAAAGATTAAAAACTGTCAGAATATTTCACATAATCTCTTTCTAGAGGCAGATTCAATTAATTTTTTGAGATGTGTGATTTTTTTAAATAATTGAATGTTGATTGTTCCAATTTTTAATACTCTTCGCTTCATATTAGCCCAGTTAATGCTGTGTAAAATATATTGTCTCAAAGTGATCACTATAAACATCTTCATACGCACTGGAATTTACTTCTGATGTTGATAGGCAAAAATTGCTATCATTTTCAATATTGAGTGCTCTATTGATGATTGAATTTTTGCATTGTTTCTATTGAACCGACACATGACCCAGGAAAAGGAATAAGAAATTAGGAGAGTATATCATTTGGGGGATTTTCTGGGCTTGAAAATGATCTCCATGGGCTCGAGCATCGACCAATGGTCACTTGTGATGCATATCCATCACGCTTTAAACAATCGGAATAATTGTCCAAGATACTGCCTACCTAAAAGTTATAAAATAGTTACGAAGATGATGTTACATTTCCGTAAGAAAACTTTACTTTTCAATTGAGTGAACTTAAGTATTTATGGTGGATATTTTGTTGTTAGATAACCGCATCGTAAGTTGTTTATATATATACACACACACACACACACACATATATATGTATATATATATATATATATATATATATATATATATATATATATATATATATATATATATATATATATATATCGAAATATGAAATACAATTAATGGGTCTCTTTAATTCCCATTCGTAACAATCGAATCCAAAAAAAACAATGACATAAATGTTCCAAAACGGTATCGTTTCCTGTATTTAGACTGAAAAATTCAGTGGACAGAGGTTGGGGAATTTTTTTTTTTTTTTGAGGAATTCCAGTCTGACTGGCTCCCAAAATAGAAGCTTAAGAACATTTTTGAATTTTTTTGGTGAAATTACATCACAGACAGACGGACACACACACACATTTCTAATACAATTACTTGCCTTTTTGATCGTAAAAGGGAGTTGTTTGAATCCTTTTTTTGGACAAATGAACGTTTTATTTTTCGAAAAAAAGTCAAACCATTCTCAATTAAGCAATCTCAGTGATATAGTGTAGCATGCATACGAGACACACATGCATATTCTGTCTCATTGCCATTGGTTAACCAGTTCACGAGAGACATTTCAATCGAAATAGACTTTCCAAATCCCTAGTTTGCGTCTAGATCTGGAAGCAATCCGAATCCCACTTGAAATGGATAAGGTGAAACAAAGATTCACCTATTCCTGTGTGTGAATGGAAATTTGAAATGAGAAGCAGGAAGAAAGGTATTATTTAACGATCTTCATAAATCACATGTCACCAAACATGATATGCTAATCCATCTGACTTGGGCTGAACATATGGAGAAAAAATGTTTTGACAAAGTGATTATTAGCTGCTTGGTGTTGAAATGGCTTCAAATCATTTAAAAGAGTATCTGAAACAGAGTTTTCCTCAAGAAATCATTTGTGAGCCGAAGAGAGGGCGCCCAGATTCGTGACGTTGTTTGTTTAGTCTGCTTTGCCGGCGGCTTAGATGAGAGATAAGAACAGCATTCTCAGCGCATATATACAGCTTGCTTCAAAATAAACATCGAATACTGGGTTTTCTTTTAACTTTTATCGTAAAGACCAAAAGGTGGCGAACTCTTGGAATTTAGGAGATACTTGTACTATTGAATAAGTATCTGTATTGTTAGGCGTGTCCGGTAAATGAGAAGGATGAGTATATAGCACTGGCACCAGCATGGACGTCTTGGCAAACACTAGGATTTTCTTTGCTAATTTTCAAAGCGAATCAGGCTTCGTACGTGTAGTTTTTGTTATTATCTTCCGACTTAGATGAGACATTTAAACATTCACACTCCAAACTTAAAAAAATCTCGTAAGAATACATATTTCTATTCGTGCAAACTATTTCATAACACCAGAAGTCAAATACTTCAATTTATATTAATCATTGAGTTTCAGCAGCTAAACTTTTACGCCGATGGCATCCACTAAATCATATCCTCGTAAAACAGACATGCAGGTGTTTGTGTGTATATATATATATATATATATATATATATATATGTGTGTGTGTGTGTGTGTGTGTGTGTGTAAGCTTGGGTGTCCTATTTCCAAATAATTGTCGATCCAATTAATGTTATTTTGCCTCATTCACACATATTCTAATATTATGGGACAATGTGTAATTTTCTACTGGTCGGGATCGTCAATTTTTTACCCTGTAATCATCCTGCATATTTAAAGAAAAAGAAAAAGTTGCCTTAACATGACACCTCAGCATTGCTGATCAAGCACCACCTCCAATTCAGCTACAATTTTAATATGTTGACCGTGCCATGCATGTATCTCTGTCTCTGTCTCTCTGTCTGTCTCTGTCCGTCTGTCTGTCTCTGTCCGTCTGTCTGTCTCTTTCTCTCTCTTTCTTTCTCTCTCTCTCTCTCTCTCTCTCTCTCTCTCTCTCTATATATATATATATATATATATATATATATATATATATATATATGAACGATAATCGGATTGAGATGTGGCAAAAATTTACGCAAAAATGAATCACTACTGGATTTCACTTTGAAAACTTATTCCCCGTTCCAGAATTTATTTTACCCTTCAGGCTAAAATGAAATGTCTGATAGAAAAATACGAACATAAAACATATTCATCATATTAAATAGTTTAATAGATAGATAGATAGATAGATAGATGGATAGATAGATAGATGGATGGATCGATAGATGGATGGATAGATAGATGGATGGATAAATAGATAGATGGATGTAAATCACTCGAGTATTCGTGGCTCCGACACAAACACCGACAATCTTGATTATCATGCAACTCAAACAGAAAGGAGGGGGGTCTGGAATAGAGACGAACTTTCGCCAATGTATTTACAAATGTATAAATGAGTGTGTGTGCATGTTTAAATGTGCGTGCACGTATTTTAACGGGCTTGTATCCTAAGCCACAGATATAGCATATAAGATAACTGAATGCTTGATAATTTACTTACTCTATCCAGAGAGGATTTTGACAACCACAATGAATGAAAAATGCATCCTAATATTCGATCATCTTATCTTGCTTCCTCTCGCTGTTTAATCGTTTTTGTCGGTAATGTTTCTTGCTTAAAAATTGAGAATGGTCCTCAAAGATTTATTTGTCCCTTGAGAATTAAACTTCTTGATGGATTGCATTGATAATCTTGATCACAATTGACAGTAAGCCGATCCTAAAAGCTGAAATAGAATCTGCTCAACAGAATATATATGAATATACATACATACATACATACATACATACATACATATATATGTTTGTGTGTGTGTGTGTGCGTGTTTATGTGTGTGTGTGTGTGAGTGTGTAATCAAAAAAGATACCCAGCCTTTCTTCTCTGTTCATTTGTTTGTTTCTATAACCCTTTGAATTGTTATCATAAATATTGTGCAAAATAACACGAAGACTCAGATTTACATTAGAAAAAATCAACTTATACACAACAATGCACAAAAGATATTTTTTGCCTTCGAGATAAACTTTGTTCTATCTTGGTTGTTAATAACAAAATCCTGCCAACGAAAGGCTTGCGTATTCATTCATGTGCGTTTGACGACATAATATCAACCGAACTGGGAGAATCAGCGGATTAAAACTGAGAACAACGCTGACAATGTTTGGATTTTGCAAAGTCTGTGCCAGTTGAGTTCTACAGATGCACACACAAGGACAAAAAAAAAACCTTCCTAGTGTCTGATTGTCAAGATCTGCCAAGGCACTACGGAACTGAAGTTACGCATCCCTGAACTGTGCCACCATCAGTGACGAGCATCCAACCCACAGTCCATGTATATGTGACGTGTGATTTTTCAAACAGATAAATAATCCAGGACGTAAACATCAGCATTTACTCCAAGCACATGCAGCCCTCTATTAAAAAAAAAACAAGAACCTACATTTATAAACTTCCCTCCTTTCATACACAAAGTTAAACAAGTCATAGGAAACAATTCACCTGCAAAAATAACAAAAACGGCATCAGAGCAGTCCCAAACAGACTGATAACAGAACCTACTAATATACGACCCACAATGATAGCCAACAGCATAAAAGTCACAGACATATCACCACAAACATTTTTTACATGATCAAATACAAAAAGAAGATAACCTCGAGGCTTTTATATAAGCAAATCCATAGTCAGGATGGCCCTAAAGTGTACAGTGGGGAAAAAAAGAACTTTATTACCAATCAACTATTGAATCTACAAACACAGAAGAGCACTCGTACATTATAACAATGATCCTATAACACAGGAGGAAATGCATCGAATTGGCTGTCATTTCCTAAAGAAAGACGATTGTTACTCCAGTTAACATTTTGAAAGACTCATCATCAATCAACACTAATTGTCCATACATTCTATCAGCCCCTTTGCCAAACTTCATTAGACCCAAACTTGCTTTATCTGAGGCCTACATGCATGTTGACTTCATGTATTCAAAACCAAAACTTAGCTAAAAGTATTCAACGTAAATGTCCAGAATCTTATCATAACACCTTCCTTTTTTTCTCAGTTTTTTTTATTCATGTCTCTTTCGTCTGCTTCTTTTCCATCCTCAAATATACTGCTTTTATTTTATTTTTTGTAATCCTGTTGACTATTCTCGTATTCTCTGACATCTCATCACCATTTTTTGTATTTTTCCCTCGCAATGCAGTCTCCCTCTCTTCTCCTTCCTTATTTCGCTTTTTTATACCTATTCCCCCGCCTTTTCTCTGTTTCAATCCAAGGTCATTACATCCTCAGATATTACAACACCTTAACCCAATACACAAATATTTATTCTTCAACAAACATCTTTATTTCTTTCTGGTTACACTCTCAGTCAAGTCAGGTAGAAAAAGGATATTGCAAACGGAGGGCAGAAGTGATAGCTTCACAACACGGCGGCTTTAGTTGCACCGTCAGCTATTACTACAAGTATTTGATTGTGCCAGATCGAGATCCCTCATTTGTTTTTAAACTCTTCATCACTTGACCAACATTATATTAAAAATGACAGCCCCAGTTATAGCAGTATCAAGATAAGCAGATCCATTCTTTAGGAAATCAACAGTAAATTATTGATTGCGGGAAATATGGCCAGGCATCTGAGTACCATCAACCGTTTCTTTTTCCTTATTATTTTACCCTTTTTTATTCTTATGCTACTTTTTCGTTTTTTTTTGTTTTTTTTTTTGGTGTATTCATCTTTGCTATTGTGTTCTTTTTTCTCCGTTTCCTTCTTCCTTGCATGGAAATCACAAAAAAATAGCAGATCATCAAGATATTCACAGAAATGGTCGTTTGCATGAAATATGATAATCGAATTAGCACACCAGTACGATAAAAACTTGGGAAACTCCTGAGAAATTTGATCTTTTTTTTATGTTATATTTTTCTTTTAAATCTCATGATTTGAAGTTTCGGCAAAGCGTCATTAAATTACAATTTGTCTTGACACGTAGTCATCACTGAGTGGATATATGTTTTTGTTTTTTGAGGGAAGTTGAGGCGATTGTTCTCCACATTTTTAATCTTCCGTATCAAAGTGTATATTGATGAAATGTTTGAAATGAGGTACTGTAACTCGAAGGGCAGCAATTCATTTGATAATAATAGAATCTATTGTATCATTCAAAATACTTAAATTATTAATTTAAGACAATTCAATACATATGTTCCTTGACGTTCACTAAACTGGGGTATATTGAAAAGACATCGGTTCTAAGGTTATACATACTTGCAATCAAGTTGTGAGCAACTTTCACCTTTTAAACACTCAATACAATATATATTCTTTTGTCGAGAGTGACTACAGGGCTGTGCATTCTTAGTGAGCTCATCCCTGGCACAAGCCAAAATTGAACTTGAAAGAAAACTCTGAAGAATATCTTGCCCCACACAAAATAGAAAAATGACCATCCTGAAAATCAACATTCATGATCCAGCATTCAACAATTATATGATTACTAGTTTTGATCTGAAAAATTCTAACCAACCTCTCTCTCTTGATATTTTGACTATTTTGAACTGAAATATTTTTTATCAACATTTATGGTTGGCAGTCTCCCATGTGTTCCTGGTCAAACATCAAACTCGTAAACATATTTCAAAACAACGGTAAAGCACGAATAATTCCTAGTTAGGTATGTTTCGTGTTGTACATAAAGAATCAGTGTATAATTACAGCCATAACAAATATTCTAATCGCCAAAAGTCTGGGAAAATTGCTTCCCTTAAATATACAGAAGTAAAGACGTGTGTTTATGTGCGTTTGAATTCGTGAGGTAAGGCTGAATTATCTTTCAAAAGATTTAGAATGGGTTTTTTGGGTTTTTTTTTTTTCTATTTGATAAATCTGTTTGGAGAAGTTGAATAATTTTCCAATGTTATCAAAGTTAAAGAAATACCTAGACCTGACTGAAAAAGTTTGGGAATGTATATAGGTCTTCGTAAATATTTTGAAAGCTGAAACAGCTTTGAATAGTCCACGTAAAATGGACTATAACAGTCCAACAACCGAAACAAACTTTATATACGTATACACCTATTCACTATGATAGCCAAAGATATATACTCTGGACCCTTGCCAGCGCAGTGATAATGTTACAAAACTTATTTTACCCTCTCCTCACCAAACTCAATGTATTGTTTTATATATATATATATATATATATATATATATATATATATATATATATACTGAGTGGATCGATGTTTCTTTCATCAAAATGTTCTTCCTTTAATTTCCGTTCCTCCTTGCTATGAAACATAAAGTATTTGCTTTTCAGACATTTCCTTCCAAAGCAAAACGTCCTTTAAGAATCTGATAAGTTCAGATTGTTACATTTTTTTCTTCTTCTATTTTGTTTCTACTTTTCTCCATTTTTTATATTATTCACTTGAGTTAGTTTTACGACGATTCTGGTTCCTTAACATATATCTTTTAAAAGAA
This sequence comes from Thysanoteuthis rhombus, assembly GCA_963457665.1. Taxonomy (NCBI): domain Eukaryota; kingdom Metazoa; phylum Mollusca; class Cephalopoda; order Oegopsida; family Thysanoteuthidae; genus Thysanoteuthis; species Thysanoteuthis major. The sequence goes on along the minus strand of OY735202.1, from coordinate 4,444,431 downwards.
CTAAACCTATTTTTGAAATAGGAAGCCAAGCGAAAAAATGAATCAAAGCCAGTAGGACGTTAGCGATGAAAAACTGTGTCCGGAAAGAGGAAAGGATATTGGCATGGGGGAAAAAAGAGTACTGATACAAAAAATATGTTTGTGTTCGAATGAAAAATGATTTCATATCTACATGAAACAAACAGGAGGGGTATAGATAAGTAAATAGATGTAATTCAACTTATCGGACTGATATATACATACACACATACATGTATAACATCATATTTACTGCAAACACAAATATATACACTTACTCATGCATCGAACATTACGACACATTTTCTTTTAATTTTCATGAACAAAACTTTACAATCCTTTTGTTTGGGATATCATAGATTTCTTTTTTTTCCTAGTAGTCTAGCCATCTTGATGATCAAAGGCCTATGGCCCAGTTAATGCTTCTGTGTCCATTTTTATTGCGCGTTCAATGCGTTTAGTAGTATTGTATTCTAGTTGTGATAATGATGTCTATCTAATTGCAGAAAAGATAGAAATAAATCTTACCCAACTTCTTCCTTTTCATTATGACAATGGAAACTTTTAAACTCACACTGAAGATATCCCAAGAAGTAAAATATTATCTATCAACTGAGTCGACGGTATATAAGGTCTCATTGAAGTAGATTTAGATCTCAAATACGTATCTAAGCATCTTCCACTTTTCTAAATAGACTAATGTACAGTTTTGGCAAAACAGTTTTCTTTTATCAAAAATATTCTGTTGCGACAGTAGCTGTCATTCCTTCCACATAAAACTAGTCGTAATGTTTGTCTCTTCTCGTTCTCTCTCTCTCTCTCTCTCTCTCTCTCTCTCTCTCTCTCTATATATATATATATATATATATATATATCTATATATATATATATATATATATTTATATATATATATATATATATATATATATATATATATATATATATATATATATATATATATATATATATATGTATGTATAATATAGTTGTACTTGCCAAAGAAGTACAAGGCGATTCTTGTTTCTTTTGAGGTACCATTTATACATCATTGTTTTGAATATTTATTCAGCGATCTCGATGTGTCTGTACGTGTCTGCATGTGTGTGTGTGTGCATACTTTTTTTTTAGTTTTTTATCTTATTTTCTGAGACGACTGTGACATAGACAATAGTATACTGAATATCTGTTTTACAAAAAGACGAGTGAGTATAATGAAATTGAACTGGAGTTTAGTAAGGACTTGTAGGTAGCTGTCTGGACATACCTCCACCACCAAAATCACCACCATCAACACCATCTACATTATCATTCCCACCTATAATGTCTATATCAGTAATAGCAGCCATTTTGGATACTCAATGATTTGCATTCGTTATTAAAATGGTAATTTCTGAAAACCTTGTACGGTAACTAAATCCAAACAATAATGTCCTAGATAGCATGTCATATGTTATTTCTGTTGAGAAAAATGATCTGTTTTCACTGTTAGCAACTTGGAATGACTGTCAGCGGTAACTTACAGAGAATATACACTGGCTCAAATTCCAAATTTATTCGGAATATATTGGCTACGTGTGGTACATTTTATGCTTTTTATCACAAAATGTTTGACAGGCTTGAAATATTCAGTTAAAGGGCTCACTACAATCTCTCACCTTTAACGCTCCCTTATTGAGCTAACTCATCCATTAGAATAGATCACTCTGGTGGATAGGGAATAGTGCATAAGTAAATAAATCACTTTAATTCATCCTTACTATCTGCGTAGATCTGCATGGGACGGAGAAAAACACCTGCCTCTGGGTCTGAAGCGAAGGTTTTGATCCTTCCTCGTGGTACTTGATAGGAAAATGGATAGTCTATAACATTCATGAGGAGTTGTAATACAATGAAACAGCTGCCTGTGGATGATTCAATCATTTAATCATATATATATATATATATATATATATATATATATATATGTATATATATAAGTATCACCAAAAGTACCGTCGGTAGACCCAGAAGTGCTTCAAACATTTCAACTGAATGTACTTGGGATGCGTGGAATCGTCCTGCATTTGAAAGTATTTACAATAAATTCTTTATTAATGATTATTGGATTTAAATCCATTGATACTTCATTCGAGTAAAATAAATTGAATCAACAGGCTAATTCGATTTTTCGTTACCTGCTTTATTATTTCACTTATCATAGACCCCTGCGTTACATTTTGAAACACTTTTGTCTTTTACTAAAAGAAAGCTGTTCACATAGGAAAATGATTTAAGTGTGTCTTGGGGGCAATAAGCAACGTACAGTATAACCATTGGCTACAATGGCAGCGAACTAGTTAGACCAGCATCTTCTAAGCAAAAAACTTCATATTAATATCAGCTTTTAGGGTAAAAAATATTTAGTTCGTCTGATATGTTTAGCTGAAGCAGATCACTTGAATTGCCTTTTATCATCGAAATTTTTTCTCATTTTTCGTTGAAATTACTTCGTAAGTGACATGCATCTAAAATAATTTTCTTTGAAAATGAAAAGTTTGAAAAGTTTGCTCCACGATTCAGTATTATTATTACATCAAACGGGATCGCATTCTATGCACTCATAGTGGTGAGCCACATTTATATGGAACAGAATGATTTCCCATATTCTTATCAATCTTTTACCTCTTATCACGTACACGTAGGTTTTAATATACACATACACACACGTATATACATATATATATATATATAGAGAGAGAGAGAGAGACAGACAGACAGACAGACGGACGGACAGACAGACAGACAGAGACAGACAGAGAGACCGAAAGACAAACAGGCAGACAGACAGAGAGAAACTGGGGAAAGATTCGCACTCACTCAGATACAAACACATCTGCTCCTTATTTAGTGAATTGCCAAAAACACAGCAACATCTACGAATCTCAAACACGTAAACAGCGCACATTTTCCTTTGATTCTCCTGCAAATCTTTTGGAAGAGGTGTTTGGCAGCCATCCAAATGCATCAGAGCATGTTAACGTGATAATAAAGTATTTTGAGGGATAACACTTATTTCTTATTTATTTACTTCACCTCGATATTGTCAAATAACCAAAATTTTATCTGATCACCTCATTTTCACACAACATTCACACACAACGCACACACACACGCGCACAAACTCTCTCCCTCGCACACACATGTGCGCATATATATCTATATCCATCCCCCCTCTCTCTCTCTCTCTCTCTCTATCTATCTCTCTCTTTTTCTCTCTCTCTCTCTCTCTCTCTCTCTCTCTCTCTCTATATATATATATATATATATATATATATATATATATATATATGAAAAAGCTTGAAAATTCTTTGTACTCTATGATGTCAGGAAGTATTTATCAGAATTTTATGGAAACCGTCGTTGATTTTGTTGGGGTCAGTGATTATGCACGGTGATTATTCTTTCATCCAGGCTTTAGAAAGTAGGATCAATGGACCAGTTCTTAACTATGAGAAGGATTTTTTTTTTCAATTTCAATTCAAACTTCAGGAAATTAAGTTCTGATATAAAGATATATTTCAGGATTTTGAGGGAAGTTTTATTTACAATGCAGTTATAATGCAAGACCTTAGTTGGTATTCGTCACATGAAAACTGTGAAAGTGGATTCCTTAATGATGATGCAAATATTGCTGTGTCCATATAAAAGTGAGTACTGATTTTGTTCATCTTTCCTTTTGTATGCTTTCAATTTATTAGATTATCGTTCCTTTTGAGGATTTCTTAAGTCTGAGAAAGAAATCCTATAAAGGTTCTATAAGAGGGAGTTCTATTTACAGTCATCATAGGTGAGCATGGGTGCGGATTTTTTTTTTCTTCTCGGGGCTCAAGCCAGTTCGTCTGAGGTTGTGCACTGGCCTGAGTGGATCTGCATTGAACGAACGATGGTCAGATCACAGAGGGAAAGCAATAGCATTTTCGAAATCGCCACTGTACCTACAATCCATTTTATGGTCAAACTTCGCAAGAAAAATACACTGTCAATCCCCTGGGAGACTGTGATCGCACTCACACACAAAGGGACAGCACCAACGCAACAAGCTTTAGTAACTTTGTAAATAGAAGTAGATTCAGAATCCAATGAAGAAGGACATTTGATATAAAAGACAGAAATCTTACTTTCGGCAATGGCACATTAGTGAGCTTCAAAATACCCCCTTGTATCTAGCATTCTTAATGTATCATTCCTTTGATTTTTTTCAAACAGGCTGTATGAAACATAGAAAAACCAGCGGACTCAGTGGCTGACTGAATAATCCCATGGAAAAATGTAAATCCACACCTATGCAGAAATGTCTACTGTAAGTGGTAGCAAAGTTACATCAATGTTGAGCAACCGGTTATAAAATTATTTAAAATAGCCGGTTATTTTCCTGACAAAATTTGAACATCATTCAAACTCTGTCACGACAAAAAATGATTGAAGTCATATAAGTCCGAAAATTTTCTTCTCAATGTTTCTATCTTTTCAATGAACAACTACTGTTAATTCGTTGCCAAAAGCTGTTTATTTTCTGAATTCCCTTTCCGATCATCAACCATTGAAAAACTATTTAACGATTACTTTATCTCCTCATTGATAACGTCATATCTCTGTTTTCATTCTTTATGTCTCCTCCCTTTTTTTCTGTTTTCTGGAATTCCCGTCGTGTATATCTTTCATTTCATGATAAGCTTTCACAGGAAGAAAATATTGTTCATTACTTTGATTGTATCCATGCAATCGCTGTGGCTCTCAATTTCAAATAACTTCATCGTGGATAATTAGTATCATTAATCATATTTTCTGTGGTGATATTTAATTAAAAGTCGATAGATACAAGGCAACTCTCTAGTAGTCATGGTGATAACATCCTGCTAGACTTTAATTTTGTTTTCGCCATTTATCATCATTTTTTCCTGTTAGCACTGCTTATGATCGACAGTATCATGTGTAAGGGAGTTACATGAAAAAATTAGCGCTCCAATAACATATACGTTTATTGTACGTTTTTTTTTTCTCTCCGTCTGGATTATGTAAGTAAAATGAGTAACACATTCTGATGATTAAAAAAAAAATCCCACCTGCAATTTCAGATGATTGAGTCTCCTATTTCAACGATTCCAATCACTTTTTAGTAAAACATAATGCGAAGATGGTTTAACGTAAACATTTATTTATATCTGCTTTTATTAAACTTGAAAAGAGAGAATTTGCAGAAACCGTCTGAACTCCACAGATTTTCTTTTGGCACTACCCCCATCGCACTGATAACAGCAGGTGCAATTGTCACTTTCCTATTCCACGTTTCTTTTTCAGTCTCCACTTATCATTTCGAAATATTTTTGAATTTTTTTCCCATATACTGATAAGTTTTGGTTTATGCATTTTATCATCGGTGCAAATAATCATATCCTATTTTTGTCACTTCTCAGCGTATCACCATTCCTCCCCAGTCATGTCTACATTTGTTTTTTTTCCCTGGTTGCTCATCCGTATTCAGTTTAGATGATTAATTTCATCCCTGGTCTGGTGCAAGCGATATTCATATTCAAGCAGTCCAAGTTTCCCTGCCCACCGAAAGTTGGAAATCTCAATAATAATAATAATAATAATAATAATAATAATTTGGAAATCTCAATAATAATAATAATAATAATAATAATAATAATAATAACTTTCCGCACCGAAACGGTGTAAAACAAAGAAGCAATCACTATTTATACATTGGAATTTCTTGAGTGTTCCAAGATCACAAAATAGTGGAAGATTTGTGCTCTCTGGTTCGTCAGTAAAAAATTAGGACGTTTAATATGAGAGCAAGGAAGGATAGGTGACTTAAAAGAATGTCTTGTGATGCGATAAAAAAGTAAAGGAAAGGAGAGGGGAAAAGTGAGTAGAGCAGTTGAATAAGAGAGAGAGAAACGAAAGTTAAATAGTTTACTGATGAAATGAGTGAATTTCGGATGAGAAACTAATCTTTCATCTCATGACGGATAAAATGATGGATAGGAAACGAAAATCAAAACTAGATGAACGATAGAATGAGAGAAAGCGGACAGAGAGTTCCAGAAGAGTGAAAGGATGTTCAGCTTATATCATACATACATTTACGTGTCCATAATAAAAGTTTGGTGGTTATTGATATATATTGACTCGCAGCAAGTCACATCAATAGCCTTAGTACACTGCGAAGTGTTCCAGTGGTTCTTAAGAGTATTGTGGTCTATATTGTAGTGATTTCTCTCAATATTTCTGTTTCTCCTTCACCTTTTTATGAAATCAATGCACTCAAAAGAGGATGCGTACTACATAGAAAGAATGATTGTGGAATGTCATAAAATGTGGATATATTGACTAAAAAAAAAAAAAAGAAACTTTTGGGAACTTCTCTAGTTGTGGATAATTCGGATTGAGGAATACGTAGCGAGAGGATGTTGGAGATGGAGGATTTTTGTTTCCTCGGAGTATGATGGTAGCGGCTGCTTCATTGTGGAATTGGAAGAAAAAAAAAGAAGTGAGCGAAGAAGACTTCTGCAAAGTATGAACTTATTCGTGGGGAAGAATTAAAGTGAGAAGAATACATACAAGGATTTCGATGGACAATTAAGACAAACATATAAGGACATACATTAAAATGACAAATGAAAATGAAAAACATGAGAATAACGTAAATCTGTTTGATCACGTGAAGAGATGAGAACAGATAGTGAAAGGTGAGAGCTTTTTTGTCGTTAATAGTACTTGCGTCGGAGTCTAAGAAAAGGTATCTGAACTGTTTTCGAATCCGTATAGCATGGATCGTACCGAAGGATGCTCATAAACCGGGTTCAAATGTCAAACTGTCAAGTGTTTGTGCACTTTAGGGCTAATCTCTGACGTTGATAGACACTCGATAGAAAGACCATGGCAGCCTGAACACGGAGATTTATCCATGACAGATAGAACACGGAGTTTTATCCATGGATTTTTCTCAAAGTAAAGAATTTTAAGGAAGATAATCACAACTAGCGGATTGTAAGGAGCATTGCCATTCCATTCACGAGATTGAGAGGTGTATACGCGTTTGGTACAAGTGGTGAAAACATGGAGGCGTAGCTGCGTAGCTGTGGGTATGCGTGGTGCCTTGACATCGGAGATGTGAAATGGGCAAAGTTAGTGTAGAGATACGTCACGGTGGAAAAATTGTTAAGATCAGATCGTCCAAGAAAGGGAAGACAGGGAAAGACTTGCAAACAACAAGTGCCGGGTCAAAAAGCGTAACAAGCTAGGGATGCTGGCGGAAGTGATCATTGGACCATATGCGTCAAGGGCTTTTAAAGGGGTTGTCGAGGGAATTGACGTTTTTGATATCTAGCTAAAAGAAGGGTTTCGTATTTGATTCCTAACTTAAAGAATAAGGGGTGCAGCAAAACGATCTTTTATTCCGTTTTGGATTTTACCTTCTCTATGTCTTTAGTTAGAGGATTTTTCCTAATAATTATTTTGGTAATAAAAGGAATTGATCCATTGAGTGAATATCAACAGCAACCGTGAGTCACTATTCAGGCAACCAAACTGTTCAACCACTTTTAAAACATTTGAATAGATAGATAAACTATAATCGTCCATCGTGCAACAACCTAATTTATTCTTATGCTAAGCATAATCTGCCATAATATGTCACATGTTATATCATTCATCTACAAGAAGATTCTTCATAAAAAAAAATAAGTGAATATCTTAAAAGAAAAGTGCTTTTTCTATATTCCTTTCAAGTATGTGATCAAAATCTCCCGGAAAAAAGATATCATCCAGTGCAAAATGAACTGCTGTAAGAGAATCCAATCTTACTTCCTGGAAAGACAATGAAAAAAAATTCAACTTTAAAGTTAAACACGAAATTCAAAATCAATAATATAATAAATTAAAATTCAAGGCAAAAAAAACATGAAATTGAATGAAAACAGAATTTCCAAAATCCTAACATACCCTGTGTTTCTTATGCAAGTGGAAGTGAATGTCTTGGCTTCAAAGTTGGATTGAAATTCACAATGTACGTCGGATTTAACAGTAGACCCTGAATCATTCTTTCATTTTTCAATGATTTTCTAATTTTGATATCTTGACTGTATTAGTTTTGAGCTATTCTAAGGCCTGAAAGCTTCCCAGGGGGTATAAAATACCAGCCTTTCTCTCTTTCAATGACCGGAATATATAGTGACCAAGAACAATGATTGCCGATACGTAATTATATGAGATGGAGATAAAGTATCATCCAAATTTTGTAGTTACGTCACAATTAATGTTGCCATCGGCCAATATCCGTGTGATCGAACACTTGTCCATTTTATAATTTCTATTATAAATTCATATCTCATGAGGATGTCAACCAATTTTCATAGGATTTGAAATTATTCCTTGATTTATTTATGAGACCTCTGTCATTCTTTAAACAACATTTTTCAAAAGTTACACTGTTTTAGTTGGTTTTAATCCCTGATGTCTTGATAGAATCGAAAAATGAAAAACGGAAATTATTTTGGGTGGAACTGCATTACAAGGGAAACCAAATCTTTACCTGAAACTCCTTTGTTGCTCGTGCTATCCAAATTATAATATATATATATCGGGGAAAGAAGAACAATTGAGTCATAAATATATAAGAAATGATGAACTATGTTTTAATACATCAATACATAAATTATCTGGATTTAAAAGCGAAGTTGAATCAACAACTATTTTCGCATGGCTAATTCGTCTGACGGTATTCATAATGCTGCACACGAAGCAAGGAGATACTATTCTGTCAGATACGATAGTAGCTTGATAAGCAAATCTATACTGTTTAATTCCTATACTGTCTGTTTGTAGCCATCTGCGATTCATTTCTGGGTATTTCCCATTCATTTTTTTTTTTATATTCAGTATCTTTGTTCTTTACAACCATTTTATGATAACATTGCCCAGATAGTCGTAGGCACAGCTGTGGGGGTTTCTTTTGTCGGGGTTGGGCTCACCAACTATACTAAACCCAGCTGTGGTTCTGGGTTAGTAAAAGAAGGCAACAAAACGGAATATCGTTTGTATGTTTTATATAGAATATTGATTATCAATATCTCTGGAGACGGGAAATGCCTATTCGCAGTTGAAAAGAGAGGGGGCAGATTATTATCTAAGTCAAAATGATGACTGGTCTCTCATATCACGAACGGTAGTCTACTGAATGGTAGCAGCGGTTGACGGTTACTAACGGCGGACGGCTGACACGAGAGAGAGCTGGCCACGAGTCTCTACTCCAAATCCAAATTTTACTCTGCTTGCTTGTTACGAAAATTCTCTTATTTAAGCACTTGGTATCGACACTGTATCTCTTGTAACCGACTTCCCTTATCTCTCCCTCTCCTGCCATCTCGACCTTTCCGGAAAAACCCGAAACATTGACGCAGGTCTTTTCAATATCATAAATTAGTCTCCCCCTCTCCCAAAGACTCTGCAAATAACTTTTCTTTCATAAGCTTTCACTCTCTCTCTGTAGACCCCAAATACTGACCCTTATATCTGGCTTTGTTTTCAAACCCAGTATTTGACAGATGGCACTAGATTGAAGAAGTACTGATAACTCAACTTCCCATGACATGGTCATCGAATCGGGAACAAAACCTTTTTCCCAAAAGCATTTGTTTTTGCAACCCAAGCCTTGACAGATGACACCAGATTGAAGAAGCACAGGTGACCCAACTTCCTATGACATCTCGAAAAACACATTATCCCCTTTAACACAGATAACTCCTTTTGTAATAACAATAGTAATTACTGGTAATAATCATAGTAATTTTTAGTAACAGCCATAGTAATTTTCGTAATTTCCAGGACACGGGGGACTCCTGGCCCCTTAGTGTCACACAGCCGCTTACAGACAAGATACAGAGTTTTTTAGTTTTCAAAAGGGATCCTGCATCATATAACCCACAAAAAGAGAACACAATAATTAAATAATTCCACTTTTGAGGAGAAGAAACACGGCAAAAAAAACTATGAGGCCTAAAGATACATAGGAAAGGTTCGTTGGGTGGAGAGAAGGAGACAGAAAAAGAGAGAGGGAGAGAGAGAGAGAAAGTGAAAGTGAGTGCTGAAAGAGAAAACGTGTGTACACAAATTTGTTCCAACAATGAACCGTATGATTCTGTTGAATTGCTTGCTGTGACACTGGCACCTCTACTGCAGTGTTAAAATGTTGCCGAAGGAAACACCACCGAATAATCATCCGAAAAGTGCACTATTCTCGGTTAATGATTTCGGTATTTTTATTGTACGATCTTCAAAAAGCTGGACTGGGAGAATAGAGGAATCAGAATAACCAGTGAATATCTGAATAACCTCAGATTTGCTGCCTGCATCGTCCTTTTCACAGAAAACTTACATGACCTCTAACCAATGCAGCATGAACTAAACCAAGGAAGCAAGGAAGTGGGCCTATAGAGTTAAATAAAATTCATGGGAAAAAACACATCGAGAATGAGAACACATCCGTCGAAATTGGCGAAGCAAAACTTGGGACAAAGACTACTACATCTACCCAGGGCTGCAGACCTCTTTGAAACTCCAAAAAGAAGAAACCAAGCGAATAATTACTCTAACATAGTAAGCTTTCGGTTGAGCAAGCTCATCGTTAAAAAACAAAATGATCCCAATGATCCAAAAAAGAAGAGTATACAACTAATATATGATCCCAATAGTCGCTTATGGAGCTGAAATATAGAACTTAACCGAGGGACTAACCCTCAAACTGAGAAGCATGCAACGTTCGCACAAAAGAGTCATGCTCACCCTCACTTTTTTCCTGGCCTTTGATGGGTTGTTCCTATTTTCCCCACATAGAAACCTGACCTTGAGTCAGATTTTGATCTATTAGGAGAGTGGATAAATAGCCCTCCCAATTTTTCTGGCCTTTTTGGCCTATTTTAAAGTGTAATATCTGTCTCAGGGCAGTGACCTAGGGGCCGATACTTACATTGCCCGTCCAATGGTCTGGAGATTTTGTTGTGGTTGGCATCAAAGACCAAGTACACCGGTGCAATGCATTAGCTAATGAGGTTACTGCGTCGTGACTGCAGTTGCTTATGTTGCTCAGCAAATGTCGCTTTGGCTAGAGCTATTCTTGATAAGTGTCTCCTATATTCCCCACCTAAAGCCCTGACGTCATGTCGCATTTTGCTCTGGTCGGAGAGTGAATAAATACACCTTGCTTTTTTCTTGCTTTTCAGCAAAGTTCAAAGTGTAGTATCTGTTCTATGCCAGATACCAGTACTGACATTTGCCTGTCGAATATTTTGAAGATTCGGTTGTGGTTATCATCAAAACCAAACTGCGCCGGTGCAATGCGTCAGTCACTGAGGTTGTACCGATGCTGCTCAGTATTACGCTCACTGGGAGCCATTGGACTGGTCCTCTGGCTCTGCCAGCTGCAGGGGATCTGTTGCCCCAGGGCAGCACAGTCTCAATGCACTTAAGGGGACAGGTCGGGTTGGTCCAGACGTTTTTGACACTGCAGTTATTTTAGCAACCATGGTTGCTTAGCAACCAAAATGGCGTTGTCTTGGGCTATTTTTGATGGTTTTTCTTTCCCAACACAAACCCCTGACCTTGTGTCGGATTTTGTTCAGGTGGGAGAGTGAATGAAGAGATGCTCAACCATACCTAGAGATCATACGACAGCCCCGTATATCAGGGAGGAACCGGGAGTTCAAGACATCATATGATCTACAAGAAAACTTAACAGATGGACATCATGACTAACAACATGGATCCCTACAGATTACATGCAAAACCGAAGTCTGCAGAATGCAAGATTGAGAGATGAACAAGTCAAATTCAGAAAACACTGGCTTTGCACCACCCATGATAGAGATTGTGGTGAATACTGCGTAGTTCATGTCCAACGACGGACAATTAAGGACTAATGAGGATAATGATTAAAAACCTATCCAAAATATATACTATGTTGACATTCCCTTGGATTATTTTCCGTACTTGAACATATTCATATAGAAGAATGTACGTTAATTTGGCATTAAGAAACAAATCAAGATGAGGAAAAGCTATACTCAAATATGCATTGTTTTGTATTAAATTTCTGAACAAAAATTTCATTCCATTGAGCTCGCATGATGTGATCCTTTATATCATTACCAGAAGTGTGGTTAGGTATCTAACTAACCAGTTAAAGCCCTGCTCTCACATACGCACACGTTTGTGTTAGGGGTATGCATGATGACACTTCATCAAAAATGGAGTAAATTACGATTATAATATTCTATGCTATGAGAGAGAGGAAACAATTTCTCAATTCTTGTTTATTGTCCTGCTCCCGGGCTTCCCGCTTGTGGTTAGCATCTAACTTCTTACATCATGTATACATCAGAGTTTATAGGTTTATATGTAGTAAAACGCCTTGGTTGATCGAAGACTGATATATAGATATTAACAGAGGGATAGAGAGACTTAAATAGATTTGAACTGATAATGATTGTAAACAGACTGATATATATATATATATATATATACATATATATATATATATATATATATATATATATATATATATATATATGTATATATATATATATATATATATATACACACACACATATATATATATATATGTATATATATGTGTGTGTGTGTGTGTGTGTGTATGAACAGAGATTGATAGATCGATATGAACAGACTGGGATCAGATACATACACACATACATAGCTATACAGTAGATATAAACAGACCGGAATAAATTGATAGATACGTGCATACAACACACATACATAGACATCGGCACAAAAATGTGGAACATCACTGAGACTCGTACTCACTTCTAAAAATGTCCCAGCGACAGCATTCTCTCTCGATGACAAAGTCATGCTCTTCACATGAGCGTGAGTTGTAGTGCTTGTTACGAGTGTTTTGTAAATGCGTGTTGAATAGTAAGGTAGAATGAGTGAATGTGTGTCTGGTGTATGGTTGGTGGTGGGTATGAATATAAATTGATATTTAAAAAAAGCACACATAAGTGCCTGTTTATATGGTTGAAACTTTGCATGTGTGTCTCTCTCTCCCCCTCTCTCCCTTTATATATATATATATATATATATATATATATATATATATATATATATATATATATATATATATATATATATAAGTGTGTGTTTGTGTGCACGCATGTGTATGCGTGTCTAAAAGTTTGTCATACATTCTTTATTTTCTTCTACTACAAGGAGAATAGCTGGTACAATTATCCTCTTCTGACTATAAACACATGGAGGGGAAGAGAGAAAATCTGTTTCGGTTTTAGTTCTTTTTTTTTTTTTTTTTCAATTTTTTGAATATTGAGAAAATGGTGCAAAAAAACACTTTGAACCCCCCTAAAAAAAACAGAAAACAAACAAAATATAAAGATTCGTTTGATATATCCGATTTCCATCATCAAACAGTCTGCTGTTTTTTTGTTGTTTTTTTTTTTTTATCAGGGTCCAGTTTTTTATATTAATACAGAGGATTCAAAAGGAGCTGGGTATGATAAGGTAGTAGATTATTGATGATAAATATTTTCTCTTAATATAAAAGGCATGTATCCATGTCTTTTTCAGATTATTAGTCTCTGCTGGTAAACAGTTTGGGAGATAAGCAAAACTGGATTCTAACCTTTAAAGACAGACATGACAAGAGAGACTACATGTATGCTTTCTTAGCCGAGTCGCAGTATTGATTCCACAAATCAGCTGATTAGTTTAGTGTTAATTGAAATTGGAGAAAGGAAGGTATCATAAGTTGTAACAAATTGGAACAACCATTACCGTTTCAAGCTGGCACCTTTGGCTTCAGAAACTAGCTAGATTATCCAATTTGCTGGACCATCAATTGTCCTGTAATGGTAATCCAATAATAAAAAACTCTGACATCTCATAATTTTAGAACATTATGAACATCAAAAGCTTAAATTAAGACAACATTCGGTATGAATAGAAAGATTAAACACCATGCTTTAATATAAATACAGCAATTTAATAATATAAATAGAGCAAATAAGAATATCGTACATCCCTAAAAAGCAATAGAATGAGACTGAATAAACCCCTTCCATGGAGCAAATCTCGGTGAGAGATATGAAGATTATTGGAAGCCAAGTTCAGCTAATCATCGTGCAGGCATCACTTGAATGTAGATACAGCCAAAGAGTTGTCAATTATAACATTCAACCGTCCTAAAAAGACACAATCACTGGTTTAGAATCAAACATTCTTTTCACTCCCCTACTGCCATCTCCAGGGTACAAATCCCAAACTTTCCTGCTATTTTATGCATAGCATAGGGGAAGATATAATTCTTCTTTTCTCAAGGAGAGGGGACAAAATGAACATAAAGAGCCTCGACTCGATCCGAACATTCCGTTGCCTCCGCTTTATTGATTATTCACGTTTATAATATTTCTGACGAGGGCGAGGAGATATGCAAAGGGGTGACTTTGTAGATAGAACGCTTTGGACAAAATGAGATTGATGGACAGAAACACAGATGGATAAATAGATATTAAAAAAGATATATTATTGAAAGCGTCACTGTAAATAGCCCTTCACTTCCACCCACTATTTTTTTCCATTCCTTTCCGTGTCTTGCTCTTCCTCAATTTTCTTTTCCACACACTTATTTTAATTCTCGTTCTTTCAACATCTTGTTTTCGTTCTTTGTTTTTGTTCCCTTGTTGTTTTTATTGGGTTTTTTACTGTAATTTTTTTATTTCTTCTATAACTTCTGACCTGCTGATTTATTGCATGCTGTATTTATTCCTAACCGAACATCAACTCATCATCCTATTCCATTGTTTTACTGTTCACCCCAGGAATTGCATCAGAATAATATGTTTTATTTCATAGAGCACCTGCCGTATTTCACATCAGCTACTGAAGCCATCATTTTGTTGAGATCAGAAACGGAACTCGAGGTGGTGTCTTTGGGGGATTTTGTCTCAGATGAATGTTTACAACTGAACAATTCCTTCCCAAGAGTAGGTGTCTAATTACCTGCAATATTGCATTTATTTTGTCTTCTTATTCAAAACAAGAAGCGATCTTTGCGTGATATGATTGTTGATATGAACCTCGAATTCTGAAGATAATACAGCTATCATCAGGCTCAAGAGAAATGTACCCTAATAATCTTTATAAGCCACTGTGCTTCAGCATCTGAGCTTGTGCAAAATGATTCCCTTGGATAACTATGTGCTTATTAAATGGTAGTGCAAATGAGGAGTTGAAGTTGTTTCAAATAATTTTGTCATGACTTACTCCTGACAGCTCATAGAATTGTAAGGGATTTTTCAATATAAGTATATTCTACGAAGTCAGGTATTTGATTAAGACGTGTTCTATAGTTTTCGATACCATGCAGATTTCCCTCCGAATGAAACAGATTATAAACATAACATATAGAAAAGCAATGAAAAATTTCAGAAAGGGAAACTCAGGAATGATAGAGCTTCTAGATAAGATTGAAATAATTGGTGAACTTGAACGCATTTTGCATATAAGAATAATTGGCCAGAAGATGAAAGTGACCTCAAAAAGTAAGTGTAAGGATGAAATGAATGTATGAATTGCTTGGAGGTTCAAGCCAATGATTCCCAAAATGATTATGGAAAATGATTTCCCCCGATAAAATATTTTTCAAAGTCCCTCATCAAATGATATCGACTCAACCAAATTCAAAATTCAATTCAAAAGAAGAGTGTGTTTGTGTAAAACTGTTTTTCAATTTTGTGTCTTTATTAGTAAACAGGAAAATATCCTTTAGTAATAAGATGGTGGATAGGGAGATATCCTCTGTAATCTTCAGAACTGAGAGTCCACAAAAGTCTGTTTAGAGAAATAGAATAGTGAGAATGAGCCGAATCAAACTTCAGCTCTTCTGATAATCGAGAAAATTTCAAGACATCTCGAAATCAGGGGATGCATTCCTTACTCCTGAGGGCTTTGGAATTAACTACTCTTAAAAGGGTAGCATCCAGCCATTCCCAATTTCCCCATTTACGTCTCAAATCAATGATGAAATCGTAGATCCTGTGGCGAGTAAAGGAATATTTGAATAAAGAAAATGCATTATTTCAGTGATTTGTTTTCACTTTTTTGCCAATCACTCCCTTTCTCCTCCACTATCTCCCCTTTCTGTCTCTCCCCCCTCTCTCTCTTTCTATCTATCTACCTATCTATCCATCTATCTATCTATATATATTTATATATATATATATATATATATATATATGTATATATATATATATATATATATGTATATATATATATGTATATATATGTATATATATATATGTATATATATATATATATATATATATATATATATATATGTATATATATATGTATATATATATATATATATATATATATATATATATATATATATATATATATATATATATATATATATAGGGTGCATGTTTGTTTGATGTGTTGATGATACTAACTTTGACGATGTTGAAAATGAAATAATTGAGGAAAATGTCTCATATCCTAGGTATGGCTTTTTTTTTTTTTTAATTATTTGTGCGAAGGTCTCTGAATGTTTTATATATATATATATATATATATATATACATGTATATATATATATGTGTGTGTGTGTGTGTGTGTATATATGTGAATATACATATATATATATATATATATATATATATATATTGCTCTCTCAAGTTCAACTTTACATGAAAAACATGAAATTTACCACTGTTGTTCTGCATCGTGAAAGTGCTTCCTAAATACACTGATGAAAGACAAGGAAATCTGTCCAACATATTTTTATGACAATTATTCATTTTTGATATAGCTTACTTTTCTCATATCGCTTGAATCCACATTGTTGAATCTTTGTTGCTGTATCAGAGGGGAAGTATGAAACAGATTTGTAGTAAGGATCCCGTGAGTATATATATATATATATATATATATATATATATATATATATATATATATATATATATATATATATAAATATATATATACATATATATATATATATATATATATATATTTATATATATATATGTATGTGTGTATGTGTGTGTGTGTATATATATATATATATATATATATATATAGAGAGAGAGAGAGAGAGAGAGAGAGTTGGAGAGAAAAGGGAAACAAAGAAGAAGGGGGAGATAGAGCAAGAGAAAGAAAGGGGGATCAAGAAATATACATCGAGAGAGGGAGAGAGAGGGAGGGAAGAGAGATTACCTTTTTTCTGCTTTGTTCATTGTTTGAAGACGCTATGTTTTACCTGTTGTTTTTCAGTAATTGAAAGAAAACGAGGAATAAATTACCAACTTTCTGTCTCTTTTGCACCCTCACTCTCTTTCTCACACACACACACGCACACACAGACACACTCACACACAGACACACTCATACACACACATATATATATATATATATATATATATATATATATATATATATATATATATAAATACTCTGAATGAGATATTCTTAAAAAGTAAAAATAGAAAAGGGAAAAAGTAATAAAACCATCAGTGTAAAAATGATTCAGCTATAAAATTCGAGAGATGAACTTGTAGCAGAGAGTGAAATAAATTCATATTATCTGTAGTTCAAATTCCTGTTGTATTACGATCAAAACATTTGATCGATTAAATGAACCGTCTATATCTTGAGTTAATCAGTCCTCTTACTGTAAAATGCGAAGACCATCCCCTTGAAGACATTCTACTTCTTGCATACTACATACAGATCTTTGGTAGAGAGGTTTAATTCATAAGATAAAAATCCTTAGAGATAATTTGATACTACATGATTAGTATTTTGCAGCATTCATCCGAAATACGACTCTATTTATCAATCGAAATCTTTACATCGTACGCCAGCCTCATTCGAGTTTCTGCTCCGATTAAGTGTTAACTATGCAGTTTCCAAATATAAGTGGACGTTTATAAAACGAAACAGTTATGAACCAGCATTGAATTTCATAGATATTGCTTGCAAATCATAAAATAGAAAGTGCAATTAGCAACTTTTTGTAATATGCTTTTTTCTTTTTAAATGCCAATGTTAAATTTAGGGAAAATGAATTTTGTCAAGAATATGTTTGCATTCTTCTTCAAATACGCTGTTTCCACATGTTAAAGATAAGGAATCACACTGATCATTTCTCAACCCAAGGTAGAGAACAAACAAGTATCAGCTTTCACACGAAGATAGTGTAACCGAGGTAAATCTTGAGGGGTTCTAACACTGAGAATAAATTCCTTTTTCACCAAAGGAACTGGCCAAGATGTCATAGTCCCAGAACACAATCACTTGATTGGAAATTTCTCTCATGATTAAATCGAATTGAAACAATTGGAACAATTGATGAGTTTAGACTTGCTTCGATAAAGATTTAGTTAAAGACATTGTCTCTGCCTTTTAGCAGTAAGGTGACGAGGAAGAGTCACTGATATTAGATGTTAGAAGCTGCATTGATTCTTTCAAACTTTGGGCGCGTGAAAGAAAGAAACACTAAGACAAACTTGTTGAAAAAGATTGACAGAAAACCTGAGAGAAAAAAGAGAGGGGAGAATAAAAAGGATAAGTGAGAGGGGGAAACAGAGGAAAACAGGGAAGGGAGGGAAGGGCACGGGGACAAAGGTAGGCACAGAGATAGAAAGGGATTGGGAAATAGTAGGCGTGTTCAGCTTCTAGCTTTTAAGTTGATCCAAAATACTAGATTGGTTAACGACGCTTGAGTAGAATAGATCCACACAAAACACCACCTTTATCTCTCATGAGGGGTCTTTGACATTTGATCACTTGTCAATATATGCGATTACTTCTCATTGAGACAATAATGATTACCTCAAGCGAGTAATTTGTCACCCTTACTAAGTTGTTTTATTCGAAATATACTAAAAGCTGCCTTCAGTGGCAATCAAATCTTCAAATTTCAGAAGATGTCGATCCAATCCAGAATTCGACCAATACAGTGGACTGGTACTTTGCCTTTAAAGAAAATATAAGATATCTTCAAAAGTTGATGTTAGTTTAACTTGAAAACAACACAGTATTTAAAATAAAACATAAGAAACTGAGTAATCATATATACTGTTGATAATGATTTAAAAAATAAAACAGTCACATCAATTTATTCATATGACTGATTTCCCTTAAAGACTCAAAACAGTTACATGCTGAACAACTGAAATACCTACAAATAGTACGAAGAAGATGCAACAAGGAATTCAATTCATTTCATCAAAAGATATTTACGAATTGATGACTAAAGTGACAGAAAGTTTTTCAATGTTTAATATTCAATCTCACATCGTTGACTTGCAGTTTGATCATCGTTCCTATCCAAGGAAAAACAAGTCCTGTTTCCTTTTCTTAGGCCTCAATTAGTCTTCAATACTTGTTTTATATTTAGTCAACGTGTAGTTAGTTGAATGTCATTGGTCTTTTCATGCTCGTACTTTTTCTTAATACTCAAGGTTTATTCAGCCGATAATGATCTATAACGGTTAGAAGTTCTAAACTATCTTTCTTTTTGTTGCCAAAGCGAAGAACTAAATGATTATTTAGAGCTGGTTTAACAGATACCTATAATTGATTTAACATATTCCAGTAGCCAAATAATTACTGTTGATATGTGTTGATGCTCTTCAGTATTTCATTTTACGAAAAACGTTTTTGGAGGTGTCCATACCTTTTTACGTCCGTCAGTCGGTCCTTACAATGTTACCTTAGCTCTTTTTTCAGATTTATTTGACACTTAACAGAAAGATGTTCTTTGATTAGATATTTTTTCTTCAGAAAAAAAATATCATTCCGGGTCAAGTTATCTGAGAATAACAGAACTTGATCTCATGCTTTAAAGATGATTTAGATCTTTTTTTGCTGTTAGATTTTCTTGACTATGGGTAGAAAGGTGTAAGTTGATAAGATATTTTTTAAATACAAGAATATTCTACTCAAGATCTCATGAACAGGTAATAATTGTTTTAAAATCAGTTTTCTCAGCAGATTTTTGTACGATTTACTGATAGGGACGAGTTGCTCAATAAGATATTATCACTATATAAATAAGCTGATTAACATATTGTGTGGAGAGAAAAATGATTCGTTTTTTCCCTTCGGTAATTCGGGATATATATATATATATATATATATATATATATATATATATATATATATATATATATATATATATATATATATATACACACACACACATATATATATATATACATATATACACACATATGTATATATATATATATGTGTGTGTTCGTGTGTGTGTGCATATGTGTATGTGTGTGTGTGTGTATGTATGTATAGTTTAAAACGTTTTGCAGCTTCAAGCATTAAAAATGTAATGATAAAAATTTTTTACAAAAAATTATTTCACTTCAGTCAATTATCTTCCAGAATCAGATAATGTAATCTAAACAATATTGACTATATCATTGTATAGTAATTTTTATTGCCCCTTGTTTTCTTATCATATATATTGATATAAAACATGCTATAATTAATACTACATAAATTTGTAGGAAACTAGAATTTAATATCTATATAAAAGATTTAATTAGCATACGTAGCTATTTTTGAATTTGCATCAGACAGAACTTTTTTCTCTCCTCTCATCATCTTTTGCTTTCTTTGACTTGCTCTATATTGGGAATCCAATTATTTGAAGATAGCAGCAGAATTTCCGACAGTCTCATCTTGAACTCTCATAACTAAACTGAAAAGATTATACTCAAATTGTGTTTCTAAAAACAGTCCAATCCGTTGGATCTGAAGTAGATTCTTTTCCGGAAAACCCAATAGAATTGAACTGTGTATGCATGGCAGCTCTAATTAGTAGAATATACGAGGCCAACAATCGTACATGACATATGATTGTTGAGTTGTATGAGCCTCTTCCGTGCTATTTTTGCATCAAGCCAATCAGAAGTGGTGATAAGCAAAATGACTAAAACATTTTAAAGGTATTATTTGTCAGAGAAGTTGGGTATTCATTTACGCTGAACGACGATATTATCGGTTTGCACGAATTTTCCTCACCTTTAGTTATTCATGTATTATACTATTAATTAGGTTGTTATTTCATTTCATTGATTTTAATTGAAATTGAAAAGCTCATTAGATTGGGAGACGGCTCCCTTCAAAGCCAAATAAACGATCTTGAGCTTTGATAACACGACTGAAGAGATTCATCAGTGGTTTTTTTCCCTTTGAACGAAGTCCTGTGAATCTTTTCCCGTGAGCTTGAATGTAGTGAACTGTGTAGACATAAGTGGTGTAGCTAGAAGAAATATTCGTAGCAAATAATGACTTTTGTTCATTTTTTAACAATGTTTGCTTCAGGCCTATATTTGATATTAGTCGACACAATCACCGAAGATTGAATGAAGATTTCAGGTATAATTAGCTTTATTTTTTCATCTTTTTCATTTTCAGGTCAAAGGAAATAGTCTTAATAAAAAGTCGATAGGGTCACATATAATTTTTTTATTATTCAGTCCTGGACCTATTATGAATATGCTAAGTAGAACATAGTTGGAGACATAAATATGGAAAAATCTAGAAATTGAATTGAAGGCTGACATAATTTTGCCCCAGTTTGATTAGCACCGAGTTTAACTACGCCGGTTTAGAATTTGCCAAATTTTCCATATTTGTTGATTCAACGTAGCTTTTATCAAGTTTATATATATATATATATATATATATATATATATATATATATATATATATATATATATATATATATATATATATATATATATATATATATATTACTAAAGAATGAATTGAAGTAGAATGTAAAAAGGAAAGACACACGTTATAGTTATGGTTTTGAGGTGTAATTATTTCTAATAAGCTTTAACCGGTTTTGAACATTTCTTCAATCTTCTGATGCTATTTTACCACTGGTCATTACTGGTCCAGTAGGGAGGGTTATATTCAGCTTATTTACACATTATTCCTTATTAGAATACCGTCGGTGTAATAAAATTCTAATCGTTGTTGTGGGTTTATTTTTTCTTTTTTTTGTGCATTGGTTTTTTTTTCTGTTTTGGTGCATTTTTGCAAAACTCTTCTTAAGGAGGGAGGTAAAGGGAATAAGATATAAATGTGGATGTACGTATTCACGGTATTATTGAATTGTATTTTGGTAAGATAGAATATTTGTGTAGTAATTTATACAATGAATGTGTAATTAGCCCCCTTTAGTAGACTGTGGAAAGTGAATACCAGGAACAGAATCTCGAATTGATATTTTTTCTCATTTATAATGAATATGATTTTGTTTTTCCTCGATTCTCTGTATGTCGCTTGTATTATGGAGCACATAATCGATGAAGAAGAAGAATGAAGGAAACTGAAGATGCAGGAAATATGGGGATGGATATTTGGGATTATCATTTACGAAGAAAGATCGAATAATCAGATATACAAGAGTGAAAAGAGAGAGAGAGAGAGGTAGGGACAGAGAGAGAGTCAGGTGAACAGACAAACAGACAAATGCAGGCACACAGAGATAGAGAGAGAGACGTAATAGGGGGAAAGAGTGTGAAAGAGACAGAGGAAGAAAGATGAATAGAGGGATACATTAGAAGAACATGATGGAGGAGGAGATAGAGAGAAAAACGAAAAGACTGAGATTGAGATGATAGCAGGATAGAGGTATATATATATATATATATATATATATATATATATATATATATATATATATAAAGAAAGAGAGAGAGAGAGAAAGAAAGAATTATGGCTTATTCAGTGGGCGAAAAGATGGAGGGATGTATCAGTTTGTTTCGGTGTTTGTTTTTTTTTCTAAAAGTTAGACGGAGGATGATATTAGCTACGAAGACGGTAATCATATTATCAAAATTGTCTGTTTGAGAAGATAACATTTTCCCAAAGATCTCAAAATGAACGCATGCCATCTTCATGAAATCATTAGTTTGGGTCAAACTTTTGTCTTTGCTTTTTTTAAGCTTATATAAAAAATGTTGTTTTTATGTTGAAATGATAATAAACCGTAGGAGAAATGTCAATTCAATACTTCATGTCTCAAATCTTAGATTATTCAGAGAGGTGTGGGTGAGACTTTTTTCCAATCTTCGTGTCATTTGGAATCATAGTGAGTCGTTGGCTACTGAACATGTGCTCACCGTAAAAATAGTTTTGGCACTCCCACGATTGTGTTATAATTGGTATCCATATTCTCAGATCCAAAGCTATTGAACAAAAGGTGAACACCTGGCACGGTTGTAATCTTCATTCCAAATGCTTTGTTGACATCATTAACAGCTCAAGCAGCATCATGTCCTCATTTTGCTTCGTGTTGTAATTCATTGAGTAGACGCCATAGGTGTCAGTACCACCTGAATATTCAATCATAATGAATTATACGTCAATTAACATTGCTAAAAAGCCAATAACACCAGTAAATCTCTCTCTCTCTCTCAGAAGTATTCAGTATTGTATTGAAAAAGCTCATCTCTTATTTTGCTGTGTCACTTCTGCATTTAGTCTCTAGTAATCCATTTTGTGATTTGTGAGTGGTTGTTCGACATTCTTTCAACTTGACCATACCCATTACCATCTGAGATTTGTAATTGATTCCGCATATAATGTTCTGCTTTGTGATCTTTCCATGTGATGTTCAGCATGGTTATATCTACACGTTGCATGGCCAGGCTCTTTGTTAGATTCTATGTTCAAGCTCAGCGAGTGTCTATCGGAAGGATGCATTGGTTGTAAACCTTTTTTTCAGAACTAATATGATTTTTTCCGTTTGTGAAGGTTCGCTCTAGAAAAAGATTGCCATCCTGAAGTAATTCTTTGTTGGTTTCATGAGAAATCAGACTTTTTTCTTCCCTTCTTCCAGTTCGTCTAACATGTGTGTGTGGGGGTCGTGGAGGTTCTCTGCAGGAAGGAGGATGTCGTCTGCAAATTTGACGCTGCTTAGGTATTTGGCATCTATTACAATTTCTCTATCTTCCAAGTGTGAGCTTGTATCCCCTTGCTCTACCTTTTCCTGGAACTGGTAATGCCCTGAGTTCCTTTTTTATGTAGCTTGCTCTGACGGTAAATATGTGGCAATTATCTGAGATACACGGGATATACATTTTGTACATTGTTAGCATAAAATAAACGATGATAATACCTCTGGCATTTCATCAGCCATCTTTGAAAGGGTGAAATATTTTCAACGAAACAAAAATGGAAATCTCTGAGTAAAATATCATCGTATGTGCTTTTACGGTGCTTCATTAGGTGGGAATAAAAACACATTTCAATACAGTTCATATCTTTATTCTGAGGTATTTTGTTTACTAACCAAAGAGTACATGTGTGTATTCCTATGGTATGTATTTGTGTGCGCGTGCAGTCATATTTCTCAAATGATGGGCTAGAGATGATAGGTGTTGTTAGATATGCCAAGACGTAAGATAAAGAATTCGAAGATAAATGCTCGCCGGTAAGATATGTCAAAGATTAGTATAGTCGAAGCCAATATGGAGAGAACTGGTTAACACCTTTGTCCTGCAATGGTGGAAGAAAAACAACGGATGATTATGTGCGTGCGTGTGTTTGCATGAGTGTGTACACACACGCACGCACGCCCATATCTATATCTATCTATGTATCCACATATATATATATATATATATTATAGTTTGTAAAGCATGAAGGTCGAGGAAGTGCTATTGATACTATGGGGAAACAAATTCATCTACTTAGTCCTGTGCATCCTTTCATAGTTGTTTATATCAATATAACCACATGGTTGGAATTGTTTATCTCAATTTAAAATAAAAAAAAAATGCTCATCTTACAAAGTATATTCGTTTATAAAAGAGGGAAAATTAGGATTTAAGCGATTGTTAGATTAATAGGTGATTTTTTGATGGGGCGATATAGATCAATTACCACCTCCATATGAGATTCGATGTTTTCCATACCTAATTGCTCGCTTAAATAGAAGTCAAAATCATTTGTTTTTTTGGTAAGGTGGTCTGGAATATATGGTTCCTCATTATTTGTGCGGATAAGTATATTATATCTTCGATTCCGTACAAAAATAATACTCTCATATTCCTTGCTACTACTTACATTTATCTTACTCGATGAGTTATATTAAATCAATAGCAAAGAATTGTGTTGAATCTTCCTGGTTTGTAATTATGGTCGGAAATATGTCTGGTCTGGAGGCGAGAGGAACTGCAATTTATTATGGAAGATATCAAGTGATGGTAATTGAAATATTTATATCAGTAGACATCTGTAAGATGCGTTATGTGTCCTTAGTCTCTTTTTTCCATTAAATCTTTCTCCTTGCTTCAATTCCGTCATTATAATGATGCTCATATATTGACTATTGAAACATTACCTGCATATAGTGTTTACACCAAAACGTATTGTTTTTGAAGAGGGAAATGGCAGTAGAATAAGAATAGTGATAAACAAACAATAGAACAGATAGATAGATAGATAGATAGATAGATAGATAGATAGATAGATAGATAGATAGATATATAGACAGACAGATAGATAGATGGATATATTGATAGATAGATTTATAGAAAGATACATGGCAGGCTGATTAAATCAAAATTGAATATTATGTCAGTTCAATTGACTTATCTACAAAGCTTACTTTACTCTGACACTTATTAAACTAAAACTAGCCAAACCACATAGACTGGTTGACATATTGACAAACAGACCACTAAATATCAATGGACTCGTTAAAGGGTTTGATGGCGTTGACTGCAATCAGATGATTTGTAAATTTTTTTCCGTGGTACCAACGTATCTGTTTTGTCATTTATCTTGGCATTTTACAATCAGTCTGCGAAAAGTAAAGTTCCTGTTACAGTGAGAAAAAAATATACATTTGCAGTTAGCCAGCAATTACATGATGTTTTTCACAAACAAATCAACATATAGAAACTGAAAAATCCTGTCAT
The DNA here is from genome assembly GCA_963457665.1 of Thysanoteuthis rhombus. NCBI lineage: Eukaryota > Metazoa > Mollusca > Cephalopoda > Oegopsida > Thysanoteuthidae > Thysanoteuthis > Thysanoteuthis major. Next base: position 4,418,368 of record OY735202.1, on the reverse strand, counting down.
TTCCAGAATTATTGATTAGTTGACATATATATATATATATATATATATATATATATATGTATGTATGTATGTATGTATGTGTGTATATGTATATATATATATATATATATATATATATATATATATATATATATATATATATATATACATATATATATATAAGTGTATATATATATTAATATTGGTAGAGAATTGGCTTGAAGAAAGTTTTTTGCTGTGCAATAAATATTCCTAAAATTGATACACGTTGAGAAATACACGAAAGCTAATCATACTTTTGTAATATTTACTGATCCCTAATCGTTAGATATATCAGCCTGGTTTCAAAAAAATATTCATATGTAGTAAAAAATAATATCAATATACAATACACATGGTACACTATATAAAATGACGAATTACAAGTGTGAAATAAGCTACCTAGTTAGAAAGGGGTGTGGTGTGTAATCATTGGTCTTCTAAAATCCCTGAAACAGTTACATGGTGGATAATTGATGATCAAACAAAACAAAATCTACTCATTGTACCATAATAACAAAATATATGTTAAACAGAGGATAACACCGGAAGTAATTGCATAAATTACATCGATGGATGGAAATGACTGAAGTGACACGATAGAATTAAAAAACATTAATGTTGAGTGTTTGAAGCTGTCTTGACTAAGTACATAAATAGATGTGAAACAAATTAATTGATGGTATCATTCATTATACTATACTAACCCTCTTCTGACCTCAAAAAGGCCTTCAACTCAATTAGAATCTCCAAAGTTATTGATACTATCATTCAACGTGATATAGAACAAAAATATGTCATTGTGTTGCAACATATCAACAAAGCGGTTCCCTTATCAGGTTACATACAAATTTGAACCATTCCAGCTCTGAAAAGGGAAAGTTAAGATACACCAGCTCTTCAGAGACTGGCTCGAAATGATCTCCCGGAACTTAAACTGTGAAAAAGATAAACAAATCAAAAGTAACAGCAACATTTAAGCTACGTCTGATTTGACAGCGACATCGTCTTCCTGACCTCCAGATGATACTGGAGAGAGTAGACCACTACATTTACCTAGAAAAACGGATGTCAATATCATAATCGATGGAGAAATCGAGCAAAGATTCACAGTAGGTTGGCAAGCTTCCAACAGGATGACTACAACCTCCAAGAACAAAAAGATTCAGCTCGTGCAAGGAATAAAGGTATACAACTAATGAAACGTCTTGATTGTCACATATGGAGCTGGAATATTGAACCCAACCAAAAGTGATATCCATGCAGCATGGTAAACAGTGAGTCATGCCCGAACTCATATGTAGGGATCGTAAGGAAGCACATTATTTTGCAGCAAACACATGATACTTATATATCATAGAATTCATAGAGAAACTCAAATGGCAACCGGTTGGCCGTGTGGCAAGAAAGGTCAGAAAAGTACTGGATATTACGACTCACAGCGTGGATCTCCAGAGACATCATGCAAAATCAGTACCGACCAATTTTAAGATTGCGTTACCAACTACATAAGTTTGGATAAAATGGGCACCATGACGCAAATGATATCAGGGTCTAATAGATATTCGGAAAATTTTTTTGCCAAACGACGGACGCTAAAAGGCTTTTGATGATGATGATGATGATGATGATGATATATATATATATATATATATATATATATATATATATATATATATATATATATATATATATATATATATATACATTCAGATGTATATGTGTGCATGTTGGTACACTCTGACAAACACACACATATATATGTATACATATATATACGTATGTGTGTGTGTATGTGTGAACAGAATGATGTGGAAAGAACTCAGAGATGAAAACCATTAAATCATTCTTTTTTTCATCTAAATAACTACTGACTGGAAGAGCCTCAATATGAGCCCGACAATAGCACTTCTAATTTCTAAACATAGATTCAGTTTTACACTGAATCAATGTTCGTATACAGGCAACTCAAAATATCACTTTTTTCAAGATATCTTATTTTTAGAATTCGAAATTCAAGCTACTTCATAATCAACAAGTTGACCAACATAATTCCCTCCAAGACGGATATCTTTTGTTTGTTTATGTTCCATAAACTTCCTGTTTCTTCTTTGTTTGGTCTTGTCTCTACTGATCTGTAGCTCAATGTTCACTTTATCTCATGTAAAATGTAAAGAAAAAAAATGCCCATCACCATGATGTACAGGGTAAAAATGGACAACGAAAAGGTGCGTATCGTTCATATCGAGTTACCCTAATATTTTGCTACACATAGAAATTTGAATAAATATTGCATGTTACGCTCATTTTAAATAAGAAACACAAGATTCATATCAGGATTCAAAACTGGACACTTTTTTCTTTTTTTGAATGACTAAAAATACATTGATAGTTGTCGTTTGTAAAACCAAATAGTATCTCCAAAAATAGTCGCACACACACACACACACACACACACATATACATACACACACACACACACACACACACACACACAAACACATACACACATACACACACGGATTATCTGTCCTTTGACCAACGGTGACCAGTAACCCAACTTTACTCTTCTCCTAAGGTCTATTCCTACCTATTTTCATAGGTCATGGTCATCTTTTTCTATATTGATTTCTCTTTTGTCGAATCAACTTTTGTCCTCTTCTACCTGCAACTCTAACGGGATGATATGATGACCTTTTTTCTTTTTAGTTTCCTCCTCTTTTCTTTTGGTTCTCATGCCAGTAACCTTACTATCTTTCATGATTGGGCCGTCAGGAAACCATATTGTCTCCGTTTTGTTTTGGTTTTTTTTTTTCACTTTTTTTCTCCTTGTACTGTTTCAATTGAGTTGTTGCATTATTGCTGATCTATTGTGTTAATAAATTTACTTGATGTGTTCCAATCGTCTTTCTGGCGCTCGAAAAAGGCAACTCTGTGACTATCTTGCCTTTGACTAATTATAGTATAGATCATATCAGCCACTAAAAAGTGTGATCTAAAAAAAAAAAGGATATGAGAAAAAAAAGAAATTATCAATCAATTAGCCTTTGCCAGTCCTCATATTGTAACATGAAAGCTTGGACTTCAGACGAGGCTCGAGTTGTCAATCGTCGTCAGTGTATGATTCACGGGGAAAATGTCAAAAAAACTATTCAGTTATTTACTCAGACGTCTGAAAATTACCCAACGGGCACATACGCACACATACACAGATTAGTGCATACAAAGGCACAGACACATATATATCCTACGATGAAACGGTAAATGTCCGTCTAACTGTATAAAACACCGAACGACACGACATCTCCCCGTGGATATTTTGTATTTCCAATGAAAAGGCGTTAGTTGGAAAGTTTTGCAACACAATTGAGTGACAGCAGAAAGAGAAAGCTGGAAATACATGGCAGACATAAAGAGAGAGACAAAAAATATATATATTCTGCCCTAGTGATATGATCTCCGTAGGTTTCCAACCTCACCTCAACCCATTCTATCACTGGCTATGACCATATAATGACAAATGCAATTGCATACGTGGAAATCTGCTTTTTTAATAGATTTCCCCCAGGCTTTGGTGCACTTTAATAGACGTATATGTTATGACTATTACTCAATGGAGGCATATAATTTCATGGGTTCGAACAATCGGGTTCAGCAAGTACATGACTTCGATCCATCCACTCCAAACAATGTGTTCAGGCAATTTTCTCCAGATTCGTAATGTTTTCAAACTGGTTCAATCGATTATATATTTCCATAGGTTTCCACATACACCCAAACACACATACACACATACACAGACACATACACTGCCATACAGATTTTGCCATATGAATACCAATGTCACCAGTTTTGTAGGTGCGTTTGTCTTTATGAGAAAAAAGGTTTCACTCTCAATGGAATTGGGAGAAGTGAGCAGCAATAAGAGGAAAAAAGTGATATGATGTTTTGTGTATCCAGGTACTCAAATAAGCTCACAGAATGACTGGACAGAATTAATTGAAAAAATAAAAGAAAAAAAATGTTGAACTTTGGGAGAATTTTCCACCGTTCATACCCTGAGTTTTTGGGATAGATATTTTCCATCTATATTTTGAGGCCATACAAATATGAAATTTTGCATAACAGAGAAACAATTTGGTGAATAATCTCTATTGAAAAAAGAAATTGGGCGTACAAGGACTGGGAGCACTCATTAGTTTCAAATCAATCAACACGATTCGTCTATTTGGCTCTTGGTGGGGTCATAATTTCTCTTTTTTATGCCCTGGCGACGCCCGTGGTAAAGGTGTAATGAATCCCTTGGAAGGTGTATACCGTTATAAAGACTGTGGATGACGGTGATGATGAACAAACATTTGGTAGTTCTTGTTTCATAACAGAATAATTTCTTTATGTCGTGATTATGAGACTCTCAAAAAGTATAGTAAATAAACTGTTGACGGATTCTTAACTTGGGTGCTTGGGGCATGATATCTTGTTATGTCCCTATATTGACCAATCATTTCCTCTAAATGATGTCATCATTTTGAGTATTTTCAACCACGTATCTGTGATAGAAATGTCAATAACATGTTCCACATAATTGATGCTTTCACTAAATAATCACAAGTACATGTAGTATATTTTTATTCAAGGATTGTTTGAAAATATATGTTTCTTTTTGTTTTTTTGTATCATATTCTATTGAAAAAACAACAACAAAAAACGCCAATCAATACGTTGCAACGTATTGCTGAACAAATCAGAATACAGATTTGATCAATAGATTTTCAATCGATAACTTTCTTGATAGATCTCAGAAATTGATAGAATAAATTATCTGGCTCAATTTAATTAGCCTTAAACAGAAACGTTGTAACAGAAGAGTTCGGTGAGTTAGACTCAAGTATTTGGATATAATAATAGTTACGGTGAATTATGTTATGTTTTTCATTATAAATACAACTGAATCATCTTTGCGGTGACTTCCATATGCAGTTGCGTGAAAACGTGAAATAGAGAGTTTGTTAATCAACGGATGATAAGGCGCCAAATTCGCCAAATGGATGACATTTCTCCAAAGGTATAATCTAATCAATGATGACAACAAGTTGGATTAATGTCAGAACCAAATCGTTCTCAATCTTTATCACAAGACGACACACTAAGAAATACACTCGCTCTATGTGACAAAACATTTAATTCAATTGAAATAAGAATATACAGGGAGTCCGTAAATCGCATGTGCAACAGAGAAGAAAAATAATGATGGTTTAGACAGTCACTAATAACCGTCCCATGACCGATGATTTTTTGCAGCATGCTGTGTTTAGGGGAATCAAGTAAAACATTAGAAGAGTAGATGGTCAACGAATAAGTTTCTTCTCTGACTTTTCACTCACAAACAAATGATAAGTGGGCACAAACTAAGGACCAATTTAGCATAAACAGAGATTGCAATTTGAACACCCACTGAAGGCCTACTTTGAGAGAGGGTTTAATAAAAAACCTACAAACTTAGTAGGAAGTAAATTTTGGTGTGATCAGCCCTCTAACTCCCTTAGTACTTCCTCTACGTATGATACATATATACACATATTTATACATTTAGGATACAATTAATTCATTTTGAGAGATTTTTATGACAGCTTATGTTTATATTTTTTCATGATTGTATGAGAGTTTGCTGTAGAATATAAACACCAGAGTAATCTATTTTACGTTATATTCACTTCCACATTGGCACCATTTCTCAAAGGAGAGGCGATATGCAATTTCCAGCCTGTCATCAATTCCCTTGAAAAGTTCTCAAACTGATACATCAGAAGGAATTAATTGACTTCAATGATACCCGGCAAAGAATAGCACTCTATTCCCACCGACATAAAATATCTCTTGAATACCCTTCCTTACCGATCTACCAGACAGTTCTCTTATGTCATACTTCGAAAGTAACATTCGGACATCGATAAGAACAAGTAGAATAATAAAATTGATTTCGTAACAAATGATTGAGAGCAAACAATTAAATTGTAAAGTTTATGTTGAATTGGTTGGATCAGTTGAAATTTTGTACCGAAGTGAAAGTTTAGAATTACTGAAACTAAATTCAAGTTGTTATCCAAGCTGTACCTCGAATCAAAAAAAGAAAGGAATCCGTACAAAATGACCCTTACCAGATGCACGGTGCTGATTCAACCGTTGCAGATGATGAAAACCAACCTTTCAAAGTGATAATTGATAAGGAAATACGGCCAAAAAAACTAATCAAAATGTTGTTGTTCCACAAAATGATGGATTTACCTGAGCCGAAACTTTGGCATTAAGAAACTAGCTGAAGATCAACAAATGTTCACTGCACAAAGTTGACCTGAGGCAGAACGATTCAGAACTTCACGAACCACCAAAAGTCGATTTTTTTTTTAATTCTGTTTGATGCGCTTTTTGAACTGGAATCTTTCACTACAATGACAGTTAGGGGTCATTTGAGGATTCAACTTTTCTATCGACGATCAATTTGGGTTAACAGTTTTTGCCTTACCGTCCGTTGGATGCAAATGGTGGATGAAAGGGTACTAAATAGTTATTTATTATGTCACTTGTTAAGTTTGATATTTTTAAAAACTTTTCTTTTGTAAAATACAAAAAACAATTGATTCCATTTGAGGGAGCTCAGAAAGATCCAATAGAGGAAACTGATTTGGAGAGTGAGAGAGGGAGAGAGAGAGAGAAAGAGAGAGGGACAGAGAGGGAGAGAGAGAGAGTAAAAAAAACTTGTTTTATGGCTGGATATTTACGTTAGAATTTCCCGTTTGTTTGTTCTGCTCACTGTATTATGGAAAAAGAAGAATGGTGAAGATGAAGTAAAAGGAATATAGACGTGAAGGAAAGTGAAGTAAGAAAAAGGCAGATGCAAAGAGAGGAGAGGAGAATATTGCTGAGATGGAGGAGGGGAAGCCCATCAGATGACCAAATGTTGGATAAGATTTAAATAACATTTTCAAATCAAGCGAGTAAGAGATGTCATGTAAGTGCAAATCGATGATTCCTAATGTATTCCACAAAATGTACATCTCATCTAATTTGGTGATTCTGTCAAAAACATCTTTTCTCGCACGGTTTTTATCTTAAAAGCATGTTCACTTGTCAAAACGTCTTAAATCGGCTTTTTACCATTCTTAATCCAGCGTGAAAAATTCAGGAGTTAAAAACAAGACAAGAAGGCGAAAATATTGCGTGGTGTAAAGAGATCACAGGTTAAAATGATTCTGCCATTTTGTGTAACGTCACACCCATGAGTGAACTGAATGAAAGATAAGTTGATGCAGATCTTGATGTTTACCTCAAAATATCTTCTGTTCGGTAGCAAAGAAGCAGTACATCTATCACTCGTAACCATCTGCGAAGATCCTTTTTAGATAGATATCCTAATGTGTTAAGAAACGATATATATATATATATATATATATATATATATATATATATATATATATATATATATATATATATATATATATATTATATCAATGTTGAGTCATCCAGTAGTATTAGATTTGAAGCCACTAAATTCAAACAATGTAGGCTATTCTCCTGTACGATCCCCCTCCCTCTCTCTCCCTCCCTCTCTCTCCTTCCCTCTCTCTCCCTCTCTCTCTCTCTCTCTCTCTCTCTCTCTCTATATATATATATATATATATATATATATATATATAAGTATGTATGTATGTATATTATTGTGTCATCAACAGACAGCTGTTTTGTTCTATTTCAGTGAAGCTATAGACTATCCATTATCCCATCCAGTACCACGAGGTAGGATCAAAACCTTACCTTTAGACCTGAAGGCTGGTATCCATGGAACTGGACGGTCAGTAAGGTTGAATTGGAGCGATATATTTATTAACGCATAGATCCCCAATTCTCCAGACGATTCCATTCTATGTTTTATATGATTATAATGCATTTTTGATTGCAATTCTTTACTGGATTAGAAAAAGGAAATAGTAAATTATTTGAGTCAAAATTGGAGGCAAAAATAACGTTTGTCAAAGTCGGTGAATATTAATCAATCGAAATTTGACAGATTGAGTGAATAATCTCAAGAAAAATCAATTTGTATATACTAATTCAATAATTTAGATAGAAATGCAGACAGCTTGTATTGATTTTTCCTTTCTTTTTGTGATAATATGTTTTGCTGAACTCATTAGAAATAATTTTCAGTATGTCAGTGTGTTTACAACATCTGTCCATTTTAAGTTTTCGCTCACATATAATTGTGACAGGCAGAAAAAGTAGTGTTCCCAAACTTAAAAGTATATAAAACAAAATCTCACAAAACTTACATGAATGTTTTACGGCATAGGTAATGGTTTCATCTTGTAAAAGCACGAATACAAAACTGCAATTGGCCGAAGAAAAAAGCAAATCTGTTCCGTCACCCTTCGATTTACTCCATATATCACAAACCAGGGCCAATTAATTACTACTGTGATATATAGAACCCAGGCCACAACACCTGAAGCCCTGGTCAGCGTGAGAGCACCAGGAGAGTGGGAAGTAGAACATACATTGCATGATATTGTTACGGCATTTCTGATGTTTCAACAGCATGTCCAATGAGCAGATGTAGAAGATAATGATGTATGAGTCATTGAAAGTACCAAATATACATTGAAAATAAACAAAACTAAGTGACAGAGGCTCGATACGTACAGTTATTGGACTTTAGTGAATCGCTTTGAATGGTAGTCTTCCAAACTCCTTGTAAACAAATCATCTTATAGTCCGGTATACAGTAACTGATGGGTATATAACCGGTACATCCTTTAGATAGCCACATTAGGAGCTGTAACATAAACCAAGAGACTGACACTTGAACTGAAAATCATGCAACGTGCACGGGGAAGAATTATGCTCAACATAACATGGAAATATCACACGTCTTTACGATGAATTTGAGGGGAAACTGGAGTTGGTGATATCATTGAATCATAGAGAAAAATTAAATGGCAATTGGCTGGTCATGTTGCTATAATGGCAAACAACCACTGGACATCATGACTCACAATGTCGACCTACATCACTTGTTTTACCAGCGCTGACAAATTATTTTAGGAACTGCACAAGGTAGAGATCTCGTTAAACTTTGGAATCGCCTATATTCAACGACAGAAACTAAAAGGCTGGTTATGATGATAACATGGAGTGACAAATTCGACGCCTAGAATTTGGAGGAATCACTTTTTTTATGAATATCAGAGAGAAAATATTATGTGACATTTAAAGAATATTAAACAAAAAGGAACTTTTATATTTTTCAGAAGATCCCAAGTTTAGCAAAAAAAGAAGTCCATGTCTGATTATTAGAGGCGATAAAAGAAATATTTTTTCTTATAATTCATGCTCTACATTATTGAAAAAAAATGATATTATATTTTTCATGAGTTCATTTTGGAGTAATGGAGTGGAGTAATTGTTACCTGCGTGGAAAACAAAATTGATGATGCTCACGTTCAGTACACGCACATACACTACGTATCCACTGTTCTAAAGTTAAACGTAAATAACAGGGCAGTTATAGACATTTTCTGCGGTAAGACAGTTGTCTTTTGAGCAATTCCATCAAGTAAAACCTACTTGTTACTCAAATTTCAATGAATCTCTGTGTTCCACGAAAGTTGTTGTCAATATGAGACAGCCAGATGGTAAAAATACCTTTTCTGGAATCTGCACTGAGTGATCGAAGAGGCAAGAGTACTTAAAATTTTGGTAGAAAAAACCTCCGTAGTTGAATTTCTTTTTTAACATAAATGGTTTCTCCAACCAACCCCATTGATGTATGTCTGTGGGTGCTTATATCATTGTAAATTTTACGGGAGATTTTTGTTGAATATTGTTGAGTAACAAGTAAGAGAAGTTATTTTCGTTTTCTTTCACAAGAAGGAGGTAGCAGCAAGTCTTGAAAGGATATAAAGACCACCTTCTTGCACTAAGTGTCATTTGATTACCCTTAAAACTCTTCATGGATAGATAGCTGCCAACATTTCAAATGCCCCACCTGTCTGCCTTCAAAAGTGGAGCCAATGATTGCTGGTAATCTCACCAACTGTGCATGGGTTTGACAAACGCATTAGTCGGCGTATTATTTCTGTACGATTAAATGATGGTTTTCACGAGTTTTGCATAACGTTTCCTCATAAAAACACTCTCCGTGTCCATCAGAGCGGAAGAAAAAACCTAATTATTCATTTGAACGGTTGATTATTCATCGTCCTCCTAGGGCGATTTTATATCAATCAAGAAATCGAAAGTATTCTTCGATTAAATGATTGGAAAATAGTGAATTTACGGTGTACATTATTTGAAAATCCCCAGCTTTTAGATATTTCTGAAATAAAAAGTGAATGATATATATATATATGTGTGTGCGTGTGCGTGTGTGTGTATATGCAAGTACCTGCATGTGTGTATGTGCATGTGTGCGTCTATCAATCTATCTATCTATCTCCATGCGTACATATGTGAGTGTGTGTGTTGAAGAAAAATTACCCAATGATCCATCGATGAAAGATAAATAAGATAATAATGCAGATAGAGGCATTTTGGGGGAAAATATGAAAACAGTATTTTCAAAAGAAGAACTTAGACAAAAACAAAATCTCCAGGAATTCAATTAATGAAATCTTTGTGATTGCCTCTTGAATTACAAGAAAATACAGCGAATTTCGATGAGTGTATATTGCACACTTGATGAAATTATGATCCAATTGATATCTCGGTGGAAATGTTATTATTAGATTTGTTGCGTTTTTGTAGAGGCAGTAGTTTCTCTTAATAACAATTCAGGAGGCTGCGTATGTATTAGCCTGCCTGAGTGTATATGCATTGAAGCACTTGCAAAACGATGCGAGTGTGCCTGTACCTGCATGATTGCCATTGGGTGTGTGGGTGGCTGTGCCTGTGTGTATGAGTGTGTTTTGACGAGTGTATGATTGTGCTCCTCCATGAATGCGTGCATGAGTTGGATTGGTTATGAATACATCTCTATCAATGCATGTGTGTCTGGGTATGAGAGGATGTACGTCTGTGTACATGGGTGTATTTGCATCGGTGATTGTAAAATGTGCATATAAGTATATAAAAGCATGTATATATGTGTATGTTTGTATATATGTATAGTGTATTCTTTATGAGTACATGATTTCGTGTGTGCATAAGAGTTAAAGTGTCCATTTGAATGTTTTCATGAGTATTTTTGCATTTGCGTGTGAATATATATATATCTATATATGTGTGTGTGTGTGTGTGCCTCTGTGTGCGTGTGTGTGCCTCTGTGTGCCTCTGTGTGCGTGTGTGTGTGTGTGTGTGTGCTTTTGGTAGGGCAGGCTCGACTGGCAATCATGCAACGTGCTCATCAGAGAATCATGCTAAACCGTATATAGAAAGATTGCAGGACAGCAAGATATCCCAGAGAAAAAAACAGGGGCCCGGGACATCATAGAATCAATTTGAAAACTCAAATGGCAATGGGCTGGACATATTGCAAGAATGTCAGACAACAGTTGAACATATCGTTGCACTACTTGGATCCCACGAGATCAGGGGAAAATCTTTAGACAACAGAAAGAAATTGCTTGACAAGCAAGATAAATTCATGAAGTGCTGGCTCTGCAATGCTCATGATAGAGACGTTTGGTGGATCTTTTGGAAGATCCATGTCCAGCAACGGACGCTAACATATCGATGATGAGGTAATTCTGAGTCCATATGTTTCTTTATTGGTTTCTGTAACATCAAAGCAGACAAGGTGAAGGAGGAGTTAAAGAAAGTCTCTGTGTGTGCAGGTTCTGTATCTTCATTCTTTCGACTGCAGAATGTCTTGCTGATTAATTCTGATGACGATAAGTTATAAAGGAACTAAAAGTAATATGATGAATTCATAGGTAATCTAAGACGTGTGAACGAGCTAGGCGTTGGTTGAATGGTCCGTAAAAACAGAAGTGCCTTTGATACAATCTAATACGACTGATCCTCAATAAGCTAGAAACCATATGAGCATTCAAAACCTGATGTCAATATTCAAAAAACAGACATCAAACATCTCATTTAATTTGTTCAATCGAATTTGAAGGTAACATTCCCCAGTATCAGCTCCAAACAAATGATATGTGAGCGAGCATTCCAGAGGAAGTTCATAAAACTGACATCATAATAGAAAATAATGCCATCACAGGACACCTCGGAGTGCAGATTGACGGGCAAGGCTTGGTCTGTCAGTAAATGTGCACATGCGTTATGCATGACTGACAAAAAAATCGAAAAGTTTCTTTCCTATGCTTGGTTCATTACATAAAATGGCGGTGATCGGTGTATCACAAATGAAAATCTTTGCATCATTCTGTAGAAGTAAAAGATACTTGCCATTCCCTACCATATGATGCCTGAGTCAGATCTCTCTGTAAATTTAACGTTAACAGCAAAAAAGGGAAAAAAATATCTGCCTATCCCCTAACAACGACCAAACAGAGTCAGAACTCTGTCTATATCTTTATGAAGACAATTCGAATGAAATAAGATACGGAAAACCTCAGCCATTCCCAACAATTTCTATGTAACATCCTAAAAGCTTTCCTCGATCAATCGTCCCCTATGCATATTCATTATCGTTGTCCATAGCAATCTATTCCTTCAGTGCTGTCCGACCGTTAATATCATAAAGTCGATGCTGATTTCAATATGAAGTCGACCGTAGAGATATTTAATCTGTGAAGCTGACAGGACTAAGAGTATCGTTCTGGTCACAATTGCTGCACCTAAGTATACATCTGCTAAGATGAATTTAAATATGGCACGATTAAAATTGATCACCATGTGAACGAAACATTCACCCTGATTTGGAACTAATGCATTTCTCTCCATAGATATAACAAAAACTGACCAATAATGAATTAGTCATTTTGGTGTCATCATCATTCTCAGTTGCATTCAAATACTACGACAAACTTCTTCCAACAACTAATCTATTTCGAAATAGCAGTATTAAGAAGGAACAAGAAATGGGAAAAAGTTGGTTGATGCTTTAGAACTATAATCATCAAGAGGTGATATCAGATGACAGGCAGCTGCAAGGTTAAAAGTGGCATAAAACGACCAGCAACGGCAGATATGAAATATCTGAGATATTAAGGAGCAATATTTTACCTATAAATAATCATTTAATGAATCAAGAAATCATGTTTGATTCAATAATGTTTGGTAAATTTTATCTTTGAAAGATTTTTAATCATCAAACTCCTTATCTCTGGTTGAACATCGACCAAACCTTCAGGCAGGATTGAAACATCCACTCCAGACCGAGAGACCGGTTTTCTACCCCAGCCCTAAGCAGAGCTGGATCGTCGATAGCATTACTTGTATTTACACATATCATGCATATACTTCATATATTGTATAAGTATCTCTCTTTCTTTATATATATATACACATATATATATATATATATATATATATATATATATATATATATATATATATATATACACACACACACACATATATATATATATGTATGTATATATGTATATGCATATATATATATATATATACGCACACATATATACATATACACCCACACACATATATATATACATATATATATATATGTATATATATATATATATATATATATATATATATATATATATATTGATATATATATATTGATATCTATTTATACACCAGTATATTTGCACATATCCATGTATATAAATATCTACATTCATATATATCTATATCACTCTCTAAAAATAAATAAAGATACAAGCAAACATACACACATAAGATACTCACACACACACACACACACACACACACACACACACATCCTTTCTTAGCGGAAGACATCGGAGATTTTTGAGTGTGTTATTGAGTTCTTCAATTTCGATGAAACTATAAATTTGAACTCGACCTTGACTCTCCCATTCCTAAAATTTTGATTCAAAGTGCCTCACCTGGGGCTAAGATTCGGGTGGAATGAGCAGCAAACTGCCAGTCTAAAAAGAGGTAGCCGCTAAAAATCTACGAAGGTAACGAATATATTTTGACAAGATATTTTGTACAATTAGTTGTATAATATAAAAAGTTTATTTTTGGAACAAAAACGGATTGTATTCCTCCAAATTTTTGTTATCGATTTTATTCACTTCGATGCGCTCATACTATCAGTTATACAATCATTAATTTTGTTTTTTATGGTTCTAAATCATGCATATATATTTTTTTAGTAAAGATTTATTCATATTCCCATGTTTTATGCACTGTTAGATAAAAGAAAAATTACTTATTTCCCAGCCACCTCTAATTTTCAATTTACGATTTGCTTAATATTTAGGATCTCGTTGGAATATGTGGATAAGAATTTCTACTGATATTACTATGACATCAACGCTACTTTGACTAATCTACCAGTATTGCCGACTAAAAAAAGATTGTACCAAATCGATCTAACCGTATGAAAGTATCGCCTTTTGCCTTTATTATGAGCATTTAGTGGCTTGAAACTGCTATCTTTGCCTGGAATGGCTGTAAAATTGTTGAAAATTGGCTGAAAACCGAATTAAATGTAGTATTCCCACGCATTCAACATGAACAAATCTGTAAATTGGCCCAGTACAACTGGTTACGTGTCATGGGGTTTGGCAAACAAAATAAATAATTTTGTATGTTTTACTGAAAAAACTACCTTGCCCTACATTAACGTTTATCGACTTGTTTACTGAATGAGCGATTATCTTTTTGGATTGAAGTATCAATGTGTTCGTTTTATATATATATATATATATATATATATATATATATATATATATATATATATATACTTAGAGCCCACTTTGGGGTGGATCAACAAACTTAAAACCCTATATCCTAATGGATTAAATACTAAACTGAACAACCCTCACCACACAGAACACTAATACACACAACTCCTACCATTAATATCCTCACACCCACATCTTAGACACATTCAATAATGGAAGCTTCAAAGTCACCTAGACCCATAGGAAAAACTTCACCTTAGCCTGTTACAACCCCTGTCCAAATCAAAGCCAAAACATTTTCAGTAACTTTTAAGGTTGATACCTATGTAGCTCCTTGACCCCACCACCCCTCCTTCTACACTATCCCAAACATACCAAAAAATCCACCTCCACAACATTACCTCCTACCTTGACACACTCTGCCCTCCCTAAGACCAACTGCTGCTGCTTCACACAAATCCCAATACCTCCTGGTCATTCTTACATTCAGCATGAGGCCTCTAGTAGCCCTGACAACAAAACCTACCCACAATGCATAGCCCCTGGCGGTGGACTCTGGTTCCACATGGTACATTTTAATTCCCACTCACACAATGCAAACCACTGATGATGGGAGAAATCCCGAAACATGTATGGACTATTGACATATAAGGATTAATAAACCTTACCACCAAAAACTTCACTCCCGAGTCTGTCTCACTCTCTAAAGTACACATTATATATATATATATATATATATATATATATATATATATATATATATATATATATATATATATATATATATATATATATATATGTATATATATATATATATATGTATATATATATATATACATATATATGTAGATAGATTGATAGATAGATTGATAGATAGATGTATAGATATATATAAATTAATCTTTCTTATCATTTTTAGTTTCTTTTTGTTCAATATATTTTCGAACATTTTATTTTTAAGAGAAAAGATGTATTCTTACACAAAACGAATACCTTTCGACCATTTGTTTATTTACTCATTATTATCATCATCATCATCATCATCATCCTTTTTATTATCATTATTATTATTATTATTATTATTATTATTATTATTATTATTATTATTTCATTTCAATTTTTCAGGCCGTCCGCCTCCATCTTTACCCTCCTTTGCCTATCATGCAAGTGCTGTGGTTCACATTACAGCTTTCATTTCCCTTCTTCTTTCAGCCACTTGACAATTAGTGTTGCAGTCATTATATTTCTGACTTTATATGACTGGCACTACCCTGGTTTTCATGTTCCACATCATCATCATCATCATCATCTTATTATTATTATTATTATTATTATTATTATTATTATTATTATTATTTTTTTTTTTTTTCTTCTTTTTTTCTTCTTCTACTTCTTTTTCTTCTTCTTCTTCTTCTTTTTCTTCTTTTTTTCTTCTTCTTTTTTTCTTATTCTTTTTCTTCTTCTTTCTTCTTCTTCTTCTTCTTCTTCTTCTTCTTCTTCTTCTTCTTATTATTATTATTTGGAATCTCACACCAGTTGCCTGCTGGTAACCGCTGGAGTTTGAGTGACAGCAAGTCTCCTCAAGTCTCCAGCCCTCCTCTCCTAGTACTCATAGGTCGCAGTAATTCTGCGATTCACAGTTTCACACCGGTTGCCCAGTGGTTATCGCTGAGGGCTGAGTGACAATAAGTCTCCTCAGGGTTTAGCTAACGTCTCCTCTCTCTTTCTCATATCATGACAGAGCTACAATTCGTTGCAGTACTTATATCTCTAGCACCTTCCTCAGTATCCGTGCAGTTCCCAGTAGTGCTGTGGTCTGTACGGTCTTTATCTTTCCCCTAATCCCAATCTCCTCCAGCCTCACCCTCAGCATTTTGGGGACAGTTCCTAGAGCGCCCACTGTGACCGGTACTACCCTGGTTTTCATGTTCCACATCTTCCTTAACTCTCTTGCTAGGCCCTAGTATTTTTCCCTTTTTTCACCTTCCTTCTTTTTTACTCTATGGTCTGCAGGCACAGCAACGTCTACTATTTGGTAGGCCTTCCTTTTTTTGTCTACTATTACTAAGTCCAGTCTTCTTGCCTGGATGAGGTGGTCAGTTTGCATGTCAAAGTCCCAGAGTAGTTTGTGGTTGTCATTCTCCAAAACTGCCTCTGGCTTGTGCTGATACCACTTTTCCACATGGTTGAATCCCATTTGTTTGCTTAGTTCCCAGTGTATCATCGTTGCTACTCTATCGTGTCTATGCTTATACTCCTTTGGGCGAGTTGACTACATTCACTAGTCAGGTGGTTTACTGTCTCATCTCTTTCACTGCATATGTGGCATTTGCAGTTTGTCTGTATTCTGTCGATTTTTGCTTTTATGTAGTTTGTTCTAATGCTTTTGTTTTGGGCTGCCATGATGAGCGATTCTGTTTCTCTCTTAAGGTTCCCTTTTCGTAACCATGTCCATGATTTCTCGTCTGCTACATCTTGTATCCGTCTTTTAAACTCGCCGTACAGTTTTTTCTCTTCCCATCTTTCTTTTCTTGTTTGCTGTACTGTTCCATTGTTTTCTACTTTATCGCTTGTTGCACTCTTTATGATTTCTTCACTATTTGTTTGCACATATCTTTAGGACTACTTTAGCTCTCTGGACACAATCTTCTATGCTGATGAGCCCCCTGCCACCTTCTTTTCTCTTAACGTATAGTCTATCTGTATCATCTTTAGGGTGTAATGCTTTATGCATCGTCATAAGTCTCCTTGTAAGCCTATCCATTGATTGGAGCTCTTCCTTTGTCCATCGTAGTAATGGTCCTGTATACCTAACTACTGACATATTATTATTATAATTATTATTGTTATTATTATTATTATTATTATTATTATTATCATTATTATTATTATTATTATTATTATTTGAAAATTGTTTTGTTTAAAATCATTTTCAATTTGCCTCTAGTAAGAAGTATACCAAAAAAACTTGATGAAAAATATCATTTTTTCTGAATAGACCTATTCAACTTGGAACCCTGCAGAAGAAGCAAAACAAAGCATAGTTCACAAGGGAGCACTGCAATAAATGTCAGAAACTATCCTGATGAATTTCTGAACTCATGTTTAGGGCAATTATTTAAATTGGTAAAACTGTATACAAGGTGATTATAATAAAATAGAAAAAATGAATAATTAACATGATTATGACAATTTTTGGCACGTAGATTACTACAGCAGATATACAAGGGGCACATCATCTTATTTTATACCAATTATGATTCATACATACATACATACATACATACATATACATACATATATATATATATATATATATATATATATATATATATATGTGTGTGTGTGTGTATGTGTGTGTGTGTGTGTGTGTGTGTTTTCAATCAATTAAATGATCAGATGCGTGTGTGAGTTTTGATGTTAATAACGATTCAGAACATCCTGGGAGTTATTAAGACAAAATCAAGAACCAATGAGGTCACAACTTAGGAAAATCAAACGTCCAGCCAATATCCATCCGAGCAAAGGGTGATAAACGATTCAGCTCGCTGTTCCTCTCAGATTTCAACGCCGAATTACCTCCAAATATATTTGCAGGAATGGTTAATGTCCCCCAATCACCAACCGATACTATACCACATCGCCACATGATTTTGGCAGGAATCCTGTTCTCCAATTAATCGTCCTCTTTCCTTTCAACGATATTGGACAGTCTGCCGCAGTATCTTGTCGACAGTAATAGCCGATGTGACAACTTGCAATAAACTAATTTCATCAGAGACTTGTTTTGGCACCTGTTTCCTGCTGAGCTGGATATTATGACAGTGAGAACAAAAAAAAAAGAAGAGTTATTTGCAAAAACTAAGAGGTTCGGAAAAGGTGAAATTACAATAGATATTAATATGTAGCTTTTCCTTTCAGATATAACATTTGATAAAAATGGGAAGGGTTTGTGCTGTGAATGTAACACGGATACAAAAATGAGTAAACAGCAGGTAATTACGACTGAGGATTCGAGGGGCAATGTTCAATATATATGTTTCTTTTTAAAGAGACAGCAGTATGAATGAAAAGTGATAAAAATTGCTATCACAGCCAATGATTGAACAATCGATATGTTCGTAACCTGTTGAGCTGAAACATGGAATCCAACCAAGACACTGATCCTCGATCCGAGAAACATGATCAAATTACATGAGAAAATCATGCTCAACCTCACCATTGGGACACTCAAATGGCAATGAGCTGGACATGTTTTGAGAATTGCGGACAATCGATTGGCATCAGACCCCCAACATGTATCCCCAGAGATCAAATGCAGTGCTGAGGCCTGCGGAATACAAGATGGAGATGGTAGTGTCTGGGAAAACCCTTAGGAAAGTCTAAGTCAAACTGATGATGATGATGAGGAATAAGTTCTATCCAATGAAGAATAAAGTCAGAATGAATTTTTCTCTAGATAAACATTTAGATTCACTGCAAAGAAAGGTGTTTTATGCTAACGATAAGTGCTTTTGTTTTATACAGACTATCATTAATCGAGTGGAGATCTGATCAAGCCTTCGTTTTTATGTATAATGTTGACACCGGTTAAAGGTCTATGTACGAGTAAATTGCAGAACTGAATGAGACAAATCTCAGAGGAAACATAAAATCCATGATTTACCAATCTTCTCAACGCATAAGAAGGAAAAAGTTTTGCATTATACGCATGCATTGAAGGTTGAAGGACACATGATGTTTCTAGCAGTTTCTATGATTTTCAATAAAATTTGATTGATGCGTGTGAAATTGGCTACAGGAGAATATTTCAATTATTTTAGTTGCTTTTTCTCCCTAAATTAGGCTGTGATCCTATGGCTACAATAAAATATCCTGTTTGAATATAAATGATGAGCTTGAACTGGACTCTCACTAGAACCTCATTCTCTATCCGTGCTAACTTGTTGCCGTAGAATGTCGGCTAGATTCAAAGTGATAGAATCTGCTGATGATTAGGAAGATGATAAAATAGTGAAAGGAATTAAAATAATATGTTAGGATACGTCCTCTAATGGTAAGAATGGACCAAGTTAAAGTCACGTAAAACAACAACACTGCACATTGGTCTAAGTTGATTGTTCGTGAAATGGGAACAGAATCATTGCATCATATTACACTGGATACGAACAGAATAGAACTATGCAGAAGTAACGTCATTCATTGCCTTAAATTCAATGCGTTCATTCAAAGAAAAATATGATTTTGGATCATCGAATACAGCCAGAAATCGAAATCCCAAATGGATTGGTTCCTAAATCTCCAAAATCACCGAAAGGATGAACAAACTATGAGTAAACTGAGGCAAGGAATTGAAATACGAACAAAAACTTACTTATCCATGTTAACGGCTTCATATGTCTGAATCGTTGTGTTATTACATCTGGAAAGCAGGAAAGGAAAGTTAGAATAAGAGATAACATACGAAGCAATCACAACTCCCTAACATAATATTAAACTACCTTTATTCCTCTTTCTTTTCCTATCGTTTCGATCACATTTATATTATCAGTAGTAGCCAGCAAGCAAGCTTGTTGCACACCCAAGATAACAGTCAGCAACGTCATAAGCCATGGAATCAGAACTATAATTTGAGAAGAAAGATTCGATAAAAGAAAAACAAGGGTTATTCAATACTGGAAAGGATGACATATGCTTAGCTCAAATCATTAACCTTCACACTCTGCTCTTTTTGGCTCAGTCACGACGAACGCAGTAAGTGAGGAGTGACAAAGGAGTTGAAAAAAGTGGAGAATGAAATCGTTGAGAGAAGTTCAAATCATTTGGATTGGGATGAATATGAATTTTCTCTCCAACTTTATCCGGTTAAATATTAAGTCAGACTGAACTCTCTATCAATGGATGATGATCAGTCGAGAAGAGACATAACACTGATTCCAACCAGCATTAAGATGAATCGGTTTTGTAAAGTTATATAACTAATGAAATCATCTATATTACCCAAATCATCCATATACACTGTGTCCCATATATGTGAATTATGTGCGAAGAGTTAAGAAAAAGCCACATTTAACTTAACAACTCAATTAGGCCAAACATGATAGTTTAATTACAGGATCTTATCATTCATCATCATCCTGGCAACTCATCTCTTTTAGGAATCTAATTAAAACTGGTCAAAAGGCACATAAAAGATAAATAAATAAATACCCCACTTAACAGATACAAATTAATCTCCAACCATGTAAGCTTTTCTTTACTTTTGACTTATTTCTTTAATACAAAATGGCCCGATAACCATCATTTGATGGGGTCTTTACTGAGTGCATTCTTGCTACTTTTGTGGCAACATTTACACACACACACACACACACACACTCACATAGTATTTCACACACACAATATATATATATACATATATATATATATATATATATATGTATATATACAATCACACACACATATATATATATAAACACACACATATATATAGGTACATATATATATATATATTACATATATATATATATATATATATATATATATATATATATGGGGGAGGGGTTGTGTGTGTGTCTGTGTCTGTGTATGCATATCTCACATTTTTATGTTTACTTCCCTATCCCTTTACTTAAATACTGGGTTTAGATGGATACGAAGTAAATAGAGATAAAAAATAAAAAGGGGGACAGTTTAATAGTTTTTTTTTATTTCTGCAAATACAAATTAGAAAGTTGAAATGTTGAGGAACTAACTATTTGAAAAAAAAGGAGTTGTGATCATTCAAATGTTTAGAAATGTCATGTAAAGGATGATTGATGATTTAAAACAAAACTCTTTCCGAATAAACGTTTAGATAATTACATGAGACTGCAAGATTCAAGAACAAGGCCTTGCAACACAGCAGATTCTTTTTGCTTACACCTCCTATCGTTTCATTTCTCTCTCATTATGTTCAGCAGATATTGAATTCCCTATTCCAGATTCTGATGAATCTTAGATAATTCCATATTTCGTTCATGTACAAAATACTGTTTTTTTTCCTAAAGAATGATATCTGATTGCATTTCATTATTCCCCTTATCCATCTACACAAATAATTTCTATATCAACCCTCAAATTTTGGGAGGGACATTTTCGATAGTCCCCACCAAAAGCGAACGTCCCTATATCTGCAAAATAGGATTTAACAGGAATGACGTAATTGAGGTACATCTCCGTTTTCTCTTTGAATAAGAATACGCTTTCTATGAAGAAAGTGTGATTCTCATTTCTGATAGCTGATGGTAGTCCGTCTAAACGACGATGATAATCAGCTCTTAGTAGCCTTTTTATCGTCATGCAGCTGATAATTTTGATGATTTCTGAAGTGCAACGTCTTCAGCACGTAAGTAAAAGGGTCCCTGCCTTTTGTGACCGCACTCTTGATAACTGCTGGGTGAGTTGGCTTCCAAGATTGCATTTTCCTATCTGCATGTCTGCCTATCTGCATGTCTGACACCATGATGCATGGTCAGAATTGAGTTTTTTTTCGTCTTCATTTGAGATATTTTGTATTCTTTAATGGTCGCATTATATGGTTTTGTTTGTTCCTCCTAGTATAATTTTGTAGTATATTTATCTTGGGATGCAATTTTCAGGCTTTCCTATTACACGAAACATCTACCTTAATAATCACTGGACACCAAGGACTAAATACTGTATCCGTTGGTTTGTTGCGAGAAGTTTGCATCGGAAATAGTATTATCCATTCTAGGAAAACTATTGATACGTAAAAGAACAGGGCTCGTGTTTTTATATACGATGGAATTATTTGTTTTACATATTACATATTTGCCGAGTGTTTTTATTAATACTAGTACTGCTATTATTATTATTATTATCATTATTATTATTATTATTAGGAATCTCACACCAGTTGCCTGGTGGTAACCGCTGGAGTTTGAGTGACAGCAAGTCTCCTCAAGTCTCCAGCCCTCCTCTCCTAGTACTAGCAGGTCGCAGTAATTCTGCGATTTACAGTTTCACACCGGTTGCCCAGTGGTTATCGCTGAGGGCTGAGTGACAATAAGTCTCCTCAGGTCTTCAGCTAACGTCTCCTCCCTCTTTTGCATATCATGACAGAGCTACAATTCGTTGCAGTACTTATATCTCTAGCACCTTCCACAGTACCCGTGCAGTTCCCAGTAGTGCTGTGGTCTGTACGGTCTCTATCCTCCCCCTAATCCCGATCTCCTCCAGTCTCTCCCTCAGCGTTCTAGGGACAGTTCCTAGTGCTCCCACTATGACTGGTACTACCCTGGTTTTCATGTTCCACATTTTCTTTAACTCCCTTGCTAGGTCCTGGTATTTTTCCCTTTTTTCACCCTCCTTCTTTTTTACTCTATGGTCTGCAGGCACAGCCACGTCTACTATTTGGCAGGCCTTCTTTTTTTTGTCTACTATTACTAAGTCCGGCCTTCTTGCCTGGATGAGGTGGTCAGTTTGGATGTCAAAATCCCAGAGTAGTTTGTGGTTGTCATTCTCCAAAACTGCCTCTGGCTTGTGCTGATACCACTTTTCCCCATGGTTGAATCCCATTTGTTTACTTAGTTCCCAGTGTATCATCGTTGCTACTCTATCGTGTCTATGCTTATACTCCTTCTGGGCGAGTTGACTACATTCACTAGTTATGTGGTTTACTGTCTCATCTCTTTCACCGCACATGCGGCATTTGCTGTTTGCCTGTGTTCTGTCGATTTTAGCTTTTATGTAGTTTGTCCTTATGCTTTTGTTTTGGGCTGCCATGATGAGCGATTCTGTTTCTCTCTTAAGGTTTCCCTTTCGTAACCACGTCCATGATTTCTCGTCTGCTATATCTTTTATCTGTCTTTTAAACTCGCCGTACAATTTTTTCCCTTCCCACTTTTCTTTTCTAGTTTGCTGTACCATTCCATTGTTTTCTACTTTGTTTGTTGCACTATCCCTCGCGCTCTTTATGATTTCTTCACTATTTGTTTGCACATATTTATCTAGGACTACTCTAGCTCTCTGGACACAATCTTCTATGCTGATGAGCCCCCTACCACCTTCTTTTCTCTTAACGTATAGTCTATCTGTATCATCCCTAGGGTGTAATGCTTTATGCATCGTCATAAGTTTCCTTGTTCGCCTATCCATTGATTGGAGCTCTTCCTTTGTCCATCCTAGGAATGGTCCTGTATACCTAACTACTGACACAGCCCAGGTGTTCATTCCTTTTATTAGATTTCTGCTATTTAATTTGGTTTCTAATATTTTCCTTATCCTTCTAAGGTATTCCCTCTTAATTTTCTCCTTCATCTCTTCCCGTTTTATCGTGTCACATTCAAGGACACCTAGGTACTTGTATCGGTCTTGTGCAGTCAATGCCCTAATCTTGTTGTTGTCTGGAAGTTCAATTCCCTCAGTCATTGAAAGCCTTCCTTTATGCATCACCATTATTGCGCATTTTTCTATCCCAAACTCCATTCCTATGTCCTCACTATATTCCCTTACTTCGTTGAACAGAGTCTCAAGCTCTCCCCTGTTTTTCGCAAACAATTTAATATCGTCCATGTACATTAAGTGGTTGACCTTTCCTTTTGTTTTAGAGAAGTGGTATCCTTTGCTGTTTTTCAGGATTCTGTTAAGCGGTATCATTGTTAGAACAAATAACAGTGGGGACAACGAGTCCCCTTGGAAGATCCCCCTTTTTATCCCTACCTCGGCTAGTTTGTCCCCTGCAGCTGTCAAATCTACTTTCCAGTCTTCCATTGAATTACCAATGAATTTAACCACCGGTTCGCTAATTTTGAACATTCTAAGGCATTCGAGTATCCAGCTATGTGGAATCATATCGTATGCCTTTTTGTAATCTATCCATCCCATTGCGATATTCTTTCTCCTTTTCCTTACTTCTTTTAAGATCATCTGGTCTATGTAGAGTAAATCGTTTGCCCCTTTGGTTCCTATCCTACACCCTTTCTGTTCTTCTGGTAGTAGCCCCCTTCTATCCATTGACATGTATATTCTCTCTGCTATTTGCCCGGTCAGGATTTTCCACATAAGTGGTAGGCAAGTGATTGGTCTATAGTTGCTTGCTATGTTCCCCTTTCCCGGGTCTTTTTGGATGAGGGTGGTTCTGCCTTTAGTCATCCATTCTGGTGCTTTGCCTTCATTCAGACAATTTTGGAGTAGGTGAGTGAGTCTGCCGTGTAACGTGGTAAATTTTTTGAACCAATACCCATGGATCCCGTCGGGACCCGGTGCTTTCCAGTTGGCTACTTTCCTAAGAGTATGTTTCAATGTGGTTTCATTCAGTACTATTGGTTCTCCCTTGTCTATATCTCCTAGTTCTTTTCTCATGTTTCCTAACCATTGCGGTGTTACGTTATGTCTTTTTGGGTGCCCCCATATGCTATTCCAATAGTTCTTGGCCTCTGTGGCATCTGGTTTCATGTCCTGCCTTCTTTCCCCATTTAAATCTCGGTAAAACTTTTTCTCATTGTTTTGGAATGTGCGGTTTTGTGTGTATTGGGCCGTTCTTAGTCTGTATCTTTTTAGTCTTGCCTCTTTGGCTAGTCTTTTCTGGTGTAACTCTTCGACTACAGTTGCGATGCCTTTTTGCGTTACCTTGTATTTGTTATAAAGTCTTACTCGTGGTCTGTCTGTGTGTGGTGTATTTCTAAGCAGTACTTCATCTCTCTGTAGTTGGGAGATCTGCCTTTGTAACCTTCTCTCCCAGTTGGGTTTCCCTTCCCTATTATTGCTCGGGCTCCTATCTTGTGTTGTAATGCTTTGTGCTACCATTTTCGCCCCTGCGTAAATTAGGTTGTTAAGTTCTAGGAGGGTGTTTGTTTCTATGTGCTGTAAGAGGCAGTTGACCTGCTCGGTCACTTCTCCGACTTTCTTTCTGTCTTTTATTATTATTATTATTATTATTATTATTATTATTATTATTATTATTATTGTTGTTGTTCTTGTTAATATTATTATTATTGTTGTTGTTGTTATTTTGGAATCACACACCAGTTACCTGGTGGTAACCGCTGGAGTTTGAGAGACAGCAAGTCTCCTCAAGTCTCCAGCCCTCCTCTCCTAGTACTCATAGGTCGCAGTAATTCTACGATTTACAGTTTCACACCGGTTGCCCAGTGGTTATCGCTGAAGGCTGAGTGACAATAAGTCTGATGTAGTCCAAAATGAAGTTAATAACTGCACTGTTGCGAGAATATCATGGTTGGCATCTAAATACCTCGAAGGGGGCCCGATTTTCTGATTCCCAAATACTAAAGAGTCCGTTTGATGGAGAAGACGCCTTATGGACGCAATCTCCCCGCTAGGACATTCGTGAGAATGAACATGAATAAATTCGACTAGACTTTGAACTGATCTTGCCGATACCATTGTCTGCAACATTCACCACTACGCCTATCACACTTTTTTCCAAGATTGTTATATCATAAATGGCTTATCCAATTCCGTATTCTGATCAGTAATTAACATCATTAATTCTCTTTGTTCGAACATGAATCTTCAAAGTTACTGTTTATAAAATTCCGAAACAAAAGATTTAATCTCTGATTTTATTAGATAGAAGTATTTTTGTTTTATCATTTTGGATCTAATTACATTTTCAATTTTGTTTCCCTTTGGAATACGTTTCCTTTATTGTTCATCTCCTTTTGAGAAGCAATTATGAGAGTAGGATTGTTTGTTGATATTCATATTTATAATTCGTTCAGTCAGATACAAAAGGAAAATAAATACTTTAATCTTCACAGAAATGAGAAATCTGAAAGGATAATTAGTTCCTAAAATGAAAGAAATAAAAAAAATAGAAGTTATAATACGTTTTTGTTGAAAATGCTAAAAAAAAATTACTCTATGTTGCATTACAACTGCATCTGAAGCATGATGTTTCAAAAAGCTGCTGAGTATCAAGCGACATCGTAATTATGATATAAATCGCAGATGTGATTAAGACAAATCGAAAAATGTTGGAGTTAGATGGAAAGTCAGAAAGAAAAAAAAGTGGAAAGAACCAGATGAATAAATGGTGAGTGGCTGTGGTCCTTGGTGTCGATGCTGTTCTTCTTGTGGTCTGACTGAGATATGCAAAAGAACTCATGAAGAGAAGAATCACATTATGGCTAACATTAGCCCGAGGTTTTTTCTAATAACGGCATTGAACAGGTTGCACACTCTACTTTACATTTTCTGCAAAGTGTATATTATCAAGGTGAAGGGAAGTTGTTTACATTTTATGGCGAATTTAAACATCCAGTAGGTCAACCCAAACCAAATATCAAGCACTATGATAGGTTATGATTGAAAAGGTTTGTGTTGATTGTGTCGAATATGGATTTTTGTAGCGAACAATAAAACTAAAATATATACAAATTGAGAAAAATGAAAGATAATGGAAATATATAGGTGAGAACAGTCGAGAGAAATGTATAAATGTGTGATATTTCATCACAAAATTTTCCTCAAAATCCGAAGTAGAACACAATTTATACTATATCAACTTTTTTCTCTCCTTTATTAATTACTTTCTGAGGTAGAACTGTGAAATTTTATTCCTTTCAATCTCATATTTTGTAGATGTGTAACGATTGGTGGTACACAATTTATTCAGATTTTTTTTTCGAGGAGGTTTTGATGATGGGGGGGGGTTGGAGTGTTGTAATAGTCACTGATAGAACCGGCGAACTGGGTATGAGATTCAACTGAGGATGATTGTGATAATGTCGCACTGCTGTCGTTGAGAAAGTCATGAATCCAATATCCCAACAAATATTAGTAAACAATGGGGCAGTTGCAGCCGTTTAGCTCTATAAGCCCTTTGTAAGCAAAAGTTGATCATGACAAGAAGGAAAAGACAAACCTCGCAGTAGCGATTCTACATCAGAAAAAAAAACTCCGGCAAAGCGGACCCATACTGCCATAGATGTGTGAGGAAATAGACAGTTTATTTGCATTCAAAGAAGGTGAAGTGATGGCAAAACCTTTTATTGCTCCTGTTTGAATACACCACCTCAAAACACTCATGGATAATGTCAAATATGATTCAATCAACAAGAAAACAAATGGAGAAATCTTACTCTCCGTCTGCTAGAATAAGTATTTTCTCTCAATATTCTTTTCATAGAATTGGAGGGATGATTTGAAATTTACAGAACCAATTCAAAGATTTTGTAAGTCTTCAATGACACTTGAAATTTCCATAATTCTTTTATGCAGCTGCGGAGAGTAGAAAATTTGCTCCCGGCAACTATTTTATCTAGTTGGTGCACGAATCTAATACTTCTGTGCCCTAGGCGACTGCCTAGTTCCGCTTACTGGTTTATCTTATTATATAAAAAAAAAGGATCTCAATTATCAACAAGTAGATTGACTAGTTGAGTGTTATGTTATAACCTATAAAATGGTAAAATTCAATAATGCAGATCGTCTGATACCAGCAAACACACTGGTATATCACTCAATTTTGTTGGTTAGAAATCAAATTTATTTGACATGACGAATTTTCAGCTATCTAACTCTACGTTTTTTTTCTGACTAATATTTGATCATACGTTCAAAATGTGATGATTGGTTTTAATGGAAAGAAAAATTGCGCCCTAAAGATAGCGACGCCCACTTGCTAACATGGTAAGGCATTCAATCATCAAGTGTTTTCAGAGAAATATGTTTTTTAATCATAGGGTACGCCGTACCTTTTGAACCGTTTTATCAACCGAGCAGGCTCAGTAAGCGCTTCAGTGTGTAGAAATTCAAGTGGAACGTGTTTAACCGTCATACAGAGCAATGTGAGTAATCCAGATTTTTAACTGTAGTAAGAAACCATCATCGTCGACTGGTAGGGACTTCTTTCAGTCACGTTTATTTATTGAATAAGAAGGATCAGACACAGCTGAAAGAGTTCGAGTTACAAGAAAAGCTGATTGTAATCGCTTTACACTAATACCTGGAAGAAAGGAGCATATCCACTCACTGCCTCAAGTAATGTGTGAACCAGGGAAATTTTAAGACTTGTAAAGCTGTCACTTTGCAAGAATGTTATTTTACAGCTTGATAGTAAAGCTGACTTCAAGTTTGTGAAATTCATGCTTGCTATTCAAAGGGAAGCCGAGTAGTTGCGAGCCTTCATTCTAATGAAGTGTCTACGGGAAAAACATCAAGTAAAACAAGATAGTAACTCGTCTCAAATTAAGTTAGCTCTGAGACACCACATACCACTGTCAATGCCACTACCAGGAGGGGTAATTGAGTATTGATCCCCCACAAAAAAAATAATCAGTTCTTTTGCTGTGTATTATTTATTGCTTCATGAAATATCGTGGGAATTAATTTCTAACTTTTGGATGTAGCTTGTAGCCAACCATGAAATCTAGCTATGTTTTTTAATATCCAACTGCAAAATATAGTGGTGATTCTATGCATGAATCCAAGGCAAATCTAACAAGCTGTTTGTAGTTTATTGCAGATTCAGGAAGAAATTGAATATATATAGGGAAATATTGGTTCGACAGTAATAAACTTATACTTAAATGTGGTTTAAAAACAGAGAAAATACCTGTACATCTGGAAAAAATCCAACCATCTTTCATTTACTGCATTTTTTACTTTCTCAAGAAGTCCTATAAAAATGCACCCCTAACTTCCGGAGATGTGGCGCGTACAGACATGGAATTTTGGCAATATTATGTAGTTTGAGCTCAAAAACGAGTTATTAGGATATAATTGTGGATGGGACCACTCCAAAATTACATCAGTGCTCCTGTAGTCTATTTCCAACCCTTCCACAGAATATCAGAAAAGTGCATCGAGCACTTTTTGAAATATCATGTGGAAAGCAATGAACATATACATAACTATAATAGAACCCCCCTGAAATCCTTGATCATCATCAGCATTGTACCTTCTCACAGCATTCCCACTCTTCCACGAAATCTTATTAAAATTGATTCCGTTATTGTGGTGATGGACAAATGAATAAGATTATTTCCAAAAAAAAAAATAAATAAATAAATGAATCAACTGACGAAATGACACAACCAAGAATAAATGCCTCTTTTCCAATCCTCTGAGAGTTGGTAGGAAAATGATTCCATACTACTATCATTGACTTAGATATTTGTGGCTAAGAATCAATAGTTTAATCCATTATGTCGAGACAGGGTATTCCGATTGTGAGAAGAAAACTACAATATAACAAAGACAAAAATATGGAGCTCAGGACCAAAATGCCAGACCTGAGAGATTTCACTTTATATATTATGTTAAAATCGAATACAATACACCGTCTAATAGATTGAATTATAGGGATACATACATACATACATACATACATGTATATGTGTGTGTGTGTGTGTGTGTGTGTGTGTGTGTGTGTGTGTGTGTGTGTGTGTGTGTGTGTGTGTGAACGTTATCACCCCAAAATATAGATGATGCCCTTTCGAATATGTCTTTGCCATGATCGAAAGTAACAACAAAAGAGTTACTTTATAATACCTAGCATTAATTTAAAACTTGCGGCCAAGGAATCAATCTTCATCAATAGAGTCGAGACAGAACATCCCGTGAAAAAATGCCCACAGTATAAAAAAACGCAATCATTTATCCAAGAACCAAGATGCTAGACGTAAATTGAATTTAAGTATTATGCGTGAATACAATGTTCCATAGATTGGCCCTCAGGAATCAATATATATAGGAAAGTTAGTGTTCCGTAATATAGATTATGTCCTTCAGAATAACTCTCTGCTATGGTCCATAACAATGGTAGATAAGAAAAGAAAAACAGCTTGAATTATTATGAAGTGTTTTTAGAGCTTGTGAAAGATAGCAAAGAGGAATGAGATGGTGTGAACAAGTAAATGACCAACAGATGAGAAATGGTTTTCTAAAGCAACGATAAGCTAATAAGAGGACCCTGCGAGCTATCTTGATTGAATCTGACCAAAAACACAGTATACAGTCAATGACGTATGGCCGTTTTAAAAATGAATGTTAATCATGAAGCACGTCTCATGCAATGAGGTGGCAATCTATGACATTATTTTTTTTTAATAGTTTTCGAAATGTTGTAATTGCACGAACACATACATATCGAAACAAAGCATTCACTAAACGCAATCAGTCTTTCAAAGAGATTGAACCACCTCCATGACTTTTATACACTTACAAATATACACATAACAGGAATTGTGTTTGCACACACACACACACGCACACACACACACACACACACACACACACACACACACACACACACACTGCTCCTCTATCGTGTGAGTCTCCACTGGAACTCGGTATGAGAATAAGCTTCAGTTTAGATTTGGACAATACGATACCCATCCCATAATTTATGGCTTAAAAGGTAGTTGAATAAATCCATATGAATTTACCCAAATTCCTAAATGTAAAAGGAGCACTCCCCAATTGTATACGTCGGGTACTTTAGAATTATCAATAAGAAAGAAACAGATCACATCATTTTGCTGTTTAAGGCAAAATGTTGGGGAGATTCAGTAACTCAGAACACTTTTTCGTCATAGTTACAGAAAGATGGTAAACTTTAGATGTATACAATTCAATGGAATTACATTGAGTTAAATGATAGAACTTGCAACAAATAGTAACTTTTTAAACAGTCAACATTTCTCGGAGAATTCTACGATCAGTAAAAAGAGAGGAGGATAGTGAGAGTTGATACACAGTACGGTTGATCATATTGTTGTATGAACAACAGCGTACAAAGCGTAAAACACTGTCTGACAAATAAATATCCTTGGACTAAATCAAAATAGCATTAGGAAGGACATCTTAGTCTCAAAATCGGTGTTTCGTGAAAAACGTTATCATCGTTCTGGTACTATTCCCCGGAGCCACATACATGAAACAGTTTAAACCCTTTCAAAAGGGTGAAAGATGATATCATACTTTGAAATACAAAAGAACTCACAAAAGCTAATGGGAATGCTTGAAACAAAAATAAGAAATAATGACTTTATTGGTCCGTTTGGAAGTCCAAGAAAAATAGAAAGGGTGAGTTTGAAATGCAGTCGTAAACATATCCAGTGGTAATGGTTAAAGTCGTAAGCCGTAAGACCTCAGAAAAACCTTTAAAACGATTGGATGATTATAGTAATAAATATATATATATGCATATATATATATATGCATATATATATATATATATATATGCATATATATATATATATATATATATATATATATATATATATATATATATATATATATACATATATATATATATATATATATAGTCAAAAAAGCTTATTGGCTTTGAAAACTTAACTTTTAGGATCATAAACTTCTTTCTGTTAATTGCACGAAACATCTTTCAATGCAATTTTTGTAATTTCCTTCAGTGTTTTGTCTTCGTTTTACATATGCTCCATTATTTTCCAACCATTTGTAATTTTTGTTGCTCTTGTTAAGATTATCAATTGTTTGTCATGTTACCGTTTCATAGATATTAAAAACAAAAAGTAGAACTCCAGCATAACATATATATATATGTGTGATATACATACATACATACATGGATAGATATGAAAGTGATTTTTTATACCCCCCAAAATACATGCATATCATTAACCCAAGTTCCACAACCACCCAAGTAATGATTACCAGACTTCTGATACTGACTGTTACTACAGTGACAGGTTCAATCCTTACTGGTTACATCATTACACTGTTTTGATTCAGGCAGAATGCAGTCAATAACAGATATATTCAATACTGTGCACACGCACTTTTATATGGTTTAGTTTCACATGGCTGCAGACGGGCAATCAATGAGGTTCAAATTCAAACCATTTGTAATGGTCAGCCTCACAAGCTTGATGGTCACTAATACATTAATGATTCAGGGATATAGCAAATCCCTTAATATGTCGTGTAATCACTGACTTCATAACTCTGCTGGGATATATACTTACTCAAGTTACATATTATTTCCAAATTTGCAAATGTCATGATAAAACTATCTCTATTTCAGTTTTATAAGATGGAATACAAACCATAATTAATGGTCACTTGGAAACTTCCCTTCAATACCAATTTACAGAGAGATCATTGGAAGTAGATAAGAAGAAAATTAGAAACAGGAATACCCCAAATTACGGGGCTAGATGTCCAGGATTTTTTCTTAGAATCCATGTTATTTCCTTCATTCATAAAGTGAAATATAATAAATCTTTATTTATTTTAATTAAAAGTAAAATATAAAATGCAGTCCAATAATGTCAACGTATATATGTACGTTTTGCAATACGTCGTGTATTGCCTCAGGTGTTCATGTGCGTTTTCATAACTTTATATTCACAAAAACAATTCATTAACCCAATGATTTCTTTTACACATTGATATGAAAACTTTTCTAAAATTCTTTTTATTTGGGAAAAACGACGACGATGCTCGGAAATTCATCTGGCTCTATGGAGAGAAAATTTCTGTCTGCCCAATGGATCAGGTTATTAAAAAAAGGGTTATATGGCAAGGGAGAATGTGAGTGCTGTAGAAATGACACAAGCCTCCTGAAAAAAACACGAGGAAAGGGCGTTACAGAGCAAATAATTCTGCTGATAGACAAGCATGGAGGAGGACTCAAACGTTTTCATATCACCCCAACATCACAATGATTTAGTCATGTCATGTGTCTTATATTCCACAATGAGCTCAATTTTTGATCCTCACAAAAAAGCTGATCGCACAAAGACTGGTGTGTTTAGTGCAATCTGACTGTAACTGTTTCTGTCGTCTGTATCCATAGTCTTATCTGATCAACCATACATTCTCAAGAGCAAATTGCTTTCAACTTTAGAGTCAGGCTTGACGGATTCACCAGCTGAGTTGCAAAGGTAGTCAAAAAGACATGATGATGTCAAAAAATACTCTGAGGCGATCACCGTTGAGAGAATCAATTCGTTTTGGACGGAGGTGGAATCGATTGCATCAACCGTGAATTGAGACACTCAGCTCGGCAATTAAAAAGTCAGTATCCCTTGATTGTTTTAATCTAGTGAGACAGAAAGTCTTGAAAGCTGTTCTACTTCTCATTAATTTATTTGTTTCATGGAATTTAGTCGAAGATAGAAAGTTAATTCTATCTGATTGCTCATTGGTTATATAAATCGATGATGATACGTTGCTCTCCCACACCTTGACTGATTTATGTATCCTGATGTGCTGGCGTGAGGAGATTAATTAGTTCAATAATCATCATTCACCATTGTATATTTTTTGAAGATATACCTGATTAAACAAATGACCACGATTTGGAACAGAACAACGGTCCCTATTTAGAGATTATTCAACATTTTAGAAATCATTTCAAGAATAATTAATCTTGTCAACAGATATCTAAATGTTGTTATGTAATCAATAAGACAGCATAAAAGTGTAACAACAAAAAGCTGATGTATTTAGCAGATGGATCCGATTTTAGCCTTTGGAAATGACTCATTGATGATTCTTGACTAAATCCCCGAAAAAATATATACTGTCCCGTCAAAAGTCACTTGGTTGTATGAATGTGTGGATTTTTTTTTATGGCTATAGAGTATGCAATATATATATATATATATATATATATATATATATATATATATATATATATATATATATATATATATATATATATAAGAGTTTCATTAATTTTACAAGCCTTCTGCAGTTAATTCATATTGGTAAAACACTTAGCTTTTTTGTCTCCTCCTATAAAAATGTGTCAGGAATCGGCAGTTGGGGGGAAGAGGAATTAGGACCCTCTGAACTTGTTTCAATCTCTTAGTCAAAGCAATTTATTTCCTTTTTAAAAGATTATGCTTTCAGTTACTTTATTCCCTTATGAACATTACGATTGATTTTGATACTCCCTGGGTTGTAATGTCCATATCTAAACTCTGTAAATGACTTCGGTTTTTTTTTCTCACCGGTGTTGCATCTCTTGTTTGTTCCTTCATTTTTTCAATAGTTTTTGTAAGTTCCTCCATTGTGGAAGATTGAACATTTCTTGATTTTGTCTCATTTTTACGGATTCTCTTTTTCTGCAAGCCAGTTTTAACTATCTCAGTTTTCAAATGATTATCTTTCCCTAATCATCATCGGATCCATTCGCTGCCCTCATCATCTTGTATTAATCGTCGTTTTTTTTCTTTTATCCAATCGTACATCCAAAGTTAACTCGACGAAGAAACAACAAAAATACAACGAAGAATACATTCCCATCTTTTTTTCGCGTTCAAAAGCTCTGATTCATGATTTTCAATGTAAATCTTCAAATAATACTAAAACACTTGTCTTCATCAAAATAGGCAAAATTATTGAATTCTTCATCAAATTTGGTGGAAGTATTCCAGGATATACCATCAGAGCCAGGCATTCATTCAACCATTCCATTCGCCCAAGTGATCTACGGTACTTAGTTCTCATTTGGAAGCATAAAATGACACGGGACTATACTCATACTCAAAGGTATAATTGGAACATCACAAGACAAATAAATTTTCGATAAATTGTTAATTCTGTGTCTTTTTAAAAGAAAGTATATTATTTCGATTATTTTCATATTCAGTTGACCGAGAAAATCCCAACATTTCATCCCACGATATATATAGAGTATAGTTGAATAAAGTTTCATCGATTTCTCTCCGAAAATCTCATTATCTCATGCATCGATCTTCCGAACATATATTTTATATTGGATCAGCCTTTCTAATCGAACAAGGATCTCCTCATCGCAAACATCGGTTCTCAAGACTTATATTTGGAAACGGTTATAGTTTAATATCGAAAATTTAAATCACAATCTTTCGAAAATTAAAAAAAAACAACTCTATATCCCCTCAATGTCTATGCATTTCATTTTACCCCAATGAATCGATTGCACAAAGGGTTTCAAGGAAGTAATTTGTTAATGAACAATTCTAAAATCTTGAAATCCTTTATTCAAACGCTCATTCATAAATATTCTTCTCTGTCATGAAAGGGTTTATTTGTATACAAATTATTGTAGGGTGAAAATTGAAATCAAAGACACACTACGTAGCTTGGATGTTCAAACTATGAATTTGAATTCGTCCCAAGTTCCTCAAGTTTCATCGGGATGGAGGCTTTTGAAATATCAGGTCTAAACGATTAAGTCTTACACAGAGTGAGGCGTGTGCGTCTCCAGTGCTAAATGTCTAACCAAGTTCGCAAGTAGCAACCCACCGAGTTCTGTAGTTGTTGGTTTTAATTACATTTTTTCTCCTGCTACAGAGATAACTGAATTTTTGTAGAGATGTCTCAGTCTTTTGAGAATGATTATACTGTTACTTTGGCGGGGTACAATCAAGTACTTCCAGCTAATGGTATTTCCAGCTTATCACCATTCTAAACACTGATTTGATTCGACAATTTGACTTGACAATTTACATTATTTTTCTGTTTTCTCAAATTTGCACGGACCCAGGAACATGAATAGATCGATATGTTAGTGTTTTTCAATGAGCAAAAATAAGTGTTTGAGTATTGGTATAAATGTGTATGTGTATACAAAGGAGAATAAGAGAGAAAGAGAGAGAGAGTGTGTGTGTGAGTATGTGTGATTTAGAAAAAGTGAAATAAAGTAGGGTATGTGTTTTGTTTCAAATCATATATATCCATAATCAACAGCCATTTTGAGACCGTTGCTGTAAAATCATTTAGCAATAAGTCCCTGACAATTGTATGGTCATTTTGTTTTCAGGAAGATACTTGTCCTCGTTTCCTAGTAAAAAGTTTTCTTCAATAAAAAGTTTACTTTGGCTCATATCTATGCAAGTAGATATATATATATATATATATATATATATATATATATATATATATATATATATATATATATATATATATATATATATATATATATATATACATATATATATATATATATATATATATATATATATATATTCCGATATTTTACTTTGTTTATTCTAACCTAAAAACTCATAAAGATCTACGTCACTACATACATAAGTAATCTCCCTGAATAAATAGATCCAATCATTCCCCAGATCTATTTAATGCAGAAACATTTTGTCTCAGAACTTCACGAAAAGAATATTTGAAAAATTACAAATAATCTCTCTGTAATCACAATTACGTTCATTCACGCCGAGATGTATGTGTATAATTCAGTAGGTGATCTGTAAGCTCATTTATGAGTTGACAAATGCTTTCCTCAATGTAGTGTGTATTTTTAAAACAGACTAGATTCTATGAAAAATTTTCCATGAAGATTCTATGAAAAATGGGTGTGATCTTATCCAACAACATAGGCACCAATACTGTCGGCAAATATTCCTGGTGTATCGTTTATCAGTACAATATATACATGAATGTATAAGTATTTCTTTATACATAACTGATGCAACAAAAGAAGCAGATATACTGAGAATTAATATACTGAAAATTTGGGTTTAAGCCTTTGCATTACCAGTGGTTGTTTATCACAATGGAGGAACGATTGCTACGTTAAAGCAACCACCTGATCGCTCGCAGATCTGATTCTTTCAACAGCCCTATATTCTTCAACTGTTTAAAATGTTCATGTTGTCGAGGCCAAACGGTGCATACACCTTGTGATTATGGTATATCTTTCCAAATACGTGTTCCTTTATAGAAAGAAAACAAACAAAAAAAACGTAATTCATAACCACACGTAAAATATGAGTGTGTTTGTATGTGTGTCTGAGAATTGCTTTGCATAATGCCTGTCCCCACTGCATTTGAAATTTTTGAATGTCGTTTTGAATTCATGGATTCTTTATGAATGAAACCTTATAAAGAATTGATTTCCGTCCGTGGTGCGTGCTCTGAATAATGATTAAATTAGTGGATATCAGATTCAGGCGATGAAGTGTACACAAGTGGCCTGAACAGAAAAAAAAAATATACTAAAAGGTCGGAATCATCAAAGAAGCATAAAATTTTCCTTCTCTTGGTTAATATCCAGGTTTCGGTGTAAAACGTTCGTGCGGTGGTTTCGATTTAATCAAGGGAAATAAAGACCATGCTATCAATAAAAACTAAAAATATTTATATCCATATAATCTATAAATTTAGATAATCATGCGTGTGTGCATGCTTGTACATTTGTGCATGTTTGTACCTATTTGCATATGCACACAGATATATGCAGATGACATATCCGTCGGTAAGTTGATGAATTGACCAAAAGAGACAAAAATAAGAGCCTTTCCCTACGTGTAAATTCATAAGCATGGGTGTATCATTAGATATTTATTTGTTTTGATATATGTGATACAAGTTGGAAAGGCTAGTTTGCCTGTTGTTTTTAGATCCCTTTTTTTATATAATATCATCATGATTTCTGTATTCCAATATTCTGGAACTTTTCTTCCCTTTTTTTTTGATAGGTCAATTGGATGGTTAGATTCGATTGCACCTGCAAACCAACCACATCACCAGAGTGCTAGATAAAAAACCAGCCATGGGAACAAGCTGACTTCAGTTGAACCTACTCAATCATTGACCATCCCCATTCGGTGTCTCAACTGAAAAAAAAAAGCAGAGGAATTCGAAACACCACTCGCTATAATATTCGTTGATCCCAAGAGAAGTCCATGATTCGCTGAAAATACGTTAGGTTATTAATGCTATCATTTAACAAAGCAATGGTCCTGTACAAGTCTGAGTATTACTAACATATTTAGAAACACAGCTATTCCTTCATCAGGATAAATGATTACAGGCCACTTTCAGCTCGAGAATGGCGTGAGAAAATGTAAGATCAGCTTACCCAAAATATTCACTGTTACTTCAAAAAGTAAAAATGAAATTAGAAAAATGTAATCTGAATATTTGTAACGGGCGAAAACAAAAACTTCCACACCCAGACGGGGAAAATAAAAGAATCAAGATAAACAGCGAGTACTTAAGCACACTCAGATTTGCAGACGACTTGGTCTTTTTTGCCAAGTGCTTTCCTGACTTCAAAACAATATAAGATTAAGTGATTGAAGAGAGCAATAAAATAGGTCTTTAGATGAACTTCAAATGCCGTTTACATTGAATTTTTTTAAAAAAAAGTCACATCGATTAAAATCGAAAAGAAAGAGCTGTGGAGAAAAGGCCAAAATATTTACTTAAGACAACGAATATCTGTTAATTCCTTAAAAGAAGAAATCAAGTGATGATTTACGGAAGCAGGCTTTCGAAGAATAAACTTAGATTTGAAGAACAAGTGAATTCCAAAGTCGTAAAGAGAAATTTTATAACCAATGTATGATTACACAAATACATATGGGAGTAGGAACATAGATTTCCATCAAAAAATTCACTCAGGAAGCATGCAAGGTGCACATGGGAACATAATGCTCAACATAATATGGAGAGATATCATCACACTGCAATAACAGGGACCTGAAATATCAATTAAAAATCTCAAATGGCAATAGGCTAGTTAAGTTGCGAAGATGGCAAACAACCGATGAGCATCAACAACTCACAGTATGAATTCCCAGAGATCACATGCAAAATCGTACTCGATAAAATATAAGACAGACAAATTACACAAGTTTAGAAAGCAACAATAGAAAAGATATTTGCGAATCCTGATGAAATTCCGTATTTGCTGTTGCTGAGGATGATTATGATGATCATGAAGATGCAAGGCGTGAGAAATGGTTTATACGACGTGAGAAGAACTATACAGATGGAAAAAAGATTTGTCACTTGAGTGAAAAAGGTAAATGGAGAGAGAAATGAACAAACGCTTAACGAAGGAAAAAGTTCTTGAACGACATGGAACGAAACTGAACGAAGAATAGAAAAGAAATAACAGTAGAGAAGAAAATAAAATCCACTTTCCCTAGAACGTTGCTCAAACCATTGCACATCCCCTGCTGGTGTGGGTCCCCATCACGTCCCCAGGTTAACGACGCTCACGTACTTTACTATCCACCCTATTCAAATAAAGTATGGTGCTTCTGACTACGTTACCCTATTCAATCGATCAAACGTCCTTTTCGAACTCTCTCGTGATTATTTTTAGCGATGAATACCGGTCATCATGGCTACTCTCACTGGTCTGTGGCTGAACTTTTGCAATGATCAATGGACTATGTCTTATGACGATTCTTTCCTCGTTTTTTTTCCTAATATATCAACAATATGTTCGACGTCAGCATTTTGCATTGATAATGATTTTGCGTCCAATGCCTTGTCCATTATCCAGACCCTCCTAGAGAATTGAGGAAAAAGTAAAGAACAAAGGCGTTGGTATTATCAATAGGTGGTCATTCTCTAGGAACAATTTAAAAACAAAAACAAAAAAGTTGGATAGACTACGAATCCAAGGAATAGCTGACGTTATCCAGCTGCCAGTATTCGAAAATTTAGCGCAAATTCTGTGGATAACCCTGGAGTATCAAGGAAATTTTTTCGAAAGGGAGAGTCATCAGTCATAAGTTCAAATAAAAATACGAAATATATCAATCATTTGATAATTCAGAGAATCAAAGCAAAAAGTAAAGAAAGCAAATGGAAACAATGAAGATATCAATTATTCAGGAGAATATAAAAGGAAATTAGAATAACAGAATGATTTACTAGAAACAGTACACCAAACTCAATTGAGACCATATCAACAGC
>OY735202.1:4302872-4372872 GCA_963457665.1 Thysanoteuthis rhombus | reverse complement strand
TTAAGTTTTTAATGCTGAAAAATTTACAGGTCAAATTCTGACTTGGTATCTGACCTACATGTGCAGTCATGATATTTGAATGGCTATTGCTCTTTTTCCAGAGAGAACAAAATGGACTTACACGCATCATATTCGCGAATGAACGATGACATGCACTTATGATCAAATATACAAAGAGGTTTACTATTGAAACATCGATCATAACCATTTGTATCAGTTTTATCAAATGGTATTCCGTCGAAAACTGACAATACACACGCAAAAACATCCAATGAGCCGTATCTATGCACAAGCAAAGGTTCACGCACATAAAAACACACACATAAGGGAACATATACCTCAAATGCATACACTAGATACTAACACATCACATACCATACCGATGCGTAAACAGACGGAACAAATGAACATGCATACTGTTAATCACACAAGATGAATACACAAACTGAATTGTACACACATACTTCGGCGTTTTTATGTGTTTGTGTGTGTTTGTGCATGTTCATGGTATGTATGTGTGAGCACCATGCATTTTCGATGAAATTCCGTTTGATGAAAATCGTGCCACGATGCGAAACACATAGCCTCATGAGAATATATTTGATTAGATATTTGGCACTCATATGTTTGTTTGCCTGAATGACGATTGATTCAATTTCCAACATTGACACCTAGACATTTTGAACTGATCTTGCGAAGTAATTAGGTCTCA
Source organism: Thysanoteuthis rhombus (assembly GCA_963457665.1). Taxonomy (NCBI): domain Eukaryota; kingdom Metazoa; phylum Mollusca; class Cephalopoda; order Oegopsida; family Thysanoteuthidae; genus Thysanoteuthis; species Thysanoteuthis major. The sequence continues at coordinate 4,372,160 of OY735202.1, read as the reverse complement.
AAGAGAAATATAGACGCCTCTGATTTAGCTTCATTGATTTCATTGTATTAATTTATACTTTGAAATTTGGAAACAGCGTCACGAATTCACGTCCAGAATTTGTTTAATTAGGTTCATAAAAAATGAAAAAAATCACTGAAATAATTGTTTTCACGTCCAACCAATCAATTGAAAGACACTGAGATGCAAAAGTTTCAATAAGTGTGAAAGAGCTAGGATACTTTACATCGATCTGTCTGTCTGTCCGTCTGTCTGTCTCTGTCTTTCTCTCTCTCTCACTCTCTCTCTTCATATATATATATATATATATTTATATATATATTATGAATTTTATGAAAATGAAGGACTTAATATATATTTACCTGAAATCTTTAATCACAAAGTAAATCCAACAACGTTTACGAAGTAAATTAAGAAAAGGGGAAAATGATCCGATAACAATACATAAATCAGAACCCACAATACGAAATATCGTATGATTATAAACAAACAGTACAATCTCAGACTAGGAATAAAGATTGTGAAATTAATTTTCTAAGATGTGAGTGTCAGGCCTTGCAATTATATGATAAAAATATTGGCTGCATATTGACAGGTAAGCTAAAGATAATAGAAAAAATTGCACGTTAAGTAATCTCCTTATAAAAGGGCCAAAGAATCAATGTTTCTCCAATTTATCATATGTTTGACTGCGATTGAAAAAACACTAAGACGTTTCATTGTATTTATGTCAAATAGATAACGAATAATGAGAAAAAAAATTCGCTAACGAAAAGATCCGACCGATGGAATGCTTTAAATACCCTCGAAAACCGAGCGTGGCACTTAAACATACTGAATTAGTAGACTTCTTGAAAGTTGAAATGAATTTGTTATGATCCTGATAGTTAAAGCTGAACATAATATAGCATTACCAGTGAATATTTTTAACCGAAGTATATTGTCTGAAGTATGTTAATTTGGGAGACGATAAACCACGTATAAAGTATATACTTATGCACCTGATAGTATCATATTGTATAACATTGTATTATTTGGAAAGTAAGGACTTTTGATGAAAGACAAGATACAAAAGATTTCAATTATCAGTTCTCTTCATTATAGCCTTTTGAAAGCTAATTCTATGGTAATTAAACCTTTTTCTGAATTTTTGAATCTATGTTTTAGAAAAAAAAAAGGTTAGATTTCATAAATACTCGTAAAGGGGCTGAATCTGGCGCAACCTATGATTTTAGTACACTTTATACAAAAATTCATCATGAAAAAATCTTATTTAATAATTTCAGAACGCTATACACCCTCGGAATCTGCAGGGGTGAATAGTGAGTATATTTGATTTAAAAACTCTAAAGCTTTCCTGCGTAAAACAAAAACAAAAACAAAAAAAAAAAGCAAGAATCCTCGTTTCCTAACTCTCCAAATCAGTTTTATTATAGTAATGAATTATTTCATCAAATGATAAGTATCCCTACTGGATTTGATTCTGTGCCTCTAGAGGGGAAAATTAGTATTTACATAGAAATGAAAACATAATGTTGTCATCAACAAGAACTAGTATAAGTTGTTATTGATTATTCCCTGCTGTCTTGATGATGAAAGAGATTTCGAAAATTGCATAGTACTATATACCTGCAAGGATTTTGAACTATAGTGAAAACTCAACAGGAAGCAAACAACAACGATAGATCGTGATTTTAAATCTGAAGATGGTTTTGTCTCTAAATTGTTTGATATTCAAAACTCATTTCTATTCCATATTGCGCACATACAAAGTAGTATTATTTTATATATTTGACAGAACTATATCATCAGAATATTTGACAAGTGCAGAAGCAACAGTTATATCTATTGATTCAATACTCACATTTTTTTCTTTAATTTTGGGAATAGTCAAACAACGCAGCGAAATTTTGAACCATTTTGTAAGGCAATGACTGGGCATCCTGGCCATTTTGATACTAATCAGTTTGACCACAATAGAATAAGAACGGAAATTTAAAGATGTATTGACCAGTGTATAGAATGGAATAAATCAATAATGTATTTCAAATTGAATAATTTTGTATTAAGTTTAGAATCAAAGGTAACAAAAAAAAAATGAATGTAGTCTTTACCAGTGTAAAAGTTCATTGTAATGATTAAAACCAGATAAATACGAAAATATTTGGTTTTGGTCCAATCATCCGACAGGATAAGAAGTTGGGCATTATGGGAAATTGAAAGTGAAATGCCCAATAATAAAGTGAAACAAAGAAAATAAATCTGCTTCAGGAATCGAAACTACAACGAACAGGGTAACTGCCTCAACGTAGCGTAATTCTTAATGCTGAGATAAACAACCACCTATTTTTTTAAATTGTTTATTCGATTTGTGTTGTCTACGCCAAATGGTACAATCACCGTGTAATAACGGGCTATCATTTCAAATAGATTTCTCATTCATACAACGCAATTTATAATCATTCTGTTGGATCATATATTCGTTTCCTAATACACACACACACACACACACACACACACACACACACACACACACACATACATATATATATATATATATATATGCATATTTTCTAGTTAATATCTTGTTTTGGAAATTATACAAATGATACTCAATCATACACTTTTGAATGAAGAGACATTTCTCCACCCAAATGCAACATATTGTTTTCGAACAAACACTTATAAATTTGTATGGGTCTGTGCGCTTTACAGTGTATAGTTTTTCGTGTTTTATGTACGGTGTTTTTCGCAATCTATATAATGAAATGTAGATAACACCTGTTTTTGCTGAAAAGTCCTCTCATTAAATAACGCTCAATTTGGACGTTCGTCTATTTCGAACGGCCAATAACGTTCCTGGCTGATTTTTGGGAAGCATTGGCTTATCAGATATCCAAGATATTATTGGATTGGGATCGGGATAGGACCGTTAATATATGACAGGTAACATTGTCGATCGCTGCTGTTACTGGATTATTAGGAGTTATCAGAAATTGATCTATGCATACAACCTTGTCTAGACACTGTATCGTGATATCAACCCGTCAGCTGCGGTAGGAGCAGCTCAGTTGCCATGTTCTATTTGTGGCAGTGAATGTGCTTTTACGTGCTCGCGCAAAATAACCGTGATATTTTGTTTAGTCGGTAAACAATGGACTGTCCCATTTAAAATTAAGGATGGCGAGCCGAGAGAAAAAAAAAAGTCACCCGTCACTTTAAGTGGACGAGCCCTTTTTGTGACTGATGAGAATTTTCTTCATCCCATGCAAGCTATACAACTGCAGTGACTGTGATATCAGGGAATGAATGGAGGTGACAATAGAAAATACATGATAATTCTTAGGGAAAGGAAATAAAGAATTTCTCATAGGGGACACAGAACAAGTGGAGAAAGAGAGAGTGAGAGAGAGAGAGAATGATGAAAGTATGAAAGAACGTGTTATATATGCGTGTGTGTGTGTGTGTGTGTGTGAGAGAGAACCTTGGCCAGCACTGTCATCAAATTTGCTTATTCATCACCATGTTTAAAAAAACAACGATCCAAGCTTGAATACAAAAATAAATTTGAGCTATACAATATTTCATGCACACACACACACACATATATATATATATATATATATATATATATATATATATATATATATATATATATGCTCACTGAAACATATGTATACTTGTACTTATAGACGTAATTCACATGCTTTGACAACCGTCAAAATGTGTTTTTTATTTAATGCAAATTCAATGAGATCAAATAAATATTCAAACTAAAAATGAGGCTTCAGGAAACAGTTTATAATTGTAACGGAAACTCCAAAAATAAGCCGAGAACATAGTTTTTTTGTCGTTGTTTTTTTTTAAATACTTTGAAATATAACTTGATTGAGGACCTCTTTTTGAAAATAACTGCCATAGAGATGCCTTGCTTAGTTTCTTGTATGATTCCTTGGAAAATAAATTCTGGATGCTTTATTTGGGAAGGAACAGCATTGTGTTGAATCAAACCGGTGCTTCTACCAGCAATTCCGAAATGGATTGGTGTATTTCTAGTAGAAGTAGAAAAAGGTGTAAAGAGTAGGAGTAATTTCCCTTAGTTTATTTGTGGACCGTTTTTGAACATTGCAAAACCATTCCGTCAATTTGTGATGATTGCATGAAAAGCTGGCTTGTCTGAGGTTTGACTTGCTAGGAAGCAAAGGAGACTGAGGTAGATAGAAAGAGAAAAAAACAATATGCTTGCAACAATTGCTCACTAAAAGCAAAAACTGATGCTAATTATCGTTACTTCTGCTCTGCACACGAAATAGATATGTGTAATGAGCAGCATCGAATGTTTGGAGAAAAGTAAACTGTGCGAAAGATTATATTAATGAAAATATACCAGAGAGGTTAGATGAAGATCTCTTTATTTCTCACCCTCTCTTTCTATCTCTCTCTTTCTCTCTCTCTCTCTCTCTCTCTCTCTCTCTCTCTCTATATATATATATATATATATATATATATATATATATATATATATATATATAATCCACTGACCTAACCATAGACCGAAAAAAGTTTTTTGGACTATTTACATTTTATTCCAATTTAAGTCAAAAGAAACCTCATATAAAATCTATTAACAGACTCACCCCCCTAGTCTATCTTGTGCATTGAGTCTTTACGTGTTAGAATCGTACTTGAGTTTTTGACTTCATAACCTACCGTTTATATTTTCAAGTATGCTTCGGGATATTCCATCGGTGAATTCGTGATCTATAAATCAGTTTTGGCTTGCCAGATCCATCGAATCTCCTCCCTTATTCAGGTAAACATACTGTGTGAAAACAAATCTCATGCTCTTCTCATTCCCAGCCTCATATTACTCTGGTCAGGGGGATGGACCTTCAAGATTCTGCTGATTTGCCAATAGCTTGCGGCAGAAGTGATGCATCCAGTCTTTTCTCAAGGGCATAAGTGCAAAATTAATTAAGCATCTTTAGGGAAAATCATATGATTGCATCAAGAGACGAATGTGTATCGATTGTAACCAGTTAATTTTCTTGGGACTTTCATCTTCATTGCAAATTCTGTCTCAGTTATGTCAAATACGAGTATTTAGAAGTCGTATTATGTATAAATTTTCACGCTAAATCCATTTTTATTTATTTAAGAGTAAATGATAAAACATTATATTTTCCCATTGTTGCCAATTAAAGAATATTTCATCTACAATCATATGTTTTCCTTGCATCTAGATATCAAAGACTGCCATTCAGATGATGATGGATGCAAATGTTTCTGTTCAGAAACAATGCCGGATAATCCCATACTAAGAAGTAAATCTAGTTAGAAAATATGCACATCGGCAACATTACATTTTTGCAGTTTTATAAATAGCTGCTCTTTTTTTTAAAGAATGCCAACTTCAAATGTTAAGTTGTTACATTTGGATTATCGTTTGTTTGTCACGGTAAGATGATTGAAATGAGAGTTTGAATTCCAGAGGAAGTTCCCCCTTCAAAAAGAATCTCAAGTTTCTATTGAATGCCAACAAAAGAGTTTACAAGTATATTCACTTTGGGTGAAAACCAATCATTTGATATGACTATCACCTATCTAAAATGAACTGTCAGAGGAGTGGTTTTTCATTTGATTCATATTGTAATCTTGAATGGAAATTTACAACTCTTTTTTTAAGGGTATTTTCATCCAATACCGCTAGAAACTCAGAGGTCAAAATCACATAAACATAATTATATTTACAATAATATGACTAGATATGTTTGCAAAAACTCACTACTACGAAATTTTTTGGTAACAGGGATCAGACAAACAGAATCAAATAAGTTGAAAATAAAAGCAGTATTAACGGGTTTTGCGCAAAAGCCTATTATTCTTACCCAAAATCCACAAACATTTACTTTAAAACCTTCCCCAAGGCCCATGGAGTGTCCATGTTAAATTTAGCTGGGCTTCTTTCATATTTGGACGTATTTTTTAGCGTGCCACATAAGTAGAAAACAGACGGTCAGACATAAACTACGGAGGAACGTTGATTATCTAAATGGGATTTTACAGTAAGTATTCTATGCAGAAGATTGTTCCGATAACAAAGCAGATCTTTGGAAATGGGGGCCTTAGTGAGCAAAAGTAGGGAAAAAATATGTTCGAATGGTTTGGCCTCATCCAATCGATAAAATTGATACGAATGTAGAACGCTGCTTAAAGAAACATGATGTTTAATTTTACATAAAAATTAGATTAAAAAGACCATCTTTGATCTTAGGCAAACCAAATATTTCGTTTCCATAGAAATTAAATTCAACATTCTTGTACTTTTAGAATTGACAGAATTTTGACCAAATTTTAAAAAATTCAAAAATCAAGAAATTTTGCAAGAAAGAATATTGAATATATTTTGAAAAAATGAGAAATCTTGTTCATTTTGAAGTCGCACATTTATGTGGAAATGACATTTTCGAACGGAAGCCAATACTTTTTACAGTCGCTTAATAGGTGCACGTATGATTATATGACCGTATTAGCCGAGTGTATCTGACAGGTATCCAAGTCAACACGACAATAAGCGAACGTACTTTATCAGCGTGCGTGGGTTTGAACAGAAACTTTCTCTTAAACTAATCACAAATGAACACATCTGCGTCTGAAGAACTTCAATAAGTCTATAATTTAACGTTCATCAAAAGAACGTCTGTTGAAATGATGTGAACTTGACAACGAGGCAATGGAATAAAGTTGCTCACCATCTAAGGTTTACGTGAACCAAATATCTAACAACGATTCTTATAAAAAAAGCTTTCACCACATAATTTGAAGTAAACATTATTTATTATTTCTCCTCTTGTACTCAATGTCTATGGTAGGAGTCTTGTTTTAAAAATTTTTCTTGACAGTAGAGAGATATATCTATCAACTCGTGTCTGTAATTTTATCAGTCTCTCGGTGCACACAATATCGAAAAAAAATTCTGATAAATTTGAGTAGAATATTTTGAAAGATTGTGCATTGGGGTGAAAAAAAAGTATTTGATTACATTTAGGCGTGGATCCAGGCATTTTATTCGATAGGAAGAGATTACCAGGGTATGTAAGATTTTTTACTCAAAGATTAAAAAAAAGAAATTTGGGCAAAATAGTATGTATGTGTGTTGGTGTGTGTGTGTGTGTGTGTGTGTGTGTGTGTGTGTGTGTGTGTGTGTGTGTGTATGTATGTGGGGGGGTGCATGCACAGTGAATGCAAATATACATGTCCCTTCCCGTGTGGTCGTTTTGGAAATGTGTTGTTAGACTGGAGCTGACTTAAAAGTTAGTTTTGAATAGAAAAAAATATTTGTGACTGGATAAAAACAAACCCCCAGACCACCATCATTGAGGATCTACATTTGAATCTATTCAGTTATTGCACGAACTCGATAAGATGAATCACTTGCACGGAGCAAGAGGTTGAATTTACTAACAGTATTTAAAAAAAGGATTTTTTTCTTTCTCTCTCTCTCTCCATCTATCTATCTATCTATCTATCTATCTATCTATCTATCTATCTATCTATCTATCTATCTATCTATCTATCTATCTATCTATCTCTATCTCTCTCTCTTTCTCCATCATTTTTGCGCCATTCTTTTTTGCTTTTTTCCATTCTATCCATGTCTGTCTCTCCTTTTTTGTTTTGTTTTCTTACCCCCCCCCTTCAATTTCTATCCTTCGTCCTTTTCTTTCGCCATCTTCCTGCTTCTCAGTGTCAAAAATTCTCTCAATGGGATGAATCAATATATCATCTTTTTTCTGTCATAAGTCGGTGCAAAGGAAATTAAGATTGCAGGTGTTCATAACCGGAGAAGAAAAAACTATAAAAGTATCCCTCAAAATTTCTAAAGATTCAATCCATCTACTTCCAAAAAATACAGTAGCCATCTACATGGAAATAATCTTTTATTGTTGGCAAATATATCAGGTTACCTGAAATTTATAGCAGCAGTCCAGCCAAATCCTGCAACAGCTATTATGATTCCAACCTTTTCAGTGTTTCTTCCCTCATTTACAAATAATATTCATTTATGGTATAATGTTTAAATTTCCTACACTGGGCTGGGGTTTTTCCTATTTGCTTCCATGACGTCCGAAATTTGCACCAATCTCTGCCATGTCTTATAGACAAACACCTTCTTCTCATACTTCCATTTATTCCCTTATTTTTTTCGAACCATCATGTTTTTTTATATCCTCTCCCTTTTCCAGACACTATTCTCTCTTACTGCTACTGTTCCACTGATTTTAATTAATTTTCATTCAGCACGTGGCTTCCTATATCAAGATTAGTTTTAGATCTATTAAATACATATATGGGTGTGTGCGTGTGTGTGTGTGTGTGTGTGTGTGTGTGTGTGTGTGTGTATGATTATTCGTGAGAGCAGTGTGTATATGTAGGTTGGGCATGTGCCTGTCTGGAGGAAACAGAATCCTAATAAACTAACCCAGCAAATAATGTTAAACTAACTCAAGCGAATATAGTATACGAAGAAAGATGAAAAAAACAGATAAAGAAGAAAAAAATGCAACGATCTGATGTTATCCGATTCTAAAAGGATTTTTCCTTTCTTAATTGTGTTGGGAAAAACGTCTGCAAAGCAAATTCATTCTTCCATCTATTCTATGTTTCCCGGTGAAGAAAAAAAAACGGAAAATAAAGGAAGGAGGTATATATATATATATCTATCTATCTATCTATCTATCTATCTATCTATCTATATATATATATATATATATATATATATATATATATATATATATATATATGTGTGTGTGTGTGTGTGTGTGTGTGTGTGTGTGTGTGTGTACGGAATAGCTCTTCTTTTACGATACCTCATGCCCTTAATATCTTCAAACACACAGAAAAATCGAAGATGTTTTTTCTGTGTAATTAGTATTCTTGAAAAAAATGATATCATAAGTTAGTTTACATTCAATCTGAGACTTATACCGACATAACGGATTTAATATTTCCATGGCTGATTATGCAATATAACAGCCAGCAGTACTTCATTGCTAAGTACGATTTGGGTGCAACCCTCGTCAGTATGTACTGTTTAATAAAAAATGATGCACTGTATAAAATATCATCAATATACAATTCAATCTGATAATACATTATACAGACAAACCATATGTGTGACTTTGGCATTTTATTATGATCATAGATGAAGAGGAAATATGTTCAAAGTATATGTAAAACGGGAAAAATTGATGAAGGATATTACATAAATTGCATTGATTGATAAAAGGGGAACAAGCGACTGAAATGGCACAAAAAAATCGAAAAAGACGTTTGATATTTACTGATTCAAACTGTGAACTTTCAATATATGTATGTATATATATATATATGTGTGTGTGTGCGTGTGTGTGTGTGTGTGTGTGTGCGTGTGTGTGTGAGGTATATCATAGATACATCGAACTTTATAGAAAGTCTATGATATGCAGATGCATGAATTAAATTTTTACCCTCATTTTTTCAGGCATACCAAAAACTGCACCAATGAATGGAAATACACATTGCAAAGGCAAAAGAGAATACAACGGATTAGACAAAAGTGTCCAATCATGCGTAAAATGCAACGCCTGCGCCATTTCTTTCCAGGGAGAAAATATTGGAAATTAATCAAGCAGAAGAGAGGGAAAAGTTTATTCATGACTTTTTGTAAATGCAAATATATGTGTAAATGTTACACAGTTCCTTGACAGTGTGACTCTATAATTGTTCTCCCTTGTTGTTCTGCCGATAACTTCTGTTAGAGCATACTTCCACCAGCCACTCCCCTATATCTATGTCTATATATATATATATATATATATATATATATATATATATATATATATATATATATATATATATATATATATATATATATATATATATATATATATATATATATAATCAAATGATTATATATATCAAACTATGTCGATATAAAAGATAACACATATGTCTCTCTCCCTCTCTCTATATATATATACACATATATACATACATATATATATATATATACATATATATATGTGTGTGTGTGTGTGTGTGTGTGTGTGTTTGTGTGTGTGTAGAAAAACACAAACTATCTCATTTGGGGTTGAAATTGACTCACCAAGTCCAGACTCCGTATCTTTTAAAGCTAGACCAACCCACATTTCCTGAATTATAATAATTCATCTTAAATGATTATTTCCTAGGGAAAAGAAACGTCTTACAGAATCAAGCCAAAGAATATTATACATTATAAAATAGCATGTCTTTATACGACGGTGGGAATTTGAAAATAAGTATTAATATAATAGCTAAATACTGTCAAAAGATTCAAAAAAGAAATTCAGCGAATAAAAGAAGTTAAAAAAAGAATTTTCCTCAAAAAGTTCTGATAACGCATGAACTTGAGTTGGTTTTCAATTAAAATCTTAATTTCTTTCGAATATATGCCCTAATATGTATTAGATTTCAAGTTCAGTTGAATTAAAATTGATATCACGTTGCCTCACACTCACAGCACCAATACATTTTCAGAATTTTTACATTTATAATCGGCTTGAATTCCTGTATGAAGAAATAAGAAGAAACATCTTACACACAAATAAACAAACCAAAATCTCACAGAATATATTACTTTGCAATATTAACCTTAAATATCTACAAGATGGCATTCTCAAAAAAAAAAGTAGAAGAAATCACGAAAACTGGAATAAAGAACAGGGTTTTTGTGTTTCTTTTTGGGAACCAATCCATGGGAAATTAATGCATTATGCATCACACGGTGAATTATTAAAGGAAAGAAAGTTAAAGAGAAAAATCGGCCAAATAGTGTATTGCTACAATTATACTCCATAATGTACCCTAATATAGGAAGATGTTCATGAATACGAATATATGCGTTCATCTGTATGAATGGATATGTGCTATGTTTGTATGTAATTATATAAATGGGTTGACGTAAGAACACGTATGCTATTTAATAAACACACATGCATATATATATATATATATATATATATATATATATATATATATATATATATATATATATATATATATATATATGTTTATGAATACATATATATGCGTTCATCTGTATGAATGGATATGTGCTCGTAAATGTGTCTGTACATATCTAAGTCAATGTTTGTATGTAATTATATAAATGGGTTGACGTAAGAACATGTATGCTATTTGATAAACACACACGCATATATATATATATAAATATTTATATATATATATATATATATATATATATATATATATATATATATATATATATGTATATATGTATGTATGTATGCGTGTGTGTGTGTTCTGTGTGTGTATGGTTGCGTGCGTCTGTGACAGTATTTACCCTTCTATGTTAGAACCTGACTTTGCATTGAACTTGTGAAAATTGAAACTTGCGTTGTACTTAAAACACACATCATTATCAAGAACCTTTTACCTTCGGTCCATCAGCGTAGAATGCCTGGAAAAAACAACTTCTCAATCATAGGCGTCGTGGAGCCAGTAACTTTTGAATGCAACCAACTCATCAATCATCTAAATTTCAGTCAGCCACGATTTCACATATGTTCTTCAAAGTTCTGCATCGAATCATTATTTCGACAACTCAAGCCGATTGAGATTTCAGTTGTCTGATGGTCCCTCTGTCGTTTAGGACTCCTGTTATTTCTTTAGTATACTGTCTCATGATCTTGTCATGTAATGCTGAGCATCATTTTGTCATGTGCACGTTGCATGGTTCTTATTTTGAAGGTCAGTTTCTTGGTTAAGCTCCACGTTTAACCTCAGTGTATAATTTATGTGAAGATATATTGTCCATGATCGCTAAGATTGCTCTACAAAGAACTTGCTATCCACCGAAATAGTTGTTCCTTCGTCAGTTATCTAAAAACACTTTCAACTCGAAAGACAAGAGACACAAGTTGATATCAACTGTACCATCATTTTACAGACTGCTTTGATAAGATCTTCCGAAACCTGGAACTCGGATGAGAATACCTGAGCAACCTCAGATTTCCTGACGACATCATCCTCTTTGCTGAAGATTACCATGATCTTCTCAAAATGCTTGATGACTTGAATGAAGAATGAAAAAACTTCAAAAAGAGTGATATCACGTACAACAAACATGTTGAGGACAAAGACGGCACGATCTAAATCAAAGGCGTTGTCCTGAAGAAAATAGATCACTATATCTTCGTATGTCGATTCATTTACACGGAAATTATTTGAGCAACCTCAGATCTGCAGGCGACATCACTTATTTTGCGTTCAACTACTCAGCCTTCAACTAATGCAAGATGAACTGAGGGATAAAAGCAAGTAAGTCGGTCTTGATATGAACTCTAACAAAACAAACGTCATGTGCAACAATCACGCTGGAAAAAAATCACTACAATCGATATCTTAGATGCAGAACTGGAGGAAATGGATCACTACATCTACATAGGGCATGGAATCTTCATGAAACCTTCAAAAGGAGAAGAAATAAAGCAAAAAATCACACAATGTTCTAAACACACAACCAATGATAAACCCTGAATGAGGCGATGGTCTTTCAACAACAACTACGGAATGGACGTTCCACTTAAGATGGTTGTGAGATGAAACAGCTGAGACTTTTGGAAGAAGAAGTGGTCGAATAAGTATTGTATATTAATCGTCGGATTTTTCAATCAATAGGTATTTTTAGAAATGAATATCTCATGCAGTTTGATTCAAGAGAAAATTGAACGATCGGAAATTCTACAGCATCTCTCTCCTTTGAATAAAAAAAGACTTCGGCCAGAAAAAATGATTTTGAAGCGCCAGGGCATGAATAATGATATATTTATATATATATAATAATAATGAATAATGATATATATATGAATAATGATATATATATATATATATATATATATATATATATATATATATATATATTCATAGAAAAAGTCATGCATTTGAATGAACATATTAGCTGCATGGTGGATATTGTGGAACTGACTGAAGGCAAGTTTTCTCACATATCTATCATATTCCTCAACACTCCTTGCGACTTGTGCAATACCCTGATCTCAATTGACTCTGGGAGTCCCTTTTCCTTCTCCGTAGACAACGAAACAACACTGAAATGACTGTTCTGTTCCTGGTAGATTTGTTCCAAGGGTGGATGAAGCATTTGGTTGCAGCGACTCAACTCCTTACCCACGAATCAAAGATGTACGCCTTTTAGATTTGTTGCCCATTTTGACTAAAGAGTGTCCTTTGCCTCGCTATTAAACTAATAACTGGAGAGAGTGAAATGATTTCCAGCTCATTTGCTCTACACCCATCAATGTTTACTTCCTGTCTGACATGACTCAGAAGTTCTACGACGTTTAAGTGTTCCTCGAAAGTGATGCCATTTCAAAAAATGTCTAATCAGAACACTGTACTTTCGGAGAGCTTGAAAAACCAGTCTAAATTTCCGTTCAATCTATTCTATCTCATAACTGTTGATCGGTATATATTTTACTTGCCTTGTACTTTCCTGCAGGCCTGAAATACGCTTTTTCAGCCTTGTTGTTCAACCTGCTCAGTCATTAATGATGGCTGCATTCACTGACTTGATTCGATCAGGATATTCACCTTTGTTATCTTTTTTAGTTAAAATATCTTTAAAACAAATTGATCTCATTTTGGATTCTTTTTTATCTTCATACAATTTTTTGAATCAATTGGATTGATCATTTCCTTCTTCGGCTGTCAAGATGGTTGTTACTGTCCATTGTTTAAGTATTGGATTCAAAGTTGATCAGGCTTACGTTTCTGCTTCGCCGTTTATGACGCCTGCAATTTCTTTCATTTTTTTTGTTTGTTTTTACTTTTGATTCCTATCTGAAATTCATGATTCTTCATAGAATTTCATTGCCAGATTAATTTCAAACAATGTTTCACTTGATCGACAAATGTTTTGCTGAATGATTTAAACGGTGTGTTCTCTCTCGGAGAAAATACATAAGTTTTCCGTAAAACTAACCACATTTGTGTTTTTCAGTTATTATCTAGAAGACAAAATCAACAATTTGAATTATTATCAAATTACATGTTACTTGTAGACGAATGCACATGACCTTCTACTTCAAGATTTTACAGTCTTCAGCATGGCTATTCATCTGGGTCCAATTACATTTTGAACAGAGAAGTGTGTGGTTGCACCATCTTTTTGGGGTTACCCGTGTTGCTTAATCATTACTTTTTCCCAAAGTTCATCTAAATCCGCTTGAAGGGTAATGCAATACACAATAAATACAGATGATCTTTGAAGTTGCGCTGTACAAGATGTAATCAATATTTAGTTACGATCATCTCTTCTTTTCACTTAATTCAATTCAAATAAATATTAATAACTCAATTCATTGATAATGTGTAATTTCAGGTAGAAATAAAAACATATTCTTAGTTATTGGAAATGAAAGAGAACAAAAGTTTGATAAAATGTGCACTTGTTACTGATAATTGATAATAATCAGGTCTTTCCCAAAGGAATATGTTTGTATCGAAAGTACGGAATTTAATTAGACAATAACAAATACTTGTTTTACACGACGTTATATATACAAGTAACCTCTCCAAAGTAGAATGTTCTCATACAAAACCAAGCCAAAATGGCGTAAAGCGAAGAGGAAATTATCAATTCATTCGGGAAATATCTTCGAAAATCCAAGAACGACGATGATAATCACCCAAAGTTGGGATAATTTGAGAGTGAAAGCAAAAAACGATGAGGGTATACGCTGCCTCTATAACGTCGAGCTGAAAAACAATTGCTGAACACTATTTTCGCTTTCTTTTTTTTCATAAGAAAAAAAATGGTGCCAAGTGAACTTTTGGAGATCCGTGGATATGTGAGTTATCTTTTAGTGTAAGCGTAGCATTTCCCACTGGTACATTCACATTTTCAAATTGGATGACATTCTCCGTTATGACCAAGCATAAAAAAAAACATGGACATGATATATTCTGTTATAGTGTAACGTCGATGATCGGGAATTCTTTGGAGACGGAGCTTTCCATCGACATTCAAGAAATATCTTTATACATACTAAGGTTATACGCACGGAATTCAATCAGGCATTATTCCCTTATATCATAGTCTGTAAATGAATATGCTGAATAATAATCTGCTGCTCCGTAAAAAGTTGACTGAGGATGTTAAGGAATGGAAAAGTTGTCTTCCTTGTATGTCAACAAAACCTATAAGTGAAGATATGCTCCTGTGAAAAAAAATTGATACAGGTATCGGTTTTTTAATTCCATCTGACAACAAGAACGCCTTTTTAATATTTCAATCGCAAGTTAAACAGTCGTGTTTCTTTTCAGCAAACATACTGCCTTATTTAATATTTCTGCCTTCAATAGATAAGTGAATAAAGCATGATTTAACGATTTCAGTTGTAACCCTTCAATACTTATCTGGGTTTATATACAAATTATGACTAGAAAGTATCAAGCCATTTGATATCATAATGATAACCTACCTAGGTAAATGATATTCTATTTTCCTAGACATTATACCCCTTGTAACTTCATACACTTATACCAGCATTCTTTTACACTTTTGAATTAGTCTGAGAGATCCTCTTCCGGAATAAGAATGACTGCTTTGTCAATTTCACCTTATTTTGATAAAAAGTCTAGAATTGCTCCTCTTCAATCAGCAAAATTCCAGATGTCACAAGTTTTTTCGAATCATTAAAAATATCTGGATACTTTCTGGGCGATGTAAATAACTTATCTACAACACAATCAGAATGATTCTTTCTATATATCAATGGGAATGAAATGAACGGTTTGAGAAAAAAAAAGTATTTTATTCTCTCTTTATGTTTACAACATCAAATGATACGTTCAGTGCGTGATAACGAGAATTCATTTCAATCAATAGTTTCAGCATAAAAAAACACAATTATTATCGTCTCAACAGATCATATACATCCATTTCTTAATCATGGCGTTGAAACAAACGAATACAACTGATACAGACCGAGAAAAAACAAAGTGAGAATTAGGGAATAAAACACTTTTTTGAGCCTCTGCATTACCGGCTGTTTAGCTAAAAGGTAAGAGCATTGCTACTTGGAAGTGGCCACTCAATCGATTGGAAGGTTTGGTTTCTGTAGCAACATTTTTTCAATCATTTATTCTTTTCGAGTTGTTTAGGCCAAGTGATACATCAACTGTATAATAATAGTATATAATCTTAGAAAGCGTTTCAGTATAATATAACACAATTGCTGAACACACACGCACACACTCTCGTGCATTCATATATATATATATATATATATATATATATATATATATATATATATATATATATATATATATATATATATACATATATATATATATATATGAATATATAAATATATGTATATATATATATATATATGCATATATATATATATGAATATATATGTATATATATATATGTGTGTGTATATGTATATGTATATGTGTGTGTGTGTGTGTGTGTGTGTGTGTGCGTTTCTGTGTTTGTGTCCCGGTGGTTGTAAATTCACCTTATAGAGAAAACGTGTACTAAGGACAACAGTCTCAATGAATAACAATTAATGCAATGTAAGAACATATTTCCAAATGTAGATAAAAAGATCGGATAGAAAGTGCACCATAAATAGATCAATCAATATTGAAATTGTATCGATTATTGTCAATTGATCTCTTGTCATTTGAAGATAATCAGAAAGAATCAAAGTGAAGAATAACTTGGGGCATCTTTCCCCTAAGGAGATAACTTTTACACAGCAAGTGTATTGAAGCAGAGTTGAGGATGGAGGAAACTATGGAAAAATAAAGTAAGTCTACGTTACAATAAGAACAAAATGAAGAAAAGAGAGGAGAAACATAGAAAGAAAAAAATGATTTGCGGAATTTGCTGACAACGAACCGGACGTAAGGAAGATGGAACGGAAGGCTGGAATAAAACGAGTGACTGATAAGAGCCCTATGGAGAGAGAATATTGGAATGAAGGAAAAAAAAGGATAGGATTTGGTGAGAGATAAACAGGGAGATATCTGTAAATAAACGTGAGGGGGAAAAACAGTCAAGGGTGGAGGGAATCTAAGAAAGGAAAATTGAAAGAAGAAAGGTGTGGAGTAAATTGAGAATTATATATATATATATTTATATATATATATATGTATATTTATATATATATATATATATATATGGAAAATGAAACAATGGAGAGATAAACTTGATAGGAATGATGATAGGGTGAGACGTAGCGAAGGAGAGAAGGAATAGAGCAGGGAGTCTGGAATGAACGCTAGGAGGAAGGATGGAGGATGGGAGGGAGTAAGGGAGAGACAATAAGGGAAATCGTCGTGGAAGATGGGGAAACAAAGAAAAAAGTATCAAATAACCCAAAGAAGACAGAAAAAGAAAGAATGAAAGATGGAAAGGGAAAAGACTGAGCAGAAAAGAAAGCAATAAAGACGAAAAAAATTGAATTTGAAGAAGAATGAGAATGGGAAAAAAGAAATATGAATGTGAAAACCAATGAGAGAAATTCTATTGATACAAATATTTCAGAAAGAAAAAAAAGACAAGTCAAGATAATTCAACCAATAAATGATAGAGACAATTGGTCGATGTAAGAATGAACTACAAAACAGTACAAAGATTGATTCTAAAAATGGAAATATGACTGAAAAGGATACGACCTATGACTGAGGGCATCAAGGAATTGAATAGTTCAAATGAAATACAGATTTTTAAAAAAAATGATATGAGGAATGAACAAAATGATGAATCAGTAAAAGCAAATAATCAAATGGAAAAACTCGTTTCAAGACGGGGATATGATGATAATTGATAGCTTGAAGAAAAGATCTCAAAATGAATGAAGAGCAATGAAAAAATACCTCAAAATATGACAGCAGAGAATAGAAAAGAGACTGGGCTTATGAAAAAAGAAGGTATACAAACAGCAAATTGAAATTATAAAGAAAACTTTTTCTAGAATGGAAGAACTAAAAATTTGGGAAATGATGAAATAACTCTGAAGATTAGAAGTAATATCAAAAATAAACAGTTGGCAAGAAGAATAGAAAAAAAAAAAAAAAAAGTAAAAGTCGATCAGAAAATTGAACACTTCACCAATAACTCGACTCATACGGATTTATTGATGCATACACATACATGCACGCATTTCGAATTAACACACACACGCATGTGTGTGTGTGTGTGTGTGTGTGTATCAAATATCTAAGATTATTCTGAGTATTATCAAAGAAATCAACGAGATAGGAAGAAAGGAGGTGGATAGGAAAGAAGAAAAGATACTAAATATTAATCGAGGAAGACATATAAAAGCCAAGTACCTTTGGTTGGAGAATTGTAAGAGATTGTTCTTTCGATAATGAACTATTTTTGTTCTTGTAATAGGGATTATTTGAGGAAGATTTTCATCCGTAGTGGCATTCAGGTCCAGTAAGATCAAAATTGACTTTTTGATGATTCTATATATATGCTCACTAACAGAAATCGTTCATTCAAACGCACATTTATCAGACTGGAGCTAAATTATAGTAAAAATCATACGTGGATATGTACCGATAGAGAAATTTCCTGTTAAACAATCCTTCAGACAATTACAAACGAGTCTTGCCGTTTCATCGAGTTCGCAAACGTACAAGTTTTGCAAAAATTAATAACTATCCAGAGGCTACACGGTAGAGGGGTGGTTAAATGCAACTAACGAAGCTATTACGATTGAGATGAGCCTGGTCATCACAGAGAGCTAAGACTCGAACCCCGGTGTTTAACTTGATGTTGATGTTCAGTCAACGATTTCGATTTTTCTGCAAAAAACACCAGACAAATGGAAATTGCTCCCGAAATCATAATAACTGGAAGCTTAATTGAAAATCAACTTGTACGTAGCTCCGATGATGCAAGCGGGAAGTAACATGTGTCAGACTATTGTCTTAATATATGAAAATATATCTCCGAAAAAATCAAACTCTTTTGTCCTAACCCAAATCAATTCTATTCATTTTTAGTCAACGACATACCATCCCAGAAAAATGTCGTCTAAATTCATTGAGAACAAAGTAAGATACAAAAGGGATAAAAAAAACGAGTGAAAACAATCTTCTTTACATTTTGCTGGTTGAGGTGAATGAAAGAACAACCTTTTATTTTCGGTATTGACTAACAACAGAAACAAAGCAAAATGTATATTCGACGCAATATTATTAATCTATTCTCTACTCTGTTCTGAATGACTTCGTTACTGCTAATCCTCGTAGGTCTTTATGTTATTTTTGTATACATTCACAATAATACTTCAAAGATTTATAGAAACAAACAAACAAATCGAGAATAAAAGATGAATATCTTATTTAATTATATGTATTTATGTAGAGGAGGTTATATTCAGCTTTCAAGATAGGCTTACTGCCAATTGTGAGCTGGGTTATCAATGCAGTCCATCGGAATGTATAATTTGCAAAGGACAATAAAGCTATATGAGCTGAAAGCATCGCTGACAAGAGAATCAAAACATAAACACAAAAAAATAAGATGATGATAGATAATTGAAATTAGTTCTTTATTTGGAGCAATTGATTCTGAATGTGGACCAGATTAACAAGTGAATAAGGTTAAACAAACTCGGTCAAGTAACATGATAGTTTTCCTTGAGTATCTAAACGCACATGCACGTGCACACGTACACGCACGTACACACAAACACACACATGCACACACTTATACTTACATATATATATATATGTATATATATATATATATGTATATTCGATTTTAGAAGCTGTTTTTTGTTTGAACATATATTGATTTTTGACTGACAATGCATGTTTAGTTTTTTCTTGCCGACGAATATGTTGCTTTAAAAAAGATCCAGATGATAAAGGAACTGTCGGACATGTCTATTGTGCGTTCCATGATAATGCGTGGTTAATATTCAACCATCGTCAGTCATTATCAAGAACACATAATGTATGTTGCAATTTCCAAATACTTTGTTAAACACACACACATACACACACACACACACATATATATATATATATATATATATATATATATATATATATATATATATATACATATATATATATATATATATATATATATATATATATATATATATATATATATATATATATATATTGCTGTATATTCTTGAACATGATATGATTTTTTTGGCTAAATACCTGTCCAAAATCAGCATATCGATTTATATTTAGTCGAACATTTTAAATAATTTTCCCTATATGAATAAGGTCGCAATAGACGGAATACATATTAGTAACGAGTTTATCCGTTTTTATAACTCACTTCATAACCATTACGACATGAAACCGCTGACTAATCACCATAAACGGTATATTTGTGAGAAACGTATAATTCTAATTGAAACGTTATGGCTAAGTCTCGGCTTGTTTTGAATTTTTTTTATAGTTTATACAAAATCAAAAATGTTTATTTTCATGATCAACTTATATCATAGTGGCAGGCTGAGGAAGACATTCAATTGTTGATCTCACTCAACAAATGGAAATTATACTCTTTTGGGATTTTTCCAAAGAGAGCTTCGGTGTAGTCTTGAATTAACTATTGAAACACACATAGAAATCTACACATCTGTGATATATCTTTACTTATATATGATTCTTTTGATGAGTCCTGATTTTTCTAGCAATGTCAATTATAACCTCTTACACAATATTTTCTTATATCTTGAGGAATATTTCACCAAGCTAGAGATCTGAATCCTTGTGCGATACGCTTCATCTCAATCCTTACACAATATGCTTTAAACAAATGTTTTCGAAGCTGAGTTGAAGGCAAGTCATAAAAGAATACACATTTGAAGATTGTGATACACCAATTTCAAAATTAGCGTTCAAAATCTTGGCATTTACTAACACCCCCTATTATGAAACGAAATACATGGTTCAGTTATCTACAAGACAACCCTCAATACATAAAGTTCATTTGGTACTACTGCAAGTTGTCCTGGTCCCATACATATCGATTTCGAATTTTGGTAGACAGTCCCGATATCATAATACTAACTCATTGAATGCATTGTTGAATTTGCATATTTTTTCCATGTACCTCTGTGCATATATGGTGACTAATATGCCATATGTTTGTGAAACCACCTTTTCTATACCAAACTGTCAATACCTGTTTGAAAAAAGAACTATCCATTTCTTGCTTACGATTGAATTACGTTTGATACACTAGTTCTCCTACTGAATAATAAACCTGCTCAGTAGGGAAATGGATGATTGCTTCGGGATCATTAAGTGAGTGACACCACTCTGCGTATTTGTCGACTCAGCTTTTCATTTTGTAAGCCGAGATGAGAGCTAAATGTATGATAGGAAGTCTGAACCTGGACAGCTGTTGCCCTGGCCATCGTAAGAATACTATATTGGAAGCTATCGCTTATTTGCTGTCAGTTATCTATCCATCTATCAATTTTCTCTGTTTATCTAGGGATGACTTCCACATACCTTTTGGAGGCTCATCAAATGAGAATATAAAGATCACTAGGTTATGAATTTGATCATTGATCAAATGCCCGTGTATGTTAAGAAGATGCCAATAAATATTAAAAAATTGAAAAAAACGCTGTGAAAGGGGCATTCCAGGAAGCCCAAAATGTATTCAGCACTAATGTCATATTGTGTTTCTTTGGTTTACGATGATATGTTCACAATAAATTCTTTCTCGGTCTTTCATTGAGTCATATTTTGTTAAATCGTCGATTTGGCAGAGGAATCTTCTGACATATCGTAAGATTGCAACTTATTACGTTTGAAATCTGAATATTTATGACGTTTAAAAGACAGGCAATCAAAACAATCAACGAATTAGGAGAGAAGTAATAAATCAAACCTGTTTTACAAGATTTATGTTTCAAGCAAACAGCAAACAGAGAATTAATTATATTAAAAAACGTAAGTGAGAGGTTTGCCTCTAAAAAATAATTGCAGAGTAATTAGAAAGGAAGAATTGCCTAAAAAATATAATGTTGATCTTATTTAAATTGACATGTTTAGATAATTCTTTCATTTGGTTCTCGACGCCCACGACCAGGCTAGGTGAGAAAGGATAGACAATATTATGGGGCATAGTGAGGAAATAGGTCTCAATCTCAGGAAGATCAAGTGGATCACAATTTTACAATATTTGTAGCTCCGTACATCTTTTGATACTCCAAGCAGGTCACCTATCAAGGCAATGAGCAGGCTTGGCTGAGCCTAATTTTGTGCGATAACCTTTGTTAAACACGATTTAGCTGTGACAAGTTTTACTCTTCAGATTTCAATTGTGATACCGTCTTTTGATAAGGAGAAAGAAACATTGACTCAATACATGAGACGATGATAAAACCATGACTTTTCCTATGAGAAAATCTTTGATCTGTCATCTCCGAACAAATACGTGTGGCATCTTTGAGGATTCCCGAGAAATATTTCAAAGATACACTGCCTCTCGATATTTCCGAATGCAAGACATTGTTAACACAGCAAGAAGACATCATTCAACAGGAACATTGGAGGTAACTTCAAACAACATTCATAACTTTAAAAAAACAATCACATGTCAGAGTTATTTGGAAAAAAAATAGAATGGAGAAAATATTCAAGATCGAAGAGAGAAGCAAAGAAATCACACCTCCGCAATAGTAAGAAGAATAATAGAAAGACAATCAAGTCTGGTTTGTTAATCAACAGAAACCATCGTGGGACCAACGTCTTCTGGCAGCATGCTGTACTGAGTGCAAGCACTTTGAGAAGAGAGGTGATCAATGAATACTACATCCCTTAACTCCTGTTTTGCTGTGGTCATCAAAAAGGTTCGAATTCCAGAAAATGCTGAGGTGAATGCAGAAAATGAGAGAACAATTTAGCATAATCTTATATCACAAAGTGATTCCCAAGACGAAGCCTATTTGGGGGGGGGATTCTAAAACAATTCGAGAATACGGTTTTCACTGTTCGATTTAATGGGTGTTAACGTGTAACAATTTCACTGAAAAATCAAAGCGACCTGATACTGACTCTACGGATACGGTACATGCCTTCGGGTGGGATTTGGATCCCCAATTGAAGAATATATATATGTGTGTGTGTGTGTGTGTGTGTGTGTGTGTGTGTGTGTGTTTACTTCAGCATGACAATTACTAATAAACGATGAAATTACAGAGTGACAAAGGTTTTTATGTTATTGGATGTATCCACACTACTATGCAAGTTCGTTTACGTGCGTTGTCTCAATATGGAACTTGTCAGAAAGGAAATGCAGAATAGATTGGTGAAGAATCTAAAACAAAGAGCAATTGCCATGAATTATCGACTGAAAAAAACATGCAACACATTTATTTGGATTTATTGAGAAGAGGATGATGAATATTCCACCCTATTCTCTATCCTACCTCACCATCAAGTATAATATTTTGTTGCTAATAAGAAAACGACATGAAAACCAATAAAAAGAAAGAAACTATAACGTTATCCCATAAAATCCCTCGAAAAACTCGCGAGAACGGATTAATGCATTAACAGTCCATCCTGTCTGACCATAATATCTCTCAAGAATCAGCTTCAATGCATTTAAATGGACGTTTTTGTATCACACGATACACGAAAGTCGTAAAAACAAGACGATCTGATAACTGAATGGTTCGAATGTCATACAACGGTGAACAGGACTCGGTACTTATTTAGTGCTCATATCCTTTGACGTTTATTTTTTTCTTCCTACTTTTTTTCTGAAATATTCTCTCTGTTGTATCCTTCCTATTGCCTTGGTTCATAGTTTTCTAATCAGAATTCCACATGAAATTACTGAGTGACTCACTTTGTCTCATACCAAGCAAAGTCCATTTCCTCGACTACGCTTTGCAAAAAACATTCTAGATCTGGCCTGAGTGTGATAAAAATAATCATGTTGTTGTCCATCAACTTAAATATCGGTCAAGCAATGTGGCATTCTTGAGACAAGAGATCAGTTTCTGTGGGATTTTGCAGTGAGTTGTGGATTCCAACCTTTCTTGAAGGCAGTGATAGAAATTATTACCCCAACCAAAAACTTGATCACGAAACACCTCCATGCATGCAAACACTCGTGCGGGCATGGATACAAGACATTCACAATCCTGCACACTCTCTCAATCGTGTACACAGATGCATCAACATAAACACACGTACGAGGACAAGCTCACTGAATCATTTGAATATGCACTTGCGAAATATATATATATACATATATATATATATATATATATATATATATATATATATATATATATATATATATATACAGAGAGAGAGAGAGAGAGAGAGAGTTAGTTCATAAGTTAGTTTGTTAGTTAATGGATCTGCTTCATGAACACGTTAATGTGTTAGTGTAACAAATCAAATTTTCCATTATCTGTAAAGTTGTAAAATCAACTAAATCCTAAATGCATAGAGTTATTTATCAAATAAACCTATCACACATCGATTTTTGGATTACGGATTAGTTCTTACACATACATATGTACATCTATCTATCTATCTATCTATCTATCTATCTGGTTATCATATCCACTGTCATATATCAATCGTCTGTTTATAAAATATTTGCCTTTGTTCAATTGCATCCCCATTCTTACTTTTACAACAGAATTGTAATTTGCCGACAATTAATGAGTTCGTATAAATACTAAAGACTACTAGTTAATTCATGATCTTTACATAAATGGCTTTTTTTTTCAAAACGTGTTTAGGGAGAATAATTCATTTCATTTATATTTTGTTTCTCACACTTGATAATTATATTCAATAACGCAAATGATATCAAACAGTTTCTTGTTTCTGGGATGTAGTATGCGGTTTGATTTTGGGAAGTAAATAGGCAACCATCTTAGTTATGATAATATCCGTGGAAGAGCAGGATTTAAACATTTTTCAGAAGATATATCATGAGATCCACAGCGAGGGATGAAGATAATAAAAATAATACTGATCAGTCAAATATGAAGACATGCAACATACTATAAATGAGAAACTCCATGGAGAAAAAAAGAAAGGCTTAATCAAATGATTTGAGAAAAGATGACATAAAGAAAATATTGACACCAGAAGAGGATGACACATCAATGAAAAGAGACGAGGGGAAATAAAAGAGGAAAAGAAGACATAAGAAATACATTAAAAAAAAAGTTGTAGAACAACAAACGAAGGCAATCGTGGAAAAGAGAAGAAATTTATAGAAGCTTCAGATTTTAAACTGTCAGAAAATAATTGATACTTTGAAACCATGGAGAACGAGAAACTGGAACCCCCAAAAAAAGGATCTTGAGCAGAAAAGTGATAATACTTGGTGAATGAAAATATATCATAGAAAGACAGAGAAATCAATTTGAGAAATTATTTTGAAAGATGATCGGTGTATCAAAAAGAATGGAATCGTCATTTTGATGATTGGATTCAAACTTTATTTTTGGAGGTATAAACGATTTCACAAAGACATAATAAATATATTACAAAAATATGTTAATTACACTTGACGTTCGAGGTCATTTCATAATGTTTGTAATGTGATAATTACACTGGAAAACAACTATATAGCTTACGTGACACAGGGGAATGAAAGCACATATTAGCCTTGAGCATGATGTGATCATTCCACCTGCTGAATACTGATTAAAATGTCACAAGGTAACTAATGAAGCAAGAAATGAACTTGCTCGTTATTTACCTTCTTATAATTTTGGTAGCTTCCTAGAAGAAATACACCGTTGTTTTGTAGAAACTTAACAAGCTTTACTCAGTTGCTTCAATGTCGGGCAACACAGAAAAACAGTGATTTTGTCTCACAGAGAAATATTTATTTTGTGTCGGAATTATATATATATATATATATATATATTTTGATGGGGCCAGACTGCTCCCCAAATCCAAAGAGGCACAATACAACAAGGCTAAAAGTTTTCCACCACCAGGCTTCTTATCAATAACTCAGGGGAATAATGATTCATGCCTTTTAGCCGACACTAGAGCCGAATGAACATACTTTGTCCTATAGAGTTCAAACTTTGTGCGCTGATTCCAGTATCCAAACTTTAAACCGTTAGGCCACCTGTGCATATTGAAATTATATGAAATTAAACAGGAAATACGAAAATGGTCGGTGAATGAATTTAAACGAAGATCATGAAAATAGTTTAAACAGGAGGTTGTAATGAATATATGATGATTGGTACGCGAAAAATGGTTGCTGTGGAACATTTTTAGATCCGATGAATTTCGTATCATTGAAATCATATTTTCTCTCGCACAGTTTTGGAGAGTGTGTAACTTGTCAAGCTTTGATTAAATTACGTATAATGATGTTACAAGGAGAGATGTAATCTTTTCAAGGAAGATGCTCTTGTGTGAGAGTTAGAAGAAACTATTCCTATAGAAAGCCATAGAAGATACGGCATGATATTGACTACATTGAGGATTCTCATCACGTACAGAGGAGGAAAAAAGTTGAAGACTCGAAGCAAATATCATCATCATCATCATCATCATCATCATCATCATCATCAGTGGTCTTTTCTTCTCCGTTGTTGGATATTATTAATTCTCAAAATTTGCCACATCTCTCTATTCGGGGCGTTGCAGAGCCAATACTTTTTGATTTGTCTAGTTCGTCTCTCCATCTTGCATTCTGCCGGCATCAGTTACGTATGTGATCTCTGGGGATCTATGTTGTGAGTTTATCATCTAGCAGGTCAGTCTTTTGGATAAGTTTCATGTTCCATCGCCATAGTGCACTGGTTGTACATCCATATTTTCAGGATTGAATTGATTTTTTTTGTGTTTGAAGGTTGAGCTTGCTCTGCTGAAGGTTTGCCATCCTAAAGTGATTCTTCCCTTGAGTTCTCCTTCTGGAAGTTTCATAGAGGTTTGTTGCACCAGGTAGATGCAGTGGTTCACTTTCTCCACGGTAACATGTTCGGCTTCGGTCGTTGAGTTCGTATTCTTGAAGTGTGAATATAGAGGGCCATAAAAGTAATTTTTCATTTTGAAACTCAATTTTTTCAGTAAAAATGAATAAAAAGATTATCCTTTTAGATATGGATCATTTTGGACATAGGGAATCACCTGGAAAAAATTTAATATCCTGCAAATATTCTCCATTGTCAGCTTTACCAATAGATTTCCATTCATCCCATCTGACTGATATCAATATGTCCCTTCTCTTCAGGGGTTATCTTTGAAAAAAAGTCTCTGTAAACAAACTCCAAAACAATACATGATATTCAAGCTGTCATGGAATATCGCCAAAAAGAATTTGACTACTGAAGTTAAAATGGGTAGCACCTAGACGCCATATTTTACAATCAGTTCAAAGCAATAAGGGGAAATAATTTACCTTTCGTTCAAAATTCTATTCAAGTTTTGTTTGGCACAGACGCAGATGTGCAGAGAAATTGGCTCACAGCAGAGACGATATTAGAATGAAATGTGTGGCAGTGACCCTCCTGACTCAAGCATCACTGTTCCTCTGCGTCAGGTGCAACAAAAAATCTTGCCCTCACAATGAACAATGCAGTCACACCAGACAATGCCTGGAACTAAAATTTAGACTACTTTACGATGACGAACAATTCGTTGTCACCGGAGACTAAGCCACCAATGATGGTAAAAATGGCAACTAATGTGCACTACTATATACGTAAAATACCTGCATGTTCAGCAAATAGGGAACTCATTCTTTCAATCTAGTCATACTTTTAAAACTATCTTTATATATTGCAGAGACAGGTCTTGTAAAAGAATATGTAGACATTTGGATTGGATATTAGGTGATAGAAAATAAACCATCACTTGCAATACTGATAAAATCACTCAGCTTATAAGAGATGAGGCATGCGAAAATAGTTACAGGATTGAATAAAAGTGTACAGGCGCTAGTCATAATGTCTTGTTGCAGTTTGAAGATTCAATTAACAGATCCGTACAGAAAGAAGTCAAAACATTAATTATTTATGGAGTATCTATGTAGTAACTATGGAGTACCAGATCAGTCTCAGTCGATCATATGCAGCTTGTTAATATAACACCTGAGAATTACTTTAACTGATTGAAGCAATTTTGGATAATCATCAAATGATGGAATTTATTTGTAATTCTACTTCCGTATATAAGGACCAATTAGGTACTTGTAAGACAATATTTTCAGCTGTTATCATTCCCAAAATCATTAAACGCGTAACCTAAACAGTTCTGATTTTTGCCCATCAATTTCCAATATTTAATTTTGTTTAAAAAGCCTTGCAATTTTTGTTTATTTTAGACTGTGTTCCAAATTCAGTAAATTTTGAAGTTACATTAGTAATGTGAAGGATTCTTCTTGCAATGACGATTCAAGTTGAAGTTTACGAATCAGAAAAGAGTTTCGTCTAAGATCTGTCATCCGTCCATGTTTTTTTTGCAGTCAGTATGTATATTTGTTTTTCTGTGAAATGCACTTTTCCTTTATGGGTTATCATAAACTTATAACTAAAGGTTGTAGACACGGCTTTTTTGACCTGCGTTGGACCTCATAGCCACTGTCTGTGGGTGGGGTCCGTTGACACCATTCATGTCTCAGTAGAAGATTGCATTCCAGCCATGGCTTGATGTTAGGTTCAGTTTAGTTTGACATAGATATCGATTACTAAACACAGGTTTGGCATTTGATACATTTCAAATTATAACTCGGACTAATTTAGTACTGAAGATAGCTATTTCGCTACGAAAAGATTTGGAGTT
The DNA here is from genome assembly GCA_963457665.1 of Thysanoteuthis rhombus. Taxonomy (NCBI): domain Eukaryota; kingdom Metazoa; phylum Mollusca; class Cephalopoda; order Oegopsida; family Thysanoteuthidae; genus Thysanoteuthis; species Thysanoteuthis major. Next base: position 4,343,294 of record OY735202.1, on the reverse strand, counting down.
TCAAAAAATTCACAAAATATAACAATGCTATTATATGACTCAGATATACATAAACAATATAATACATATACATATAACAATGATACATCAAGGTTGTGACTAGACAAAAACGTTGACGATTGTGGACCAGGACTCGATAAATGACTTTGGTCAAATGTAGAAATCCCTATGTTTCAGCTTCTGCAGAAGTAATCAAATAGCTAAAGTTGGGATTAAATGCAATTGAAATGAATGTAATTCTTTCAAGATATATCTATAAGCAATCGTTCTCATAAGATTAAAAATGCTCCTAATGCTTTTCTCAAATAAAATACATCTCAAAAGCGAGTAATAGCTCTAAATCATACATGTATATACACAAACGAACAAACAAATGCACGCACACACATACATACACATTCAAACTCTTACGCACACACATATAGTGTAAGATAATATCAATATAAAATACACATAAAACCTTATGGAAAACAAACTGCTTGCATGACTATCTGTATAATTAGGAAGGGACTTGATGTTTGACCAACACCGTGGAGGTTAATGGAACTGCTCTTCTTTTGAATCCCCAAAACGGTTACATGGTGAGAAAAGAATGAAAAAAATGAAATCTGTGGACCACAAAACGACTTGAAAGATAGTAGATAAGAAATTTATAGAAATGAACAACACTGTTAAACAATGTTCAGGCTTTTTCATCATCGGTTGTACATATACATTGCAAAAATGATAGCATTGAAGAACATCATTGCCTCGACATGAACGATTTAACGCAGAATCACCTACAATAGAAGCATGTTAGACACACTTTTACAAGCAATAAGAAGAAGCTTTGGAACACTCTCATGCTGCAACTATATATGCTCTGATATATACTATGCACAGGTTGAAGGTATATAGATAATTACGTACGTTTGTTAATATCGCATTAACACTATATTTGATGCGGCCAACTTGCATTCATGCATAGAATCACATACATATATGTATATATCGAGTTGAATAAATTTGTATAGATGAGAAGGGGATTGGTTAACCAAAAGAAATGATTTTTTTTTTTCGGTGAGAATAATCATTGTATTGTCTTGAACCAGGGAAAAGAGTGATCATTTGGTTCATGGATTTTGAAGTAACTTAATGTCTAAGTTTATAACTGGAATAGTCCATTGATGCGTTACTTTTGACTGAAATGTTCATAGCTTTTCTTTCAGCCATGTATATAAGGCTAATTTATTTGATAAATTAAACCAAAAGATGATCGGAAAATATATATTGTGTATATACTAGCATCTATTTTTGATGAGTGTGTACCACATGCAGAAGTATGTGTATGAAAAATCAAAGCTACCAGAGCACAAACTCAAACCTTATTAAACAATGCTAAACGGACACGTTGGTGTATCCAAGGCAAATCTACCTGGACTCTCGTTTCAGCCTTCATTTCTGCCTTATCTCACATGGTATTATTTGACATGACTTCATACATAAAAAGTTGCACTTTTTTCGATAAACATCAAATTGTCAAGAAAATGTTACTATTTTTCAACCCTCTGATATCTGATCAAATCTGATATTCCTGAAAAAATCCAATTTCCTTCTAGATATAAATTTTGGCATCTCCCAGGTTCCTACGGTCCCGTTTTTGTGATTTTTGAACGTAATATGTGGTTGATTTGACACCATTTGGAGAGTTCTTTTTTCACGTTCTGAATTTATATTCATGACTGCATCTCTACTGGGTGCATTTTCCATTGCCATCCCTTGAACCCGGAAGTTGCCTACTTTATTAATTCGAAGACCCTGAAGATTTTTGGAGAAAAATACAGGGAGGAAAGAAGGTAGGGAATTTTGGGAAGAGGACCCAAAGACCCTATGTATCTTTGGAATTATTCATGATATTACCGCGAGGCGTTCAAAATACTGACTCATCATGAATCGAACTTATCCTCGTATCGAAGCCGCCAAAAATATTCTACATTAAAACTTCTCCGATACTTTACGTGGTATAAGAATTTTATTTTTCATTTTACCTGGTTATTTATTTGTGTAATCAAGTTCATTGGCAGATTATTTTGACCGTCAATAAACTATGTGAAAACGGCATTATATCAAAAATATATGGCTATCTTTTTCAGAGAAAAATGTTTACGGTTATTTCACAGAGTAATATATGCTGTTTACATTTCGATGTTGAAAAGAGCATTGTGGAAGTGTGTCTGTGTTTGTTTGTTTGATAGAATGGGAAGGGGAGGTGCTCGTATCTGAGTATTTGACAGTGGAATTTGGTTCGAATGTAATGGCTCTATAGGAGGTGGGGTAAGGGGTTATATGGATCTTGTCTCCGTGGGTGTTCGGCTTGTCTTAGGTATGAGAGGCAGTGATACTTATCGAGGTATGAAGGTAGATTCTGTTATTTCTATTTCAAGATGGAGAGTTTCTGACTTACTGTATTACGCTGGGGTATAAGTGTTGCTTCGATACATCTGTGTGTCGGGTAGTTGTGAATTTTTTCGAGTAGATGGACTTGGATGTGGTTAAGTGCGTTCCGATGTTCAGCCTGGGCATTCATGTACTCATTCAGTCTCCAAATTGCTGTACGCTAAAGGCAGTATCTTTACTGATGGTTGAGTGATCAAATAGTAAGATATTTTTGCTGATTCTAGTAGTGTCTTTGTTTTCATCAGACTGATTGAATTATATTCATACAAGTCTGAAAGAATTTTTTGGTATTCTTATAAGTCCGGAAAAAACACGCATATATATCTAAAACTTTATTTGCTTATCTACACACACACACACACACACACACACACATATACATATATATATATATATATATATATATATATATATATATATAACGAGAGAAAGACGGAGACCTAAACAGAGAGAGGAAGAAAGATAGATAAATAGATATATATGGGGGTGTATGCGTTTCTGTACGCATGTGTACACGAATAAATGCTGATGAACATATCGAAAGATCCATCCGTAAATTTTATCGTATATCGATCCATATTTTGCCAAGATTTTACGTCTGATTTCATGTACTTTATGATACAATGGTCTCGATCTACAGTTGGTCAAAATATTGAAATAAATGGCACCGAAATACCCTGTTTTATCGAATATCTCTCACATTAATAACCCTCTCACCCTAACATACTGGGGTTAGAAAAGAAAAAGAAGATGAATCGTCGCAACCAGACGTGTAATTCAGATCTGAATCCAATTGAAGATCTTTGGAAGGAGTGGAAAGCTTGAATCATATTTTCAACTCTGTCTTCACACACTAAGAATCCTGAATAGATTCGAAAGCTTGGCTAATTGCAAAGAAACAGTGGTGAGGAACTTTAGGCTGATGCACGATATTCGATTGAATATTTCTTTTTTGTTCTTGATTATCTCATGTTATGTTCAACTGAGAGTTTCGTCAAAGATATTTTTGGGGTACATGATAACTATACTTACACATGAGGTCAAAACGTGATCTTTCTCAAACGCCAAAAAGAGGATAAAATCGTCAGAAGTAGAATAAAGTATGGTCAATTACAACCCCTGCAGATGAATATGTTGTCACAGCCAATTGATTGAAGTGACACTAGATGGAATAAGGTGAAAACAGGTTGATAAAAACGACGCTGTAAGGTGATTCTAACGGTAAATGTCGATAAGTTCAGTGACGTCGGAAACAAAATTAAGCCGTATGAACATAGAAGAGAAAAGAGTACATGGTCATTTAGTCCAGGTATCAGGTGAAAGAGAAGGGGTTGTTAATTTAGTAAAAGAGATTGTGATAGAAGACAAAGCCTTCCCTATAGGTCAAAGGGCAAAAGTTGGTCACCAAAAAGTAAAAAAGGAGATTGGTGGTAGAAGGTCCTCTGGCCCGTGTCAGTTAAAAGACTAGTAGAGGCCACTTCACTCTCTGTTTTACTCTCTATGAGGGAAAATTTTTTTTTGATCTCCACATGAAGACTATATATGCATTTTCAGTCAGTTGCAATGAAAAAAAATAAATAAATAAGAATACAGGTTCGATTATGAGTTCCGAAATTTGTTATAATCATCATATGGTGTCAGATATAAATTGTCCCAATATACATATATTTTTTTTCAAATAATGTTGACAGTGTATACCTCTCTTTTTCACCATGAATTCAGTCAAATATCGTTGATTAAGGCAGAATCTGCAGATGAAAGGATTCGATTAACTAATGTGCTAAATTCTTGAAGAAAAAAAAACTCCCAGCCATCGACTAAATTGGGAAAGACATAATAATTGCTAATAATCTGAATCAATTAGGGATGAATATCTTCTGGTGTTACAAAAATAAAATGAAATAAGACGAAAAGCTTGCTTGGCTCTCGAAACGGGTAGCACTAATGAAGCTTCATTCAGAATATTTCCATAGAAGGAAAAAAATTCTATTTGCAATACAACTATCATAAGTTGCTTGATTTGCAGGTTAAGTTCACATTCCTACAATGATATCAAAAATCTGTGTACCAATTTTGTGGAAATAAAACTGACATTGCCATGTCAACCTGAGTCAAATAACGCCAAATGACGGAAAATTAAGCTGATACTAAATCATAAAAAGATGTTGATTAAAAATGTTTCAAAAAATGGATAATTAATAATGGCTTCACTAATATATCTTGAACACAAAGCACAACTGGCATTGGGTATGGAATTGCTCAGTCGGCTCCCACTCATTTGTATCTACAATTGTTTGCCGACCGCTCATTTGTCATTTCACGGTACATATGTATGTGTGAGTGTGTGTGGAATTGAGTAATGAATATATGATCTAACAGAGTGATTATAAATTGTGTTATATCATATTAACTGAAATGGTTTACCGTTATTACCTCATGAATGTATTTTTTAACCAAACAAATTATATACTGTGAACATCGCAGAAAATTGACTCGTAGCAGAGACCAAACCTGTGACCTGTAGATTAACAGCTATAACGTAGTATTGCTCTTTTTTAAAATTAAACATCTGCTGGTAGTGCAAATAATGTATATAACTGTTCTTCCGGATCATATAACCATTTCTAATGACATAACTGTCAAGTTGAAAGAAACAGATAGAGCCGATATAGACATGGAATGGACAAAATGAAAATTTGGAGTTTCAGCAGTCATTTGGGCCTTGCTTAATTGTCACGGGCCTCTATTCACCTCAGTGGTAAGAGCAATGTTATGATGTAGAGGCTACGATATCAGTCGTAGGTTTGGTCACTGTAGCAGCTCCATTCTTATCAAATTTTTAATTCTTTTTACGTTTTCCAAGACAAATAATACATTCATCGTGTAATAACACATGGATTTACTTGTATATTTATCTCTGTATTCTATGTCCATCGTTTGATTAATTTTAGTTTATAGAATATAATAATATGATAAATAATTTCATATTGACATAATTTTTTGGTGTTTGCACTCAGGTAAATTATCTTTGTTCACAGGGAAAATTGGCACAGTAGAACATCAATCGTTCATTCCCTCATTTGCTATTCTGAATTCATCGTCATGTATTTCATTGCCTCTATAAACCCAGCTACACTATCACTGACGTTTACACAACGAAATCACAGAACTGTATTGTTGATTCACTTCAAATACTTGTTTCTTTCAGAACGGTGAAGCAGTCCACGCAAATACTCAAGTGTATTTTAGTAACATACAACGGCACTTGTTCATTTAGTTTTTTTTTTTTTGTTGTTGTTTTTTTCCCCAACTGTAACGGAGTAAGGTCCAGTTTTGAGTAGATAAGTGACAAAAACAATTTGATTGCGAGTTGACTAATAGAAAAAAAAGCATTATTATAAGAAGAACCTGTCCTCTTGGAGCAATTGTAGCGCACAGATTTGGATTGTCAGCTACAGCATAATATAGTATTTTGGTAACTTTCATTATTAAATCAAACCAAAGAATCTGTGAACAACATGAACAGCAGGATTTGTTTGTCAAAGGTCCTTTTGAGTCCACCAAAGTGGAAAACCCTGTCTGTTCTGTGTTGGTCTCGTTGGTCTCTCGCTGACTTACGACAGGAAGAGAGTCCGATGCAAAATTAACGTCACTGTAGCTGAGTCATAATATATATATATATATATATATATATATATATATATATATGTATATATGTATATATATAGAGAGAGGGTGTTGAAGAGAAAGAGAGGGTGGAGAGAAAGAAGGAGGATAAAAAGTGATTGAAAGGGAGAGGGAGAAAAGGAAAATTAAGGATTTTATTGAAAATCATTCACATCACCTATAGCGCTCCGAATACGACATATTTACGACTGAATAAATGGCTTTTTGCTGATTCTAGGAAAGAAAATGTGGAGAAACTTCTTTTGAATATCATCAAATAAAGAGAGTAATATATGGTGATGTCTCACTTTAATTATCAAGCAATTTCTTATCACTGTTTTGTATCTGGTTTCCGTGTTTTGTCTTTTTTTTACTTTGTAATTTGCAATTTTGGGTCGGGGCCCTCGCTATAAGTTTGCAATCGTCTGAGGGGAACTTCCGCCGGAATAATGTCTAGAACAACAGAAAAAGCACAATGAGGATTTCGCAAAAGAGAAAACGATGTGAGAAAGGAAGTAAATTAGGTAAGAATCAAAGATGTGACAGTGAATAGTGAAGTTAAGAACGAGAGACCAAAGATGTATTAACTGAAGAATATGATAAATAGACAGTGTACGAACATTGGAAGCAAAAGCAGAACTGCAACCAGTGATGCAATGCTTTTGTCTTCATTTTTGAAAGGCCCCATTGATACTCATTCTTTGATCGCCGCATTTGAGAGATTTTTACAGGTCAGATGGCTAGCCAAGCGCCCAAGATAGACAAAGTAACATGTGTATAAGGATCAAAGTTCCCTGCTATTTATCTGGAGGAACAAATGCATTCATATCTCTTGCAAAGATGTGAGTGTTGAATGAACGTAAAGTTTTAAAACTTAGCTTGCCAATTTCACTTTCAGTGCCGTGAATAGATAGGTCAGCTGCATCTCCCTTATAGATATGGAAATCTGGCAACGAAAAATTCCCAAGCAACGTAAAATAACAGAGAGAGAGAGAAAAAAAGAGACAGACAGACGGACAGACAGACAGACAGACAGAGTGAGAGATTAAAGAAAAAGGGAAAAAAACTAAACCGCACAAAACATTTATCATTTTTTTTCTGTCGTTTGATTTTTTTTTTTTCTTTCTTTTTTTTTTTGAAATCTCTCAGCAACTACATACAGGAGATAGTCAGAGGTGTATTTATAGAAAAATATTAGAAGACCTATTATCAGAAAATATAAAGAAAAATTAAGGAACAATTTATTCATTTTGGAACCATGAAATGGACGGGAGAGAAAAGTTGAGTTCAGTTTAAAGACAGACCTCATAGAAATGCAGTCGAATAAATGTTGCCATTGAGGTATTTGAAATAAAATATTTGTATGCAGGGATTATCAACTTATAGAGAATCGTTCGTTTTATATCTCAGTGGTACGAAAGAGAGCGGTTTTAAAAAGAATGCTTTATAAATTGTATTCGAAAAGGTGAGCTGTAATTATATCTACAAGACCGCTTGCAAACAATATTCCAGCACTGATATTCGCTAGAACGTATTTGCATTAGCACTTATATATATATAGTGATTCTCGAAAGTTATTCTAGTCTTGCATATAAGCACAGTAACGGAGGGACTCAGATTCACTACTCCAGCGAAATGTTAAGTGGCTCAAAATTGCAAAACATTGTGTTGCAGAATGTGTACTACTTTTTCCAGGGAATGAGAGTGGCATGATATCATCTCTGAAAATGGGAATCAGTTCTATCCATATTTTTCTATTGACTTTGAGTAACCAATCGCCAGTCAGTCTGGGTAACGAATACAGATTTGGTTTTAATGCTTGTTCTAGTGGGGTTTCATTACTTCTTCTTGAACATAGCTTTCCCTTCTAATACACATACATACATACACACACACACACACACACACACACATATATATATATATATATATGATTTTTCAACACTGACCCAGACTTATCCACTCATCAGCTTCTAATACATACATACATACATACACACACACACAAATATATATATATATATATGTATATATATATATACATACATACATACATATATATATATATATATATATATATATATATATATATATATATATATATATATATATATATATATATATGATTTTTTAACACTGACCCAGACTAATCCACTCATCAGCTCGTTAGCTATTTCAATCTGACCATATACACGATATAGTCAGCCGGAAATCTGACACCTCCATAAAATTAACAAGAGATATAGCGATTTATCGTTGATTACAATAAGAGAATCGTGAGTATATTAGATGTTTGAAAAGCATAGACTGGGAATATCCGGTGACAACTTATATCATTGAGAACCTATTTTGAATCCATCGCAAAGTTTTCCGGGTGACGTATCAGTACTTTTTTACAAAACCGTCTCTTGCTTTATTAGGTTCCTGCCCCCCTCCCCCCCCAAAATGTTGTAACTTATGAATTAATTCCTCCCATATGGTTACTTGCAGGATTTATTTTCATTATTTTCATAGGAGTGACAACTACTCCTTTTCCTTTCGTGATGTTCCTATTTTGTTGATCTGAATATTTACATTCGTGTTTCTTCTTACTTTTCAGAGATTTGCATCTCTGAAATCTCATAATGAATGAGAAAATATGTTTTTCCTTCATTATTATGGATGAAAAGTTCAGTTCTGTTGGTAACAAATACCCCATGTCCAATGTACCTTCGTTACGTTCGACTGACAAGCGCACATACATTAAAACAATGCTGTACTTTCGTATATGTATTGTGAGTGTCAATATGTGGCTTTATGATGATGGTCGTTCTTCATACTCGAAAATATGCATTGATTCCGTTGTGAGTAAACAGGGTTCGAATTTATGACTTTGATAAAAGAGAAGGATACTTAAACACTGTTTTCAACTTCATCCTCCCGTATCCCTATGCCAGGGTGAAGAGGCAAGATATTATCAAAGCATATATATATATATATATATATATATATATATATATATATATATATATATATATATATATATATATATATATATATATATATATATATATATCCTGATTAACTGAAGACGGACCCATATAGCGGCTAGTATGTATGAGCATATTGAACGGAAAGTTATGGTATAGTTACATTTTTAATGGAAGCACCCACTACAACTCCTACTGAAATCTCTGAAAACTTTTTACTCATTATGCTTCTACTCTTTTGGATAAAAGAAAAAAAAACAAGACATGAATAATCGATGGATATATTTAAAGACCTTCTTTCGGTACAACAGAGCTTAACTTAAGTACTCTACATCGAATGATGTTTTATCTTATACGTGGTCTCAGTTTTTCGTATGATTACTGTACATAAACTCTCATGAAGTGCTCTTGATGCTTTCATACAAAAAATCTATTTGATTTAAGCTTCATGCATGAACTTTTTTTCCATATTACCCAAGCTAACATTTCAATGCCTTGCATCGTAGCTATTGAATTGTAATGCATTATTGGGGAATACATCGAGAATCAAGTATGTCAGACGTCTAATCAAAGATCACGTTGCCAATTTTCTTGATTCTTTATGTACATCCTTGGAGATATTATTGTGCTCACACGAAGACAACTTATTACGCAACTTGAATTCCATCAGAGTTCAACATTCTCCTCTCAACATTATCAAGTTACACATATATCACACATTTTTTTGCAAAAACGACAACGTGTCTTTCCGGGTGTTGGGTTTCAATTTTGAAAAATACCCTTTCAAGATGTAAGGGTTGGGGCTGAGGGCAGAGTTTTAGGAATGGAATCAGAAGAAAGAGACTGCAATGGGGTTTTCTACTTCTCAATCTGAGAAACCACAATGTAATACTTAAAACCTGTTTATTACTATCAGCCTTGCTGTTTGCGTTCGTCTGTGTTTATGTGTGCGTGTGTATGTGTAATTATGTGTGGTTGTGTATGAGTGTGCATGTGTGTGTGTGCGTGTGTGTACATATAAGTGTGTAATTAAAGGGATGGAAAAGTCTGACAGTGAATAAATAGATAACCATTAATATTTAGATCTAGATCATAGCAATTGTAATAACCATATTTCACGAGACGATAAGTCTTTCTTGCACTTGTTCAACACCAAGTCGCATTTCCTGTTGGATTGAATGCTTTTAGATATGACTGTAGTGATATATATTTGAAGCACGAACGTCTCTTGAGTCGAAAACTAGAACGTGGTTATATATTTGCAACATGATTTTGAACAAAATGCAAAAGTAAGGTATAGGGGACCAGAGGGATTGCTGTAAGTATTGTATTAGTCATCCTGACTTTCTCACATTCTGTCTCTTGATCTTATAAATACTCAATGCCAACCCTAGTTAAGTCAACAGAAGCGGTTGCAAGGACGTCAATGGTTACACAATGCTCACCATGTTTCAAAGATAGAAGGGTCTCTGATGGAAATGCAAAAATGGGAAATGAATAAATCGAACGGATTGAAAATAGTCAAAAGAGCATATCTTGTATTGTTTCTTTTACCTGATTATTTTAATAACATTTTCATTTCTATACATCTTTAAATTCTCTCAATTTACAACAGATAAATAAGTATATGATAAGTATATGATCATAATTTTTGTTTATATCTTAAGGTACACCAGAGTTCAGTTCACCTTTGGCATTGAATATCCGTAAAAATACATTTCTTGCTTTTTCTTTGTGACTCTTCGTGACTTTCCCTCCATTTGTATCCATCTATAATCGTGGATATTTCCCGAATTTAAAACGTTCTACGTTCTTCATCTTATTTACCAAGCAATAAAATCTGATCTAACGAAATGAATTCCAGCGTGAAAATCCTGGGAGACTCCATTATATTTGTTTCATTCTTTTTTGGGGGGTTGTTTTTACTTTAAATGTACACAAACATGCACACATACACACACACATACACACACACTGACACACATGCTCATATACGCACATGCACACATATATATATATATGTATATATATATATATATATATATACATGATTGTGTGTATATGTATGTATATATATATGTATATATAAAAAATATATATATATATATATATATATATATATATATATATATATATATATATATATATACATACATAGCTGCAAAATGTGTATTGAAACCATTTTTCATACGGTCTCCCGTCATCACATGGTGAATGTATCATTCATGCATATATATATATATATATATATATATATATATATATATATATATATATATATGTGTGTGTGTGTGTGTGTGTGTGTGTGTGTGTGTGTGTGCGCGCGCGTATGTGTGTGTGTGTGTGTGTGTTCATTCATGCATATATACTTGTTTTTTCATTAGGGTCTGTAAGAGGTACTATTGTGTGCACGTGTATGTGTGTGGAGGTGAATGTTTTTGTGTATGTATATACAGCAAGGTGCTAATAGAACCCTAAAGGAGGGAAAAAAGTATATATGAATATTGATTTCCATTTGTTTATGTACTATTATTTTCCTGTATACATGTGAATTGGTATGTATATATATATATATATATATATATATATATATATATATATATATATATATATATACATGTATATATATATATATATATATATATATATATGTGTATGTGTATGTGTGTGTGTATGTGTGTGTGTATGTGTGTGTGTAACATTGATTCCCCGTATGTGTGAAAAGAAATCAATCGATAGAATGATGGTTCCATAGAACAACAGTATTTTGAGGTCAGATTTGAGTCAGGTCAATAGTTGTTGGACAGTCTGAAAGAAATGAGCCATGGTTTTATCAGTAGTCTTCTCTTTCTGTTACACACACACACACACACACACACACACACACACACACACACACACACACACACACACATACATATATATATATATGTGTGTGTGCATGTATGTGCGTATATATATATATATATATATGTATATATATACATATATATATATATATATATATATACATATATATATATATATATATATATATATATATATATATATATATATATATATATATATATATATATATATATATATATATATATGTCTCTTCTCTATAGCAGGACTCAGTATTAAAGTTGATTCCAGCAGTAAGTATACATATAGTTAGTAGGGAGTTTTGCAGAGGTTTCTAACCCCTTTTTTTCTTGTGCCACTGATACAAATTAAACAAACTAGATATGTCAAATAATATTGAAACATTTCTTATCTCCCGAATGTGTCTGACTTTTTTTAATACAAACAATCTTTAAGATTGGTTAAGTTTCTTGTGATTTTGTAATTTTTGTGCCTTCAATGCATATTAACCCCATTTTTGGGGGGGGAATTAATCGATTTCAAAGAAATGCATTGAGGACAAAGGCTTCTATTGGTTTGTAATGATAAACACCTGTCGTTTAAAAGTACAACTTCAACGGAACCCATATATTTCCAAGCTGGTTTGGAATCAATCTGCCTTTTGAACTCAACCTTTCTCCGTGAGTTTACCTGGCCGAACATTTTGTTACAATTATTTGTGGCTAAAGATATTCAAGATTTGTTTTTGGTTCCCAAGCAGTTCTTACAAAGGAAAATACGTTTTCTTTCGATTTTATGCGTTTTTCATCCATATTTTTTGGAAATGAAAGTTTCGAACAGGGTCCCACGTACAATGCATCTATTTTTCTAAATAAGACCCTTATATTCCGCCATTTCTCTGGAACTGCAGCTTCCCTCAATTATGATTTTATTTAATTTTCTTACTTAATATTCATTTTTATATCCCGAATATGGAGTTGCAACATTTAGACAGTAGTCACAACAATAATTTTTCGTTCCTGTATGATTTATCTATTCACTTATTATTTGCTTACTTATCTTATAAATTCCTCCATTGTATATTCAAGAACTTCATAGTGTGATGTATATGTTCCTTCTTCTACAGCACTTTGTTATTGACATTCAAGTAGGAGCAGAATTGATAGACATATGCATCTGAGAACATTGGATTAGCGAAGTTGGCTAAATCTCACCCCGCAACATCCAATGGAACATAAGTGACATCAGTACAAAATCGTGGTCAGCGACTTCAGAATAGTCCCTGAGAAACTTGGCTGAACAATGAATTAGAGAAAGAAATAACCTAAACGAACACACTACTAGGATCAGCTTAAATACTGAATTACTCTCTAATGAGGAGACTTACTGCCACTTGATCTTTGATGAAACGAATCAGTCTCTACTGGCGTGGATAAAGGACGAGTTAACCCTGGTATGCAAACTCAGGATCTTCAGTCCAGATATAAGGATAGAGATTTTGCATTGAGGAATGCAAAAACCTGTCGATACACAAAGGTAAAGATGAAACAACAAATTGAATCGAATTATTCAAACAGAATATCATCCAATAGTTCAACAAGAAAGGAAAAATTACATCTACCAGGGTATTTTAAAAGCAGATACAATCAAGTGGAAAGACATGAAGTGAAAAGCATGCAAGGAATACCTGAACAAATTTTGTCTATATTTTTATGGTTTCCTTGCTTAAATGTAATACTAACTTGTTCAACCAATGGGAAACCCTTGTAAATTATTCAGCCAAGCAGACCATTAACACTTTTTGAAGGTAACAGCAACAATCAATTTTACGTGAGGATCAACAATCTCTTTAAAAATAGGCAAACGTGATACCAAGCATACGAAAGTGCGGAAGACATTTTTACAGTTTCCTATTAATGGTTCCCGAATCCTTTGGAATATCGAATTAGTTGAATCAAAGCAGGAAAGCCGTTCGGTGAAGGCGTTTTACGTATTCTTGTTGGGTTGAGCGGATGCAATTATTTCGTTGTTGCACACGTTGAATGCCCTGATCACTGATGCAGGATTCGAGAACATAAATAGCCTCCGTTTATGTCTCAATGCCCAAAGCATGTTCTACAGAGTTTGACGTCTAAAGAATTTATGGAACTGTTAACAGAGGTTATTAAGTGTACCTTGGGTCAGGGTAGCCTACTGTTTAGCTGCACGGAAAATTGAATCGGTTAGCCAGAATAAATCTCCAAAAACCGCATTCTATGCTCACTACAGGCCAGTGAAAAGATTGATATATGTCCCGTCTTCTTAGCTATGGCTACAACGTTATGAAAGAAGTATTAGTCTTTTTTTAAGTCCATTTGTAATGGGGTGACTAGGCATGAACAACTTACTAGAAACATTGAACACTTCTGTCAAATTAATGGATGGTATTTTTTCTGCATTTTGTTTGTATTTTGCTCATTTGATCGAGTCATAGTATCCGTTCGCATCCGTCAAGCTGAATATTACTTAGATAATTACTTCCCTTAAAGTATACACCAATGTTGGGACTATCGGGCGTTTCTTTTGGGGCACCTTGTATTTGAATGACTGTACTGTTGACGAAATAATGATAAATGATATTGATTGAAGGTTGCCATCCTCTGAGCTACAAGTCGTGTATTACGTACCTGTTTCAGGCAAATACATTCTGGTGTGCTGTGTGCTCTTATTAGAATACAGAAGACTTCTTAAGGGATTTACCCATTTGATCAGTTCGGTACAATTATATATCGTACCTTAAGCCAATGTCACCGAGGTAAAAAACGTAGCTGGACCGAATTATAAAGTACTGATCTTTTTTCATACTTTCCACTCAGAATATTATTTTAAAGTTTTGTTTGTTTGATTTTTTGGTATGGTATCTACACAAAAAACATGTGAATATGTTCAATTTATTTTTACAGTTCAAAGTGTTGTTAAAGATCTTCCTTGTTTTTCCTCGTCAGTCGGTTCTTTGTAGATAAGACAAGCTGCTCCCAGGCTAAGTGTCTGCTTACTTAACATAGGCATATCTATTTTTTGATTATTGTTCTTTTTTAATACGTACTTTGAGAATATACATTTAGCCATGAAATGATATCATTCTGAATAAACAAAGTGAATTGACACTAAGTGTATTTAATGGCAAATGAAAAGATATATAAACTCTGTCCGTCCAGAAAGTATACACCCATTCGATACTGAAGAGGAAGTAGCCTACTTGGGTTGATAACGCTTCGGTTGCTTACAATGCACCCCTTTAAAACTGACAAACTAACCTTGACAACCCTTTAAACTTTCAAAACAGTCTGCATAGTTCTCTTTTGGGATCGGCATCAGCAGCAACTTTGAGATCTCTCGAATTTGCCAATAGTCTCAAGAAAGACCTACCTTATAGGAAGCTCAATTGGGTCTGTACGGTATTGAAAGACCGATATTTTTAACAAATCTCTGCATTAGACGTGAATTTTAGCTCTTTTGGTCATCATGAATAACATATGATAAGGTACACGGGCTCAATTAATAGCGTCCATGCCAATTGAATGAGCTCACGAAAAAAATTATTTTCGCGCATGTGCAAATCTGTCCTCTATTCTCTGTGATTGTTCTAAGGCATCTCATTCTTCACGATTATTATATTCCAACCGAAATTTCAATTCATTTCTATGAAATACCTTAAGTTATATCCCATCTACATATCCCTTTAATCAAAACGTTTGCTTAGATTTCATACCAAAAATTATAGAGCGTTTTTTGAAAAAATCTATTCTGGACGAATTGAAACATTTGATTTAGATTTGCTGAATATTCATTTGCATTTCCATGTATTCTTATTCATTACCATATATGCCTGACGATAAGATAAATGGTTCACGGGAATATTTGGAAAACTTTGATTCACTGCAAGACAAAGAAGCCCCATAACATTCCCTATCGAACTGAAGTAGACGGGCCCAAGTCATACTACGCGTGCACTGGACGCTGTGTGTTAGAATTTCATTGAATATTCATCTTATATCATGGCATTTACGATAAGTACGATTTTATGACATTCTGTCGACTGCTTCTTTCCGAAAGATAAATGAAATAAGAAAGAGGAATATCATTAGATTTTTAAGCTGCTTTGTCCTTTTTAAGGAATGTTTGCATCAATATCGAATGACTTTCTCGGTTAGAAACCTGCTATTCGTTACACATACAAATCAAAACTGTCATCTTCCTCTACTCTATTGTATATTTACAACTAAAGCCCTGCTTTACACTTCTATCACACAAAATACTGGTAAAACATTCCAAAATAAAATAGACTTCAGAACCAGAAACTTCCTTAGAGTCCATAAGCATAATAGTCTATTGACTGCTTTTGCTGAGAGGCATTCTTACCGTATGAAAAGCAAAAAGTTGCCCACAACTTAACAGAAAAGTTTCATGCTGGTACTTGTACGAATAAAGCGATGACGACTGCCTGAAAGTTTTCTGCTGAATAAAGCAACATTCAGTAGTATTGGAAAAGTGGAAATAGGAAATCGAGTCTTTCAGAGACGGAGCCAAGATTTCTGTATGCAAAAAAAGTTTTACATTTAAAAATTCCAGCTTAAAACAGGAATATCACATCAATGGGAAAGTTATCACTGATTCCAGTTGAATGTTTCTAACAAAGTAAAATCGGTGAGTGTGGAAAGCTAAATGCAAAGTGATTTAATGGTTGATCCGTATATGATCTTTGCAAGCTGAGTTTCAAGTAAGGACACATGGGATGTCTGCTCACGTTAATGAATCTGTTAATCTGGTGACCTAGGATGGTTTTTGTCTTCTCCAAACTAATTTATTCTAGGAAAGCATGTATGTACAAATCCCTCAAGCTGTACGTATTTTGAAAACAATAACATCAGACCATCACCATCCCAACCAACTAAACAAGCATGTTTTTTCTTTTCTTTTCAAACAAACGCATATTGCTACAGGGTTGAAATCAACAATACCTCCGATCATGACTGAAGTCATTTACTGCAACTGTTTTTTTGATGATATGTTTATCGGATAGTACCAATAGTACTTGCCCTACAAGTCAACTAACTTTGTCTAAAAATGGAAGTTAGGGGGGTATTAACCAGGGGACAGCAGTCAGGACTTATAAGATTGTCATATAACGTTTTGCCCCTTCTTCAAATGAATTACTGACGATATTTTTTTAAATTTTAGTTTTAATTGAAAACACATTGTATCAGTATGTAATGGTGAATATTCTTTTATCATCCATGATATCAATATCTTTTTCATCTGTGGTGTCAGATAAATATTTCTTCACTTAAGTCATATCATTTTTTTCATGAAGAACTCGCTTTAGGAACATTTCTGTCTGCAATTAGACTCGATGTCAATCATTGCCTTATATAACTGCGATACATCGGGGGAAACGAGCAGTGCAATAATGAATAGTGCTACAGCAGTGCATGCTGATATCATGAGTCATTTGTATGCGAATGTATCCAATCATAAGTGGAAATATAGCAACTATTTAAGCAATGAAACTACCTAAGCAATGGTGTAACAATAGGCATGATGGGATAGGAATGGAGGTACATAGGTATCATACAAAGGGCTTGGATTAAACGAAGCAGGCGAATGTTAGGTACAGTAAAAAAAAAACAAGCTGAGCATATCAATATAAAATATTTGCATTAATTCGAATCCATGCACATGTTCATAAATATCTAAGATAAATATAATCACATGAGCTCAAGTCACTTCATATTGCTCTAAAAATACTTACATTCTTGCTTCATATTGGTTGGGAATGGTGGTTAATTTCGGATCATTCCATCCAGGCGTGACATCATCATGAAATACGAATGCTATGATGTCAAGATAGGATGGGAGCCTCTTATATTTTTGTATTATTAATGAATCACGATTTGTTCTGAAACGATTTTTTTACGATTTTTCTTGAAAATATCGCGGAAAATTACTTTATTGCAACTTCTTACATTTATGAAAATCAGTTGACCTGAAAAGATACTTATTTTTCCTCCTCTTCTTCTTGTTACTTCTATCATAAATGATGGACACATCTTTGCTCATATGGACATTCCTGTTTCGCTCTTTGCTATGCTGTTTTCAGTGTCCAATGATATTCAATTTGGTGACGTCATTCAAATTCAAATCGAATAAATTCAGCAACTGAAAGCAATTGTTTATGTATCAAGTGATTTCAGGATTTCAAAACAGATTAAAAAAAACGTTGTAACAAACAATTATTTCTCTTGTGTTAAGCACTTGCTGGTCTAAAACTGACGTTGTTCATTTTGATAATGGCTCCAGAAGTACTTGAAACATTTTGTGCCAACATTTTCAATGTATCAAAAGAGAAAAGGGAGAAACAAATCCAGGCGATAAGTGAAGAATAAAATTCATTGTGTTTTCCTATTGTTTTTTGTTTGTCTGTTTGTTTGTAGTTTTTTTCAAAAGCAAATCGGAATCGTGAAAAGTAAGACAAAAACAGAAGAAGAGGGTTAAAGAATAAGTAACATTAAAACAAAAAATTGCGTTGAAAATCAATCTCCTATTGGAAAAGGGATTCAGAAATCAACGTGATGTAAGAGTTATTGATTTGAATCATGTTTGTTTGCAGTTTTATTTAGTGTGAGATTCGCCTTGCATTTAGGTCTTTCCCCATCTCTAGTTATACCAAACATCATGGCCGTTTTGTCTCCTTTGATTTTCAAAGTTTACGGCTTCGGATAGAGGAAGTATTTTTTTTAATTTTTTTTTTTCCTGTTATTGCAAATGCAATTGGAAACAAAAATCCACTTCGATCAAAGAGTCAAAGAGGATAGAATTGACAATCCAATCCCTTACAGAATAGATGGCATGAAAATAAAGATAGTGGGAGGTTGAAATGAAATCATGCAATGTTGAACCTAAAAAAAGATGATAGTTGGAGAGAAGAGGCGTTAGAGAACAGGAAAAATAATGATAACGCAGCAAAAAATAGTAAATAGTTCTAAGAACATAAGTTGAATAGTAGAAATACTCAATCTAAATACCTCAAAACATTTCAGTGAGATTGATGAGATTATCAACCAGAAAATACTTTTCAAAAACTCAGCAGAAACATAGTCAATAGATCTTGTTTATGTACAGAATATCGATAAGAAAACTCTTCAGATGCAATATAGGGAGTTTGAAGAGTGGATTATTAGAGTGTTTAATTTTATAAACAGAAAAAAATGATAGAAGTAATTTTTCAAAAAACATCATGAAAGGATAACATGGACAACATATAAAGGGACGCGTTATCGAAGATAAAAGAGAATTGAAGGAAAATTTCGTGGGAAAAAGTAGGGACGGTGTAAAACAAACTGAAATAAGGAAAATGTATTTCCAATAACTCTATTTCGTTCTTCTAGGCTTATTCTGGGACATAGGGTCACAGCCTCTGATGCAGTTCCAATAGCAAGTATTTCACGTGGCTAAGGTGCTGGCTTTAGGCTCAATCCCACACATTTATCAGCAGGGCATTGGATCAACCATGGCCTTGTTAAAGGTGTAGATTTTCCCTTCTGTCAATGTAAATATCTATCTATTAAATGATTCACAAGTCTAAATACTCTGATATTTTCCCATAGTTATTGCCTTGAAGTGGATTCATGCTATTTTCAAGGACATAGAACACGGTGTACAAATGTCATTTTCCTTGCCTATTATCTTTATGTCACTGTGCACTCCAATTTCCAATGGACTGGAAAAATTAAACCAAGAATCCATGAGAATAAGAAAAAACTCAAACAGAACACATTCAGAAAGATTTCAATTGTTCAGATTGGAAAAAAATTATATACTTTGTCACATGCAGATCCAATTGGCATATCCATCACATCAATTAATTTGGATTTTTTTTTACTCTCAACTAGCATTGGAATAATGGAAAAATGACATTGAGAACCAGATCAACAAATAATTCTTGTTTTTCCATTCACAACCAAAGCAATATTTTCGAGTTTTCTATTGCTGCCGACCAAGATATAATTTTTCTCCTTACTAACCTCATCTGATCATAAAAGCTAGCTATCAATTGGAAATTCCAGGAATCCAAATGGTGGAAAACAGAGGATGGTGGCAACCAGCACAGAAAACACGCTATCATTACAAATATCTTTGCCTAAAGCTTTCTTAACTCGACTCAATATTCTATAATAACTTGATGCCAAAAAACAAAAAGTAAATAAATAAACCTGATTCAGAAAAAAATATCAATTTTATTGACTGTGTTATTCCCTGAATAAATTGGATTTAGAAATAGTTCCAATTTGGTGGGCTTCGGCATCCTTGTTTTAATATTGCGCTTAATATTATCAATGTGAACATTAAGGTTTAAAAACATACCGGATGTTGTACATAATAAACGATGGACTTTAATAACCATTACCGCCTTTGAATCAGCGTTTTTATTACGATAACTTTGAGGTCACCCACGGTGAAATGTTGACGTTAATTTAGTTGCTGAAATTTTACGCTGGCGGTCGACAGGTTTTATAATGCATCGAAAGTCATGCAGTCTTACTTGGTGCTATGAACATAATGATTGATGAACATGATGTCATGTATTTATGCAATCGTGTACTATAATCTATCCATTGCTTCAATTGTACTGTCCAAGTTGCGTGGAAGACTTAAACCGTTCCCCTTCAATTTCTAAGGAATTGACTTTCAAATTGTACATAAATGAGGATTACTTTTCCGAATTTGAAATTGATTCAGAAATGATATGATTATCATGTTAAAGTCTGGTAAGTCATTTAATAAAAACTGTCACGATACCCACTTCTTTTTCAGCATGCTCTGTTGGGGTGATGGATTGAAAATTTGAAAAAGAGGTGACCGATGAAAATTCCTTTTTCCTTCTCTCTTTTTCATTACTAAAATGTTCGGATCCTTAAAAATGAACTTTAACGTATTCAGAAAAAAAGACAACGGACAACGTATTATTTTTTGTAGAAAAAAATTAGAAAAAAATGAGAAAAACAAATTGACGAAATAAAAGGTACGTGTCCAATTCCCAGTTCCCTAAGTCCTGTAGGGTGGACTGTATGCGCATCCATAGTCAAACAATTACTCAAATGGAACAAACCCAAGTTAAGTAAATGGCCAGTTTTGATTAACCTTTTATAATAAAAGTTTTTTTAATCATTGCAAGAGACACATTGGCAAATTGGTTTAGATTTCAATTCAGGTGGAAAACTTGAATTGAAATTTGAACAAGTTTGCCAGTTCTTGTCTCAAATATAATGCTTTTACTTCTTTGAGAAGGTATTAAGTTTTTAAAACATATTATACAACCCCGAGGGCACTCAGAGACCACTAACTTCTGCCGCCTCGATTGTCACTGAAAGCAGAAGATCAGTGTCCTTTCATCTTTATATAGAAGATATTCATTGCAAGTCATTTATCTCTGATTCATCATTCAAAACAATCTCCTCAAGGCTTCATATTGCCGTCTTATCAAAACCAAACTCCTTTTGTTGCTCAATAGGAAAACTGACCTGATGCGAGATAAGAAGTAAACGTCCTTCTCTTCTGATACATTCTCCATTACGACGGTGTCTGGAATAACAATATACTTTAACGTTTACAAACACAATGCTACTAACCCTTACTGACCCAGCATTATTTTGTATCTGAGTTAGCGTCATCTATCATTGCAATAATTCTCCAAACAGGCTATCGTATTTTCGCCGTTCTCAATTCCCAATCATCTTCAAACACAGAGTCCGTATTGAATAAAGACATTAATACTATTTGAGACGTCTGGTATCTGGAAATCACTCAAAAGGCAGTTATATAGGAGGGGACTGGGACACGCTCAGTGGTATAATTGTTTTGTACATCTATCAGAGTTTGTATCGTCAAGCTGAATCTATAAAGAATTAAAATAACGATCATCTTATTTTAATATTTACATCTGATGTACATTCCCATATTTACAATTCAAATACCATTGATTTTACGGTAAATTTGTTTCTTCTTAGATATACTTTGCAGTTTAAATACGAGGGATGATTTATAAGTCTGTAGACGGAAAAACAAGGACAGAGGCCCTACCAATCAACTCATTGCATGATTCTACAAAAAATATGAACTTGATGATTTTTACATTTCGATTCGAAACTTGAGAGACAGCAATTGTTTAGGAATGGATGATTTCACCTATCATGTATTCCATTGCAAGGAAGACTCACTCGTCCCTTGGTATATCACAAATCCAACTCCAGAGGATCAAATCGAGACAATGCAGGGGACTCTCTGCGCTTCCATATCAGTTGATGAGATTCATTCTCCAATGACAAGCAAATATTGGACGAAAAAATATACGTTTAGAGAATATCCCTCTTCTTTTTCCTCTCTTTTTTTGTCGACCTTCTCCTGTAATCCAAGAGTCTGGGATTAATGATATTCATCCTTGAACAAATATTTATATTGGTGATAATTTATTCATTCTTTTGATCTGAGCCTTTATGAAGGTGAAAAGGAATACATATTAGCATAAAAGTCAATTAATCTTTAACTGAAAATGATTTTTTTCAAAAATATAATTAATCATCAGTGAAAAATATTTTTTAGCAAAGTGGAAGGGAGTATAGATAGATTTGAGGAGCAGGAAGCAAATCACTGACTGGAAGATGAAAGAGAGGAACAAAGAAAGGAACAGATAGAGCAAAGTTTATCGCTTATAGTATCAATAGCAGTCATCAGCCAAGGCAATCGTAATACACTTATGATAACTGTCAGCGATGTAGTGGATCAGGGACGAATAAAAACGCACAAAAAGATGAACCCAGTTAAAATAAAATTGAAGTGAATGAAGAAAAAATGATGAACAAAATGTTGGTGGTTAAAGAAAAGAGAAACAAATCCAACAGTTGAGATCTGTAACATTATTGTTCTATCTTTAGTTTTTACAAAACCAATGTCTAATAACTATTCAATGAATTTCTTCTGGAACATTCAATGAATTCAAGATATTTTGACCTCACTCATGTTTTGTCCTCTTCTTTTCTTAGTTCTTCATCTACTGCTATTCCTCCTCTTATCTTCTTTTTATCCTCATCCCTGCTTTCACTTCCTCTGTACGTTCAAAAAATTCCATATATTTTTTTGCAGAAACTCGTGTTAAATATTCGAAAGAGAAACCACATCACTTGATCCTCCAGACAATCACAAAGAAAATATTATTTATTTATAATATAATAAAAAAATACATCTTGAACCTGATGAAGATATTTGAACCAAAGTAGTGTGAGGACAAAACAATAGTAAGTTATAAATATTCATCAAGTTTCAGTTAGTATTGCTCGGGAACAAGTTAGAATTGAAAAGGTTACAAAAGTATGCAATACAGATCTACAAAGTGGTCAGAAATGGATTACTTTGAAAATCGTCATTCAAGATTCTGGTATATCCTGATGCCTGTGTGAAGTAAACGATTGTATTGACTATTGGACATATTCATGTTGGGCACTAATCAGAATTTAAACTTACTACAGCAATTGATCCAAAGGACTGATCAGGTACTTTAATGAGCTGAAAATTTTGTGAATTACAAGTCATTCATTCAGTGAGTATTGAACGTATTAGGACTCTGGCGAAATAGAAACATTCTGCCGGCCGGAATGATGTAAAGAGAAGAAAGCAAATTCCATTAATTCATATAAAGATTATTTGAGCATTCCTAGACCCCAAAACGTTGATGATGAAGTATTAAGTTAACCGACCGAAGTGGTCTATAACGTTCTATAGCGACTTGAATGAACGGTTTGAAACACATGCTAGCCACTGCTCTCGTTTTATGCATTTACAAGCTAAAGAGTACCGTAATACAAACTTTCTGAAACCGAGGGATACCTATATCTACAGGTTTAAGCATTAGCCCGCATGTATTTCACCACTGTCTGTTGGAAGCAGATACAAAACCTATTTTGTGTAAACGAAAACCCTCCTAATGAGATAGTTAATTAGCCAAAGAACACAGAATCCTTGATAAACAATGCAAATCTCTAAAAAGGAATTATTTAATCAATGGAGTATTTGTGCTGAATATATT
Organism: Thysanoteuthis rhombus; assembly: GCA_963457665.1. Classification (NCBI taxonomy): domain Eukaryota; kingdom Metazoa; phylum Mollusca; class Cephalopoda; order Oegopsida; family Thysanoteuthidae; genus Thysanoteuthis; species Thysanoteuthis major. The sequence goes on along the minus strand of OY735202.1, from coordinate 4,319,258 downwards.
TAGGAGTTTATCGTGATGGAATTCGCAAATTATTTCTGTAACATCATAGATCAAAGTAAAAAGATAATTTGATACTATTTAGACGTTAAAAGTGATTTGAAGCTTTTAAGGATATCATAATAACACATTAGTGAGGTTTTGATAACGGAAAAATGTTTACCAAAAACAAACACGTTTAGTGATCTGAAGCATCGATAAAATTATAACGGTGATTGGCTTAGAGTGTGAGAATCGTCACGTATTTTACTTATGGAGTTCATTTTTCTGTGAAAATATCCCTCATCCACTGTTTTTCTTTATATCTTGTTCAATCCGTTATCAAATTATTTTTTTTTATATTCATTCTTTGTACCGAGTTTATATTTAATCGTCGTATAATCAAGTTCTGGTATTTTTTTGCAATTTTCTGATGATCTAATCACTGTCAATTGTTTCCTTATGATTTAGTTTCTGGCTGTTTTTTTTTTTTTTTTAACAGGTGAATGTCAATAAAGGGACGTCTGATCTTCTAACAATGGTGCCTGTTTGTGAAATCATTGTTAAATTTAGTATTATGTCACTTCATTATTTGGGGGGAATGTTTCAGTGATCAATATAGAATTAATGTCAATATATATAATATATATAGTCCATGAAGCTGACATTGGAACAGCTGTATCCTCGTCTTCATATAAATGAATGATCATAGCAAATACAATTCTGAAATTCTCTTTGGTTTTTTTTCTAGAAGTCAAATTACCAAATTTTTTTTTCTTATTCCTTATCCGATAATATTCTCATCTTTTTTCTCCGAAAAGGAGTTTGAGTTTTAATCATATTTGCATAAAATCATCGCAGCCAGCGGATAATTACAATAATCAGTGAAGGATGAATATAGATTTTTTTGATCCCTTACTTATTCCATATTAAAAAATATCAATTGTATTTCTCTTCACATTGTATCAAATTCACACAGCAGAGGAATGTTCCGGAAAATACAAGATGACTTAAGAGAAGGTTGAAATTTGGGAAATACATCACTGGGAGTTCAAGAATCTCATTGTTAATGATTTGATCAAAGGAATGCATTGTAAGTACATATATATATATATATATATATATATATATATATATATTCTGAAGTGTTTGTATGACTTGTGCTGCGAATGTGTTCGTAAGTATAGTGAATTAATCCAGAGTATTGCTTTTGTATACATTCAGATATGACATAGTTAAGTGCTTACACACACACACACACACACATACACACTCTCACAGACACACTCACAAACATATATGTATATATATATATATATATATATATATATATATATATATATATATATGTATGTATGTATGTATATATATATATATATATATATATATATATATATATATATATATATACATATATATATATATATCTTTTCTATTTCTCTCAGTTTTCCAAGTAAAGATATAAACCAATCCTTTTTTTTTCTTTTCACAACTTTTCTTCTATATACAACTTGTATCTATGTAACTAGTAACATTCGAGATGGCGTTCCTAGATTGAAAAAAAAATCCCACATTTACTTTTCGCCATCCCTAGGAACTCATGGGGAGAATCGATTCTTTTCTCTTATTGAACATGAATTTACTTTCATACAATATAGCCAAAGGCGCTTCGTGTAGATTCAATATCATCCAGCTTCAGGAGTTCATGTACAATCATTTTCTTTCTTAAGAAGTATAGGTCCTGTCTTGACAGAGGAGCCTTTCACAACTGGTAATGCCTTCCTTGAAATTATTGAAAGCCTGTGATGATCAATTTCTTTTGCAGGTTTTAATGTTTTTGGTTTATGATATACCTTTGCAATAGAAGAATTTAGGGAGATGCTACACCGTTCGAATACTTATTTCAAATTCAGTGAAATGAGAAGTGCTTTTGCATGTAACTGTGTTGGTAAGTGAATATCCAAATATATTCAGGTTGGAGGGATACTATTTGTGAAGATCGTTTTGAAATAGTATAAATATATTCCATAGGAATCATTATAGTATTCGAACATTCAATTCAACCCTAATTCATTGGATTACAACAAGTGATCTGAATCGATTTTCGAAGGAAATTTTCCCTTGGACCTAATCAAACTGGGCCAAATTGGTGTTATAAAAATTTCTCGAAATTGTGATTTGAAAGAGAGTGATGTATGCATAACTATACGAACTGTTAGTTGTAAACATTTTGAATAGTATGCAAGCAAAAACCTCAACATGTGATAAAATTAGATAAAATCCTCCTGAATGCAGTATATATATATATATATATATATATATATATATATATATATATATATATATATATATATGCATGTGTGTGTTTGTGTGTGTGTGTGTGTGTGTGTGTGTGTGTGTGTGTGTGTGTGTGTGTGTGTGTGTGTGTGTGTGTTGGTGTGTGTGCGTGTGTGTGCGCGTGACTGTATATAGAACGGTTAAACCTTTCTCTTTTCTTTTTCTGTCCGGTAGAAGAGACTCCTACCACGGGAAAGTAATTTGATACAAATGTATTGTATCCACAATGTCAGAATGTCCAGTACCCTTCCAAATAAAACTTCAAATAGAATTAATTAGACCTTAAAATCAATTCACACAATTGAGAAATTGACATAACAATGTATTGAGTTATAAAGTAGGTGATAGCGTTGGTGAACAGTGTGATTTCCATAGAAAAACAGGCACATATACTTAGCAAATATACCACGGCCTGAAGCATGCCCATATAACTATTTATCTACTCATCTTTACATCTATATATCCCCATCAGTTGAGTAAAACACATGTCATATAGTTTATGTTAACATGCATATATGATCTCAGAATGGACAGAATTTTGACCAAATACCAAAAAATAAAAATATCTTAAAAAAGTAGAGTAAGAATAAAGCAGGAATATTTGGTCCAATGTCTATTGATTTTTGGAATTTATATACACATTAAAATAAACCTCTATAAATGTATCCGGTACTCTTGCACTCACTGTAAGCGAACATTTCTATTGGTGTCTGAGTGACAGAAGCACCATTCAAAGTCTGGAGTGTCACCATGTAAGTGAATTGATTTGATTTCAGTTTGCAGCAAGACTTCGGGCATCAGACATTCATACGATCTCTAAACGAGACATTCTCTCATGTCTGACCATTCAGTCGACCAATAAAAGCCAAGGGAAGTTTGATTCCTTATAAAAGTATTCGATAAGTCAACATTGTGTCGATCTTTCCTTATCGCGGATGGAAACTGAGAAATAATCTTAGACTCAGTATAATGCGACTTCATCCCAACCCATGTGTTATCCTGTTTCTTTTCAAGTTTTTTTTCATTTTCCTGCTGAATGTTCTGAATTACATATCAGTTACCAACAAAGAAAATGGAATCAGCAGGCTGATTTCGGGATTTTGCCAAGGCTGTTTACATTCACTTCACAATATAATCCTTAAGAATGGTTTGGATACAAATATTTCTGTGGCATTGAGTAAATAGCAAGGTTTTTTTTTTCAGTCTTGTACGGCTGTCCATTCATGAGAAGATTACCCTGGAAGAAAAAAATCCCCAAGAGTCGCAATCGGTGGTCTGAGATCTGGGTCACGGAGGGCGGATGGGGATAGGGATATAAACTTTTTACCATCCAAGGTGCAACAGTAATGCTCGAGGGGGTTGTGCAGTAATAAACACTCGAATCATTTTTTTTCTGAATGTTTAGTTGGTGATTCTATATAAATTTATATCATTTAAATAGGGGATTATTCGACAAGAAACATGACCTACAAGGTTATTTCACTTTGATTGAATTTGAATAAAGAGACATATTTTCAACGCATTTTTCAATGAAAAAATATTTTACTGGTATTGTCAAGAAGCACTCACTTTGTGTACTTTGATAATAATTCTAAACAAATCCTCAGTCGCTCTTTTACCGAAGCTAAGACATTCTACAGCTTTTCAACAACCATCTAATCAAATATGAACATTGTTGAAATCGGCAAGAATACTGAAGGAAGCGCTGGTGTATTTGAGAAAACTTGCTGTTACTCCATCCATTGAGAAATATACAAAGCGATAAAATCCATTGAATAACCAAAAGGAATGTGTTTCCAAAGGAGCGTGAAACAATGCAAAACGAAAAAAATCCTTGATTCTGGTTTTGTAAAACACAATGCAAGACAGAACAATAATGTTGACATGGACCACAAATTATAGAAGTTTGAATTGGTTTGGAGCAATGACTTTCTCCTGCAACTTCTTTGATCTAATTTTGATGATTGCTTCATTTTATTTCTTTTTTATATTTTTATATTTTTATGTTCAGATTGAGATCAAGGGCGAAAATGGAGAGGGTGTAAAGCATTTCCAAAAAGGATAGTTTTTAGAAGTCACTGCATAGATGCTTGCCACAAAAATTCAAGGAAAGACGTTTCTACCACTTTTGACCAATTTACCCCTAATGACAGAATGAGGAGCCCCAGGGGAAAATCCTTGAAACCATTATCACTGCAAAAAGTCACTCATCGAAATACAGAGAAATCCAAACGCAAAAACTGGCCTCCTCAAATATTTCCCACCACTCCAGGCCTTTGGCTATTTTGGGATTTTTTTAAATGTGAAGTTTATTTTTTTTTAATTCAAAAATCAGAAATATTCATATAGTTGATGAAAATGCATATTTTAAAATGAAATGTGCATTTCAAAATTGCATAATTTAATGTTGGAAGATCATAGATGTTTTTGTGTTGATGATGAAGATGAAGGTGATGATCATGATCATGATCATGATCTTGATGATGATCATGATGACGATGACGGCTCAGTTAATGTAGGTCACTAGCTGGGTTCCAACTAAGCCCGGCAACCAGTCCAGGCTCAGGGGGATAAAAAAATGTCAAGGGAGCAAGGCTTTTACGTATACAAGCCATAGAAAAGGGATAAAAACTTTCCAAACATACTTCAATGTTCACATAAAGTGATTTACGCTGGATGTAGTACGTACATGACAACTATTTTTCTAATATTTTGACTAGTAGAAGTATGAGTAATTTTCCGTAATTCATTCATCCCGTGCTTTCCAGATTTTTGGCAAGTTCAATGGTTCCTTCTTCAGTTATTTAGTGTTCCAGCAACAATGCGTATCGCTTTGGTCATGAAATGCCATTTTTATTTCAATTTCAAGGTATATTTAAAGAGTTTCTAAATTCCTCCAGTGCAATGTTTTTATCCGCTGGCACAGTCTTATCTACTCGGGGACATTTTTCTTTAGTCATTTAGAATAATATCTGGCCAGTTAGCGTTCATAATTCTTACATGTTTCCGTACATTTCGTGCCTGTACCAATAGTTGTCACCATAGGCTAACTGAAAGTAACTCTCCTCATTTTTTTCATTTGGATTTTGTGGTTTGGTGGTTCAGAGAATATTATTTAGTAGAAACAACTACGAAGTCTGAAATCCGTCTATCATACTCACAGATCAAATTAGATGAAAATGTTGTTGATGCCTTCATATTCTGCTAGTGTCACATCAACATATGACTTAAAGAAATATTTCTAGGATGTTTTTACCTCAGATGATTTTCAGTAAGATTGAGAATTTTATATCACAATCATTGATATTTTAATACTATTCTCATTCATCTCAATTTATCAGTTCTTTTTCCATTACAACCTAAATCGGACCATCAATCTACGGCAGTGAAAAGACATTAAAAATCAGAAATAAAAAAATACTGGTTGATGTATGTTCGAATGTGACACTGGAAGCTTCATCTTCCCTTACAATCAGCATTATTTATTCAAAATATGACTAAATCGATTGTAAGTAATTCTATCTTGCAGACAGCACAATGATACCGATATAAAATGAAGACAAAAGTATGCTGGAGAATGATATTTCCGAAATATTTAGAAACCATCTCTGACTCTTTAATGTTTGATTACAAAAGAACCATTCAATGTAACGATTGTGTTCCTAATTTTTTTCCCATTCTCGTTTCCTTTGACGTCAGTTAGCGCTTTTCTGTCCAAGAGAGACATTGAATATCCAACCTGAAATTTCAATTCAAAATTAATGCAAACACCTATCTGAATAGCTGTTTAGACACATCTAAGATTAGTATATGTAGACGCGAAATGCTTGGTCAGCCCAATGCAATAACTGAAAGATAACAATGTATGTATGTATATATATATATATATATATATATATATATATATATATATATATATATATATATATATATATATATATATATATATATATATATATATATATATGCAAAGATCCATGCTGATCACGGATATATACATATGTTGAGAGAAGTTCATAGTGTTGGAGGTGTTTGTCGTTTTCATAACTTTCGGAATTTGAATTATGATTTTGATATCGTATCACTAAATATCAAGTATGTGTTGGATGTAAAATTAGGATATTTAGCTGAGTTTGGTTGGTCAAGAAGCCTTTGTGGTGAACTCAGTGACTCTCAAACATTAGGCTCTCAGGGTACGAAAATTGGAATTTGAAATGGGTGTATTCTCACCAGAGGAGGAATTATGAAGGAATGAGTTGATTAAATACTCGACCCTTCAAATTTATAATAATGTGAAGATGACTGGATGACAATTCAAAAAGAGAAACTGTTTGAAGAAACATAAAAGGAAAAATATGAACTGCTAACCAGGAATCTTCAGAGATAGCTAATAAGTGCTGGACAAGAGATCACTAGACAGCGTGATACGATGGTTACATCATTATTTCATGAATATAATCGATGAAAAAGAAAACATTCTTCACATCTGTCATACATAAGTAGCCACGCTAGAAATATGAGAATATATATATATATATATATATATATATATATATATATATATATATATATATATATATATATATATATGTATATATATGCATGCATGTATGCATGCATATATGCATGAATATATACACATTATTCTGTTAACAGTATGCTAAGAAACTGAAATATTGACAGGCATTTGCTAAGTGCTCGACAGTTATCTCTATTTTCTTCCTCAAAATTGATCTTGTTTCCATAACATATTTCTGACATTTATGACAGATATGATGAAACATATATCCGTCCGGATACATTTGTTGCGTACACACGTTGAATATCTTCAATATTGTGGCAGATTGAAGTCTGATTGTGGGAATTGGGATGGTTATGAGTTGGTTTGAGTAGTAAAATGATATTAAAAGATATGTCTGGTACCAAAAGTAGTTCTAATTGGGATTGCTCCAGGATTTATATAAGACGCACAAGCACACAAACATACGTGTGCACGCACATACACACACATACTAATATTTCTCAAGGAAAGTACCTTGTGTACACAGCCTGGAGGTACGTTATACAACGTACCTATCACACAGTTATTCTTTTGAGTATCCGTAGCATTTTGCAATATTTAACATTGTCTTAGTATTACAGATGGGAGAATAAGTAAACCATGTATTGATTAATGCATGCATGTCTGGCAGTGACAATAGTATGGTCATACACTGGCAGCAATAGAACATGAAATGCTGTTGAGAATTTCTTTTAATCCAAACTTGTCTGGTCTTCCACTATCCGTAATGCAAGTGAAGTAAAACGATTTTATACGGTTACACATAAATTACTTCATTTTACATTTTCAGAATCAATTGAATTAAGCCTTAGAAAAAAGCCTCTTGTCTTTATATCTGCAGTTGTGATGGTATTCAAAATTAGAAATTTTGGAGCGATTCAGAATTAGGAGTACTCAATAGGTAGAATAGATGATTTCATCCAGCACGATAGGTGTAATTCTATGACCATATATAGATTTCTCAATAGAAACAATATATTAAAAATGGAAATTGATCACCATGTGATGTCCAGTTTAGTTTGAAGGAACAGGCCATGATAGAAAGAGAAACCAAAAAAGATAAACTGTGGAAGTAAAGAATAATGTGAAAGAAGAAAACATGGTTGCAAAAACATGAAATAAACAAAACCAATGTGACGTTGACACATTTGGAAATGATTTGGCAATCTCTCAGTGAGTCAGTTGATTTCAAACTGAGACCAAATTTTGGGGTTCGGATCGAGGTCAACGGCCAATTCTGTATTTTTTTATCATCTCTGTTTCACCCTCCTTCCGACCGATACATTCACATATAACTGGACATTTTCACACATGATGCATACCAGAACACATATATATTCGTACAGAAATTCCTCGTTGATATCTCGCTTCAAATGTGCGCCACTCCTTCCTTTCTGTAATGCATGTCCCATCATGACACACCGATGCACACACTCACTCCTAGGCGAGTGTGTTGACAAAGCTCATCAGCCTGCCATTTTTAATTACCACATATATTCAAATATCCTCAGCTGTGAGGTCCCAACACTTTGAAGTTCTGATAAAGGCACGATTTATTTTATAGAAGAAACTAAAACCAACGACTAATCGGCTCCTTTCTTCCAGTTTGAGAAAAGAGGAAACAACGCTCATACTATTTTTCGGGGGTGAATGTATGCACACTTAGATGTGTGAATAAAAATGTGAGAGAAACTCTAATTTATAGGTCTTACGTCTTATATATACCTCATTATCTAACAGTAAATTGACTCCGAAGCTTGTGATATGTACATAACTTTCTCATCAAGCAAGCACCTCTAGAGAATGGATGCATATATAGATACTCAGATTTGACAGGTTTGAAATTATTCTCATCTTTATAGACATTTCTAACCTAAACTGTGTAGGTGTACAATAGCATTTAGGTCATTAAATAAGAGGGAAAAAAGATATTTTTAAGCATATGAGATTGACTACCAGCTGCCAGCATTTAAAGAGGGGAAAAGTTGATACATTGAACATCATCGTTATTCTAATGAACCAGTGAGACGCATTCGTCGGTAATGTTTCTTTAGATTCGTTTTTTGAGACCATACTGAGATTTGAATCAAAATATGAACGTTTCTAAATTAACTTTGTGAAAATAAGTAGAAGACTACCAATCTCTGAGGCAACAACAAATATAAATGCAAAACAATATGATCATAAGTGAATGAGTGACATACACACACGCATACTATTAGATAAAAGTACAAATTGAAAAGTGCGCACACACACACATACGCGCACAAACACGCACATACATACCAAAACAAATGCACGGACACAGACACAGAGACACACAGAGACACAGACACACACACACACACACATGTACATATATATATATATATATATATATATATATATATATATATATATATATATATATGTATATGTATATATATATATATGTATATATATATATATATGTATATATATATGTATATATATATATATATGTATATATATATATATATATATTTATATATTCTAATAAACCAACATAGTATGATAAGCAACATATGGCAATAATTGCATCTACTGTCTTACGAAAACCATGTGTGTCACAGTAAGAGTTATTCAGCCTTTTTCAACGGGTTGCTTCCACTATCCTGTTCTCCATTAGTAAACTGCAAGATGCTGACATTGGAAGTTTGAAATGGAACTATAGTTAAATATGTTACTAGACAATGCTTTGTGATATATATTGTATCTATCTACAGTTATGATTGAAGCAGTATTCCAACAGTATTGCTTAATGTATGTATGCATGGGTGTGTATTGCATTCATGGGCACGATACATGTATAAGCATGGCTCTCTCTCTCTCTCTCTCTCTATTCATATATATATATATATATATATATATATATATATATATATATATATATATATATATAATATGACGTGGGAAAATTAACTTTAAGGTAATGGAAAAAATTATCATATAATTCAGTTGACATTGCTGGTAGGGAATCAAATCGAAAAAGTTTTTGGTGTGATTATTATTTTCAAAGGTGATATCATAAGTTGGTCTCCATGCAGTCTAAAAGTAAAAACAACATGACAAATTCGATATTCACATTAGTGAACCTCATTAAAAATGCCAGGAAGACAAATCATGCCTGTTGTTATACTTACTGATTCCTAATTGTTAACAATGTTTTAGGATAACATATGTAAGTGCGCTTGTTTAAAAAAAAAAGGATGATTTACTATGAAATAATATCAATATAAAGTCCACATGAAATCCTCTATGGAATGACAAACAACATGTATGGCAAAGAATATAAAATAAAAGGAGGTGATATTTGATCAACACTGCTGGGTGCCGGCAATGTCAATCAGACAGGCTATTTAACTGTTTTGATTTTAAAATCTTCAAAACAATTATATGGTAAACAACTGTTGATCCAAATCAGAGACAATTTACCATCATGACAAAATACATATGAAACAGGGAGAAACACTGGAGATACTTACATAAATTGCATTGGCAGGTATTGGGAAATAGGTATCTGAAGTGACCAAAAAATCTTTCAAAAAGATATTCAATGTTTGTGTTTGGAGCAGTAAAGCTTTCTAGTATTTATATATATATACATATATATATATATATATATATATATATATATATATATATATATATATATATATATATATATATATATATATATATATATATATGTATATATATATCTGATGCAGATGTTTTCTTTCGGATAGATATTATACCATGAACTTTAACGGCAAACATAATGTCTTTGATAAAATTTCAAGTGCATTAGATTAAGTTAGTATATTCATGTATACTTTTGAAATGTGCTTTTCACTTTTAGGAACAATCCCAGACAAGAAAGGCAAACATGGTAAGGTATGAATCAAATTACTTTCCTTGTGTAGAATGTATGAAAGGCACCTGACTTCCATATCTGACTCTCAACAGCAAACATAGCAAAACATATCGCAGTGGCATTATTACACAAATCAACAGAGAAAGACAATGAAGAAGACTAACATCAATCAACAAACCTTCCACTGTTCCAAAACTCTTCGGAAAAAAACAAAAAATAAACGAGCAAAAAGCATCACATTTAATGTGAAAAATCAATTATTTATATAAATGTCTTCATATATTTCTTCTTTAATTTCCATTTGGAATGCATTTTATTTGCTTTCCATCGTGATAAGCAAATTTGAAAACATGTCCCCTTCATTGACTCCAGTTATCAATAAGTTCTTTATAAGAAATGATTGCCGGAAACTTAATCTTCAGAATTTGCTCTACGTATTTCTGTATCATTTTCATTCAATTCTCTGTATCATACTATCAATTAATCTCAGTTTTCAATCCCAACAGAACTAAAAAAAAGATTTTCTACCTTGGCTTCGATGAGTATTCTATTCGGACGCCTTCCTCTAAAATATACTTTTTATCAATTTTCCTTCAAACCAAATAGCTCACATTGAAAAGAGAACATTCATCCTGCAATTTCGTTGCACATTTTTACGCAATAGGAAATAATTCTCTCTCCCCTTGAAGTTCGATATATTTATGTGCATTTTTTTATAACACAGAGCATGAAAAAGTTTTATCAGCAGATTGAATTCCATTCCACATTTAAAATTCTCTACCATTTTAGTTCAAATGAAGTTATTTTGTAGATGTCCTGTGATTTTCTGGTTCTCGGTTTGAGCGTCAGTCTCTTGGTTAGTAGCTGTCAGGTGGATGCAGTGGTTGTATACCCATGAGAGTACAGATTTAGCGGGTCTGTTTTGCATATCACTTATTCAGGCTGATGTATACAATAAGGCTGTATACAACCTCTAGATATTGTGTTTCGAGCTGTGGAAATTAGTGAATACTGATTACCAAGAAATGTCCATCACTCATCATTTCACTTTTTTTTTGAAATGCATAAAAAAAAATCCAGAGAGAATTCAGGTATGGAAGGTTAATCTTGTGCAAAACCTGGGGCATCAATTCGACAATTCAAGGTATTTAACTTGCAGAAACACTCGCACAACATGCCCAGGCACACACGTATATATATATATATATATATATATATATATATATATATATATATATATATATATATATATATATATATATATATATATACATATATATATATATACATATATATATATATATATATATATATATATATATATATATAAACATACCGGTAGTTATGCGTGACCTACTTGGAAAATCAAAATTGCTAATTATTTGCCAAGGCATGCCCTTATCTTTCCTGAAAGAAACCATTCCAGCAAAACCTTCCTTGATGTCCATCAAAGAAGGAATTATACAGAATAACTTTATTTTAACGACTAAATCGATAACCAACGATACCGCCCACAGCTAAACAGTCGCTTGCTAAGCGAAATTGTCATTTGTATCTTCCATTTTACTCTAATATTGTGTAGCTTGTAATTTTGTAAAACCCCTGCAGTTCTACAATCATTGTAAATATGATTAACGGTCTGGTGATGTTTCAGAAATTACAGTTTATATTCTCTACAGTCTAGCTTATTTTGATATTATCGAATGTTTAATTGAAAATGAAGAATGTACACTCATGTAAAAGCCATAAACATAACGATCTCATATGTATTAGGTACGTGTGTGTATGTATTTATCTATGTATATGTCACAAGGGCACATAGGTATATGAAATATTCAAATACTACATTACATATATACATATGTGAATGTTTATGGGTGTGCTTGTGTGTGTGTTTGTTTCGTATTTAGATGAGTGCATGTCGGTGTATTTTGCTTCACTAATGATTTGATATTCGCTAATGTAGAAGATTATCTTTGCACAATGTATGGATATTGAACAAAGGTTCAATTGTGGTCGACTTTATTCATTCATTGAGATGTTTTGTCTTCCATCGAAAGCTGTAACAGATTATGTACATTGTCAATGAGCAGAAACCACGAATGCTTTGATTAAATTATTTGAAAAAAAAATATGTACATGCTTTCGGTTTTCCGTTCAATTTGGATGTTGAACTTATCTCAAATATGGATATATATTCAGACCATTGCAACGAAGAAATCATGAAGATATTCCAATTGCTTCGGTAAGGTCCTTTTCGACACTATAAAGAAAATAGATGGTGAATATTTGAAAGTTAGGAATAGGTTCCCTAGGGCAAGTTTACAAAGCTTGAGAAAGATCATGGACGCAAACCGTCATACATACATACATACATATATACATACATACATACATAAACCGATCAGGGGAAAATAGTCTGTAAATATAAGTGTATTGAAAAGCATCTCAAAATATACTTTGAGCAAAACGTGTACAATTTATTTATTATGCCAATTATGACGTGTCTGTGTGATTGAGTGTGTTGACAGGGTTGATTCGAAAAAAAAAACAGTATGAAGGGGCAATAAAAGGGTGATATGAATATTTAAACTGAGATCTCCATCGGTGGAATCAGCTAAATAAATAGGAACTTAGGCATATAACGTAAGAGATCATAACTATCAATAAATATGTAACAGCGAATGTATGTACATGTGATTATATTTTCCTCTTTTTCTACATGACGATGTACACACACAAGCACACACACACACGCACAAATGCACACACACACACATATATATATGTATGTGTGTAGATTTATTCGTGTGTGTATGTAGTATCGATAGCTATATAGCTTCAAACAGTAAACATCATTGTGTCATTTCAGTCATTCATTTCCCAATATCTATATATGCAATTTTTGAGTTTTTGTTTGTCTTGTTTTTTTACCTGTTGTTCATATACGTTGTTATCATGGCACCATGTATAAATGTTGCTGCGTTTGGATCATCAGTTGTTTACCATATATATGTTACGGGATCTAAAAAAAGAAACCCAAGAAAAACCCAGTGGTATTACCATTATAACAATTTAAAATTTACTCACGTCGATTAACCAAAAGCATATTAAGCAATGAGGGATCAATAAGTATAACTGACTTGCCATGCAGGTCGTGTCATTATTATTGGATATTCACCAATGCTCCTCCATTGGAATAAAGTACTCCGGTGGACGGGGAATTTGACCTAAAGTAAATATATCGCTCAAATTCAGCCTTACTGAACGTTTAGATCCGTAGCTCAGAGGTAAGATATTGGCCACAGGGTGTGAATCGGAGGTTTCTGCCTGCTTCGTGGTACTGGATGAGGTATTTTTTCGCTGTCCCACCACAGCAAAATGTGACACAAGGTCAAAACTTAACATCGTCTCCAGCCGACGCAACTAGCGCATAGTAGTGCACAACCTCAGTAAAACCTCATTGGGTGACGCACTGCACCGGTGCGCTCGGTCATGACACCATCCACAACACACACTCCAGCACATTTGGCGGGTAAGTGTCTGTGATCCCGACGGAAAGGGCACAAATAAGGGAAGGACCTGGATGTTGGAGAGTGTATAGCCACCGTGGAGTTTGAATACAACGAAGTGGATGACACAATTATATATATATATATATATATATATATATATATATATATATATATATATATATATATATATATATATATATATATATATATATATATATATTGCTCCAATATCTACCGTGCAAACATTTCATCTCCATTAACTTTTCAATCAGTCTGCTGATTTTCCTTTCTCACACTAGGTGATCAGTCAATTTCGATGTTTTCTGCCTCATTTTTAGTACGATACCAGTCATCCAAGTTTTATCTCGGATCCATGTTGTATTGAGTTTTTCCGAATTGCCAAGAGTTATTGTCGACATTGTTCTTTCAATTGGCCCACGTTGATTTGGTTGGATGTCATTAACAAAAGAACAAACTTATTATCGGTGGCATGTAAATTGCTGCACTTATAAAGCAGGTTGAAACCGTGAAAATTATAGGATATGTTTATCAATTGGCGGGTTAAACTGAAAATTGGATCAGCAATCGTTTAATAGGTGAACACAATCGGTAAAACAACACAAGGAGTTATCCTCAGTTGATGATTCAATTTTTTATCTTATTATTCGAATTCACACCCAACTGCTAAATCTGGGTCATAATAATTTGAACCTAAGAAGTGAGTCGTTGACATAATTCGATCGTCTGCAAAAAGGAATAATTTTTCATGCTCCTCTTACAAACCGAATTGCATGTATGGACAATTGGCTCCTTAACTGTGGCATTTTTGCTGGCTTCTCAAGCCTGGTAAAAATAATAACCGAGAGATTTTTTTGCTGTCAGCAACGGTTCAATTCAAGGTGACCTTTGCTTACGAGAACTCAATGTAGAAGTATTTTTTCAACAAATAAAGGGACAGAAACATTAATTGCTATGATCGTTTTAGCATAATAAGCAATCTCTTCACATGCTGATTGATAACCTTAACGAATCTGGACAATTGGCAGAAATGTTAGTTTGCTGTCAGAATGAGTTTGATACATAATGGAGACCATAATGCATTTGGTAAATTAGAATTACCAGTGGTTCTAAGAAGCTTAAACGTTTGCAAACATTTTTACTTGCATTACGAATTAACGGTTTTCTATTCCATAGCTGTTGAGAGTGTAAATACATGTCCACGTCTTATCAACTATTTCGAGTGGAAGAGCTCATTGTCCCAAGTTGTGTGTGCAAAATATTTTTATGGGCAGAATTGTTTTTGCTAAGCAGTAAAATCTATTGTCAGGGACAGGAAAAAAAGATATGAAAACACACCGACCATAATGTAGGAGATAAGATATGAATACCAAATTTGATCAATTTGTTGTACAGCCGTTATCAGGTCTGAAACTTCATTTCACGTGATTTTGTTCACTGAAACTACACGTTATGTTGTACGTATGCATTTTGTCAGTTGTGTTTTCATTGATTCGTATGGAAAAAGCAGATACCATTAAATCAGGAACGTGCTGAATGTTAGATTATCAATTTGTTTTTTGTTTTTCGTTTTGTTTCGTTTTGTTTATTTTGCTACGAAACTCTCTTTCATTGCAGTAAATACGACCTTTATCCCCTGGGTTTGGTCAATTGCTTAAGAATTAATGGCTTTTAAAGATATTGGCACTAAATAAAGCTGGAGACAATTTGATTCTACAATGAAGTTGATTTTTTTCTAAATGAGAAACATCAATGGTAATTTGTGTGAAGAAAAACAAATTAATGTGTCCAAGTGTACAATCCTCTGGGATCTCTTAGGAATCAGTAGTCAACATGTATGTTGGTCAGAACATGGTGATTATTGTCCCTGAAGAATGTATGCGCGATGTTTTTTTCTGAAATTATCTGATATTTCTATTTTTATTCGTTGACGATTTGTATTTGTATCAATTAAATTTTGAACCCAAGTGCAGTAAATTACTTTTAAGTCTTGATGGAAATGTTTTATGAGGAAACTTTGAACTGGAATGATCCTACTAGATTCTTCAAATCAATACATCATTACAATTTTTTTTCAATAATCCGATGAGAGAGAGAGAGATATA
>OY735202.1:4292872-4300372 GCA_963457665.1 Thysanoteuthis rhombus | reverse complement strand
ATAAATATATTTTTATATAACTTTATACACCGATGCAATTGCTTATACACAGTCACACAAACACACATATGTGCACATACATGCATCCACTCACATTTGCTTGCTCATTTTCATTCACATACTCACTTATATACTATACAACATTCAGAGAGGTTTCTACGTCTGCTTCATGTCCTTCAGAGTTTTATTAATATCGCAAATCCACATTAAAATGGGTGTTGAAATTCGATGAAGTCTCATCCACACCATTTGCACAAAATTGATTATCAAATTTAGCCAAGACTGACATTGTTCCTTAAGAATGTCATATGAGATGTACTTCAAGGCTTATCGATTGTTTCGAATACATTTATTCACAATTATGGATTTTAATTTGCAAAATGAAATGACTGTTTCTGTCAACGCAGAGTGCTGAGCAAGGTCTTTGTCTCAATTAAAATTATGATATCGGATCCGGCCAGATATGTACTTGCAACCATGGTCATGGAATATAGTTTCTTTGTAACGTTTGTCTTTCAAGGTTGATAGCTTTGTTTTTTAGTAATGAAGCAGCTATAGGATTTCAAATCGTTCCTTGCACTTGTAATGGGGTCTATTTACGATTACCACCCGCTTGACTCTTTCGTTCCCGCCAGTCTCGATCGAACAGCATAACTCAAGATTGACAGGGGCTCAATAGGTGACCTTTATGTTCTATACCATGCTGTACTCCTGCACTCAACGATGCGTTGTTAGATGGATTACTCCCTGATTCTAATCAGTTTTCTGTCCCCTATTTCATAGCCATTCATGGCTAAAGAGTCTAGTTTCCCCTGTTATTTACCTATAACTGGTAGAAGAGATGATTCCATGCTTTTTCAGAGGGCATAAGGGCGAAATGTGCCGAAGCTGTCTCGGACAGAGTATGAACTCCGCTAACTAATTCTATTATCCATACTGCCAATCGTTAGACCAACAACGCCACCTATATACGTGCATATTGGACTGTATTGTAAAATATCTCTTATCGGAGAGTGGAAAGAGATATCATTTCTCTCTTTATACGTTTTGTATCTGATTCATTCACAATTCCTTTACACATAGACAGAAAAATCACTGTGGCACCCGACCCGACGAGTGTCTGATTTGGTAAAGTTTGCTATTAACTCAATAATAAAGATGAATGTTATTGATTATGTAAGCCTAATTGATTGTGTAGACATTTGCCTGGACAATAATTACTGGGGATCTGGGATTCAGATTTCTCCATCCTTTTGAAGTTCGATTATGGTGTTCATTTTCACATTGATGCGGGATATTGATCTTAGAAAACCCAACAATGAATTATTGCGAAGATCCTCTGGATTAAGCAACACTACTGGCAAATGCACGTCAAAGACTTAAATTGAATAAATCTGATTAATTTGGACGTTTTTGGGGGGATGGGGGTCAGATTTTTTTACATAAATCAAGTTTACAATTGATAATAACTTATGAGACCTTTCAATCAATTAAAAGGACGAAAGCTTGATCATCCATCTTTTAGAATGCTTCAAAATAATCCCAATTTTTTGTCCATATTTTCACTCCTGTGCCACTGGAAATTTGGGGTTACTCTCATTTGTATTCTTTGTTTAACGTTATGAATATGGATGAATTCTTTGTAGTAGATAGCTCTGGGAGTGATGCACCCAAACTATCCAAAGATATAGTTGTGATGCTCATCGGTGAGATTATGTCACCAAATTAACAGCATTCCTAATGGTTTTGAGCGGACACCATTATACATTGTCAGTCACTTGCAAAGTATTTATCTAGAATTATTTAGTAGTATACTTTGACCAGTGGAAATACAATCGGATATCAACTAAGATTATCCGTTATCTCATACATCCAGTCCCAGTGTTTGTCTGCATCTTTCCGCTGTATCCCTAGCTCTTTCAATCTTCATTGCCTGACCAAGTTTTTATCTAAACATTATGTAAACATGGATGAGTTCCAATCCAAAAGTCATCCTACTCCGTCAGTGCATTGTTTAACATATTATATTCCCTCTTCCTTTTTAATCACTTATTGAACTACCAGATTTTCTTCTGCTGCCCCCCCCCCCCTGCTGCTCTCTCATCAAACGATATGAATATATAAGGATGTAATATCAAGTTAGGGGAGTGTTTGTATATTTCACGTGGTCACTCCTTCCAAAGAAATCGGGTTATTTCACGTGACAAACCTCCCATCGACAACATAGCATCACCCATCACCTTCGGGAATTCGTTTTAAGAGTGCAGGTATCATCCGTTCCAGAGGTTTGTTTAGTCACATTCTTTGCTTTTACACAATGATGCAAAAAGTGAAAAGAATATCGTTCGGCGTATTTAATTGTCAGCAGAAATCCTCTTAGTATCTCTCCTACAACCCAGATCCCCCCTATAAAACGTCACTTTATCCTCTAGCAAATCGGTAAGGAAAAAAACAAAAACATCATCACCAACCTTGAGAACTAAGAATGCTCGAATATTTTTCTTTTTTCATATTTTTTATAGATTTTTATTTTCTTTTAAATTTCAGCCTAAGCCGCCAACGAAAGGCTTTGTAGAGATTATTCACCTTTGGAAAACAAGTACACCGATAAAAATATCTTTCCTGTTTTTACCGTCCTCCACAAAAAGTTGATATATTCTTTGGCAATTTTTCTGAGAAAAATCGAGCAAAGAAATGCGAAAAAACTAAATAACTTTTCTTATTAGAATCGTTATGATTCGAATTCTTAAGTGAGAAACATTGTTGTTTAGTTCAATGTTTTTAATAACATTGTATTCTGCTTCTGCGAGATGCGATCAAATTTCGTACAACGTGAATAATATTATTGGAAACAAATTTCATGAATGTCCTACGTATACGTAAATGAAATTATCCCAATTCACAAGCCTAGGGATTAAAGAACTGTTTACCAATTCTGCATTCCCCCCAACGTAATAGTTTCCCTTGTTAGACAAAATGAAAATAAATAAATAAATAAAATAACCATTCATGTCTTAGAATTCATATCAATTTATTAAATTTAGTTGACCATAATTCAATAAAGAAACGAGGAATGAATTTAAAAATTCAATTATTCTATGTAAAAAAAGAATTATAGAGGGAAATACTCACAGGATATTGACCAAAGAGTATATTTGCATTGCCACGTTCATTGTGTGTGTATATTTGAATATAAAAAGTCAGTTGTTTATGGCACAACTGTATATCATGCTATATCGTATTGGTTATTTATCATTTATGCATGAAAATGCTGAAAAGATGATACTATCCCTTCATGAATATATTACACTATCTGAGAGAATAGCCAACTTAAATGCTTATCTTTAATTTTTAAGATCTGGAAAATAATCTCAAATTGAGAAAAAACGATATAAATCGGCAACTTCTCTGTCTGGTAGTTGCCGATATGTGATAGCAAGCCTCTCCGTATACAACACACTCTATTCATTATTTTTTCCACTTTTAGCTATCTTATTTTTTTTTTTTGCTTTTCGGGAGTTTTTTTTTTGGGGGGGGGGTTCTTTTCTGTTTTTTTTTGTTTTCAAATTATTTCTGTAAATATACAATGGTTATTCTAAACGCTTAAGTAATATCAGTAATTATTGGTTCTTTCCCCAACGAATTGTCATTTTCTGTTTTCCTTCCAGCGTTTCCTTCTGTGTTAATTTCACAACGAGGTCAGTTCGAATAGCTAGGTGATGCAGTTGACTCAAATTGAACTCAGTATTGTATTAGATACCCTGGCCTACTTATCGATTGACGGAAAACGAAATGGGAACATAGTGATTTTGCTTTCACTACAGGTACCAATTTCATGACAGACCCATAGATGCTAAATATTTTAAATTCTCAATCACAGTATATGATTATACACCTGGGACCGGTGTTAGTGACAAACTCGATTAACAAGATTACGAAACACTTGGTGAACTCTTGTTTCAAAGAAGCCAACTGGGTCTCAGATTCACTAAAATAAGAATCTATTTCTAGTCTTCTCTTTGGTCACTATATTTTCGTTCTGAATAATTCTGGGTTTGATCAAATATGAAGTTTAAATACGTGGTTAGCAAACTGGTCTGACAGTTTAGTGATGCAGTGATGGTTGTTCTCAATGCCAGGCTAAATCAGGGCTGGTAAACACTTGGCATACCATGCTGCGGTCGAAATTTGCACATAACAAACAAAGACGTTTACTGCCGTAGCTAGTTCTATAATAACTGATAGCCTAACTTTGTTATTATTATATGCAGTTGCAAATGAAGATTAGTACATACAAATACTTGATTGCGTGGGGATATAGACGTTGTTATTTGAAATAATCCTGACATTTGATATCAATGTAAAATTGCACCATATGCTCTTTCAAAGTACATGCTTCGTGACCACGCACTCTTAGTCGGCGTTATTTCCATTTTTCACAACACTCTGTAACATCATTTATTAGGATCGCCATCAGCTGCAGTTGGATTTTACTTGATATCACCCACGATCGGTAATTCATGGCGTTCCGAATAAACGATTGCCCACAATGAATGTAAAAGTAAACAGATACAAACCATCTTTCCTATACTTTCAAAACTTTATCACCACTTATAAAACTTTTCCCATCAGATCAAACTCCCGTTTTGTCCATCCTTTCATTGCATTTGATTCCAGGGAGAGAATACTGGATTAAAAGTGTTTTGGTTTGTAATTTTCAAATTCCTCTTCATCAAGTATCATGTGCATTTTTCTTCTAAATCAATATCATCTTCGAAGTTCAATAAATGGTAAAGAGTAAGAAAAGTAAAAAAAACAAAGAAACAAAAAACTTCTTTTCTACTCCTTCAAAATTCACTCAACGCTTATAACAATCTCCCTCGAGTTCCAGTTTCCTACCCGTCTTTGCCTCTCAATTTCAACTGAAACTTGCTGAAATACATTTTTTTAATTAATTGATTATTTACGAAGAAAATATTTTTCACCCATTTCCAATGACTGCAATTTATCACATTATTATATCATTTCTCCTCTTAAAGTATTTCAAATTCACAACAAAATAAAATTAAACTGCACGTTTTGTCCTAAACAATTATTTTTCCTCGTTTCCCTATTTTTTCCTCAGAGCGTCTTTGTCTGGTTCAATGCTCGTATCTTTTAAGGAATGCTATACAATGTAAAAACATTACATTATTTGCAAATGTGTGCAAACGCAGATATAAAAGAAATAATGTCAGTGCTACCGAACATATACTCAAATGAAAATGGAATTGCCCAGAATACAGATTCATATCCAGACGATGTCGTATGCATTTACAAATATAAGTATATCCTACTGAATTATAGTCAACAATACTTAAATATTAGGTCGTATGAATAATTGTAATCATCTCAGTTCAGAATAGCTCTCCAGATTATATCTATTCGAAAATTTGGAAATTATGATTTTGATGTGTTGTAAGCAAAGACTCAACGTTTGAAAATTGGGAAAAATCCCCCTTTTTAAGTTGTTTTGCGTTGGATCAGGTTTGAACAAAGATTGATATCATACCAAAGTCATCATATAATTGATTTTTGAGAATACCCAGATTGTAATGTAGATATTGCGGTTGTTTTTCGTGATCTGGTTGATCAGCTTCCGCTTTTTCATTGACTTATCTCTATTCATGATTTGTTATTTAAAACCTAACTGGTGTTCATTTGTGTTTGACCGAAATTAGGAGAGTTATCTTGTTTTATTTGTGTCTACCCGTCCTTTTTGCACACAAACGAGTAAGCAATAGGCTACGGGAGAATCGATCGATTATTTATCTATCATTCCCTGGCAGATAAAAGATGGAGATAGACGGTTCACCATTTAAGCGATTATATCCAGTAGTTGTATTTTCATGCTTCCACACTTGTCTTACAACTGATTTTCAATTCTCTTCATATTTCCATGCATTCACTCATACTGTTCTCATAATATCCCCTAAAATCTTCGAGGAATATCAATCACAGCTCTATAGTTCCTTCTTTTGAATACCAGTTATATATATTAACTGATTTTCATTCAGATTTCAGTGGCAATGATTTTGTAAACAAGAAGCCCATTTCGAGGGTATGAATTCAAGTGCTTTTTATCTTGTATGTGTTAAGCATTAAGAATGCTCAAAAGGCAAAGATATTTCACAATTGGTGCCATTTCCCTCACATCGTACTAAAAAGAATTGAACCCTCCATTGACTTTGAGAGACACTAAGATATCTTTACCTTTCTATGCAAC
Source organism: Thysanoteuthis rhombus (assembly GCA_963457665.1). Taxonomy (NCBI): domain Eukaryota; kingdom Metazoa; phylum Mollusca; class Cephalopoda; order Oegopsida; family Thysanoteuthidae; genus Thysanoteuthis; species Thysanoteuthis major. The sequence goes on along the minus strand of OY735202.1, from coordinate 4,294,107 downwards.
CGTACCACGAAGTACAGACAAGATGCAAGACACCGTATGCCACTGAAAGTTCTGATATGAATATTTCGTCAAACATCTGGTTTAAAACCACTTCTCATCTGACTTAACTGGTTTCTATTTGATAACATCATTAAAAATAATCAGGTATTATCTATAAAACTTTTGATCAATTCCTTTGTCAACTGGATAGAATTCAGCTTTCATTATTTAGTTGTTTTTATTTCTCCGTTATCTGCCATGTGATTATTAACACATGTATTGTTTTACATCGGCAACGCACATTGAGTAATATTTTTGTCGAGAAGAAACTATGTTTGTCTTTGGGCCAGAGACCTGGGATCTTCCAATTCATATTAATCGCTTCCAGTCTAGTATACCCCTCTCCTCATGGCCCAATGTTGACCTCAATTGGAATAGGTTTGAATCATACGATCAAATTATTATCAGTGACAAAAACAATTCAGGATTTAATTTTCTCGTTGCATAATTTACATATACTATGCCTCCAATTACCAAACAATGTTTGATGCATTCAAATAATTATTGTTCTATTATCGGCCTATTCTGTCTATTGATACGTGTTTGGAAGGTGGAGAATGTATATTCTTTTCACCGTTAACTGAGGGAAAGGCATGATTAACTTGTGGCTGATAATATAGAAGCATATATTTACAGAAACATATGTATCGAGTTGAAAGATAATTTTAGTTTCTTCTTTCCAGTACAGCATCATTAATCAAGGCCTTATCTATTTCTCACTAAATTAGCGTTGTCTCAACAACCTGCAAATAGCAGGATTTTTTTCAGTTGCACACATGCAATATAACTACATTACAAAATATTTTTAAAAAACAAATTGCTACAACGAATACGTAGTTGGGTCACTCATTTATATCTCAGCATATTTTTCAAGTTTATATTCGATCAAATCAGATCCTGGAAAATGCTGCAAAATTGTTGATTCCGCGAATGTTATCTCCAGACTCTCGCTTCCCACATTGTACTTCATGAATAATGCTGTCTTTTGATTTTATCAGATGTGATATTTTTGTACAGATTTAAAATAGTAAAGTAATACGATTGGCACTTTCTTAAAGTAGTATCTTACCTTCAAAAGAATATTCTAGGAAAATATGAGAATCATATTTGCCTGTCAATAAATAACAAGTTAGATGAGGATATATCAAAAACTAACTTTCAGGATTTTGCTTAGCCGTTCGCTTCTTTGGGTTTAT
>OY735202.1:4230372-4287872 GCA_963457665.1 Thysanoteuthis rhombus | reverse complement strand
CTCATAAATCCTCTCTGTATGCTAACGTTTTGGTTGTAACACTTTCAGTGAATTCTATGGAAGTATTTGTTGATAACATTCCTGATTCACAACTGCTGAATACGGAGTTCTTTTTTCTAATACTGCTTTATACTTGTAATATTTTCCTGGTGTAGAGGGATATACAACAATAAAACCTAGTTTCTCATTTCATTGTTGCTCTTAAGGAAGTGGGCATCACTATAGAGTGTACAACAGTAAGATGGTATGTATGAATTAATTGCGTTAAAAATGAATATCACTTTCATGATGTTGATGTTGTTCGGATGCAGGCGTTTCAAAAAGCCAAGGGTCAGCATTTTTCAAAGATAGATACTTGGAAAATAAATTAATAATCTTTTTTTTTAACTGCGATTTTCAAGTATTTTAATCCTGTAGTTGTCTCCCTCCCCGCTCGGCAAACCCTGGGCATCGCCCATTTATCCTCACAAAATGAGCCGTAAGATATAGAAAAGATGAAATTATTCGTCTTACCAGGTGTTTATTTTCCTGCTTCGATGATATCAGTGAAAAGTTTACGTTCCTTCCGAGAGGAGTATGGTTATCCCTGATTATAATTTCCAAAAACTAAATTCGTAATACTTATTTACTTTTTATCGCAGTTCTCTCTCTCTCTCTCTCTCTCTCTCTCTCTCTCTCTATATATATATATATATATATATATATATATATATATATCTATGTATATATATATATATATATATATATCTATATCTATATATATATATATATATATATATATATCGATATCTATATATATATATATATATATATATATATATATATATATAGGGAGAGAGAGAAAAAGAGAGAGTGATCCATTAACTCTAAATTAACTTAATATTTAATCTTGAATGTGTTGAACACTTTGTCCTCTTGATTTTTATTGTGTATATTCTATACAAACATACACACACATGCACACACATACGCACACATATATATTCATTTATATATATATATGTGTGTGTGTTTGTCTGTCTGTCTGTCTGACTGTCTGTCTGTGTGCACACGCATGTGTGTGTGCGTGTGTAGAATATACACTATATAAATCAAAAGTGCAAAGTGTTCGACACATATATAATGCACACACGGACGAACACACACACACACACACACATGTGTGTGTGTGTGTGTGCGTGCTTCATATATATGCATATGTGTACATATATATTGGATAGGTTTTGGTAGAGTTGAAGCTAGATGTTCTTTCCAATATTTTCGGTCGATGATAAATGTGATTCTCTCTTTTCTTGGAGAGTTGATAAGTTTGTTCAAATTTTCCCTAAAATGGACGGTTGTATGTTAGTTTATTTATTCAATGTAATGTCGTAACGCGTTGTATTTATGTGATTTCAAAACTAATGCAATTGAAAAATTTTACTATCTAAAAATATATATAACTTTTTGCTATCCAATTGCATGGGGGCATAAAGGCAGTTTCAATACATCTACGTGTTAAGCAATCTTACGTACTCATGATGAGATTGGCTTTGAGAAAGTTGGAATTACGGCTGCGCCGTGTTCCTATATTACACCTAAGCGTTTGTCTTTTTACCAACCCTAAGATTCTCTTGCGTTAGAAAATATATATTTTTTGTCTTGATAGGTCTCAATATCACTCCGATGTAATTTTTGTCACATCCATTGCATGAACGCCAGTTTTGGATGGTGACTGCTTGTGTGGTGTTTTGTTTTGTTTATTTTTTTTTTTCGCCAAATCTTTGATGATTGTTGAGGTGTTGGTGGCAATATTTGAAAATTGCTCTGGTTGGAGCTGATGTTGGTTGTGCCTTAGTGGGTTATATCATGTGTCGATTGCTGTTGTTTTTTTCTTTTTCTCTTATTTGGTGTTAATTTGTGGATCTTATACACTGTCTTCTTTTACATGAATCGTCATTGGTTCTTGCGTAAACAGAAGGATTGTTCGATGCATTATGCTTCATCATCCACGTATTTTGGGCAACATATTCTGAAGTTTGCATCTAGAATTAATCATGTTTTTTTTTTGATTATGGGATCATCCCTGTCAGTCTCTTCGTGGAAGGTGCAGTGTTCGATAGTGTTGTAAGATTTATGCAGGAGGGTGTAAAGGAAAAGAAGGATGTTAATCTGACAGAGGATTTCACTGTATTTTGTTTAGCTATTATAATGTCTATAATTCATGTTTTGCGAATATCCCTTTGGTATCGTTGATGTTACGGGAATAGGAGGCTGCTCTGAGTATAGTATATGTGAGGGGGTCTGATTCCAGGGATTTTAGAGAGGGACAAGCTAAAACTCTACCTATCCGGAACCCCATCAGTAACCCGATTTTCATGTTGATTGAATGGGATGGTATAACCATTTCTTTTTATCTGAGGTATTGATTTACAGTAATATTACATTAATGCTGACCATGAATATGTTTTTCCGACTCCAACTTTTTGTGTAAGGTCTCAAAGTGTGTTTAGGTGTATGGGGCTTGTTGTGTGTAGTGATGGTAGTCTGAATCTATGCTAATGCACTAGCTATCTTATGGAGTGCACTGCCTGTTCCTGAAATATTATGCTGTAAGGGGATCTTTGGGTTGCAGGTTTTAGATGAGCTATAAAGTCTGGATAGTATCAGGTGGTATTCTTTGAGTTTTTGTCAACGATTTTTTTTTTGCATTGTAATTTATTTTTTTGGGATTTGATAATCTTTTCTCTGTCAACGAGTATTTTTTTTTTCACATGTGTCATTATCTCCAAGGAAGGGAAAGATTTTGTTGAAGTAAGAATGCATGTGTATAATGGCAGCACCCCCGCTTTGCCTGAGGTTGTAATGTGTATTTTGTCGTCCTGGGTTAGGTTTTTCAATGCATGTATCTATCTGAGTGTTAATGTTTTGCAGTCGCTTGTTGCATAATTGGATACAGGGATAATTCTTCAAATGATGCCTTTGTGGAAGTTTGTGCCAGAATTACAATGTTTGTATTTTTTTTTTTTTGAGAGGGATAGTGGCTATTTGCAGTCTGAGGCTGAAAACTTCCGTTTGGTGTATACAAGTATTGATTCTTTCTGTGAACGAGGTTTTGGTGACTAATGTTTTTCTATTGGCTTATTTTGAACGAGATTTCGAATTTGTTCACTGATATGTCAACTGTGTGTTAGTTTTATGAATTTTTGTTCCAACTTTTTCCTGCCCTGCTGGAAGGTTTATTGAAAAAAGATGGCTGATTAAGATCAAATTGCATCGAATTATACCTACGTGATAATATAAATTGACGAAACGTAAAAACTGCTTTTTTTTCTAAATTAATCCTGTTCACCTTCCAATTGTCACTCTCACCAACATTCTGTCCAATCAATTGTCCACACAGACACAGACACAGACACAGACACACACACACACACACATACACACACACACACACACACACACACACACGTGCAGGATTAATACCAATAAATATTTTACATGACTTTCAATATTGATTTCATTTACAACAAATATTCCATTTTACATCCGAACTTACTCCCATTTATCAGTTTCAAAGAGATATACGTACGCATCGAGGTTCTCCACTTAATTCCATCGAGGGTGTTACTGTGATAACCGGGCTATTGTTAATAGCACCCACGCCAAGTTAACCAGACTCTTAGAATCTCCATTCTTCTCAAGACACGAGAAAAAACAATGAACTTGCTGTAATCCCTTAGCCCCAGAGATTCCTCAATCATACTCCTGTAGAGGGACATTTAGTACCGTTTACGAAATCTTTGATGACCTTGTATTTGAACAATTGCCAATCCAAGAAGCAAGCACTCTACCACTGAGCCACGGTTATTCAATGAGATACAGATCGTGAAATAGGAGGAAAATGAGTGATTATGTGCCACCTTTTCTGTCTTTTCCTCGTTCTTCATTTCAGTGCACTCTCTCGAGCTGGAGATTGTTCTCAGATATGTACAATAGATATGTCTTTGCCTTTGATAATGTGTCAAGAAAAGCCACTGAAATGAATTCAAATTTTCGCAACTGTCGTCGGTTTCAGAGATCTTGATGCAATAGTGAACGCTGCAATGGCCTTGCTCACCATTTCAGCAGATTCGTAGTATAAACAATCGACCAAGATACCCACACTTCTGGGTTAGAACGAAAACACTGCTCATTACTTCTGATCCAAAGATCAAAACTAGCATAAAACTGAAACCCTATTATCCATGTTGTATGTATATAAAGGTTTCTGCATCATTAATTGAGGGTATCACCTTTAGGGTCTGATCAATATGATGTCTTATCATTTGAAAAATACTGAAGTCCATTATTTTTAACAAGAATTTTGTCTATTCCTTTGATGGTCTTTGGAGAAAATCAACAACTCTAATTTCATTGCACAGCCGTTTGCGAATGGGACCAAAATTGACGAAATTCCATCGATTCATATGAATGCTTAAATCGGTTATGTGTGCATAGTAGACGATTTCGAATTCAGAAACGCATTTTTTTAAATACTGATGTGAAATTCCGATATTTATTTGTTCCAGAATTTCTTAGGCAATGGATTTTCGATTCTTGATATTTTGAGATTGTTTATGGTTTTGCAATAAGTTTTTTAGAGAGACTCTACTTCTACACGCACACACACACACACGCACGTATATATATATATATATATATATATATATATATATATATATATATATATATATATATATATTTATATATATATATATATATATATAGGCACATACGTTGTTTTTCTGTTGACATGAAAGAATCGATTGTGGACGTGCAGTTTGAAACACATCATTTCAAATCGAGCATTTAGTAAATAATGCAGTAGTAAAAACCTGAGGTAGAATAAGTGTTGTCGTTTTCGTCCATTTCTGGTACATTATTCAAATCTTTCTGTAACATTCCAGTCAATCAATATACTGATTGTTCATTTGTAGCTTCTAATGTATGCATGTCTATGTCCAGTTAAACTACCCGTTTCAACCAGAAATAAGGCTCGAAACAATATAATCTATCAATGACCTAACTCATACATCCCAAGAACAACACACCATGAAACCAACACTTATTACATCACCTGATACAAATCGTTCAAATAAATTTGAGGTAATAGGTCGAAAGATGTTTTAGTCTGGCAGAGCATTACAAACGAGTAGTAAGTCAGAATACTTCCGTTCTTGTACCAAAACTAAGCTAAACTCGATGAAAGCGTTTACACATTCATGCATACGCACACAAAATCTCTCAGTTCTACCCCATGCACATATACATCTTATAACATTTGATGCTCTGCATAATATCTATATGCAAGTGCATGTGAGTGTGTGTGTTGAGTTGGCTATCATCAATAGCTTTAGTGGTCAGCGTAGATCACAACAATCAAAAGAAAAATGAAAGCCAAAGAAAATCGTCATGGAGAGCAAGTGTCTCACTACAGCTGTGGAAATTAAGAGCAGGATACATGAGAAAAGTACTGAAATATCAAACGAAAATATCGGACAGATTACTGAAGAATAAATAAGTTTTCTGATGAATGCACTCTACGACATCTCAATTACACCAGTCATCCTAACAGCGTAGAAAATCAATAAAATCTGACCAACAGAATGAACAGGGGAAAACTGTTTGCTTCAGACACATTTTTCTCAGATATGTATACTTGGAGACACAACCAGGTGTTTAAGTGTCCTAGTTGAAGAAGAGATGTTGCGAAAATGTCTATAAAATTGTATTGTCTCAATTCCATAATTCTAGAGAAATTGTCATCAGCTTTTTTGCCTCTTGGATATATACCTTCCCCAGAATTTTTCAGGATTGCCAGACATTCTTGCAACATGACCACTCCATCACGGTTTGTGTTCCGTATTTCATTCCTTTGTATCCCTGACTCCTGATTTTTTCCTCCGAATTACCATGCTGTCTTGTGATCTCCCCATAGGATGTTGTATATAAATCTCTCATTATCACAAAAATAACTTTATAACATGTATCACTTTAGTTCTATCTCTGCAACACCCATAATAAACATGTAGGATTTCCAATTTCCTTCATCCATTAAAGCTAATAACAGGTACATAAGAAAGTTATTTACGTACGTTTATGATATACATCATTTTCTTCTACATAATCAGAGAGAACTAAAAGTACCCAGAAGACAGATATTACTGCTGACTCCATGCACGCATAGATGGAAGGGGAACTTAACAAAATAACCTTCAGTTGAGAGAAATTTCTGATTCCTTTTGAAAAAATAAGCAATTTTTCCTTCAACCAGCTTTCTAAATTAAGCAATTGAGATTTGTTGGGGTAGACCAACAGATACTCTCAAATGGATTCATGTAACCCTTTTGAACACCCTTTGCAGAGGTAAGACACAAGCTTAATCTGTTCTCATGAACTATGTTAACGTCTTCAGTTTGAACCATCTTCATCATTATTTCAGAAGAGAAAAAGAACCAGGTATGGAGTGGCAGAACAGTCATGTAGAGGGTTTGAGTCATCTTCCTCCTTTTAATTTGATTTTTAACCAAATGAGATGTATAAAGTGGGGAGATCTGATTAAAAAAATGCCTACAAATTTAAGCTTCACAAATCTTTGCTTTTCAAGAACATTCTGTATGACTTTATATATATATATATATATATATATATATATATATATATATATATATATATATATATATATATATATATATATACATATATATATATACATATATATATATATATATATATATATATATATATATATAGAGAGAGAGAGAGAGAGAGAGAGAGAGAGGGAGAGAGATAGTATAAAAACCTCTTGAAATGTATTGGACACTTTTTGCACTTATTGTGCCTTATTTTACTAATATTGTATTGATAATTTATTAACGCAAACCAAATAGAACTTGTCCCTCTTCTCATTATTACAAGCCACCAAATATCTTCAGGCCACAGAATATCAGTTCCCAGATATTTCGCTCTTTGGCCAATGGCCAGCTTTCTCAGTGGAAAACGATTTAAACTACGCCCCTGACTACAAATATCTTTTTACTGTTATATTATCGTGGATTTCATTCCCCTTATTCTACGTGGGGTATTTAACAAGTGATATTGCTTGGTCTATCGGTGTTTTCTGCTATGTTGATCTTTTGGGCTCGGCTATTGGACCCACTTATTTACTCTTGGATAATGTATATGATGCGCATAAATTCTGAATTATATCTTCTATACCTTCTATTCCAAGTAAGTAACTTTTTCCTCTTTTGGACACGTATTATTCAAATAATTCCGCCAGTTCTACATCCAGTGACACCAGAAATGGCGTGATATTGCAATGCATTGGCTTAAAATCAGAGCAATTTAAGCAGAACGATTATCCTTTTAGCGAAGATGGCTTCAGCTGGAGTAGAAATGGAAAGTCCCTGATACATGTATGGTGAAACATTATCACATCTGAATGAGTAATATCAATGAAACTCAAATATACATATGTATACATGCATTTTAGAATGTCCATATATATATATATATATATATATATATATATATATTGTCATGCATCTACATGTATCAGGCCCATGCATGCAAAACACATGCATGCACACATACATCAAGCAATACTGGTGGACATACCGCTTTAATCATAAATGTAAATCAATACAAAATATATAAATGTAATGTGTGTAATATTACTTTGAAATTATAGTTGAAATGATCCCTGTATCGCACGATAATGCATCATTTGATCTAGACAGCGTGAATAAAATGAGCAATTAAAGAGATAGTGACTGCTACAGGAGTAACTTTTACTGTCAGATTATATATCCTTTTTCCTAATCATATGATTGTCTTCGTTGAGAAACGTATATAGCAGATTTTCACATTGAATGAGCACCAACAATTTTGCCCTATTTATTGCCTACAGCTGTTCAGCTCAACGGTAAGAGCAATGCTACATTAAAGTGGCTCTTTCATCGGTCTCATCAGTCCTGTTTTTTTTATTCCTTTCAGAAATATGTTTCCCTCGAGAAAAATACATGCACAATTATAATCTTTATCCGAAAACAGCAGTTTAAAGACGAAATATTTAGATAAATCAAACATCTTCCTTCTCACAGGACTTTGCAGTAATTTTTCAGTTGATTGTTTCTCCAACTACCAGAGATTATTCAATCATCTACACTTTCAACCTGTTTCAGGAATATCTGAATGCAATCATTAATATTGAATGAATACATTCAGCAATTGCTGTAAAACGATTAAAATGTTTTTTTATTGTTATTTCTGTTTATGCAATGCATCAACTAAAGATTCTTCTGTGATCATTAGTCCCTAGTCTTTAGTACCATTTCTGACTTTAATGTACACTTTGTATTTTGTCATTCATCAGACATTGCCTTCTCTTCGGTCACCGCTTTTATAATTAGAACTTCTATTAAACAAAGAATAAACATATTCGTGCGAACCCTGCGTCTGAGCTAACATGCTTGAAAGATCACGAATGTTCTACCTGGGCACGCATGCTATAGCAATAAAAATACAAATCAATCAATTTTTTCTCTTGTAAAGTTTTTTGTAGATCATAGACACATACGCACACATTAATGCACACACATACACACACAGAGTCACACACACATATTGTTTGCTTATCTTAAGCGACACGACTAACGATTGAAACCATATTTATATATCAAAATTTACTTGAACCCGAAATGAACATAGTTTCTATCATACTGACACAATAAATTAACTACACTAACATATTCATAACTTTCGTATATTTGTAGCAAAAATATTACTACTCAAAGGGGCTTGGATTAAAATTCACATTCTACTATTCACAATTTTCAAGCTTAATCGAGGATATGGTTTATACATGGAAAATACGATATATATATATATATATATATATATATATATATATATACATTTATATATATATATATATATATATATATATATATATATATATATATATATATATATATATATATATATATATATAGTAAAAAACTGGTGATCCCATTGAGAGTCAATTTTTACATAGCACCATATTAACATAGTATAGGGAAAACAGGGGGAAATCACTTTGGAAGAAAACATAAATTACAATGACAGACATTTGGAAATAGATGGCTGGGGTGACAATAGAAATCTACTGATTTTTTCTTATGTTCACTGTTTAAAGCTGTAAAGCTTTCTGAACTATATATTCAAACAAGCTTTGGAAGCACCCACGGAAAGCATCCGATAAAAATATTGGAGTAAACACGAACAAATAGTAATTCAACAATCCATACAACTTAATAATATTGCATTGATAGTAGAAACTGTGGAAGATCTACAAATATTTATCTCAGCGGAGAAAGCCAGAAAATATTGTCAAAGATGAGCAAAGACAGAGTAATGATCAATGAAAATAAGAAAAGATAAGTAAAAATAACCTTCACTCTAAAAAACGATTAGAATAGAGGGTGGAACCGTATAAATTAAAGAATACGATGGCTTTGTTAAGTTGAGAAAGATAGGGAAAGACAACGAAAGTAAAATAAGACGGTGCAAAACTATTGGCTTGAAAGCATTTGGCATAAATAGAGACTTACTGAAAAAAATGACAACATGCTTTAAACAATATATCAATACAATCAATACATGATTCAAACTACGTTGTTCGAGTGCATATCCATGGAATTTTTAAAAAAACTCACTAAACATCAAAACAGCGCAGAGGACACTTGAAAGAAGCAAAGAAATAACAATCAACGATAGAAAAAGATCAAAATGTATCCGAGAGGAGACCAGGATGAAGGATATTGTAAAACAAGATAAGCCAGAAAAAAAAAAGATTTGCAGTGCAAACTGCCAGATGAATGGACGACGGCAGGAGTGATATGTCGCTCAATTGACGCCCATTTGACAGTGATCGTAATAGGCAAAGACCAGGCACAATATAGCGAGACAAGTTAGAGGTGTTAGCCAATAAGACAGAGCGAAAATAAACACAATCACAATTCTCATAGGAGATGGGGAAGGCCTTGGTAAAGGAGTGGACATTGAACGGATGATGATGATGATGATGATGATGATGATGATGATGATGATGATGATGATGATGATGATATACCCCAATAAAATGATAGAACAGAATTCATCTCAATTTTCTCTATAATATACCAATCGATCTTACGTCATCAAATACTTTGGTGTATTGTGAATTTTGATTAAGCCAGAAACATCCCATGTTTGCAAACACAGCAGCACCATTTACACATTAAGAAATTTTAAGCACGTTATTGCTCGAACATAATCCGATTTTTAGAAAATGATTCAAGCAAAGGGTATTCATTCGTTGTATAATTCTATCCTGCATCATTAATACCATCAATTTGGCTTCCTTAACTGCAGTATCGCCATAACATTTGCGATGTCACCCAAATAGGAAATTAATGATATAATGAATCTTTAAGAGAGAAACTCTGCCGAGCTGGAACATATGAATGAGCTTATTTGTTGCATAGCTTTTCATAATTCTATCATTTCCTCCAAGTATATCACATCCTTTTAGTAGGACATGAATGATTGGAGATAATGTGGGTAAATATAGCAAACAACAAAAAATCAGATCTAACGATAAATAAGCAAGAAACTCTCATTTATATTTTGATTTTATTATTCGTCCAAAAAATGGTCGCAGTAAATTCACACACTTTTGCTAGGTTCTTTTGTTGATGAAAAATTAATTTATTTAATGAATTTTGATCAACTTATGGAAGAAAAATATCGTTTTTTTTAATTTTTAAATAATTCTCATTGCAAACTGTTTCGTAATCACTGGAATACTGGCTTATAGGCACTACGGCCGAATCACATTGAATATACCGCTTTTTGTGCTATAATCAAAGTTGAGCAAAGGCGTAACACAGATGGGTGACGCTTAAAAATACCAGTTGAAGTGATTAAAGCAATTTTAGTTGCTTCTTTTCCTCTGAGTTTTATCTTATATATATATATATGAAACCAAGACAGGAGGAAAGTATGAAATGGTAAGTTCGGATGGACAGGGCAGTAGCCATCTGAAAACACTAAATAGCTAGGTAAGTGAATTCAATTGCAACGTGTAGAAGACCCGATCATTAACTTTGGGTTTGAGCACACACAAAGTGACAGAAAATTCGTCTCATAACATGACTTGTAATATGGTCTTCCATCTTTGTATGAGATGCGTTGATGATTAACATTCGGCCGATAAATGCATATCCACTACGCCTACGGCAATTCGTTCTTTCGTCTTTCACACTCGTATCTTGAAATAATCCTCTTCGTTTTGCGAGTAAACAGAGAAGACATTGCAAAATTAATCCTCAAGATAGATGATTTATCAAAGTAAAATATTGGTCATAGTTATATTAATGGCCGAAATATGTGTTTTTATTTCTTTAAGATTGTTAGTTGATATTGAGGATGTTTTTCCAGAAGACATTTGAATCAATTTACTTGTTTGCAAATTCTCCCAATTAGCATTTTCTATTAGTTCTGATTCAATGAGACAACTTTATTCATAGATTTAGTATTCACAACCGCAAACATGTTATATTGAACACAAAAATATTCAGTCCTTCATTCTTAATGCTTTAAACTGACTGATTAGAATCAAAACTTCCATCTAAATATTCATGTCCTTGGGCTCTTCCTCTATGACACAGCTCAGCTGCGGGGGATCCGTTGCCCCAGGGCAGCACTGTCCCATTGCATTTAAAAGGACACTCGGACTAGTTGTGATACTTCTATAACTACGGTTGCTTTAGCAACCACAGTTACCTCGGCGGGAGCTACTTTACAAGGTGTCGCCAATTTTCCCCACGTAAAGCCCTGACCTTGCGTGGCATTTTTATATATATATAAAGAGAGAGAGAGAGAGAGAGAGAGAGAGAGAGAGAGAGAGAGAGAGAGAAAGAGAGAGAGAGAGAAAGAGAGATAAGGGAGGAGAAAGATGAGTTGAGTGCTTTGAAATGCTTTGGGTGACTTGAAGTGTCAGATGTTTCAGTTTTTTCATATCTGTATTGTTTGTGTGTAAGAAACAGCAAGTTGAGCTTGCCCGTATATATTTATCTATATATAATAGAAATTCACTTTTAACATCTATGGAGGGAAATTGATTGTTTTTGTTTTTTTTAATGGGTGGTTGACGCTGTGTTACTGGATTTCATGTGTCGATGAAATTTCCTTTGCAGAATGTGACTCTCATGTTGCAGCAATATATAGATTCCCCAACAATTATCACATATATGTATATGTGTGTGTATATATATATATATATATATATATATATATATATATATATATATATATATATATATATATATATATATACACGCATAAAAGTGCTATCACATACACACATACGCACACATACGCACACACACACACACATATATATATATAGAGAGAGAGAAAGAGATAGATAGATATAGTAGAATATGGATTCGCTACTCGAACTAGTGAATCGCCTGATGAGGCCCGAAGAGAGCAAAAACATGAGTTAGTTTATGTAGTGAATCCACATTCTACTATTTATTTCCAGCTCTACTCTAAAACAACTTAACTAACTTCAAGACCAAAAAGTTGTATGTATCGAGCACTCTATGAAATAAATCCATTACATTTCAGAAGTGGCTTTATGTTATTGATATATTATTTCAATATGTTTTACTGCAAGCCTGATTACTTACTGCATATAGTGTATATATATATATATATATATATATATATATATATATATATATATATATATATATATATATATATATATATATATATGACTCAACAACTACTGACACAGAATAAAACAGTCTGCTTCCGATAGAACTACACTTCCTCACACACGGTCACAATTTTGCCACAGACGCTTGCTTTGCTATCATAGTAGAAAACTAGGACATAACTAAAATCCTAGAAAGACAAGCAGACACGTGGATCAACAAACTGAAAACTGTCTCCCCTAATGAACTCAACACCAGATATTTATATCATAATCCTCTTATTAACGATAACCTCACATCCACATCTACCCCATACCTCAGATACATCTAACACTTGGAACCTGTAAGACACTCAGATCCATAACAACAACTACCTTAGTAAGGCATCTCATTTGGACAAATCAGAACCAACATATCTACGATGACATGTGAGGTTAAAAACTGTGAGGTTCCTTAACCTAATCAGCCCTATTTACATTATCCCTAATCAACTCATATAATGTAGCACTAAAGCACATCCTCCTTACCAAGACATCCTTCTCAAAGATGTACTACTGCTGTAACCACTGCATAATTCATCACAGACTGAACTTTGTCTCACACAGCAGGATTCCCCTTGTAGATCGGATAGCATTTTTTATATTCAACATCACACTCATAAACTCTAAAAGTACAAACACACAAACACAAACACACACAGGACACATTTCTGAAGATGGGAATACCTCTCCAAACATGTCAAGAACATCAATGAAAACATTTACAGATGAATAAACACAACTTCAATTTACTTTCACTTCTGAGTCTGCCCTTCTCTTTCTCTCTCTCTCTTTCTACATATATATATATATATATATATATATATATATATATATATATATATATATATATATATATATATATGTATATATATATATATATATATATATATATATGTAAATGCGCACGCGTATAATCGAAATAAATGTTTCGAGCGCGAGTCCTTATTTGTCCATCGTCGTATGTGGCAAACAGTTTCGTCGTATCCTAATAGTCAGACTTATTTTCCCATGTAAGTAAATGTGTATCTATCCATATGTATTCTCCACCTTCTGATGCACGTTTAGTTTTGGTTTTATCGTTCAGAGAATATGCATCTCGCATTTATCTCAATGTAATGGTACATATTGAACAACAGATAAGAATATACCAATAAAAATGTGAACAGAAAAATGGTCTAAATTGTCTGAAGTCTTCTGCAAAGTCCCCTGCCAGGCTGCCTGTCTACAGTCGATTAAAAGATTATCCCAAGAGGGTCACATTTTAAAAGAAGGAATAGGATTGACTGGATAGGAGGAAAAATATTGGAAAAAAGATTTTCTGTGTTTTTGAATATATGTTAGCATCAATATGCATGTACAATCCTGCATATCTATGGTCGTGGCCTTTGCATAAGTCAGCGTGTGCGTCTGCGCTAGTGTATACATGTATTTTCGTATGTATGTGGTGTACAAGTTCATATGAGTGTATGCATCCCTAAGGATATGTTGGTATGCATGCATGAATCAGTGCACCAGCATTTGGTATATAATGCATGTATTCATCATTATCTTCCTGTGTGTACGTATGTGCTTTTAAATAATATTCTTGCATCTAAATGTCTGTCTGTAAGTGCTTGTCCATGGCTGGGCGTGTATACGGATATGTGAGTGATTATCTGCGTCTGGTAGCATGCGTGTTTACATCCGTACATGAGGATGTCATTGTGTTTCAATATCTATGTGTAGTGCAGGCATGAATGCAGGTGTATGTTTGCCTGTTTGTCATGTGAGTAGTTTTTGATGTATGCAAATGAGTGAATGGGACAACATTTCACAAACTGCAGGATTGATTTTTAGAAAAAGTAGATGGATGGGCATAGAAGCAGAAGGGCAACTAACCGACAACCAATATGAAACCAAGCATTGTTCAATTAACAAGAAAATAGAAGGACTGGCTCAGGTTTGCAGAGAAAAGGACGAGAATCGTGAAGAAATAAACAGTATGGAAACAACCGCTCATGTAAAAATACCAAACCAAAATGATTGTCAATGTTCTTTTCTAGTAGTTAAAGCAAATTTCAGAATCATGTTTTTGCTTTTTTGCTTCCTTTGATAGAAATGTAAGTAAAATTCATTCAAGTGACCTAAGTTGACTTATATAAAAGATATTTACAAAGAAAATATGACAATATAACAATGAAGACATTCCTTTTTTGTTTTCTATTTTAAGTGCAAAATAAACAATTAGCAAATGAGAATATTTTGTCTCTGGTAATCCTTATTAGAATAAATGCAGTGAATATGGAAGAAAATGATTAAAAGAAGATGATATTTTTTCTTTATTTGATTTATTTATAATTTATAAAATGACGATAGCCACTTCAACCCTCCCGGATCAGAAACCATCAACATTATTTCTGCCTCCGTTTGTGACCATTTGATTGCTGCTTATTCCCTTCTTTTTTCTCAACCTAAATAATTGTACAAGAAGGAAAATGGATTCAGCTCTTTAGAGGAAGTTTTTCCATGGCAATTTTTTGCAATGTATAGAGAAATCTATATAATATCTTTCCAAGTAAAATTCCTTCATGCATGATTTATGGAATGGTTGGAGACGCTCTTAAACAAGAAATATGAGATTCGTATTCGAATTCTTTTGTTCTTTATTTCTTTTATTTTTTGGTCCATCGCCATTTTTCGTGTGTTCCCTTGGAACTTCATGATCGCTGGATTATGTGCTTTCTTCAAACCTGTCTAAGTCTGTTCTATTCTTTGAAGTCAGTCGAAAGCCACTGTTATTTAATTCATATAAAAAGAAACTGATCACTTGGAACTGGTCACACGATTCTTTTTGTTTCTTCTATTACATCAGCTTCTTGTGTAACTTATTTTTATTCTTCAGGGCTTTTATTTTTTCTCAGTTCCATTCGCTTGGAAAAAGTTGACTATAGTTGCGAATTATTTATGGTTGCTGAAGGCTGTTCTCTCTAAGGGAGAAAATGATAAGTCTGGCAACTGAGAGTATGTATTTTCTTGGTTTGTGTAGAAGTTAAGTTCATCTGTGACTTGTAAGGAGTCGGAACAGTTTACTCCAGCCAAATGTATTGGATGAAAAATACCAACAAAATGCACTTACTTGAAGAACGTAAGGGAAATCACATCAATTTGCAACTCAATGTTTTTTTTCTTTATTAATGACGATACTCTGTTTTTTCCTTCTCATTGTAAAGAGAGTCCATTAATCTATAACCCCCGAGTGGTCGAACCATGGTACTATGTAATGAATGAATGAATGAATGAAATAATTAATTAATTAATAATAATAATAATAATAATAATAATAATAATAACAATAACAATGATAATAATAATAATAACAACAACAACATCAACAACGACAACAACAATAACAACAACTGGGAAGATCGAGACTGTGAAGACCACGGCACTGTTAGGGACTGCACAGATACTGCTAGAAAAAGACAAAAAATATACGACAAGCATGTGTAATAGTATTTGATAAATCTTTGATTCCAAAGAGTTATCAATACCATACCAGCACAGTGGTTATAACGTAAATATTTTTCCGGTGATTCATTAAGCGTTGTACATTCTGTTCCAGTTAAAAAGGTTAATTTGAAAATATTTTTCAAGTTAGATTAAACAAGAAACCAGTAATGAACCAATGTGAAAACAATATTGATGTCATAACTACTCTTTTCAAATTAAATAAACCATGTAATACGTATGCACAACAAACTTGATCCAGGAACTTTCAATAGTCATTTGATTTGTCTTTCAATATTCATGTTGTATTGTTACACATATCTTTCCCTACTGACTATAAATATCAGAAAACTATCTGTTCATCCTCATATTTTGTCTTATCTCATCCCCGATAGGTACCTGGGTGATAACCAATCATCTTCATCAATTTTCTTATCTTCCTACAGGTATTTGTGCATTCTCTTGCTTTTGGTAACTCCCCAGTGGCATCATTTAAACTGTATTATCTGCAATGCAACAATCAAATCAAAATCGTATGTCCCTTCGTAGTAGGCTACAGGCAGTAAGCGACTAAAACATTTTACACTAGTCATACAATTTGTTTAGGTAATTTTCATTGGCTGCTTGTACGATTGTGCAGGTCATCAGTGAAGAATGCCTGAAAGCAAACACAACACAATCTGTCACCAATAAATGCAAAGTAGAAAGCCGAACATATCGACTGGATCTCCATTATTCTCTTAAACTGTTATTTCTAAGTATAAATTTCCGAATGGAACAGCTCATGGCACCGGGGGAAAAGAGGACTTGTAGATTGCTAAAATCTTGCTCGTTATTTCCACTCTTTGTTTACTGATCTCAAAGGAGATTCTTCCTTATTCCATATCTATTATTTCCTACTCTCTATGCAGGGTGTCCATGGAGTCTTTATTATTTTAAGACTTTCCTTTCAAACAAAGAGAGGTTTTGAGTTCACGGAAACTGTATTTTGTCCAAAAAAGGTTTTCCTGGTCTTTTTCTTGTTTATTTCTTTCCGTCTGTTTTTACAACACATTCGTTTTCGACGTTTATTTTTTTTATCTTTTTCATTTTTCCTGCTATTTACTCTGTCTTTTCTTTATTCTTCATAGTTTTACTATATCAATATTTTTTCTCTTTTTTTTTCTCTTCAATTTCCATTTGTATTGTATTAAAACTTGCCTAGAGAATTGTATTATTCACGGAAAATTTCTTGAAACAATTCCATGCTTACAGTTGCAAAATCCTTCATCGACCACAAACTTTCTTTACGGCGAGGAATTATCACATCAGATTCTTGTGCGTACTGATCATTAAAATGAGAAGGAAGTTCGGTCGATAACATCCTGCTTAGATATTCGGATGTTTCTTTCCTTATATTCATGTTCCGTGAGTAAATCAGAGTCTGAGCAGATTTAGTTTCTTCAAATTAATTAAATTATTCATATGAGTACACTTCCAGAGTTTTGAAATATTTATAAGAATTTCCAAGTATTTCATTGACCAGTATTCCATTGATCAGAATATAAATAACAATGTCAATCACGCTGCCTTAGTTTGTGCTTAGTTCAGGGAAAGATAATGGAAAAGTTTATGGTCAAGTTCATCTCCGTCTCCGTCTGTCTTTCATATATATATATATATATATATATACTGTTAGCAGACTTGATATTATTTAAACTTTCTCCACCATGGATACTATATTAACACACTGATATATTTTATGAAATATAAATATAAATACAACTTTTTGCCTTCGATTTGGCCAGATTATCTATGAATAGGAGGCACATTTTCTTGCGTTGGGATGTCGATGCGTGAATACATTTTATTTATACATCTACATATCCTAAAAAATGGATAACCATTTTTGCAAAAAAAACATTCTTTTATGTATTTAGTTTTTTATTTACACTATGTTGGAAGCTGATATGCCTGCTTCGATTTATTCATTATTTTAAGTACAATCTCTGGGACTGACGAAATTATCTCTCGAACTTGCCCAAGGCAAAACACCTTGAGCAGTTGCTGGAGAGCAAACATTAACAGTTTACAGTTATTTGACACTTATACCAAATAGATTATGCAAAATAAAAATTTGACGTCAATGATCCTACATGAAAAGCAAAGAAACCCTGCATATCGAAGGAATGATCTTGTCGAAATTGAATCATTTATGCTCAGGAACCTCACCTACCTTACTAAACAGAATCGTCTTCTACCCACTCTTACCTTTCCATGCATTTTCATCACTTCTTGCAAGGGAAAGTCTTTAACATTTAAGCAGCAGCTCCAACTGCCTTCAAAGAATCAATACATTCCAGGACTATGGAATTATATGCCTCCTGAATGAAAGATTTCTCTATCGTATATTCAAAGGTTTCTCGATGTTTTCCATATTTTCATTTGCTAAATAGATTTAAATGGTGAAATTTGATGAGTTATTAGTATGGATGTAACAATTCGGATGACAGTTACTAACATACAGGGCAGAACTGATGGAACGGATTCGAGATTTTGGCGAATCTGTCAATGCTCACTTCGTGCGAATATGAAGGAAGCATGAATCAAATTCATCCGTAGGTATGGGTCAATACCAGAGAAATTGAAGCCCATTAGTCCCTCGAGCCTCTAATACCCGGGGTAGGGATAGCTTCTTCAATCCATAACCCAGTTGCTTCTGAAACGAAAATGCAGTTATATTACTAAATAAGTCAACAAGAATCAAGCGAAGAATTACAATACGATGTAAATGTAGTTTCAATAATCGCTGTGCATTTATGGCCTGATATAAGACCAATCTGCGTCCGTTATATAAAGTTGATATGCCAAATATTGATCCATGCGCTTTAGATTTATTTGAGTCAGTAGTTTTTGATACATGTTTGTTTTTTCGATTCAAAATGACGGAAAAAAACATTTTTCTGACACTTTGAATAAATACAGTTTTTGATCTTATAAATTCTCTGTTTTTACAGTGATTGAGAACACCAGTTGTACAGAATATATATTTGCCAAATATATCAGTCGGTACTACAGGCTATGCAGTGTCAAGTTAGGATCAGGGGTTTTTGAATAATCAAATAAAAATGAATGAAAAATAGATCACTCATCTAAAATTTTCTATTTTCTATCTAAATTTGTAACATTTATGAGAATCAACCGAAATACTTCGAAGCCAGAGTTTTATACGGCAGATCGAAAATCATTCCATATGACTATAATGAAACTTCTTGAATGGTCACGCCTTATTCTAAATTGGGGATATTGAACGCCTTTGCTGATCTTTCTCCGATTTTCTAATGTCATCTCACTCAAGGTTCCCATGAAACACTGTGTCAATAAATTTACTGTACGTGAGTGTTTGGGAGTTGGGGGTTATACATAGCTAGGAGTGGCCACAACGACAAATTCTTTAACCAACAATTCCTACTGTTGTGAGTTAAAGTTTTACTGGGTGTCACATTTACCAGATGAAACAAAGCATAACGATTCCATGAGCGGCAACGACTTCAGCCATCCCTGCTCGAGTCCACATATTACATTTATGCTCACTTGGGGCATTTGATAGATGAAATGGACCTATTGTTGACAAGCAGCCTGAGTGATGTCACGGGGTATCTACCCTTTGTTAGTTGAAAAGATAGTTTCATGCTTTCCCTCTGTGCGAAATAAACCCCTACTGTCTAAGCCATCCTGAATCTCTGCATTCCGAAAAATATATTTATGATTTCACTGCTTATGTATTCCGAATACTTAATATTTCTCACGTGACGGGTGAAAAAAAGATTGTAATTATCAACAATAGCCAGAGTGTCGGTTATTCCCAAATAACATCAAATGTACTGTAAACTTATTTCTGTTTTTAGTCTTATACATGATGTCATTTTGTTACGTCAACACTCCAGCTGTCCTATGGAAGGGATCTATGGTGAATGTTTCGATCCTACCTCGTGGTACTGTATGGGGTGTTTATCCACTGTCCCACAAAAGCAAAATGTGACACAAAGTCAAGGCTAAACGTGGTAAGAA
The DNA here is from genome assembly GCA_963457665.1 of Thysanoteuthis rhombus. Classification (NCBI taxonomy): domain Eukaryota; kingdom Metazoa; phylum Mollusca; class Cephalopoda; order Oegopsida; family Thysanoteuthidae; genus Thysanoteuthis; species Thysanoteuthis major. The sequence goes on along the minus strand of OY735202.1, from coordinate 4,267,525 downwards.
TAAGATCTATCCATCCAAAAATGGCTCCAACAGACGTGACTTTGGTTGCAAAGCGACCGTAGATGCTAAAACAACCTCTGTCACGAAAGCATCATCTTTGGGACTTTGATCCTCTCAGTGCAATGGAGCAGTTCTGCCCCAGGGCAACGGATCCCCCACAGCTTGGCCGAGTAATAATAGGAGAGCCTAGGGACGAGTCCAAAAGCCTCCGATGCGCATAGCACTAAAACCTCATTGGCTGATAAACTGCACCGGTGCACTCGGTCTTGATACCATCCACAACACCCAATCTCAGGCCCATTCCACAGGCAGGCCTCAGTACCTGCAGCTAGGTCTCTGCTGTGGAGCAGATACTACCCTTTGATCCTGAGGAGAAGGCTAGAAATTCGGAAGGAATGGTATGGGAGGTGTTCTATTTATTTACCGTCCCACAAAACATTTTGACACAAGGTCATGTTTAATGCGGGGAAAATTGGAGACATCCTTCCTAAAATGGCTCCGACCGACGCAGCTTTGGTTTTGCAATGCGACCAAAGCAACCTCCGCCACGGAAGCGCCTGCTTGGGGACCTGCTCTGTTGAGTGCAATAGAGCAGTGCTGCTCCAGAGAAATTAACCCCCCGCAGCTTGGCCGAGTAATAATAGGAGAGCCGAAGGATAAGTCCAAAGGCCTCCAGTGCGCGTATGGATACACTGAAGAGTTGTAATACAGCTGTCTGTGGATGACACAATATATATATATATATATATATATATATATATATATATATATATATATATATATATATATATATATATATATATATATCAGTTCATATGGATGCAATTTGGGCAACAAATTCACTACTCATAATAAATAGTTACACTTGGTCTATTTTTCAGTCTTAAATCTGAAATGCCCATCACAGACGAGACACTATTTACATATATCGCTGGCTTATTGGAGAGTAATCAGAAGTTGAGACGTCGATTTTGATGGACATCCAGCTCATGTTCTCAGTAGAATCGACATCCAAGACACCAATGTCCCTAATAATGTTTTGCTTGTTTGAAAAAAAAAGTCGACGGACGATATTTTTTGCAGTAGTGATGGACGATGTTCCCTGCACTCATCCATTATTTTTTTGCTGCATGATACCACCTTTGTTAGAGTATTTGCTAAGGGTCAGGAATTGGACCATTGGGCCTGCGTTTTTCGGCGTAGTGTAGATACCAATATCCTCCACAGGAGGATGGATTATTCCCCGCTTGCAAGGATCAGGTCAGGATAATCCTCTACACTGCATTGTTGCTTTTTAGTGCCCAAATCTTGACATCCATGGTGTGACTGAAAATAGCATGATTGTAAAACCACGTATTCGTCTTCATCATCAGCAGCCTTTTATTGACTCTTGTTGTACATTCACCTTCCCCTGACTTCACTGGTACTTTTTGAATTCATCCAGCCTGTCGTGTCATCTTACTTTTTGCCACCACAGTTTTGCCTGCTATTTCCGGGAATCCATGTCTTGAAGCGTGATGTCCAACTATTGTCAGACATTCTTTGTCCAGCCCATTGTTGATTTAGTTTCAAACTATTGTTATGATGTTTTGGACTCCTCTTTTATTTTATTCATCTACTGAATTGAGCTGTCATGATATCTAAAGATAGATTTAGCATGTTTCTCTCATGTGCCTGTCGCATGGATCTTGGTTCTTGGGTCAATCCATTGGTTTAATTCCTCAGGTGACTCTTGGTAGGATGCGTAGTTTGTATACCCTTTTTTTAGGAGGTCAGATATGTGAAAGTCAAGCAAGCTTTACGGCAAGATTTCCAACCAACTGTGATTCTCAGCTTTATTTATTTATTTCATGGAGACTTGCTGTCCTCGGTAGATGAAGTGGTTTATTTTCCCCAGCATTGCTTTTTCGATCTCTATCGCTCAGAGAGAATGGAAACGTTAAACATGCTCAATTTTCTTTACGATGTTTCATTTCATTTTGCTATAACTTTATCTTCGATTGACATAACACAAGGAAGATAAACAAGTAAAAGGCGAAAGAAACACAATCAGGATTTATTCAACATGAAAGAAAACGTTTCTCCAAATCTTCCCCAAAGCGCCTTCGCCCGATGCAAACTGCAACGAATGGCGACAAAGATGCCGATTTAATCTTCCACGTGGTATTTACAATCGGATTTACTGATGGAGATTTCAATTTTCCTTTTCCACAGGTTTCTAGCCAAATGCAAAATGTTGACAATATAATTCTAACCGATGGGATTTTCCCTGGTAAAGCCTTAGGAGAAAGCATTGCCAGGATGGGTTGGCACAAGAGCAACATTAGAATCTACGTAGTATTTATGAGAAGATTTGCTATTTATTCATTTTTTTTTTACATGCTATAAGATGGTTTGGAGATACAATACACGAACCTGTTGAAAGTTTCTATTTCGTTACAAATGTCGTGTCGTCTTCAAAGAAACCACTCATATATATTGGGCCCGATATACTACAGATATCTGGCTAATATGTTGCTGATTCTCTATGTTCTCGCTCCCGACTAATCAAGCATAAACAACTAATGGTTTCTTATGCCTTTTTGAGTCAGAATGTTCATAGCAGATATGTTAACTGCTGTAAGCTACGTTGCAAAGGTTTTTTTAGCAACTGTTTGCCGGAACATTGATGCAAACTCCTCGTACAGAAAGCAGGAAGGTCAATTAGTATTGAGGAGTTGGGAACGTCGCTCATATTCTTAAACTTCTTATTGCCATGTATCTGCTTATATTATCAATTCTTACATTGTTACACAGGGTGGCAGTTTTGCATCTTGATTATGTTAGCCAATGTCAAGTATTTCCCAAATGGATGGGAATATTGGGATTCAAATAATTTTGACGGAATATTTAATGTGCTCTATGGTTGGGGCATGTTGGACCACCTTTTTGTTCACATTAAACCAGTGATAAATATGTGAAAAGCACCACCAATCCTTCTTCAGAAACCTTTTAGATATATTTCGAAAGGATGACTAGAATTTACAGAAGCCAACAAGTTTCAATTAGTATTGTATTGGTTATTCGATATAAATTGGTTGTCAGGTTTTGATACGAAATAGAGCCAACTGAAAATTACTTTATTGAGCTATGATGAGTTAAATGATGCTTTTTCAACTGAAAAGTGCATAATCAATTTTACATGAGATCGCTAAGAGCAAGTTTAGAGTATCTGGGCAGAGTTACACCCTAGGCAGAAATTTATTTAAAAAAAAATCCTTTCGACGATTCAAAAATCTATCGTTCAGAGCCATGTTTCTGGGGGTGATACCAAGTACCTTCTGGTCCAACATTCCCTACCATAATGAATACTATAATGACTATTTTGCAGAAATTGTCCTATCAGAAAATATGGATTTCTTCAAGAGTAAAGTCTAGGAAGCTTTTGGCCACGAGATATTCAATTACACTTCCCTGCATGGAAAATAATTGATGAGCACGATTATCATGAATAATTACATGAAATATCACGATGAAATCACGATTTGCAGATGGATTACCAACATGGCCTCGGTGGTGATCTGTATCGTGGTATTTATTATATAGAGAATATGCATGTCATCGGAAACCGACTTTAAAAGTGCCTCTCCTCTATGAAAGCCCCCAAACGTATCTGTTATCACGTTTACCTGCATTTATCCTAGTCAGTGGATCTGCAGAGTGGCAAGAATAGCTTATTTTGAATTCACCCAAGGTAACTTACGTTAACTTCGTATCAGGGAAAGTGTGAATCCACTTCTCCATCCATCAATTAGAGTCCATCAACCCTAGCAGGGTGACCCATCGGATACAAGCTCCAACCGATAAAAGCCTATTTCCTTAGATAATCATATACAGGACCCTATACTCCATAAGACATTGAACAAATAGTTGCTCTGCCACCGGAAAAAATATTTTTAGGGATATTCTTTCAACTTTTCTGAATCTGGTCTAAAGCGTAATGTAGAATAATGATGGGAGGGAAATAGTAATGTGATAGTCTTCCAAGAGGGGAGGGATCATACCTGCCCCCCAAAATCAGTATCTTACCTTAGTTCAAAAAAGACTTCCTACACTCATCTGAAATGTACAACAATACCAGCCAGAATGACGGTGTCCAGCTTGAAAATCAAACGATGTACTATCAATGGTAGAAGGAGATTATCCCCGATTATCGTCCTACAGATATAAAGAGATTGATTTATCTCTTAAGGAATATATACCGACTCCCTAATTAACGTCATAGTATGCAGAATCTGTTTTTAACTCGGATGTGGAGGACCAGAAATATTTGAATGTAAGCATAAACCTATTTCTGATGCTGGAAAAATCAAATGGATAATCTCCAATCAGCGGGAGAAGAATTTCGATCTTTTTTTCTTCTTTTTTTTTCGAAATGATCAAAATGGTTTCAGATATTTTGCATCATTCATATAGATTTACACACACACACACACACACACACACACACACACGCACACGCACAGATAGAGAGAAACGGTCAGAAGGGGACTGGATGAAGCTTACAGGGACATATGCATAGTATATATATGCATATATAGAAATATTCCCATCGTTCATATTATTCGATCGGAGATATTTAGCCAGCGAGTTTCAAGACTGCAAATATTGGGTAAAAAGTGAAGTGGAAAACAAATTGGCTTTTAGCTTCATCGAGATGAAATAACATTCAAGGAAGTGTGAACAGTTTATACTCATATATATATATGACTAGAGTATGTATGTATAAATTTATGTAATGAATGGCTGTATATATTTACATAATATGTGGGCTATGTTTGATATTCTTATGCAGTCAAGTATTATGTACTCACATTTTATATCCATACATTATTATTGCGTATATCTATGAGTCGAAAAACACTGAGTGAAAAAAGAACCCATGAACTTGATGACCTCCGTGCACTCACACACGCACACACATGCACATAGACACACACACACATACAGTGTGTATCATTATTCGTGTACAACAGTCTTATCCTCCTCAGTAGCATATTCGACTTTGTCAAAATCATTTTTCATAACATATAAATACAAATAGGAATCTTCATACCTCTACTGACATACGACCCAACTTATATACGTACTACATCATTGTTACCTAAAAGGAAGTATGTATACACGAATTAATATGAAAAATAGAATCGTATAGAGAGCCATGGAAAGAGCGATTCAAGAGATAAATCTCCGACAAAAACAGATGAACATGGATCCGTGGAAGAACTGAAGTGAAGAATATATTACAGATAATCTGGCAACAGAAAATGGAGATTGGCCGGCTATTTAGCGAGAGATGGGAACATCAAAAGCAAAATACAAACAGAAGAATGACAAACATTGCTGGTAAGACCTGGCTAACGATGAAGATAGTGTAAATGCTGTGTCAAAAGATTACAAAACACTGGAGAATAACCTAATTTTCCACTCTTCCTTGAGAAATCAATCTCTTTTCACAATGGACTTCATATATATATATATATATATATATATATATATATATATATATATATATATATATATATATATACATATATATATATATCCCAGATACATTGTTTCATGTTAGAAAAAAAAAGGTTTTTGGTCGACACAATTTGGCTTTTCAAAAAAGAAGTCGGTCGATATCTCCAAATATGAATTGTTCATCAAAAAACTGTTCTTTTGTGTTCAGACTTTTTTTATAATTGGACATTGGATTTTTCACGGAATGGTAATCTCTTTTTTTTCTTTTTCTATCAATTTATCTATTGTTATATGAAATGTTCAGCCTCATCAACTGAAAAAGACACTCCAACAATACTTGAAGTAAGTTTGTAAATGGATGTCTGATGAGTAGAATATTCAAGCATTTTTTGCCCAATAAATACACCCAATGAATATCGACTAGCACGTGTGAAGCCTACATGTTTCAATATTGTAATGCAAAGCAGAAATTGTATAGAGATGACACCTAATTGCTTCCCATTCAAAGCTACAAGTGCTAATGGCATATGAGACTAATACCTATTATCGAAACATGTCTATAGAAATAAGACTTACATTTCTGAACGATGTCAACACCAAACGTGAGGTCTATGGGAAGTGTGGGGTGTTATCATAGAAAGAGGCATGAGTTTTTTCTCCTGTTTTCTAAGTAGCATCAGAAACTAAGTTCATAGTCCTTAGTATGTATTCGATATCCATCAATTGAGACTTGTTACATCGTTCCCAAAGGACATATTGGTCACCAAGTGACAAAGAATATATAATTACAACAAATATATCTACTGCAGATACATTGCTGTATTATTTCCTTTTCAAACTTATACCATGAAAAAAGCGATTCAGTCCATTCGGTACATTTGCTGTTTATATATGATCGGGTTTGATATATACTCTTACACACACACGCAAGCATACACACACAATGCTAACAGAAGGACATCTGACATGCCGTGGACCATTTTTGTTTCCTTTATCTTGTGCCATTTTCCTCTCGTATGTCCAAACCATAAAAACTTTGTCTGCTCAAGAAATTCTTCACTTTTGGAATAAAAGTATCTAAAATGAGCGATTCATTGTATAAATACAGTGAGAAACGATCCTTTTAATTAGCACTAAGCCAGCCTTTCATGTACACTGATGTATTGTAAAACATTTAAAAACAGTTTCTTTTCTTCAAAACTCGAGAACTTGATTTTAACAGAAGAAAATTTCGTTTCACTTTTGACCCCCTGAAAATGTTAGTTTCCTTTCACTTAGTAGCCATGTTTACATACTTTTTATTCGATGATTGATAAACACACATATACCTTCCATTTGTATATCTATCCTCATATATTCATCTGTAACAATTGTAGAATATATTGTCTTTATATAAATGTTATGTTTTATTTTTACATAAGATTCAGCACTTGACATAAAAAATCGAACTATGATTCATAACGTTTGCATTTATAGGGTGAACAAGTGCAAGCTATTGTTACAATCCTAATGCATCTCTGATCAGGACATTTATATTGAATTATTGGTTCGCTATAAAATGATAAAAAATTCCTAGGATGAACCAAGCACCGTCCAAAGTATTACTTTCGATTTTCCCAATCCATTTAAGGAATTAGTAATTGCATCAACGATCGTAACCTTCAACGTATAGAATGTACTGAAAATTGATGTATATATGAATTACACATGATTTCATTTAATGAGGCCATTGAGTGATAAAACACACTCTTTTCGAAACACGATACTGACACAGATCAATGACGACCTCACAAACAACAACCACGTTGTTTTTTTCGAAAATATATTAGTTTTGTTCAGCTCATCTATTCAAACGATCTCTATCCAAAAACGTCTTAAATTAACGAGTTGACATTTATTTAGATTTATTAAATCGAGTCTCTCATAATTTCGATAATGATATCCGAAATCTGATAGTGAGTGTGATATTTCTGCTACACTAAAATGCCTAAATGCTATCAATAAATATAGTACTTTGTTTTTTTTGCATCTTCAAAGAAATGCTTTCGAATAAGTACGATTCAAATCAAGTATTTAACAACTTAACACGCCTTCGCTTTCACGTATCAAGGGAGCAGTATTGATATGTGATGCTACACGAGTGTGAACAGACAATGAACCTCCAAAATAATAATCAGTATTGCTAAAAATGATTCGAAACAAGTAGACTTCAGCGTAAGATATGTATCTTAATGAGTCACTCAGTCGGATTTAATGAAGAATAAGCACGTGAAATGAATTGAAGCCATTCAACAGTTCGACGATGGATGAAAATAAATTCTAAACATTCCAGATTATTCGAAATGAAGCCGAATTTAAAGCAAGAGTGGATAACTGTAATTTCCTGAATTCCTGCAAACGCATGAATTTAGATACCTAGCAATGAACTGAAAGATTCACAATGCATAGATAACTGAATTAATGATTGATATAATTTGTGAACTTCCGATGTTGATTATCCGCAATCGTTTAGTGAAGTGATTTAAATTCAATATTTGCAATCGCTCTACAATTGTGTGTTTTCTAAATATTACCAGGTATTTTACACTGAAAGGCAAATGAAACCTTTGTTTACAATGACTTTATTGTCACTGATCGAATCAGATCCAACCCTCTTCACTTATTTTTCCTTGAAGCCATTGTATATCAAGAGCACAAAATTGGGTTCAAATGTACGAATTAACAAAAACACATACATAAGCTGATCCTGGAAACATCTATCTAACTAATTATGCTTATCACTCAATCGATAGCAAATTATCTTTTTTTGTTTATTTATTTAGACATGTATTATTCTATATATCTTTAGCTATCTACTTATGGGCCTTACCATTGGGTATCAAAGTTGTAACTCACATATTCAAGCCAAACAGTCGACTTTCTTTTGAACTATTCACTGATTTTGCTTCTTGCGAGAATAAATTATGCATACAATCGCCAGAAATTAGATTTACTCAAAAAACAATTAGATATTGCAAGCATCTATATGCAGTCTTATTGGCTGAGCTCTCTTAAATACAAATTGTGGGATGGACTGAGAGGGGATACACAGATATGCAAAACACACATGCACACACACATATATACATACACAAACACACCATCATGTGTGCGTATGTGTGTGTATATATATATATATATATATATATATATATATATATACACACACACACACACACACACACACACACACATATATATATATATATATATATATATATATATATATATATATATATATATATATATATATATTCTCTTTGGATTTTTATCTTACTCGTTTTCCTCTTCCTCTCCCATACTTGCCTTCCAAATTCCCTTTGTTTTCAGCTTGTATTTGTCACATGATCACCCTTGGTCATTCGTGGCTTATTCATCGATCCAATATCTCCCAATCGCGACAATGTCAACAAGCCTCAGCTTCCTTTCAAGTCCTCTTCAAAGATTCAACAACCCCGGGCAATATATTCACCGTTGCAATTGGCAAGGACGTGGAAATGGAAGTTCGTGGGAAGAGGAAGTTGGCCCTGGTTGGTTTCGATCTTGGTTCATTAAAACCGAACTCAGGGTTTTTTGCTCTTGAGAGCCATAGGGGATTATCATAAAAGGTGACATTCAGTCTCCCATTCTTTTCATTCTTTGTTTTTTTCTCTCTTCCTCTACTTGTATTCTTTTATCATATTTTATCCCTATCTTCCTCCCACACATCCTTTTTTTTTCCTCTTCCGTTCTCTTTTTTGCTTTTATATCTCTCTTTGTCCTTGGTCTGTCTCTTCCGTTCTTGCACACTTTTTCGTTCATTTATTCCTTTTTTATCTCTCTTTTAAATCTTTTCAGTCTCCTTCTCAATAGGCTCCTCTATATTTCCTCCAACTTCAACTCCAATTTCTATCCTCTTCTTTCCATCCTGTCTCGCCACTTCCACCATGACATAAACCTCGTAACAGGAAATATACCAACATACTGTTTGAAATTCTCAAGTGATTTCCTCATACGCCTCATAAGCATTCTCTTACAAGTTCTTGAGAAATCTTATCCCACTGTTTCTTGGCTTAATAAAGTACATTGACAGGGACATCTCTCTCTCTCTATTTCTCTCTCTCATTCCCCCCCCTCTATCTTTCCCTTTCTCTCTCTTTCTTTCTGTCTCTATTTCTTTCATCTGAACATATATGTAATAACAGTAAAGATAGATTGTTCTCACTCCAGTGTCCATGCCGGATGATATTTCGTGCAATTTGTCGTTTTGGGTTTTTTTTAACACTTTTTTTTAATGATCTACCTTTGTTTGCCCCTTCCACTCAATCAGAGTACACTGCTTTCATGTTTTACCCAACCCAGGAATTGAACTTCATAAAGAAATTGGGGAAGTGTTTTATTGCCGGTAATTACCAAAATGCTTGATTTCAATGGCCCAAAGGATCCTAGGACTGTGTGGGATTTTTTGTCAATTTTCAAATAGGAATCAAGTAATTACCCAGCTTCAAACACTATTTTTTGAAGTTTTAGGGACCATGGAATTGCCATAATGTACAATTAGATATATGAACTGCAACTTTATACTCGATCGGAATATTCCCTCTAATTTTCGATTTGATCTATACAATGAATAGCACTCAACCAACGTTGAAAAAAAGCATGAGCTTACATTTATTTAATGAAATGATGAAAAGACTTAATAGGACTGGAGCATGTGTAGTCAGGAAATGCACATTGCGACCGGTTTCATGTATCTCAGTACAACCTGTCACGTGTCCTTTGTAGGAAAAATGGATGCTGACGGGGATGAGCCGTTGCACGAGCCCTTACGAACACGTTATGGACCTTCTTGGCTGGGTAAAGTGAGTTATTTCTAACCAAGCGTATAAAGAAATATAATGTTAGTGTATTAATCGGTCTTCAGCAAAGAAATCCTAAAGACTATGAAGTCTTTGTGACAGAATCTAGGCAACAATTCGTACTCATTATACATTTTGCATAGACCTGCCTCAAATGTGTCTACTTTCGGCAACAGCAATAATACTCTTCCTTGTTCTAACATGTTACTTCATTTGTGTTTTAGATTTGTTTATGTGAACTCTTTATTCATAATCTCAAGGAAAAAAATCATGAATGCAATCAAATCTGGCAGGCGTGGCAGTTAGTTAATTAGTGATCCAAGTGAAATTAAGCTACTGGGCTGAAAATAGAAGGTATTCACAAGTATATATATTCTGCAATTGGTTTAAAAAGAATTTCTGATGTCAAGATAGATAATTGTTTCGCACTCTGTATTTAGTCACTATGGAAACTGTTGTAAGACTTTTAAAATTGAAAATAATGACTAGTGATTCATCATTTTGGCAAAAAATATATGTATTCAATAAATCTGTTTATAGGCTTGTGGTGTTAGTATTATGTATCAAATATTGATATTTACCTGGCAGGGAAAATTATTTAGAAGGTTTTTTTTTATTAAATTACAAATCCTCATGTTGCCATTGGAGACAGTTTTTGCGCAATGTAAAATGATTTCCTTTTCAATTAATCACCATATACAGTATTTTCTTTAAATCTTTTGCAAAGACAACACCATAGTCAATGAAGATTTCTGAAGCTTTCACACTGTTTTGCACAAAGTTGAAGTATTCATCCTACTGCAAAATGCTGTTGCTCTTTTTTGGAGGAATCAGTGAGGTCAAGGACAGACAGTAAGGCCAATTCAAGTGATTTATATCATCCGAGGCGACTTTAGTTTCAGAGACAAAAGTGATTTCTGGAACTACCCGCATGAACGCTGGTCAGTCTTTACTTTAAATTGATATGTTGTGCCGTTTTGACAGAATGGATAGATTTTTAGAATCCCCGCGTTCTTAATCAGATTTATTCGTCGCTAGTTGGGAAATAAACAGATTTTGCATCATAAGATCATCATCCATAGATTAGTTGAATTTGTTCTTTCAATTTTTGCTTGGGGGGTATGCTGGATGACTGAGCCAGCGATTGCACGGACAATGGACTCGGCACAAGGGGCAATCATTTGGCAAGAGTAGAAGATAAAAGGTGGTGCAAAGCTCAAAGATTGGTCCCTAGGGTTAGAAAAGGCTCTTTAGGAAGACGAGACATAGGATTGAAAGACATAGAAGGAGTTATAACAGCCACGATTGACAAAGAATAAGCTGTAAAGAGACTTTGTCTGGGGATAGAATGATGATTGCTTCAGGGTAAGATGCCACATTGAGAGAAGTTTTGACGGCAGATGATTTCAACTTTCGCAAAAACAGTTTTCGTTTTACAGATGAAAATTTTTCAATTTAACAATGAAATCAGACTCATCTAAATACTAACTAGATATTAGCTGAATGGCTTCAAAATCTAGATAATACAAAATTTAATTTGAGGGAAGATTAACTAAAATCACCCTTCCACAAATTCTCGGTAAAATTCATTTAGAACCTTTGGAGATATTATGCAGTGAGTATATTGCTTTGGTGCAGGGGCAATGGCCATGGAAAGATCTTTGATCGGACCTGTAAACGTAAACTCCTCTTTCGAAGCCTATTACCCTCACATTGTGACACCAAAAAGATGTTAGAAGGAAATTCCCTTGATTTTGAAATTTGAGCGTTGAAGAATAATCTTTCTCCATACCGACCACTGGAATATGAAGAAAACAACCCATTTTGACATTTAAAAGTTAAAAAGAGGTTGTCCCTCTATTTTGATCCCTCGTGGTGTGTGTGGAAGGATTCCCACTCTTTTTTAGTGCCCTGAAGATTGAAAAAAAAGTTCCACCTCTATTTTCTGTCCTGAAAAAGGAAAAAAATCCACCTCGATTTTGACCCATGATCAGGTAAATATATCCCTCCGAGAAAATGAATTCCTTTCTAATTCGACCTTCAAAAAGAATAGGGAAACAATACCCCTGCCATTTAGAAACCTAATTTTCACAGGAAAAAATTCCATCTTTTATTTTGATATAAGCAAAAATCTTTCATTCTGACCACTAAATGTAATAAGTTACCATCGACTTTTCACCAAAAAAGGAAAAATATTACACCACTTTGACGGTAAATGGTGAAGAAATGAATTTCAATATTTTGTTCCTTAAAAATCAAGCTGTATTTCCACACCAGAGAGTAAAGAACATGTGCCAGCCATTTCAACTCACAAAAAAGGAAGGAACATTCCAGTTCAATTTTCTCCCTTACAAGTGAAAAACAGTTATCCCGGCTTCGATTTTTTCCCTCAAAAGAGAAAACAAATACTTTCTATTCTGAACCCAGAAAGTTTTTAAAAAATTGAAATCTATTTTTATGTCAACCCTGAAAGTGTCTTTCTCTACAACTTTCATTTTCTCTTCTTCTCATTCTTTTTTTCTCTATTCTTCCTTTCTCCTCTCTCTCTCTCTCTATTTCTCTCTCTCTCTCTCTCTATTTCTCTCTCTCTCTCTTTCAATCTTTCATCCATCTTCTCTTCGGTCATGAGTCAACATGACATCAGGCTATCACGGACTAGGTTTGTATTAACTTGTTAAACGCCAAGAGATCAATTAGATACACGATGATTTGTTCATCGGGGTGCATCTGTATCCTCGGGTGAAAGAAATCTCAGCAGTTGGTCTTTCCTGTTATTTTGGATTGTTAGAATATGCGTGTACTATATTGGTAAAGGCAAAGATATCAATTAATTCTTCTGAACTTCAATTTCAATGGTGTGTGAAGATGTATTGGTGCTCAATGCCATGTTCTAAAGTGCTACAGTGGCAAATGCGTATGTTTCAAGGAGGGGGTCGGGCAAAAGGATACATTCTGAATATATATCCAGAAATGGTGACCTTGATACACAATAAACATTCCAACCACTCTGGGTATGCTGCAGTTGCCGTAATTTGTAGCATAAGCAAGGACACCCAAACGTATGATCAAGATACCAAGGTGAGCAATAATGTAACTAAATCGAATAACTGTAGTACTTCACCATTCTCCTATTTCGAATACAAGTTTTCATACTTAATTTTTTTTTTCCACGATGAAAAGGCCTGATTTGTGGCCTTCTTGCACGCTGATACCCAAGTCGGGATGTTCATCTCACACCTATTCTAAATAATTCTGCACATGAGACGTTAGACTGAAACGTACTGAAGTAGATATTTACTAAGCTTAACCAAATATGCAGGCAATATTGTCACTCTCAAGATCAGAATCACTTAGCTTGCTCATAGTTTATCAAGAGGAACCTACAAACCAGATATACACTGGATCTCATCAATAACCTTATCGTAAGATCATAATAGTTGATATACTATGAATCGAATGAATGACGAGAGAACGCTCTTTTGGACAACCTCACTAATCTTGGAAGTCAATGGCCAGAAGATGAACAGAAGGAGAAAATTAAAAGTAAGTAAAAGGGTATATATTGGAAAAAATGTAAAAGAATGAGGATGGAATTCAAATTGAAAATAAATAGTATTAAATTAAAGGACCAAGCTAATGGATGTACCTGAAGACTAAGATAACTATTGATACTTACTCTTTCTACTAGACTGTAGTAAAATCCTTAAGTAAAATCTATGATATCATTCAGAACAAAGAAGGCCCTCCCCACTTTTTCTAAGTGGCCACCACAATCTTCCCCTCCCAAACATCTCCTTTAAGTATCGTGCCGTACTCTTGTGAACTTAGTATACAACTAAGACACGCAAGGTGTTTCTGCAGAACACCAGGATGGCCGTCAACTAGCAATTGGCATTCGGCTGGAATAAGGGAAAAAACTTCTTCACCTGGAACTTCCCCCAGGATCTCAATTAGTTTGATTTGCTTTTAATGCTTCGTTAAACAATATAATCACATTTCATCTACAGCAGTATTGAGCATACTATACCAGATGACCGAGGATATGTTGGCTGAAGCGTGTTAAAACACAAACGTGAATTCTACCTTGGAAAATGTGTGGGAAGGAAACTCTTGGCTTCAGAACGATGGAATCAAACATGAAATATACTCATTCAAGTCCTGATGCAAAGTAGAGAGAAAAATATTCATTAAGTTAAAAAGTTATTAAGCTATCAATAATACCGTGATCCGTGATATCTAAGCTCATTTACCGTACAGGGACTGATGAAAGAAGACCTCTACACATTTTTTGACCGATATAGATAATTTACTTCGCTGAGCTCGAAAAAAATAGGTATCTCCTGGGCTTTTTTCCAATTCTGGATTCCAGCTTGGGTTTTAAGATGTAGACTTATCTACATACCAAGAAATTTATTTGTTCATAGCAACTCTGAATTTCCCTGTGGATTTCATTCTACCAAACAAATTATAACTGTGCATGGAGTAGTTCAGTCCGACAATAGCCTCATTCTTGCAAACCAATCAAAGGTTTCCGATTGTACCTTCGAAGATTCGTCAAAATTTCCAAAGGGATGGATTTTCCTATGACGATGTGAACATTGCTGGCAAGATCCAGCATCCAAATGAAGAGCTGAACAAGGATAATTTGTCAACTTTTGATGTAGGGCAATTCCATGAGCTCAATTATTTCCTTTATCAATGACCAACTACTTGAGTTCGATTCAGACATCTCGATAATAGACAACTTTGGAGAAATAAAACCACTGTAGCGTTTAAAACAAAGCAATAGTAACACTACTAGTAAAATAATCATCTTCCATTTTGTTATCTACCATTATGACCATTCCTTTTTTTATGATTACTTGCTGAGAACTTGACTAAGAAAATATCTAGTATTCTCTGTTCAAGTATTTACATTGCGTATAGGGCTTAATTTGTGACAAAGTCACGAGAGTGAGCCCTTAGTTGAAGTTTGCACTTATTACAATAGTAATGGTCAGCATTAAAAGATTTTTTTCAACGATTACTTCAATGTTTGTGAATCCATGGTTTTCATGACATTCATGTTACGATGATATCCTTTGATGTCAGATTGGTTCCTTCCTTTTTTCTTTTCCCTTTTCTCTTCGATCTACACAAGTTTTGCACATGTCTCCATCTCCCTTCTATGACTGAGGATTCCAACGGTTTATATTTGGATTTCTGATTCCTTTCGGGTTATCAGTATATGTGAAGGGGTTCACTTCTTGGTCGTTTCTTCGTAGATCTATATTGTAGGTTACATTTTCACAATATATAATCAAGCAATATCATCGCAATAACACTCATCAGTCGAGACAGTTAGTGCCCTTGGGAGATATCTTTTCATTTTGATCTCAACTGATGACAGTATTTTGATTAATTATATGTACTGTACTAGTTCCAAAGACTATCAGACTATACGTGAGAGCATGACTACCATAACTTACAGCAAAATAGGCATAAGCACGAATGTTTGATTAGGAAGCCTGTGGACAATGACAGAAAAAATCAATAAAGTATAAAAAAACATTCTATAAAAATTTCTGGGCCTGAAAAAAATCGGGCAGAATGGTCATGTTTAATGGCACGATATTGGAAAAAAAATCCAAATCAAAAGCATTTATATTTGGATCAAGATATACAAGACACAAACTAGGGAAAATCGGCTATGTGTAGACATCTATGGGTCATACAAGGGTATTTATTCAGTAGATTAGCAGAGAAAAAGAGAAGAATTGAGCATATTTAAGTAGCAGAAGTGACCCATTAAGTATTGTCTAAACTCATCAGATTTGATTATCCGAACCAACGGCTGATATCCTTCATGTAAATGAATTGAATTTTTATGAAATATTGAATTCCAAACAGATCATCCGATCCAGTACATTTAGTTGTTAGAAAAATGTGTCAGATGGTGTATGCTCCAGCAGATAAAAGAGTTTTAAGACTGTTAAACTTGAATAAGACAAGTGGCCTAAGGGGAAACATTCTTAGCATCACTAAATACAAAAATTGTCATGATAGTAAGTCAATCTACGAAGTCAAGGGGCGAGCGGGGATGTGCGCTACTTTTCTAACAGTTACCTTCAAAACAATTGCACTGCTTTAATCATTTTTTGTCTTTTGTCATCTGACGGGAAGAAAACTTTTGAAATATGAAGGTACCTTTATTTCGTTGCTGTAGAATAAAGTTTCTTGTTTAGAGAAAATGCTTTTGTTACTTTTCAAAAATGATATTATCATTTTTTTTCTTTTTTCTTTCAAATATTCACCTGAATCTTTCTTTTTGTGGCCTTTCCTAGATATTATCTCTTCTCAGGTCAAGGAAAGAGATATGGCCTGGCCATTGTAAACACAGATGGTAAAAATCAATCAGGTTGTCTACGTATATATTCCTGCAGGCAACAGCTACAAAGTGACAGTATGAAGCTTGGTGAATATCAAGGTTTGGCAAAAGAACAAAAGAAAAGCATTGAACAAGAGAACGCTCAGAAAACAAAAAAATCAACTAACACTGTACACCAATAAAAACCAGAATGAAAATAAAATGTTAACAAAAAAAGGAGAACTTTGGGTGGAGCCTCAGTTGAGATGCTCTTTTTGAAATGAAAATTTAGCTCTCTTATCAATTGTCTGTTTTACCATCCTTAACTGCAGACTCAAAATGTATCTTCCAATCAAATTTGAAAACTTGGACCAATCCCCAAAATTGAATCACAAATCTTAATGCGAGAGACGGTTAGAAAGCAGATAGATGGACAGAAAGACAAATATAATCTCATATACCTATTTAATTCCGTTTGTAGAGTTAAATAAAATGAAAATAAGTGCACTTTTCGGGAGGATGAGAAATAAAACATTGCCAAAATATATACTTCGAACTTGGTTGAGTTATTGTGAATGGCTTCTGAGACTTTATAAAAACAACATTTGAGGGACCAAGAATTAAAAGAAACAAAAAAAAAGCAACAATTTGTACACTCGGCCTGAGAGACAAAATAGAGTTCTTAAACATATAATGAAGATGGTTGTCAGTATATGTCAGTCAGCATCCTGGGTGACGAAAATGGATGATGCATTTAGAGGAAATAGAATTTTGACTTAACATGAAAACAACTCAGTCAATATCAAAATTGGATTCTTTGAAAAAAAAAGGAAAAGAATCCGCTTCTCTCTTGTGACATAATGCTACTAACATGAGTGAAAAGAAACTTTTAGCTGAAAAACCTCTAAACCTGTCAAAAAATGTCCACAAAGATTATGAAATAGAAAGATAGATTGATGAAAATCAGTTGAAAGCAAAAATCACTTTTAACTGCAAAAGAGGAACTGAAAAAAATAAAAATTAAACAATTCTTAGTTTCCGTAAGGAGATGAGCAACAGCCAGAATACATGGAGGGGGGCGGTAAAAGGAGCAATGTTGGTGGTAAAGATGTCTTCAGAGTGGAAAATCTCTCTGGACTTACATGTTTCTTCACTTACTCTCTTTACATCTGTAGAAACGAATACAGGAAATAGCTGCTCTCAGACTGACTGAAAAAAGCCGTCAGCGACACACAATTTTGTCTGTTCCAATATAGAATTTTAATTGTGAATCGATCAACGCCAACTGTCAATGTTTTCAAATGGGTAATTTTCAAAATTTAATTTGCTTAAATCCTGCTTAAGACTCAAACGAATACCCTTAAAATTTCCAAAGGGGTTAAGTTCGGTAGATTTTTACGGTAGGCTGTCACATACAGACTGACTAGCAGACATTCAGCGAATTATAAGAAGATATTAAAATAAAAAGAGTTTATACACGTATTGATGCATGTGTTCATTTATAAGAATGATATTTCGAGATAATTTGTTTGTTTTTTTGTTTTTATTTAACCATTTAAGCCAATAGCACTTCAAAAATCACATACATCGAACATTATACAGAGCAAATTTCAGATTGAATCTCTGGCTAACAATATAACTTAGGGAATGGTATTATTGATCAATTATCAAATATAGCTTTGCATTATTGTGTGTATTTGAAGATTACATGGCCCCACAACAAATAGGTTGATTTTGACTTGACTAATCGCTACTGAATTATTGTCAATAAAAAACTGGTTATACCAATAGATAATTGTTTGTATATTAAACTGGAAATTCTAAATATACAGGGAGATATTATTGCATCAATCTCACAACGGCGGACAATGAGCTTTTTCTTGAATCGTTGCTTTGGAAATTCTGGCAATCATCTGGAAAATAACACCAAAGAATGTTAACGATATTCAGGTAGATTGCATTCTGATCCTTAAGATATGAATAGATAGATATTTAAGAAATGAATAAACTGGTATAAATAGATGTAGACTAGAATGGATAGATTGGTTGATTGATTGATAATGAACAGTCTGATAAGAAGTACACGGCATAGATTTTAATCCGTGCTTCTTTCAAGACATGTTGACAATGGAAGATAATTAAGTGAAGCGAGCGGTGTATTGCACATGTCCTGTGTCAATTCCAGTGATGTATCAACTATTTTCGGTCGTTTATCCTCGCAGTCAATGTTCAGCCTGTGTTTTTTGGAGTCAACTTCCTTTTGAATTCAGGAGACAGCTAAACTCTTATATCTTCTATCAGGATTCCAATTATCTGTTTTGCTTTGTTCTTTTGATATTACTTTGAACTTGACAGGATCAAACAATGCTGATCATAATTAGGATGGAAGAGAAGGATTCATAGATATGAATATAATGAGATATATAGGTATGAACATATTGAAATATGAATAAAATGATATTGGTAAAAGGATATATAGATATTCATGAAGAGATTCAAACAGATATGAACAGATTGAGATAGATATGGACATATTTAAATCGATAGATGGATATGAATAAACTCGTTGTTAAACAGATATGAATACACCAATAGAATAGTATGAATAGACATACACTTATAGATATGTGAGGTTTAGAAAAATGTCTAAAACAGAGAAAACCAGTCGTTACATAAGTCTCCAAAAACTAAGAATGGATGTAGGTTTAAAAAATATAGAAATGTATTTTCATGTGATACAATTTCGAGTGGCTTTTGGAAAACAGGTAGAGAGAGAAGTAGTCAGGATGACAGATGCACATGCAAATCGTCTTGGCGTCTTGTGGTCTGCAATCACCGGAGATCTAGTCCGTCCAAGATGACAATAAAAGGGGGTCAACGCCCACACGTTTGGCAGATTCTCTTACACTTTTTGTTGTCTCTACCTATGTTTTTTTATGTATCTGCCCACATCTACTAACGTTTTTCATATGTATCTGCCCACATCCACCTATGCTTTTTAAAGTATCCGTTTTCTGGTAAAAACACCTGTTGTTTTGTTCCAGTCCTCCCTTTAGAAGAGTTGGAGTCCACTAGTCAACACACGTGTCTGGATGTTTTTCGTCTACACCTGAAATCGAAGTGCTCCAAATTTGTTTTCTTACAATTATAATTCCCCTTTCATCTTTATCATCGGTATGGGCACTAGATATAAGATCAGTCCTTTGACTTTTGTTTCTACCATTAAACTGTATAGACTTTAACATGAAAGATGAGTAAAAAATCCAAGACAAATAAACTAAACGGCTAATTGTGAGGGATTGTGTTCTGACATTTTAAGAATTACATATGGCTTTTCTATGTGTAAGTTGAGAGAAAAAATACATCCAAAAACAGAAATATCACATGGTTATGGAAATTAGGTATGTGTGTGTGTGTGTGTGTGTGTGTGTGTGTGTGTGTGTGTGTGTGTGTGTGTGTGTGTGTGTGTGTGTGCAGCAGGATAAACATGAGAAGTTGTGCATAATACGATGAACACTGTCACAAACTTCGATCGTATGAATGGATCTTCCTCCGACGTCCGTCAGATTTCTCTCAAAAAAATGTCATAAAGACGAGTTCCAATGATCAAATATACCACAGGAAATATTACAAGAGACTGAGAAAAGAAAGGAAGTCAATAGAATAGAATAGATGAGAAGATTTTGAAAGATCATCCAAGACAACGCTCTCTGATTTACAACAAAAATCATGGAAACCAAAAAGAGAATCTTGCAATTAGAATATATTCAGTGAGCGTAAAAAAGAATGCAAAGTACTCACGCATTTTGAAAAGAGCATTTACCAATAAACGATCAACAACGCGATAACAAGCAAAGATTCTGATTATTTTATATTATTTTTGTCGTGTAAATATTCTATTGATGATTTTTTAATCTTTCGACTGAAGTTTTGTTAATTTTGAAGCTATACATGATTGTTGCAATAAAGTTTCTAAGTGTATCGAATGTATATATAAGTAAATCAATGTATTACATCATACAGATTTATAGTAAGGATATCAATTACACACACACATACAAACGTATCAGATCATTTGATTTCTGAGTTTGAACAATGGAACAGAGACCAAATGTATATAACTATTTTTTTCTTGCTTTCATATATATACACACACACACACACACATATATATATATATATATATATATATATATATATATATATATATATATATATATATATATATATATATATATATATATTGATAATTGAGTCGTCCTCGGATAACTGTTTTGTTATATTACAACTCCTCATTGTCTCTATGAGTTGTCTAATATCCCATCCAATACAACGGGGTAGGATAGAAACTTTCGCTTTAGACCCAGGGGCTGACAAATTCACCCCTACCCTACGCACACCTGATGGTCAGAAAGACTGAATTTAAGTGATATATTTTCTTACACAAAGTTCCTGCTCCACCAGAGTGTTCCATTCCAGAGTTGGAGGAGTATTACTATATAGCTCATGATGAAATAGTAGCCTTACTCAACCCTGAATAAGGGAATGTTAATTATAATTTACGTATACTTAACTTTCCTCTGAGTTAAGATGTGTATGGGCAGCATGAATATTTGTGCGTGTAACTACAATGAACTCTAAAGTACCTATACATTGGATAACGAGTGGCATACATTGATTTATTATTTTTGCCTTGGGTCTACGTAAGAAATCGCCAGTGAGTTGTGTATTCTGTGAGGTCTTGGTCGATAGGTATTTTATAGAAAGCGAGTAGTTTGTTAATCTGATCATATTCTTGTCATTTCAACTAAATAGAGAACCTCGTACATGAAACATCACCGTCAAAGGTCTCTTGAAAATACAAACTTATTTAACTCTATTTAAAAGTTCCACACGATTAGAAACGATCCAGATAATATTTATGTCATCTCCCTTAATACACATTACATGCAGGGTCGTTCCAAAAGGCGATTGATATCCATTCGGAATACCCAAATAACGGTGTTGCTCCAGATCCTTTGACCCGACTACATCTTCATCAACGGTTGACAATAATTAATCAAATTATCTCTTCAAACTCTTTTGTGATCCGTGAGTGATTTACACAAAGTTAGGCCCCGACCTATCTGAAGAAAAAGAGAGTTACAATCGTCATCATAGTTGTGCTGCTTATTTTATGCAGACAGAATACGATGTTTACCAGAAAAACAATTTTTATTACGTTATTTTACATACTTGTCCTAATCACTTTAGTGCTAATCTCTCAAAATTGAAGTAATTATTTCGATTTGCATCAGAGTAAATATCACACTGAATAAATCATTCTATACACTTTCCAATATCCATTACTATATATCATCATAATGGAGTTTGTTTCCATAAATTTTGTCATCTTTCACATTAAGAATCTTAAATAATAAATTCCAGTAGATATCACAAAATTGAAGGTTTATTTAATATATCTATACTTTTTCCAACATTATAATCTGTGCTACATTTTAAATAATCGTCTTTATACTGAAAAAACTATGAAACTTCAAATGTTATGCTTGGTATTAAGGAAAAATATGTTCAACATACATAGGATTTCGATTGAATTTCACTATGTTTTTTTTTTGTTTTTTTTTTTCAAATAATCTTTGCAACGAAATACATGAAGTAATCTGCTTTCTGAAAGACTTGGTCTCATGTTCCATTCCGATATTTAATGTAGAAAATAGGGGGAAAATTCCCACTATCCGAAACACAGGTTATTCCATTGGAAGATCTAAAACCGTTTGTGTTGATTCTCTTGAAGGAGTTTTGGAAATGTTTGCACTTCCAATTTGCAAGAAATATTGACAAATGAACAAGAATACTCTCTATGTTGGAACCGAAACTTCTGAAAGATAAATCATTGCGAGTCAAAAATGTTTACAATGTTTTATATGTAAAACTTGATATTTGATAACTTGTGCGTTTGGCATAATTACTCAGGATTAAAAATTGTTAAAATTGTAATTTACCAATTTTCAAAATCAACAACACAAAATAATCCATGCACTGAGAATTGATGTAAATAGAAAAGGGTAGCAATTAGAAAAAAAACGATATCTGATTATAAATAGAAGAAATCAATGGGAAGGAATTTGAAATGAATTTCTCCAATTGAAACCGAAGGAATACACTTTGATGATAAATTAGATATTTCAGAAATGTCCGGTAAAAACAACACATAATTTCTCTTTTTCGTTCACGTCAGTTTTATTGAACATTAATCATACCACATAAAAAAAACGGCATTTCTTAGTTCTTATCACATTTTTGAGATCGAGTGAATTTGAACGACAAAAATATGATTATAGAAATGAAGAGGAATGTGCTTATCACGAGTGTCACAGCGCAAATCGTGATAATGATTAATACAAAGCAATTGGGGAAAAGAGTCCTTCGTCAACATCATCGTCATGAAAAATGTTGGCATGGATCTATCCTCAAACTTGTTCATTATTTTGATGTCTACTTTTGCACAACTTAGTATTGAGATTCATGGAGCCATATTGTTTTGGAAGACATTAACTTTTGGTGATAAAATGCGGTGTAGACACATAACATGTGATAGAGGGGATAATTGTGTATGGATCTGCCTTTGAAAATAGAGACTTATCTCTTCCTTATCACAGCTGATATATGTATATATATATATATATGGAGAGAAAGAGGGAGAGAGAGATGAATAATATCGGTCGACAGAACACGTTGGGTTACAATAATGTTTGGTATACGGGTGATCAAAAGACATACAGTGAGCAAATGGAAAAAAATCTCTCATGGAATTTTCATTGTGTCTCATTATTTTGTACGTATGAAGATGAGCCTGGGTTGTGTACGAAGCTATTTCTTTGATATGGTTATCAAACGTTAGTTTACAGGACTTTGATTATATATATATAAAAAGCAGACATGTTATTGCTCGATCAGTTGGAAATTATTATTATTATTATTGTTATTATTATTATTATTATTATTGTTGTTGTTGTTGTTGTTGTCATTTGCAATCTCACATCAGTTGACAGGTGGTTACCGCTGGAGGTTGAGTGACATCAAGTTTTCTCAAGCCTCCACCCTTCATCTCCACATTTTCATAGATCAGAGCAATATTGTGGTTTACAATTTCACACCAGTTGTCTAGTGGTCATTGATAAAGGCTGAGTGACAGATGGTTTCCTGAAATCTCCAGCCCACATTTCTTTTTTCCTTTGCCTATCACGCCAATGCTGGGGTTTCCATTTCTCTTCCTCTGTTAGGTCCCTGCTAACATTGAGTGTCGCAGCCTTATATTCTTAGTACCTTCCTCAGTATCCATGCAGTTCCTAGCAGTGCTGCGGTCTGTACAGTCTGAATCCTAAGCTCCTCCAGCCTCGCTGTCAGTGTCTTTAAGACATTTCCTAGTGCGCCTATTATTACTTGTACTCACCTGAATTTCATGTTTCATATTTTCTTCAGTTCTCTTGCTAGATCTTGGCATTTTTCCAGTTTTTCACTCTCCATCCTCGTTATTCTATGGTCCACAGGCACAGCTACGCCTATTATTTGGCAGGCTTTTCTCTTCTTGTCCACGATTACCAAGTCAGATATTCTCGCCTGGATGAAGAGTAATTTCTGGTTTCCATTCTCCAGGGCTACCTCTGGTTTGTACTGGTCCCACTTTTCTGTATGGTTAAATCCCATTCATTTACTCACCTCCCATTGAATACTCGTTATTTTCATATCAAAATGAACTAATCACGATAACTTCCATTTCACATTCGAGAAACCGACTGATTGGTTAGCAGAGGAAGTTAGCTGAGATATCATTCCCAATAATTAAATGTTCTAAAATGCTATTATCTTATATCTCCCACAATGAAAATCCATCTTATTTTTAAGTCACTTTGAAAAAATCACCATGTGATTCGAATTCAAGAGTTGAATATTTGAATATCATTTCAATTTCTTTCGCAGGACACCCTATTAAAGTTTCTCATTATCAGAATTTTCTTTCTCTGGATTAATTCTGTTGACTGACTCTTAAGATTAATTAACTCGGACTGACTTTTAAGATTAATTCTGTGATGAATTTTATTTATTGTCTTGATAATAATGATAATATTTTGACCGTAGGTTCCTCCTGATGATCTTACTTTCGGCTTAGATTAAATCCGTGATTATTTTTGATGGTTTAATGATACTTACTTAACGATTGGCTTTGAGATGAACCCTGATTATTTTGATATTTTACTTTTGGCTTTAAGATTGATTATTCTTGATATTTTGATGACATTTTTTACTTTTGAGATGGTTTTCTTTGTGATTTTGAGAATTTTTGACTATGATGAAATGACCACTGCCAAGTTACAAAAGTAGTTTGTTGTTTTTGGACCTGCGCGTGGGTAAAAGGAATTAAATTTAGAATTTAAAATTCAAAATTAGATTTACAATTCTCCCCATCCCATTAAGATTGAGTTGTCCTATAGTAGTAGAGAAAAGTAATGCCTTTTTATGTGAGTGGCCAAGAATCCACTATTTGCAAACAGAACAGATACTGAGACATATACTAAGTCAAGACTTGAAAGATTTAAGGGAGACGTATGATCTTGAATGCATATAATTCTCCCCAGACGAGGCTTAGTGCCTTTTAGGTCGACAATTAGAAGGTGATTGCCCTATCACCAAATAGATATTTCTGCACACCCGAATGGCTCCTCCTTTTGAGGTCATACCCTGGGTGGTAAGAGCTGGTGGGGCTCTGAGGTTATCATTGAACCACATCAGTCTCAACCAAACCAACGCAAAAAACGGAGCACAGATTCAAGATTTGTGTGTCATAACCGGCAGTTGTTCTTTTGTTAGCCACTTGGTCGTCATCCTATGGCTGCTGGCCAAAACTCCGTCTTATTTACCCTTAATGGGCTTCAGGAGGGACACTGACGTTACACAGCTACTGTTGGCCGGAGCTAATATACCACCAACGACACCCAGGAAAGGCACAGCCCTCACCCAGTGACTGTTATAAAGGAAAAGAGAAAAAGATGGTCAAGAGAAAGGAACAAACTAGTTATATATTGTTCATTTTTAAAGCAAACCTTCGGTGCAATTTTATAGTTTGGTCCAAATATGGAGGGAAAAATCTGCTGTGGAAGTATCAAGCCAACGCCTGGCTGACCAAGTAAAACAAATCCAAAAGAAGAAATGGCTCACTGAGACTGAACTACAAGAGATCCACTATAACGTAGAGAGGGAAGAAGGCGACACACCTGGAGAATATCCCCCCAGCACAACTAACACAAGCGAAAAAACTGGAAGAATTCCACACGAAACCCTGACAGAAAGCCATGCACCAGAGGATGATGATGAAGCCCCAACAAAAGAAGAGGAAAACCAAAATACAAGCTTTGAAAGAAATCATGCGAAAAAAAAGACAACAACACTCCCCTCCCTAAGAGACAAAGACAGAAAAGAACTCGGAGAAGTGACCAAACATGTCAACAGCACATGGGAACGAACAGCCTTCTAGAACACAACAACTTAATCTACGCTTGGGCGGAAATGGTAACACAAAGCTTCACAATACAAGAAAGAACCCCAAGCAATGATAGGGAAAAAAAAACCCAACTGGGAAAGAAGGTTAGAGAAGCAGATCTCTCAACTCCAGAGAGATGAAGTACTATTGAGAAATGCACCACATACAGACGGACCATGAGTAAAACATTGAAACAAATACAAGGTAACACAAAAAGTCATCGCCACTGCAGTGGAAGAGATACATTAGAAGAGATTAGCCAAAAAGGCAAGATTGAAGAGATACAGACTAAGAACGGCCCAATACACACAAAACCGCACATTTCAAAACAACAAGAGAAGGTTTTATCAAGATTTAAATGGAGAAAGAGGGCAGAACATTGAATCAGTCACAACAGGGGCCAAGAACTACTGGAACAGCATATGGGGGCACCCGAAAAGACACAACATAACACTGCAATGGCTAGGAAACATGAGTAAAGAACTTGATGATATAGACAATGGAGAATCAATAGAAATGAATGAAACCACATAGAAACGTGCTCTTAGGAAAACAGCCAACCGGAAAGCACCGGGTCCCAACGGGATCCATGGATATTGGTTCAAGAAATTCACCACATCACGACAGATCTACCCACCTACTCCAAAGATGCATAAACGAAGACGCGGCACCAGAATCGATGGCTAAAGGCAGAACAACCCTCATTCAAAAAGACCCTGAAAAGGGGAACATAGCAAGCAACAATAGATCAATAACGTGCTAACCACATAAGTGGAAAATCTCGACCGGACAAATAACAGAGAGAATGTACATACCAATGGAAAGAAGGGGACTATTACCAGAAGAACAGAAAAGTTGTAGGAAAGGAAGCAAAGGGGCAAATGATTTACTCAGCATAGACCAGATGATCTTGAAGTGAGGAAAAGGAAAAAGAATATCGCAATGGGATGGATTGATTACAAAAAAAACGTACGATATGATCCCTCATAGGTGGATACTCGAATGTCTTAGAATGTTAAAAATTTAGGTTAGATTCATTGGAAACTCTATGAAAAACTGGAAAGTAGACTTGACAGCCCCAAGAGAGAAATCTAGCAGAGGTAAGGATAAAAAGGGGAATCTTCCAAGGAGACTCGTTGTCCCACCAGTTATTTGTTCTAACAATGATACTGCACAGCAGAATCCCGAAGAACAGTAAAGGGTACCATTTCTCTAAAACAAAAGGAAAGATCAACCACCTAATGTACATGGACGATATAAAATTGTTCGCAAAAAACAGGGGAGAGCTTGAGACTCTGTTTAACGAAGTAAAGGAATACAGTAAGGACATTGGAATAGAATTTGGAATAGAAAAATGTGCAATCATGGTAATGCACAAAGGAAGGCTTACAATGACTGAAGGAATCGAACTCCCGGCCAACAGTGAGATCAGAGCATTGACCGCATTAGACCAATACAAATACCTGGGCATCCTTGAATGTGACACGATGGAACAGGAAGAGATGAAGGAGAAAATAAAAAGAGAATACCTTAGAAGGATGAGGAAAATATTTGAGACCAAATTAAACAGCAGAAATCTAATAAAAGAAATGAACACCTAGGCAGTGTCAGTAGTTAGATACACAGGACTATTCCTAGGATGGACACAAGAAGAACTCCAATCAATGGACAAGTGAACAAGAAAAAACTTATGACAATGCATAAAGCATTACACCCAAGAGATGACACGGATAGATTATACATTAAGGGAAAAGATAATGGCATGGGCTCATCAGCATAGAAAACTGTGTCCAGAGAGATAAAGCAGGCCTAGAAAGGTATGTACAAACGAATAGTGGAGAAATCATAAAGAGTGCGAGAGATAGTGCAACAAACAAAAAAAGTAGAAAACAATTGAACAGCACAGCGAAGGAGATGAGACCGTAAACCACATAATTAGTGAATGTAATCGACTCGCTCAGAAGGAGTATAAGCACAGACACAATAGAGTAGCAACGATGATACACTCGGAACTAAGCAAAAAATAGGATTCAACCATGTGGAAAAGTGGTATCAGCACAAACCAGTGGCAGTCCTGGAGAAAGACAACCACAAACTACTCTGGGACTGACATCCAAACTGACCACCTCATCCAGGTAGGAAGACCGGGCTTTGTAATTGTACTCAAGAAGAGGAAGACCTGCCAAATAGTTAACGTGGCTGTTCCTGCAGACCATAGCGTAAAGAAAAAAGACAGTGAAAAACGGGAAAAATACCAGGACCTAAAAGGGAATTGAGGAAGATGTGGAATATGAAAGCAAGGGTAGTGCTGGTCATAGTGGGCGCACTGGGGACTGTCAAAAACACTGAGGGTGAGACTGGAGGAGATCAGGATAAAGGGACGGATTGAGACTGTAGAGACTACGGCACTGCTGGGAACTGCACGGATACTGAGGAAAGTGCTGGAAATATGAGGACTGCAACGTTAACTGTCATCAGTGACTCAACTGAGGAAGGGAAATGAAAGCGGAAATGCTAAGCAGCACTGACATAATAGGCGAAAGAGAGAAGAGATGTTTGCCGTAGACCTGAGGAGACTTATTGTCACTCAGCTTTCAACGATGACCATTGGGTAACCGGTGTGAAACTATAAATCGCAGTATTACTGCGACGTATGAGTACTAGGAGAGAAGGGCTGGAGACTTGAGGGGACTTGCTGTCACTCAAACTCCAGCGGTTACCACCAGGCAACTGGTGTGAGATTGCAAATGATAGCAATATTATTAATAATAATAATAATAATAATAATAATAATAATAATAATAATAATAATAATAATAATAATAATAATAATGATAATAATAATAATAATGGCAATGCCTCATCTGTTAATGAACTAATTATTACGTAAAGATCAGAATTCTGGTTGGATAGAACTCCTTTCTTCAATTCTCTCTTGAAGTACCTGTTCTACATTCCAAACCGAGCAAATCATTACTGTTCAGGTTTTGTTGAATGAAATGTCAAATGTTGAAAGACATCAATTCAGCTAATGGTCTACTTGAATTTTTTCATCGACTGGAATTTTCGTCTGACTTGTGTCAATAACACTTTTAGAAATGCCATGGGACTACATTATCGACGGACTTTTTTTTTCAAATCTAAGGAAACATATCAAAGCTTCATAATACTGTCTGGTAGTTATTAACACAAGCAGACATATTGAAAGGATCGTAATCTCTCTCACATAGAATATTCGACAAATGCTTCGGAACTAATTTGAAGCCCAAAAGTTAAGCAAATGAAAAAGTTAGAAAAAGGGGAAAATGGCTGCCAAAATTGAAAAAAAAAAAGATTGAAGAAGAGGAATTGATTATAACTTTTATGCAGTTGATCCAAAATCAAAGTTATCTTCAAATAATGAAGAATGATTCCATCTTCTTATTTCACACTTGACAATGGATGGGTGTTGATTC
The DNA here is from genome assembly GCA_963457665.1 of Thysanoteuthis rhombus. Classification (NCBI taxonomy): domain Eukaryota; kingdom Metazoa; phylum Mollusca; class Cephalopoda; order Oegopsida; family Thysanoteuthidae; genus Thysanoteuthis; species Thysanoteuthis major. The sequence goes on along the minus strand of OY735202.1, from coordinate 4,237,801 downwards.
AATCATTTCCTCAAAAGCATCAGTCTGATGTGGACATCAACAGCTTTGTACTGGAGTTCGAACTCAGCTCGCTGATGCCAATGTCTGCACTGTTACCTTCTGATCACTTCCGACTCTTATAATGGATTACTGCTAGGGGTTGGGAATAGAATCTATTTTTAAGCTGATATTTCAAGAAAAAACAGAGAAGGATAGTTGGGATTGGATAACGCCATTGCTAGAATTCTGCAACAGAAAAAAAAAACATTTATCTAAGAGAAAAAGCTTTCATTCATTGAGATAAGTATTTGGCCAGGGAAGAAATAATCTTGACACGTATAAATAGAATATATTTCACTACGAATCAAAGTGGAGGATGAGAAAGAAAACGTTGCACGTGATTCAAAAATATGTTCCATGGATGCTTTTACAGAAATTAAAATAAAAGAAAATTCAATGGAAACATATTTTATAATGAAATTATGCTGAGTAAAATCATAGGGATGATTTTGTGAAGGTTACAAATGATATATTTGAAAGTCAGCACTTAAATTGAGATTTAAACTCCTCAAACCATGTATATCTGCTATATTTTATAATCAAAATTGATATTATCATTAATATTAGTGGTAGTAGTGTTAGTATTATTATTATTATTATTATTATTATTAGTAGTAGTAGTAGTAGTAGTAGTAGTAGTACGACTACGACTACTACTACAGTGTGAGATTCCAAATAATAATAATGATAATAAAAAGAATAATATTAATGACAATGGCAATGATTATGATGAACTCTTTTGTTGACTAGTAGGATTCATTCTACGGCTTGGAACTTAAGGAAGGCAACGATGTCATGATTTAAAAAGCACAGGCATTTCTCCCTTTTCTTCTCATATTTAACTGGGCTGTTGAATTCTCAGATTGTCCAACGCTGAGTGAAATGGAGTCATAACCATGTCATACACGTCGTAAGTGTAACAAGTGTGACGCTTACTCGGTGATGAATTAGATCGGCTCGGGTTAGAGTCATCCCATTTCTGAAAACTCACCTGAGATTTTGGAAATGGGTGTTTATTCGAATGAGATATTTTTTGACCCAAAGGATGCTCGACCCTGGGGGTGTAACGCTTGGTTGGCCATGTGACAGATGGTTTGGCATATTTTTCTCCTTTTGTCTTCGTATGTAAAATGTTTCATTCTATTCTTACTACCAAGATGTGCTTTTTATTGCAATACAGTCATAAGTACGTTGAAGTTCAAAGCCAATTGGGCTTCACCCGTCAACCCCCAATGTGAACTGAATAGTGCCACAGTGGATTGGTTGGGAACACAATTATTTTTCAACACTTGTATTTTATCTCTTGCTAAGAGAACACGTGGTTGAAAACCATTGATTTGATAGTCAGGGGAAGTGTAACCTCTGCATATTACATGAAAAACCTAAGTGTTACTGAATCATCATCATCATCGTCATCATCGTCATTATTATTATTATTAGTATTATTATTATTATTATTATTATTATTATGGAATCTCACACCAGTTGCCTGGTGGTAACCGCTGGAGTTTGAGTGACAGCAAGTCTCCTCAAGTCTCCAGCCCTCCTCTCCTACTACTCATAGGTCGCAGTAATTCTACGATTTACAGTTTCACACCGGTTGCCCAGTGGTTATCGCTGAAGGCTGAGTGACAATAAGTCTCCTCAGGTTCTGAGCTAACGTCTCCTCCCTCTTTCGCATATCATGACAGAGCTACTATTCGTTGCAGTACTTATATCTCTAGCACCTTCCTCAGTATCCGTGCAGTTCCAAGTAGCGCTGTGGTCTGTACGGTCTCTATCCTTCCCCTAATCCCGATCTCCTCCAGTCTCTCCCTCAGCGTTTTTGGGACAGTTCCTAGTGCGCCCACTATGACCGGTACTACCCTGGTTTTCATGTTCCACATTTTCCTTAACTCCCTTGCTAGGTCCTGGTATTATTATTATTATTATTATTATTATTATTATTATTATTATTATTATTTGGAATCTCACACCAGTTGCCTGGTGGTAACCGCTGGAGTTTGAGTGACAGCAAGTCTCCTCAAGTCTCCAGCCCTCCTCTCCTACTACTCATAGGTCGCAGTAATTCTACGATTTACAGTTTCACACCGGTTGCCCAGTGGTTATCGCTGAAGGCTGAGTGACAATAAGTCTCCTCAGGTCTCTATCCTTCTCCTAATCCCGATCTCCTCCAGTCTCTCCCTCAGCGTTTTGGGGACAGTTCCTAGTGCGCCCACTATGACCGGTACTACCCTGGTTTTCATGTTCCACATTTTCCTTAACTCCCTTGCTAGGTCCTGGTATTTTTCCCTTTTTTCACCCTCCTTCTTTTTTACTCTATGGTCTGCAGGTACAGCAACGTCTACTATTTGGCAGGCCTTCCTTTTTTTGTCTACTATTACTAAGTCCGGCCTTCTTGCCTGGATGAGGTGGTCAGTTTGGATATCAAAGTCCCACAGTAGTTTGTGGTTGTCATTCTCCAAAACTGCCTCTGGCTTGTGCTGATACCACTTTTCCCCATGGTTGAATCCCATTTGTTTACTTAGTTCCCAGTGTATCATCGTTGCTACTCTATCGTGTCTATGCTTATACTCCTTCTGGGCGAGCTGACTACATTCACTAGTTATGTGGTTTACTGTCTCATCTCTTTCACCGCACATGCGGCATTTGCTGTTTGTCTGTGTTCTGTCGATTTTTGCTTTTATGTAGTTTGTCCTTATGCTTTTGTTTTGGGCTGCCATGATGAGCGATTCTGTTTCTCTCTTAAGGTTTCCCTTTCGTAACCATGTCCATGATTTTTCGTCTACTATATCTTTTATCTGTCTTTTAAACTCGCCGTACAATTTTTTCCCTTCCCACTTTTCTTTTCTAGTTTGCTGTACTGTTCCATTGTTTTCTACTTTATTGTTTGTTGCACTATCCCTCGCGCTCTTTATGATTTCTTCACTATTTGTTTGCACATATCTATCTAGGACTACTTTAGCTCTCTGGACACAATCTTCTATGCTGATGAGCCCCCTACCACCTTCTTTCCTCTTAACGTATAGTCTATCTGTATCATCCCTAGGGTGCAATGCTTTATGCATCGTCATAAGTTTCCTTGTTCGCCTATCCATTGATTGGAGCTCTTCCTTTGTCCATCCTAGAAATGGTCCTGTATACCTAACTACTGACACAGCCCAGGTGTTCATTCCTTTTATTAGATTTCTGCTATTTAATTTGGTTTCTAATATTTTCCTTATCCTTCTGAGGTATTCTCTCTTAATTTTCTCCTTCATCTCTTCCCGTTTTATCGTGTCACATTCAAGGACACCTAGGTACTTGTATCGGTCTTGTGCAGTCAATGCCCTAATCTTGTTGTTGTCCGGAAGTTCAATTCCCTCAGTCATTGAAAGCCTTCCTTTGTGCATCACCATGACTGCACATTTTTCTATCCCAAACTCCATTCCTATGTCCTCACTATATTCCCTTACTTCGTTGAACAGAGTCTCAAGCTCTCCCCTGTTTTTTGCAAACAATTTAATATCGTCCATGTACATTAAGTGGTTGACCTTTCCTTTTGTTTTAGAGAAGTGGTATCCTTTGCTGTTTTTCAGGATTCTGTTAAGCGGTATCATTGTTAGAACAAATAATAGAGGGGACAATGAGTCTCCTTGGAAGATTCCCCTTTTTATCCCTACCTCGGCTAGTTTGTCCCCTCCGGCTGTCAAATCTACTTTCCAGTCTTCCATCGAATTACCAATGAATTTAACCACCGGTTCGCTAATTTTGAACATTCTAAGGCATTCGAGTATCCAGCTATGTGGAATCATATCGTATGCTTTTTTGTAATCTATCCATCCCATTGCGATATTCTTTCTCCTTTTCCTTACTTCTTTTAAGATCATCTGGTCTATGTAGAGTAAATCGTTTGCCCCTTTGGTTCCTATCCTACACCCTTTCTGTTCTTCTGGTAGTAGTCCCCTTCTATCCATTGACATGTATATTCTCTCTGCTATTTGCCCGGTCAGGATTTTCCACATAATTGGTAGGCACGTGATTGGTCTATAGTTGCTTGCTATGTTCCCCTTTCCCGGGTCTTTTAGGATGAGGGTGGTTCTGCCTTTAGTCATCCATTCTGGTGCTTTGCCTTCATTTAGACAATTTTGGAGTAGGTGAGTGAGTCTGCCGTGTAACGTGGTGAATTTTTTGAACCAATACCCATGGATCCCGTCGGGCCCCGGTGCTTTCCAGTTGGCTACTTTCCTAATAGTATGTTTCAATGTGTTTTCATTCAGTATTATTGGTTCCCCCTTGTCTATATCTTCTAGTTCTTTTCTCATGTTTCCTAACCATTGCGGTGTTACGTTGTGTCTTTTTGGGTGCCCCCATATGCTATTCCAATAGTTCTTGGCCTCTGTGGCATCAGGTTTCATGTCCTGCCTTCTTTCCCCATTTAAATCTTGGTAAAACTTTTTCTCATTGTTTTGGAATGTGCGGTTTTGTGTGTATTGGGCCGTTCTTAGTCTGTATCTTTTTAGTCTTGCCTCTTTGGCTAGTCTTTTCTGGTGTAACTCTTCGACTACAGTTGCGATGCCTTTTTGCGTTACCTTGTATTTGTTATAAAGTCTTACTCGTGGTCTGTCTGTGTGTGGTGTATTTCTAAGCAGTACTTCATCTCTCTGTAGTAGGGAGATCTGCCTTTGTAACCTTCTCTCCCAGTTGGGTTTCCCTTCCCTATTATTGCTCGGGTTCCTATCTTGTGTTGTAAAGCTTTGTGCTACCATTTTCGCCCCTGCGTAAATTAGGTTGTTAAGTTCTAGGAGGGTGTTTGTTTCTATGTGCTGTAAGAGGCAGTTGACCTGCTCGGTCACTTCTCCGACTTTCTTTCTGTCTTTGTCTCTTAGGGAGGGGAGTGTTGTTTTCTCTCCTCGCATGATCTCTTTCAAAGCTTGTATTTTGGTTTTCTCTTCTGCTGTTGGTGCCTCGTCGTCACCCTCTGGTGCATAGTTTACTGTGGGGGTCTTATGGGGAATTCTTATAGCTTTGTTATTGGTACTAGTTGTGCTGGGGGGGCATTCTACAGATGTGTCACCTGAGTCTCTCTCTACATTAATGCGAATCTCTAGTAGTTCTGTCTCAGACAGCCATTTCCTCTTTTGGATTTGTTTTACTTGGTCAGCAAGGCGTTGGTTCGATACTTCCACATCAGATTTTTCCCTCCATATCTGGAGCATACGCTCCCTATAAGATCGCACTGAAGGCTTGCTTTTAAAGTAAAAATACATAACTAATCTATTCTCCTCCCTTGTCCATCTCTTTCTCTTTATAGCAGTCACTCCGTGAGGACCGCGCCTACCCTGGGTGTCATTAGTGGTATATGAGTCTTGGCCAACAGTAGCTATGTGACGACTGTGTCCCTCCTGAAGGCCATTAAGGGTACACGAGCCGGGGTTTTGGCCAGCAGTCACAGGATGACGACCGGGTCCCTCCTGGTGGCTAACAAGGGAACACCTGCCGGTTACGACACACAAATCTCGGATTTGTGCCCCGTTTTTTGCGGTAAAATGGTTAGGTTGTACTGTCATGATAGGGGTTTTTGGTTCTTTGAGGTAGCGCCAGACCTTGGTGGGTTGGTTAAGACCGATGTGGTTCAGAAATAACCGAAGAGCCCCACCAGCTCTTTTTGGTTCTTTTAAGGTAGCGCCAGACCTTGATGGGTTGGTTAAGACCGATGTGGTTCAGAAATAACCGAAGAGCCCCACCAGCTCTTTTTGGTTCTTTTAAGGTAGCACCAGACCTTGGTGGGTTCATTGTGGGCAATTAGCTCAGTGACACTCTCGGAGTCCCACCAGCTCTTACAACCCATGGTATAACCTTACATGGATAGGCCATTCTGCTGCACAGATATATCTATTTGGTGGTATGACCATCTCCTTCTACATTCAGACCTAACAATTAACACATTAAGCTTCATCTGGGTGAAATTAACAACCTTGAAGGTCATACGTCTCCCTTAATTCTTTTAAGTCTTGACTTAGTATAAGTCTCGCAATCTGTGTTCTTTCCCAATGGTGGACTTCCCCCTATATCTACTTAGCAGTAAGGGGTCCTAACGGTCAGGGGTGGACAGACTCCATTCATTCATACTCGGGGGTAGCTAGGCATTAAACTATAAATTTTAAATTTAATTCCACTTACCCACGTGCAGCTCCAAGAAACAACAGACCACTCTCAACTTTTTTTTTTCTTTTCATTAGGTAGAATTTGGCAGTGGACAATTCATCTAGGTGAACATTTCTCAGAATCGCAAAGAAAAACCATCTCAGAAGTAGAAATATCATCAATATGTCAAGAATAATCATTCTTAAAGCCTAAAGTAAAATATCTTTTAAACCTTCGAAAATCATCACTGGGTTCATTCATACGGTCCAAATGTTACAACTACCACTTATAATTATAATTAAAATTATTATAATTATTAGTATTATTATTATCATTATTATTATTATTATTATTATTATTATTATTATTATTATTATTATTATTATTATTATTATAAGTAGTAGTAGTAATAATTGAAAAACGTTCTGATTTTTTTGAAGATGCTGAAGCAAAACTGAATATTTTCGAGTCTTTTCACTAAAAATTCCAATATAAAACAAACTTTGAAACTTCATTGGCGTGTTTTGCAATGGGAAACGAAATAATATTTGAACGTTCCACTCATGAATTTCTATGACGTGGTGATTTGTTCAAAGTGACTAAAAAATGAGTTAGATTTTCACCGCAGATGAAAGACGATGACGTATTAGAAAATACGATTTGGGGGAATGCTATCTCAGCTAACTTCCTCTGCTAACTAATTAGTTTGTTTCTCAAATGTGGGATGGATGCTATCGTTATTAGTTGATTTTGATATGAGCAAAAAAATACCTGATGATGTTCTATTCAGAAGAATATCAAATAGTCCAAAGTAATTCAAAATATAGCATGACTCTTGAGTAAATACATTACTACTCATAATTCTGTCACATATGTATCGTATTAATTGGTGACAATGCAGTTTTGTTAGACATTTGAGATTTATCGTGCAAATATTATTTCCAAGTGATTCCAAGTTTATATAATTATAGAAACACACTTGTTTTTCTCGGAGGAAAAATGCATAACATATGATATTCACGCACATTGCTCACTGGAAATTGATAAGGACATTAAAGGCACAAAGGCATCATATCAGCAAATAAGTCAGATGATTTAGAACAGGTCTTTCGGTGTGAGCGTTGTGGTGCCTGATTGTGTTCTATATTCCTGCTGAGGTGTGATTGCATATGCGCAATCGTTAGCTTTAACGTCAATATGTCTCAATCAGTGTCATCCAAGAGATTTAAATAAATTGCTCTATGCACGGTATTTTCTCGTCACT
>OY735202.1:4207872-4225372 GCA_963457665.1 Thysanoteuthis rhombus | reverse complement strand
CGCTCGAAAACAAGTATTAATCCCAGCAGATGGTGGAAAGATTTTTGAACCTTGATAAAAAAGATGTTGAAACGGTATTTGACATTTTTTTTGTATGATAGTTGTATTTCAATGTCTTCGAAGAGTACAAACTGACCGCCACGTTATGATGAAGACAACTGTCTTCCCTTTAGTTCACAACTGCATTTTTACTTACAATGAAACTACGTTCAATTAGTTATTAAACATTGAAATTAACATACTCACTTTAGGTGGGAGACCCAGACGTTAGTCAAGCTCAAGAAAATCAAGGTGAGGTAAATGGGGCTTCGGGGAATTGAGTTATACAAGTTCTCTACCTTAAGAATAATCATTCGAATTCCAACCATTGACAGTATTTCACCGCGTATTATGACTGCCAAAAAGCCGTTTCCTTACGACTTGCAAGATTGCCAAGCTCACACATACCATATGACATTGCCAACCCTACACTTTGCACCTTACACCTCACCATATGCAAATATATCTCGCAAAGAGGAAAAAAATACGGAATTTTTCGAAGGGTGATTAGAGCCAATCCTAAGAATGTGAAAAAATACGGAACACTAGCCGGGGAATTTACTGGAATTCAATGTGTGCTTATCAGAAGGTGTCAAGCACAGTGTCCATAATTCAGTTCTGCCAAAAAAGTTTCGAGATGAATTCCCACGTGTCTGTCTGTCCGTCGGTCTGTCTGTCTGTGTGAACACTATTTCAAAAAGATATTTGCAAATTGTAATAGGGTTCTGTGGAAAAGTGACCAATGGACTAGGGAAGAATCAACAGGATTTAGTGTTGCTTCTAGTGATCCCACCGGAATCGTAACTATAATTCGACAAAAGTAAATGATCATCAAAAAATCAATTTAAGTTTATCCTAGGGACGCGATGTGATAAGCCATTGTTCTGGGATTATCGTTTTAATTTGGGAGCTGATCGAAGAACTTATTCCTGGTTGGGATATGTTTATTCCATTGTCCCATACATTCTTGAATTTTCTTCCCTGCTCCATATTATGTCCAGTTTTGTAATGATTTTAATAGGTTTTGGGGTTATGATGCCCCCCACCCCAAATTGATTAAAATCCATGGTGGATCCAGATTTTTGAATTTCTTTCGTTTATATCATAACTACTTGTGAAATTATTTTTGTTTTGTTTATTGGAGACAATATCGTTGGAAGAGGTATGCGTTCTCCGAGTGCTATCGAACTTTCTCCGTCTCTTCCATCTGGCTAGTAGTGTCATCATCTGATTAGTTTTTGTATTCGTGCTTAATTAGCGGAACTGATTTAAATACTGTCGCCTAGAAGTCTGATTGGACAGTCATGATGGTTTAATTCGATGATTCACTCACAAAAAAGAAAATAAATGACCAATGAATTTTTAGACGACAATGGACACAAATGAGATATGATGACGCTTCTCCTGATTCGCTTTCTGTCTGTTTGTTGTTGTTTTTTCTCTCTCTTTTTTTCTCATTGAAAAATGAATTTTATGTTAGATTCATTTTGAACGAGTCTGTTACAGTGAAACTGTGAAACTAGTGATATGGAGGAACCCTTTGGGATTTTCTTAAACCCCTAAATATTTCTGTAATTTCAATAAATCCCTTGTCTCAGCGTAGAGATAGGTAGCCAGTTAGAGATTCTGATGATGATTCTTGTAATGAGCTTTACATTTAATTCGAGCCTTACAGTCATGGCCCGGTGTCAAAACATGTTGTGTATATAAAATTTAAATTCTGATTCAGAATGTACTTGATATTTAGCGATTTTAGCTGAGTTTGGCACAAAACAAAAATCGTTGGAAATTGCTCGTGGCAGAGAGCGAGATGGGGGATTAGGGTGAATAAATGAATCTAAATATATCAATATAATAGATAACAAGAAAAAAAAACAAGCTTGATTACGATCAAGTCAAACTCCCTTGCTTTATTAAAATCTAAAAACGGAATAAAATTATTTTTGTACATGCCTTATTGTTTATTTTTTAAAAATTCGTCCCATTTCCACTCTTTATTCCCTGCAAATTGGATTTGCCAAACCTATTGCTGACTGTCAGATCACCCCTTAGCAGTTGGGTAACTGAAACACTGATAGATATTGAAATTCATCAGTACTTATAAAAGAATGTTTTCGGACGAATACGTTTTGACATTGCTTGATGGTTCTATCATTATATCTACTGTTCCATTGAAATTTTTAGAAGCAAGGTGATTTTAACCAAGAGAGAAATAAATTGAATATATATATTCGTGTCACGATATGGAAATAATATTTTTCGTAACAAAAAAAAAAGAAAACTCGGAAATGTGACTCGATACGGCATGACGACATGGAATCCCCATTCTCTCTCTCTCTCTCCCTCTCTCTCCCCCTCTCTCTCTCTCTCTCTCTCACACACACACTCCCCCCACACACACACTCTGCTCTTCCATTAGAATAGAGCATTCTGCTGGATGGGGAATTTTTGTTCAAGTAAATAGATATATTGCTCAAATTCAGCCCTATTGACCTTCCACATCCGTAGCCCAGAGGGTTTCGGCCTGAAGCTAAGGTTTCAATCCTGTCTCGCAGTACTGGATGGTGTAATGGGAAGTCTATTGCCACACAAGAGATGTAATAAATCGAAACAGCTGTCTGTGGATGACTATATATATATATATATATATATATATATATATATATATATATATATATATATATATATATATATATATATATATATATATATATTCATATCTTACATGGCGATATAAAGTCAACTCTCAAAGTTGACAAAAGGTTGAAAAAAACATTGAGGACAAGACAAAAAAGTAAGAATGAGAAAGATATGCAGAGATGATATAGAAAAAAAGGAGCTGTAGGGAAAAGCAGGGGACGGTAGCATCAAAGAAGGGTTGCAATGAGTCTTATTCCTCTGATTGGAAACAATCCTTCCCCATCCGATGAACAGAAGGAACATTCCACATATTCTCTTGCTCTTCTTGTTTGGAGGGTATAAAACTACAATTTCTTCGATGAACTGCTGCATTTTTGTTGTACTAACATTTTCATGAATTAATCAAAAGCGACTCACTTTGAATCATTGTCTGGTAACATATTCAGTATGTGCCAATCTATTGTATCTAGCTGGCTCTTAATGTTTTGTCGTGGCCCCAAAGGTCGGGGTTGGTTGCAACAGGATTTTTCTGGTAGCCAACATGATTGTAAGAAAGTTTGGGAAAGCTGTGTCATTTTGGGATGTCTGAGTTCCTTTTGGGAAATCTTCGGCCCAACTTCACATTTCTCTTAAATCATTTTCTGAAGAAATACATATTTGATGAAATTTTATTGCATAGCATATTGGTCTGACAATCTCTAAGATATGGAAAATTTAAATAGTATTGGTCACATCTGCACACTGACTCAAGGTAGGTCTATGTTTTAGGCATAAACAAACATGACTCAATAACTGTTTAATACTATAATAGCATAAGTTAAGTGATGAAATTTAGTATATTTCAAACATGTTTCAACCGTCCCTGATTGATTCTTCTACTGTCCCCAAGCTTAGAGACAGTTGCATTATTGGGTAGCTTCCGTTCAGATTGATTCTGGGAATGATCTGTCATATGCGTGATTTGCAAGCGAATGTAAGTTCAATATATAGGAATCTGGTTGGTTAACTCAAAATAGTCAATTAATAAGTGAAGAAAATACAGGAATGGTGCAACTGTTCCCGGATTCCTTTACATCAAAAGGAAAATCAAAACAGAAGAAATATGGGGAAGGGTGAGATAGAAAAAAAGAGATAAGGAGAAAAAAAACAGTTGAAAAAGAAAGGAAAATAATGATGCTATAAAAGGCAATTGGATGGAAAGATGTTGCAAGAAAGTGGGAGAGACGAAACATTGGAAGAGAAAGGCAAATATTATACTGGGGAGAAGATAGTGGGGATGGAATTTGAAACAACTGCAGTCAACAAGAGAGAGGGTGAGTAACAGTAAAATACAAGAAGAAAAAGAAGAAGAAGAAGAAGGGGGAGGAGGTGGAGGAGAAAGAGAAGGAGAAGAAAACGGACACGAATAAGCGGAAAAAAAAGGAGAAAAAAAGTGTTTAGTCTCCATCTTTTATTTGAATAATTTTTTTACTGCAATTAACAACAGTATGAGGCTCCCATAGGATGACAAATACACCTCGCCGTGATGACGTTGGCAAAAACCGTTCTTCATCGACAGAAGAACAATAATTCAAGCCAACCAAACGCGGACGAACAAAGAAAGGTGTTAAATTCGACCAATTAGTCAGTCTCATTCATTTCACACGCTTCTGTCACTAGATAATTTTTTCCCCCTCGTATGATTTTTTTGAAGGAATGCTCAAGCTTGAATGCAGTGATATGTGGGTGCTGGCTTAGGTGGGGAAACGTAGCAGTATCTGTAAGAGCAATAATTATTCCCGAAGAAACTTGCACACAATGTAACGTATATTTCATTTAATGGAACAGCCAGTTAGACCTGCAGGCTTTAAAATTCTTCTTAATTAGGTTTTGAAGATTTATTACAAAAACAGAAATTCTATTTTCTGTTTTAAATAAGGCCTGGTTTTATATCTGAACGAAAAAGCTGATAAATATTTGTGCGTTGTTATTGTCTAATAAAGATTCACAATTGTTTGTTCCATTATGTTTGCTTAGCTTAGCAATGTACATTACGAGCCCAAGCAGAAGGAATGCCTACAGAAAGATTGTGCTACGCAATTCTTCCAAAGAAAGAGAGAATACCTACTGAGAAAAACAGAATTCGAAATTCAAATATTCTATTTGGACCAACTGTAGACGTTTGGTTCCGATGGTGAATATATCTTAGAAGCTCAGGGATCGATTTTTTTTCTAATTTTATTATATTACACTATGTTCAAATTAAAAGTATTATAATAATTAGCAATCTAATGAAAGTCAATAGTGGTATTTGAGCTTCAATGAGTTGATATGAGCTGGAGTTTTCCAAATCCCCATGAAAATTATTCGTTTTATATATTGGCATATACTTAATATCTTTTAAAAGCATAGTATCAATTCTTTATATAATTACACCATCTTTGGATTTTAGTTTTCATTTTAGAAAAATCATATGTTCGTCTATAATCTTAAGGAGAGTTGTTAACTTCCCAAGATTTGTAAGGAAAATTCAATCTCTCCTTGTCCTTTTTGCCGACAGGAATATCTCGGCAGGTGTATAATTGGAGAAAATGGCAAATCTTTCAGGAAAGGAATGGTCTGTTTCTTTTCTTGAACTTTGATTGCACCCATTTACAAACTTCTCATCCCCAAGCATCATTGTTGTTGTTTGAAGTGCCCTTCTATAAAACCAGCTGTCTTGATGCTGCCGCGACTAGCCGATAGTGTTCTTCAGACTACGGCCTGGAAATCACTGCGATGGGAAACTCGGAGTCAACATGAAATGATGATTTCCTTTTATATGAGATATATATATATATATATATATATATATATATATATATATATATATATATATATATATATATATATATATATATATATATGGATTACTTCGATATCCATTTAAAAATACTGACTGAGGAATATATGATTACAATCGGCTCGAGGTCAGGGATATTTTCGATTGGGAGATATTCTTGAAAATAATTTTCATACAGTTATGAATATTGTCATCTTCTTCCTCACCAAAGTTCTCTATTGAATGTCACTGACAGATTCAAAGGATATTTTGTAGAAAGACAGAAAATATAACTGTCTAAAGAGAAGACACATATTTATCACATCTTTTTGGAAAGGAGGTTGCACGTTAGTTTCAACATTTTTTTTGCATTTGCATATATTTTTTGCAATCTTCACAGACACATAGACATAAACACTAACACACACACACACACACACACTCTCTCACACACATATACACATGCATGCATACATTTATCTCTAAATACGTCTATATGCGTTTGTAGTTATGTGTATATATGTGATTGTGTCTATATGGGTGTGAATTAAGACAAGAAGATGTATATTTTTTTTACGTACAGAGTACATATACATATATATGTATACAAACATCCAAAATTTTTTATGAAATTTTACTAATATATTTTTATCTTTTACACTCCTTTTATTTATATATAAATGCATATATATGCGTGTGTGTATGTTTGTGTGTGTATGTTTGTGTGTGTGTGTGTTTGGGTGTGCGTTTGTGTGTTTATGCATGCTACGTGCTTGTGTCCGAATACGTGAATATATGTGCGTTTCTTTGTGTTTATGTTTGAAACTAATCCTACGTGTGCATCTCTCAGTCACTGGTCCGACACGACCGTCTCTCTCCGTGTGCAAACTTTTACCTACTTACCGAGACAGCACACAAAATGAATTAGACGTAACTCACACAAACTCATTTTCTAATGACCCCAATGAAAAGGAAAAGAAACAAGAGAACAAAAACATTGAAGTAAAAGAAACCACAGAAGAAAACCTGCAGCATCTTTTCGTCAAAAGTAATGTCTGAGGTACTTAAGTTGTGTAACGGTGAGAATGAGCAGCAATTACTGTTTCTCAGTCATGGCCAAAAGTTAAATCTCTGAGTAATGAATACGAACCGTGAATGTTGTATCATTCGCTGATACTATATGTGCGTGTGTTTATGTTTGCTATCAGGACACCAATGCGTGGTTGATCGTATTTGAATGATTATACATATGCATTTATTGAGAGTTCAGCGCTTTGAAACGATTTTTACGTTAATATTCTAATTACCATAAGCCTCTGTATCACTCTCTCACACTTAGTGTCTTTTTCTCTTTGATATATATATATATATATATATAAATATATATATATATATATATATATATATATATATATATATATATATATGTGGGAGGATATGTGTATATGTGTGCGTCTCTTTGTATGTCAGTGCCTGAGACTCAATTTGATCGTGTATTCCTATCTGTATTCACTTGAATTAGACTGCTCTTGTGTCTTAAAGTGTTCTCAACCGTAATTTTCTGTATTGTTTCGATATTTGGTAATCATTTTTATTCTTTGCATCCACAATAACAGAAAGGCCAGAAAATGAAAAGATAAGTACGGATGTATATATATATATATATATATATATATATATATATATATATATATATATATATATATACATGTACATTGAAAAGAAGACACGTTCCAGGCTGGAAGGGCTGAAAGTGTTGACGGCTCCTGTCTAATCAAATTGATGGTTGAACGAAATTCATGAGAGTGCTGGATTTGAGGAAAACGCTCTAAGATAAGGACAGCGACTACAGACCAATTATAAGTTGGCAAAATCAATTCCCTGCAGGGATGTGTTATCTGCACAACTCTTTTCTGGAGATAAAGAAAAGAATCTGTTCTTAATTGGAAACAGAAGAAAAAGGACGACAAAAGCCTTATTTATATGCGTATTAGTGATTTATTCTTTCTTTCCATTGAACAGTTGCAGAAAGGGGGGAAGTATTTGATACATAACAAACGTTTGGATGTCTGCTGCATTATGAGTACATCTGATGTTCACTATTTTCTTTCTCTCTCTCTCTCTCTCTCTCTCTCTCTCTCTCTCTCTCTCTCTCTCTCTCTCTCTCTCTCTCTCTCTCTATATATATATATATATATATATATATATATATATATATATATATATATATATATATATATATATATATATATATATATATATCCAAGTTTGTCAATGTCCATGCTATATAAATATGTTAAAATGAAAGTTTAATGATTGAATCCGAGTCAGCATTACAGGGTATAGAATAGGATATCCCTCTGGTGGCTTTTATAATGAGTTTGATTCTTAAAATGGATAATAAAAAAGTTGTCTTCTTTTTTCATTCAGACATTAATGTGTGTTGTATCTAATTTCATTGAAGAGATTATTTCGTATCACTTTAGCGTGGTTTTAAACTTTGAAATTGTTCAATTTGATTCAGCAATACAAGAATTGATACTTGGCTGGGTTTTTTCTCGAATATAGTCGCACTAGTGCCGTGATGTACACTGAAAGTTAAACATTATCTTTAATTCTTCCACTTGTATTCTCATCCGAATCTCACTTAGACTCATTGAGAAAAAAAGGACAGGTGTTTAATTGGTGGCAAGAAAGAGTGGCAATAAACTTTTGGGACCGAAACCTTCTTATATTTATTCTACTTTGACCTTAGAGGTTATCTTTTATACACTAATTAGCATCCATTCTAGCTAAACGTACAGTTCATCATGTTTTCTTTATCCCAGCTACACCACTCAAATCACTGCACAGTTATCGCACAAAATTGGCCCAGTAGTCGTGCGAAGAAAGTTTAGTATTTCAGTTAGGATCGATCTCTTTATGATATTGGAAAATTACAATCCTTACAATTCCTATGGAAGACGGATTGTCAGTATTAACCATAGAAGAGGTACATTGGTCTCAAATATAATAACTCTCAAAAAATTATCGAAAATGCAATGCTTGAAGACCTCAAGTTTTTTCATCTCACCTGTGGTCAACGGAAACTTTGGCTCCCTTTGTTAAATGTTATCCACTTTTAAATATATATATATATATATATATATATATATATATATATATATATATATATATATATATATATATATATCACAAAACCACAGTGTAGACTAATGAATGTGGGAGAATGATCTTATATCACGATAAGTCTTTATTAAACCAATGAATTTTCTATTTGAAACACATCAGATCACGTGAAAATGAAAATCAATTTTGTTAAATATTAATGTTTTTTTACCCTGCATTCGGGAAACATATGTTCCTACGATAAAAGACAATTATCTGTAAAGAAAATACAAAGAGGGGAACATTTTGAGAATAAACCTCTATTTTTTAATTATTTATTCGTTGTTCTTTTTTTCTAGCACAAATGAATGAATCCTTTTGAACCACAATGAACGATTGATCAGCCAAAATAATCGTGCAACATCTTGAACAAGCTTTAAATCTATATCTATCGATCTATTCACGTAAATTCATCATCGATGCCGTTGTTGTTGTTCATACTTACCTTGAATTCAATGGTTTACGTGTTAGCTGATCGTTAACTTGATTAAGGAGGATTAGGGAGGAAAGTTAGTGCCAAAGTCAGTAAATCAATGTTAGTCACATTATTGACCAAGACGAACAAAATCCATTAGATGGGAATGAGGAAATAGAAATGAAGAAAAAGGGCCGTACTAAAATACGAGAAGCAACAAGTATCAATTGCCAAGGACAAAAAAAGCATAGCAAAAAATAATTTATTACCCATACCATTGGCTCTAATCGATGAATTCGTCTTCATGCCCACATTAATAGAAAGCCAGCAAATGAATAAAAAATGATACGGTTTTGCAATATAAATTAATTATTGATCATGGCAGAATGTTCAAAGTTAACCTCGTCCAGCTGCAGACAACTAAGAGACAAAAGAAAATATCAGAGTGCATATTTGAGGGAATTATAAAGGACACGACTAGTAAATACCTACTTTTGAGGCCATAATTCAATTGACTGGAACATATCGTGCATTGGGCATAGATGCTTGGGAGAAAAAGGAAATAATCGTTTATAGGATTAGGTTCATTAAAGATTCATGTGGATACTTAGGGAAAGCCCCATGTTACGTGCCTCAATAGGTCTGAAATAATCAACCGGATTTTAACAACTGTGTTTAAAACGAAAAAAAGGAAATCACAAAACGTATGCGGCTCGATAATCAGGTAAAACACATTCAGTATCAAGGTGATCGATTCAGTAAAACATCATATAGATTGGGAAAGTTTTAGTCAAATAGTTTATATCGATCCAAAACTTATACACACATACGCACACATACACATACACACACACACAAATATATATATATATATATATATATATATATATATATATATTATATATATATATATATATATATATATATATATATATATATATATATGTATATATATATACTAGCTGAAAAATCACTGCAAGATTCAAGCTCGTCTGACTATAAATTACAAAATGTAAGTCCATCTGTAAGCGAGTGAAGCCATTATCATCATCATCATCAGTCTCTTAATGTCTGCTGTTGGACGAACACCTTCCACACTTTCCTATCGTGGGCGTCGTGGAGCCATTACTTTTTGAATTTGTGTAGCTTATCACTCTCTCTTTTACTCTCTCAGCCTCAGTCGTGCCTGTTGTCTTCGGGGATCTGTATCGTGAGCAGGTTACAGTAAACGCAGTGGATAATAGGATAAGGGACGAATTATGCCTGTATTTACATTATAGATTGAACCTCAATCCCTTCGTATAATATACTTCCGTAAAAATTACCATCTAAAGACCTGCTACGGGTACCCATCAGTAATAATAGAAATGTTTGTTGCCGTAGGTGGTTCCGTACTTGGGTTTTGGTAACAAAAACAGACCAACGGGCACACATTTGGTCTATCACACTAAAATACTTGATATTTCATAAAGGATGCAGCCTTGAAGATTCCAGAATAGGATTAAGGTGCTTGTACATTTCATGCTACAATAATGCTTACTTACGTGTCAACATGGAACCCAGGAACAACAATGTTTATACGTATAAGTATGTTGAAATGGAGATGTTCATATTTATTGTTCATTTTTGTACTCTTTGTAAATTCCAGGAACGATAGATCTTCACTGAGCTTAGTTTAGTTGTCTACTCCTTAACAGCTGAATTTTCTGAACAGACCACTGTAGTTATACAACCGTTTCCCGGAGAGAATGAACACAAATGTCCTAAAAAATGATTGATATATAATTAGGTGGAGTGAAATAGAAGAAAGAAGAAGATGTCTAACACCTTGTACTAAAAGGAATTGGAATGTTAACGAATGGAAAGGGCAGGTAATCTGGGAAGAAATATCATGTTAGACATACACCGTTCTAGGTGAAATGAATAGAACAAGCAAAGGAGGTCTAGCAAAAGCACATGAAAATCCAGCAAATTTTCAGATAGTGAACCGATCGATTTTTAATGGATCAATTCTACAACGATACATGTTAGACGAAAGTAAGCCATGAAGAACCAAGTGAAACATAGAAAAGAAACTTATCAAATATCCAAAAAAAAATCTTTGATATCTATTTTAAAAGCTGTGAACATTCTGATGTTGTCCGTCGGAACATCAAGATAAAGTTTAAGATAAAGTTCAAATTGAAAAATGGAGTATTCTTATATTTTCGTAATTCTTTTTTCAGATTCTTGTTAAATTTCCTTGAAACTGATATCGATCAATAGCTTAATGCCAGAGAATCATCTTGATACTTCTATCTTCATTGTCATAGCGATAACACTAATGCTAGACCGAAGTTGCAAGATCACACCCTGACAAATTCAAAGTGAACGACTCGCTATTGAGAACTTATACCAAAAGCAAAATTAATACAACACAATCATGTGACTTTTATGAACTTGGATAAAGAGTCAGATAGTATTGTGTAATCATCTAGCTTGAAATGCTTGCTGCTGTTGGGTATTTTGTGTCAGTTATTGACTCAGTTCAGTGCTTTAGAGAAGTTGGCTCACATGTAGATATCTATCAATGAAGAAAATGTCATTTTGAAAAATAGAAGACTAGATAGAATGATTTATAGTGAATTTTGAGACAGTGTGTACTTGGTGAAGACGTTCTTGAATCATGTCAGAAGAGAATGATTATAGTCAGGAGTGGAAGGTCTTGAGTTAAGAGGAACGAAATGCGTTTAAAGGTGGAATCAGCAAATGACAATATCTCTTTGGAAGGAGGTAGTTTACGAGGAAATTCATGTCTCGATGGACGTAATTGAACTGATCAATATTCATTCATGCATCTTAATTCCTATTTCAAAACAAGGTTATCAATTAATCCTTGATAAATCCAATCATAATAACACGATTGTTTATCCAATGAAAGAAGTTATAAAGACTAATCATATTCTTAATAACTCTAATAGAAATCAAAAACTAGGAGAATTGTTGTATCTGGTATTTCTTTGTCGAATAGTAGTTCGACCCCAACCGCATTCCATTGATATAAAGTGTATAACATCAGCAGCAGTATCCACACAGTAAGCATTTTCTAGTTTTTTGCCCTGATAACGTTCCCATGAAGGAAAAAAATGAAATTCTGAGAACCATGCATTTCCATCCGTGTAATTACCAATTATATTCACATTTATTTAGTTTAAGCCAACAAATGAACTTCAAAATCAATAATGGAATATTTTGTTTCTCGGGAATAATGATGTAAACATGCCAAAGAGTTTAAACATTTCTACTGAAATGTCAGATTCTGCCAAGTTCTCGTTTAAATAGAAATTTCTGTCCAATGAGTGTTTTGAAAGCAGGAATAAAATTGGATTGGCTTACGGAATCAATATTCTGACCAGACCATTCCCTGTTCACCTTAGATGATTTATTGAACTTTGTTTTTATTTTAACAGCAATCTGTCAGTGGAAATGTCACTTTCACCTTATTCAGGATTCCATGAAAATCAAAGCTAACACATACCCAACCACGTAAGATTTACTCACGAATTCCACCCATAAAAATGTCAACTCGAGTATTTTTTATATGATTAAGTCATTATTACACGATTTCGCTTGATTTTTAAGCTTCATTATGAATTTCCATCTTATATTCGAAAAATCTACTGATTATTAAGTGATATGCATTAACAGCTACAATTATAATCTGTGTTTTTTCTAGAGTACATGGAAGTAAGTATCAGATATATGGTGAAACCATAACTAACCTTTATACAACGTAAATTGTATCGTATGAAAAGTCACTTTCCCTGCACCTGAGAGCAAATATTTGGATGGAGTCTCCTTTATATCAATATAAGCAAAATCAATAATTTGGTTAACTGATGTGAAGATTTTAACACAAAAATGAACATGAACCAAAATCGTAAAATATCTCGCAGTGTATCGATAGAAACCAATTTACCTTATCCTCCCAATTGTTGCAGGACGATCAAAAACTAGTCAACTTGATGGAAACAATAAATGAACTCGAATAAATACTCCATATCATGAGTTTATTCCACCTTACTTTAAATCCAGCTCCTCTATTCAGGGCTGAGCAGTCTTTAAGTGAGGTAACTCATCCATTGTAAGCTTATGCAATGCTCCCCCATAGGAATAGGGCACTCTGGTGGATGAGGATTTTTTGCATAGATGAATATATCACTTTAATTCAGCCTTACTGACCACCCAGTTCCGTAGTCCAGAGGTAAGTCCTCCGGGTCCGATGTGAGGGTTTCAATTTTGCCTCACGGCACTGAATGGGATAAAGTCTATAGCCATACATCGAAACAGCTGTCTGTGATTGACACCTTAATTTTATATATATATATATATATATATGTATATATATATATATATATATATATATATATATATATATATATATATATATATATATATACATATATATATATATATATATATATATATATATATATATATATATATATATATATATATATATATATATGTATTTCTCTATTTATTTACAATGGTTGTTTTATAGCTTTGAATCTCAAGAAAATCAGGTAAGAAGGGGGTTGTTTTTTCTGAAGTACTTGGAATATTTATTATTCTGCTGAATACAAAATTTTTAAGCAATACTGATATACTTCAGATCCTGATATGTGTTGTCATATACGTGAACAAAGGAATCTATTCAAGTAATTTAATCCAATGCACTTCAATATTTTCCATGTATTCAATATAAATCCTCTTCAATAACGCTGGTAAAGTTTTGCATAGCATACATTGGAGGAAGAAAATCTTTATGGGATCCAAGTGTAATGAAGTTACTGTTGAAGTTTTTTTCGGTTTGGAATTCGGTAAAAAGATATAAAGTAAAAGCCATCTAATTTGTATGAAAATTTCCTCAGTGATAAACATCTTTGTAGCTCTACATTGAAATTTGCATTGGTATCAACGATCCAGACCCGTTAACTTGCCCTCAAACAGTGTTGTTATATTTTTCTAGTTTATTGAAGTAATATTTCGGATGAAAAAGTGATGCGGCGAAAAAAATATATCAATAACTCACTGTATGAACTTATTAAATAATCATGAAGAGTTTTCAATTCCTTGCCGAGGTTTTGGTTAAAAAAATCATACAATATTTTAAGAATAACTTTGCCAATTGATACTCATGTGTCAGTTTAAATGTTTTTCTTACTACCGTGTGTGTGTGTGTGTGTGTGTGTGTGTGTGTGTGTGTGTGTGTGTGTGTGTGTGTGTGTACCACAAGCAAGGGACTGCACATTTTCAGAAAAAAAACTTCACTTCAAAAGCACTTGCATTATGTTATCAATATTATTGTTGTAATCATTTTTTTTACTATTTCCTTTTGCACATTCGGAACCTTTTTGGCCATTTTCACCATAGTCAATCTGATGCACTTTGGTCTGGCTGACACCTTGTCAATATCTTGTGAGCAGATGAGCACTCTTAGAATAATGTTCAAAGAATCAAAGCGAAGAGACAAGTTGCTATGGTGATCGGGTTAAAGGTGCGGACAAACATATTGAGAGATAGTAGCTGAGTGATGTGGTTAAAAATGCCGAACTCCATTGAATTCTGTTTATCTTGCAAGAACACAGAGAAAAAAATGAATCAATGACGAATGTCTCAGAAGTGAGATTTGCGTGCCAATCCTTTTACTATGTTACAGAAATTATTGTTCTGAAGTATTTTTTTCTCTTACTATCATGGCGATGCGTACAAATTGAATGCCACTACATTTCACGATGTTCACCATTGCTTCAACAAGTTGTGAACTTGATATATCTTTTCTAGGTAGGCTGAAGCTGTTTTTAATGGTGAAGGACTATCGATTATACCAGCCAACAACCAATAAAATATGGTTCACTAAATTTTTTGGAAACTTTAAGAATTCAACAACGTCCCTATCAAGTCATCATAATTTAAAAAAAGGAAAGGTGAAAGGCTGGGTAAATAGTCTCACATACTTGATTGATTGCATCATGAAAGATCAAACGGTTAAGTTATGTGTATTTTTCACAGTTGTATACACGGAACAAATTTAGAAAATGATTGGTTATTTTGTTTTGTCTTCAAAGCAGCATGTAATGCAGTTTTTTTATATGGTAATAAAGGATAAAACTCTAAATCAAAAGCTGAAAGTTTGTAAAGAAATCGGAGTCCATTACTCAGGCAGATTTCATGAAAGCGACAGAAAACTTTGAAAACGTTTCTTTTTTACCCATTTTATTCAGACAAAGCAGAACGAATGAACATTATTGCTAAAGCACACACAGTGAAAAATATATTAACCAAACAGAAAATACGTGAGAAATGGACTTTTATTCAATTAATTGATAAGTACTAGATTGACAGAATCCATTAAATCCTTCTGGTTTCAGCGTCAAAAAAGCATTAGCTCGTAATTGTTTCAATTGAAGTAATTTGAATATATTTAAAAAAAAAGGTACATTCACTTTTTTTCCCTTTTTTTTTAGATGATCTTCAGAAAGTGTCGGTTTGAATCGTTTACCTGCTTTTAATCGTTGCAAATCAAGTGCAATTTGCAGTGACAATCCTTTGGTTTGTATGCAGCCAAATAATTCAGTTTCTGAGGTTTTCTTTGCAATAATGTTGGATATAAAAAGCATTTATTGCATGTTCTGAATGGTTTTTATTATCATTCAGATTAAATATGTAATAATGTGATATATATACATATATAATTGTGTCATCCACAGACAGTAAAGTTTGATCAAAAGTTTCGCTTCAGACCCAGAGGCTAGCATTTTACCTCTGCTGTCTGCAAAACTGAACTGGACTGAATAAGCGATATATTGGCAGAACCTGAGCGATATATTCACTCATGCACAATGTCATATCCACCATCGTTTTGTAATGGAGGATAGTTTCAGCAAATTTTACACCCCTATGTAACACTCACTGTTTTCTGGTTCCTGTGCGATCACAATTCGGATATATAAAACAAATACGTCGAAATACATAGCATTTAATCCTGGTGGCATTAAATGTGACTGTTTTGGACATTCTGAAGGTGGAATACCGTAGATCCTGAGTTTTTTGTCTTTCCAAACTGCCAATGGCAAGTCGATTAATTCTAAATTTTAGAAGACATTGTTGATTATTTCAAGCTTAAAAAGAAAACGCCTATCAAAAGGTATTTGACGGTCTATTTATTTTCTCATTGGATATTCATAAGCGTGTGTACATGATAATATATATATATATATATATATATATATATATATATATATATATATATATATATATATACATATATATATGTGTGTGTGTGTGTGTATATATATACATATATATGTGAAGTTCTGATTTATTTCAGAGCTTTGGTGAGAACTATATTTCACACACATTTGGACGAATGAAAGTATGTTAAGAGACTACATTGGGATATGCATCTCTTTTGATATTTTATTATTGTAAGTTCAATGTAACAAATATCTATATCTATCATCGTTGAATTGCATTTCTTAGATCTTTTTTCTCATACCAATATCAATATCATTAATAATACAACAACATCATAAAATAAACCACATTATTTGGGAAAAATAAAATAAACTAAAAGCCACCGGGAACTAATTTGATCTCTAGAATGTGCTGAGAAGTTGCAATGTAATGAACCATATTCTATAGTTCTTGTCTGAATTTTATTAAGCAGGGTATATTAATTATTATTTATGATACGGTCAGATTATTTCCTTCGTCTACGTAACCGTTTATTCACAACGTTTGGCCGTGCACCGTCCCACCTTCTTCAGGTGATGTTGGTCCTAGAATGTTAACTTACTACTTACAGCGCACGCTTGATTGGACTAGACCCATATCTGCTTTTTTTAATTCTTAGGTTGTGTTATACCGGTACTCCTGATTTCCTTCCTTCTCATTGGGTAATCTGTTTTGATTTTTTTTAGACCATGATGAGAGGCCCTTAGATGCTAATGATAAAAAATGATCGGTTCGACCGAAGAAAGTATGTGCACGGCTTCCCCCAGTCGTTGTTTAACCAATACACCTCTCTATTGATAACTTGTTCTTCATCCTATGAGGACCTGTCCTCAGCTGCTCCTTCAAAGTAGAGTGAACCGTTGAAGAATTGACACTGTACAAAACTTCCCTGCTCTATTCCATTTTTATTTCTCACAGGCCTGCATGTTTCACCTTTATAATGTCCACCAATGTTCTGCGGAACGGAGCAAATGCGATCTTTGTTTATTTTTGGTTGGTGATTTAATTTCGGAGAAGTGTGTGCATGGCAGATTCAATGAATTTGTAAACCGTAAACCTACTTTCATAGAGCGGTACCTGAGATATCAACCATCCAAACAGCGCAAAAAATACACAGTGAGAGACCTACAACAACGGTCGAGGAAAACATGCAGTGGACC
>OY735202.1:4150372-4202872 GCA_963457665.1 Thysanoteuthis rhombus | reverse complement strand
CGAATGGATAAAATCAGGGGTATGGAGTCAAAAGATTGTCTTTTACTTTTACTACACCTAACTACTAGAGGGAATGTCAAGGACTATTTTATGGTGTTTCGTCGCATTTTATATATATATATATATATATATATATATATATATATATATATATATATATATATATATATATATATATATATATGTGTGTGTGTGTGTGTGTGTGTATGTATGTATGTGTGTGTGTGTGTGTGTTATTGTAAGAAATATACGTAAACTTATTTCTATAAATCTTTTTGTCATTTTTGTCATTCCAAGAGTGACCAATACTTTATGTACAGCCGATAAAAAAATCTTCTATTTCGATGGTTAATAGTGGAGATTTTACACAAAATTTCTTAAAAGACAATGTAGTCCTCATATTCCAAGTTCACATATCGAAATAATTTACTTATCTTCCTTTGATATCAGAAAACGTGAGGTTATGTTTATGTTTACTGTTTTATTTTTAGTTATTCGTTGTTGTAAGACTCATTTATATAAAATGAAACCGGGAAGCAGCACCAATTTAATGACATCGACTTTCCTTGTTAGGGATTTTGGCTTTTTTTCGAGTACATACGGTTGTTCTTCTTACATTGTTGAATTCTACAGAATATTTCAGCCCCAGCTACGTATTATGGAAGCATTGCATTCTATATCATAGAAGCAATAAAAACTCGAGTTCTGACCAATTTTAGTGGTGCTGCAAGGGTTATTATACTCAAACTTGATTATACTTTTCTGTATTATACATGCATGATTATAGTTCATTCATAATTGGATTATCAAATGATTTTTCATCGATATATTCAGATCGCTCCAATATAACGCTGCTTTGACATATGCTGTTTGACTATGAAACTGTTCTGAAATTTGTGATCTTTTCTTCTTTATGGTAATTAACTAAGAAGGCAGGTTGCCACCGGTACTAAATGCGATGGATAGGGCATCTATAAATATACATACATGCACACACACACATACACACACATATATATATGTGTGTGTGTGTATGTGTATGTGTGTGTGAGCGTTTGTGCATGCATGTGTCATGATGGATAATCCATGAATTAATTATGAGACGATTAACGTGTACTAAGCCAGGAAATTATCGAAGAACAGCATTTGTCAAGAGAATAGTTAATTCTACAAAGAAATTGATGATTCACAGAATATCCATTCTTGGATACATATCAATACATATGGCCAGTGTATATTCATAAATACTTTATTTTTTTCCAATTTACTTATGTCTCGTCCTAGTTGTGTTAATTTTCAGTGAATTACTTAGTTCATGGCTTTTTTGCTTTTTTTTTCTATCGAGAAATCTGTCGTTTTACTAAAGTATGTGTCATGCTACTTCTGTTTCACAAAAAACAAAAAACAAAAAAACTCAAGCCGCTATATCTTTGAACGATGTCTGTGTGCAGATGAGCTCTATGTCATTTTGATATGCTTTTCTGATATTTCATGATCATTTTCTGTTAACAAAGCGTGTCGATGCATCAGAAAGTTTTGGAGAATTTGTCAGAATATTAACTTTATCCCGGCAACTGGCAAACATGAAAGAGGGTTATTTGTAAGGTCAGGGGGGTCGAAAAGATATCCCATTTACATCGATGGTAATGTCTACTTCACTTAATGCAATTATCGCCAATGAATGATTCCATAGGAGTGCACTACTTTGGGATAGGGTGATGGAACCTGTGCATTGTTCTTATCGGGGTTTTTCTTTTCCTTCTTTGTTGTTTTCGTTCTCTTTTTTTCATATTTATCTTTCCCCTGGTTACAGAAGATTGCGTTGGACACAGTGGTTCTTGTACAATCACCAGAGTTAAGCATTGAGGAGCCCAGTCAATGACTAGATGGGCTTGGATTATCAAGTACCATGAACATTTGGACAGTTACCCTTGGCGGTACTGTTGATCCTCTTCAAGAATACACCGATCACTATGCAACGCTCAATGATGCAGAACAAGATCCTCACTTCAGACTGACCTGGCTGCAAGCGATAAAACTCAATGAATGTTTCTTTTCTTTTGTTTAAGTTATTAAATGAAACAGCAATACCTAATACAACCAATATTTTTTTCTTTTTCAATTCACTCTTCAAATTATCAGTGTACAGCAAGACCATCACTGTCTCATGCCTGCGTTATAAATCTCACCCTTTTGTTTTTCCCATCGTCAGCATCACTTTGTTTATTATTTTTCACGTCTGTTTATTCCTGTCTCATCCATTTGAGATTATTTTTTGTACAAATCACTATATGTAACTTTGCCAAATACAAGCGTGTTATATGATTGTACTTGAACATCTAAAGTTGGTATTCTGCTTGCTCAGACACATACGGGTGGGTATATATATATATATATATATATATATATATATATATATATATATATATATATATATATATATATATACATAAGTTTGTACTACGTTACAAAGAACGCATTGTTATTTGACGAATATATTGCGATTGGTCTTCATACGAGGCAAAAATATGTACATTGCATGGTGTTCCTGGGTAAAATAATGGACGCAAAAGTTTGCTGTACAGAATCTATTTACGAGGTTTTTTAAAAATAAAACAAACATTTCTTTCATGATAAGATAGAAACTACAGCGACCATCAGATAAAGAGACGTTTGTTCTATTGGTACAGCTTTTACGTTGATTAAATGCCGTCGATCTAAGATACAGAATATCGTGAAAAGACTTTAGACTTTTAATACAATTGCATTAAGATATGAAACGGCACGTTCCCCAAACGAAAAGTTTGTACGAAACTGTTGCTGCTAAATGAGATGAAGTTATCATATTAGGAAAAACTTTTTAAGATATCAAAGAAAAGTGGAAAAGTAAACTTTTCATGCACTGTCCCTTAGGAAAGTTGAGGAGAATTATTTATTTGATGGATTGTTAATCGTGTTCCGTTAGTTGTCATACTTAAATAATTACAATGAGTGTAAGAACTTTTGAATCAAGTGCATTGAGGAAGAAGCAGAGTGTGTTCAAAAATGATCATTTAGTATCTAGGTGTGTTCATTGATAGGAAGTTAGAATTTATTGCTATGAAACAGAAGTTAGTTATGTTGAGAGACTAACATCTAATATAATATCAACTTCATCTTTTTTTTTATCTAGGGTTTCTGAAATAACTATTCAAGTTAGATGTATGAGAGGAAATTTTTTTGGAATCAGCATCGTTTAGAATTTTATTTTTGAATCATTTATTTGAAACTCCGAAAAGAAGCTTGCCCCCCGTCCAAAGTATTTTTTTCAAACTTTATGACCTTTGAACCTCTCAGAAATTTGATTAAATAATTTCCTCAAATCGGTGGCAAAGCTCTATTCACAATGAAATCAGCAGCTCAGAATATGCCTTCAACACTAATTCTGAGGCT
Organism: Thysanoteuthis rhombus; assembly: GCA_963457665.1. Taxonomy (NCBI): domain Eukaryota; kingdom Metazoa; phylum Mollusca; class Cephalopoda; order Oegopsida; family Thysanoteuthidae; genus Thysanoteuthis; species Thysanoteuthis major. The sequence goes on along the minus strand of OY735202.1, from coordinate 4,199,440 downwards.
AGATATCACAAAAAAACAAGTTCGGCGATTTCTGCAGGATCTGCGTTTTCGCTCAAGATAGGGAGTTTGTCGAAAAATCTTTTTTTTCAAATCTACAATTTGCTCCAGAACTATCTGAACTGTATCAATGAAATCAATATTCATGTATATTTCGTCCAATCCCAGGCTCTTCTTGACAATCATTTATTAGGACGAATAGAAAAGTTGAGAGGGTTGCATGCTTTAAAAGACGATTCGTCGTTTCTGAATCATAGTGATGCTATAGCTTTCAAGCATTTATTTATTCAACTCCATCGAACTAGTAATAAAACTACAGAAATCTCTTTTATTTTTTATGTAAGTGAAAAAACTTTTAAAAATGACCGTAAGAAATAACAATAACGTTCCAAACAGCAGTGTATTTCAAACTGTATTTTTGGTGCAGGAGAAAAGTTATCTAAAATAATTTACTCATCTTATGAATATTGCTTATTCGCTGCGACAGTGAATTCGATAAATGGAAATGAAAAGAAAACACTTGCAGTCAAATTTACCATTCATGTTCCTGAATATGTAATGACTTGACAAAGACATGTCGTTTGTGCTGAATGAATGTATCGCTAGCTTTTGTAGTGTTGAAATGGAAGTCTGTACTTAGTAAAGATAACACAAAATACAGTTGTTATAAATTACACAAACGGCTTGATAAATGGATTGTAAATACTGAGTCAAAACATGAAATCAGAAAACCAATAAGAGAAGATATTGGAGGTAAGATAAATGATATTTGCTTTTTTTTAGTGCATGTTTTCCTTTTCGTTTTGGAATATTTATCTAAGTGAACACTCCAGCAAAACGAGCAAAAAGCCAAATAAAGTAAAAAGCATAACTCTCTAGAGGTGCAGAGTGGACGAATCGTTTAGGTAAAACTCACATCTATTTTGGTGAAATCATTACATTTTTGTGTTTTTTACGCCATCTTTGAAAAAATCTGATTTCCTATCAAAAGTTATATCATAATGGAATTTTTTAAAGAAAATATACAATGTCTGGTAGAATCTATATATAGGGTATAACATACAGTCAGACACTGGATGCAGTAATATTTTTCAAATTAAAAAAATAAATGAATATCGATATTCATGAAACAAACCCCATATCGTGGACTAATGTGCTGACAATATACTACAAAAAGTACATTTTTTAAAATTTAAAAGATTATATTTGAAAAAAATTTCAATGTTTTCTGTTTTCGTTTTTTTTTCTCGACAAAAAGTCCCCACAAAATTTGTGCCCATCAAAAAATATTCTCTTTTTTTTCATGTCCAAATAACATCCAAATTCCAATTCTTTATCTGTTACTAGAGTTTTAAAAGTGCTCACTCAAAGATATCCAAAATTTGAGAAAAAATAGAACTATGAACCAAAATTAACAAATAATGAGTTTTAGAGCAATTACACGCAATAGGAACAAAGTGTTTTCGTTTTGCAATAATGCATCCATCAGAGGCATGAACTTGATTCATTTACCCAAGCTATGGATGAATAGTTGGGAAGAAAAGGTGGTCAATTCTAAACAAGCCTCGAGGGAAAGGTTCTTTCAGGTTATCCCGCTATTAACACAATCTGGATGATATCATGTGTGGTGCTCTGACGAATGACCCTCGCACTGGGTTACAAGATAAAAAGTGTATATATCAGATTGTCATATTTCTTACTTCATCAAAGAATTATAAAAATAGAATTTTATATCTCCAGTGCTTTCAAATATAATCGCATGGGGCATATTTTGGTTCTCTTTTGAATCATCTTTAAAATTTAGAATTACAAGTAATAGAACTGATTTAACACTCACATTTACGAGGCATGCAAACTTGACTCACTTAAGAAGTGGTGAAAGACAAAATGTTTCTCCTTTTTTTTCGATTTCTCCTTGTGTTGGTGTCATATAGCTAAGGCTATTTCACAATATGATGTATATAATACATCGAGGCCCTAAAGGGTTTCATATGTATGTAACAGAACATAGTATAAAAGAACTCAAAATGGAAGATGGCCGTCAATCGTTCGAATGTAAAAGATAAAAAGGTTGATTTTTTGGCGTGTTTTCTCAGTTACAATGTCCTCAGAATGAGATCTTAGTACAAAATATCGCATGCACTCTATGATTCTTTACATTAGAGAGCAATTTTCGTCTTGCTATGTGAACAGAGAGAGAGAGAGAGTAAGAGAGTTTTAGGAATCTCTGATGAGGTAAATATCGCTTGATTCTATGTTTAACCTTGATGGCCTCTTATAAAGATGAATTGTTGGATAACGAGTCACAATCACTCAGAGTCCTGTGACTGGCTTTCATCATCTTGCTACAGGACTAATACTAAATGATATGGTTTCCAGGTAGATGGACACTGACTTTGTAGAGGCTAAAACACGACTTGCCTGTGTTGTGCATTGTAAATTTTGCATACTCTGCGCCCCCAAAATTGGATAGTTTTTATGCACGGGATGGTATTCTACTTGTGCTAAAGTCAGACGAGGAACGCCAACCTGAGAAGTTATTCAGCCAAGACTAAAAGGGAACGACAGGTTACCTATGACAAAAGGTGACTCGAGTCATAAATGCTCTAGGGAAAATTAACAGTGAGAAATAAGAAAAAGTACGATTAAAGAGAAAACATTGATTAAGTATTTATCATATGATTGATTTGTTTTATTTTTTCTCAGGGGTAGGGTGCTCGCCTCCAGTTTTCATAGCCCTTATTCAATCCTCTGTCAAGGCAATTCCATATACCTTGATATGGAAATGCTTCTAAGACCTCAGTATAAGGATTGAAAATCCAGTGTAAGTGGCGAAAGAGATTACAACCAAATCATCTTGGATACACTGATTCTTGTAAGATAAGCAAAGTTAGACAACAAGAAACTTATCCTCACCTTCATAGATGCCCATTGGGTGACACCTTGTGCCGTATACATATCGGAGTTTTGGCAAGTCTGGCAAGCTGGATGTGGGTCTCACCAATAATTTCCAGTGCATACCTAACAATCCCCTTGATTAGCATATAAGCAGAGAGCAATAATGCACACATTCAATACGGTAAGAAACCACTTCACATTCACTTATTAGGTTTATTTGTTTTCGTATTGATTAGAAATAGAACACGGAAGCTTTCTTGCTTGGAACTACAAGATAAGTTCAAAGAAGGTTGAAAAAGAATTAACTTGTATAAACAACGAAAGTAAATACTAGATATCTGTTGTTCATTTAATTATTTTCTGTCTAGCTGACTGATATTTCCATCTTCCAATCACCAAGTAGTTTTTATCGTCGAACAAATGTCTTGTGGCGCAGAGTGTTTCAAAAAAAAAGCAAGGTAACAGATAATTAGATGGAAGACAAAAAGAAAACAAGGGCATTTATGAAGTGTTTCTATCAACTCTTTGGCTTTTGATATTTCACCTTTTGTAATGAAAGCATTTCATTGTCTGAGACGCAAGAGATCAAAGAAAAAAATGAAAGAAAATAAATGATTCTACTTCTCTGAAACTGTTTTGAAAATGATTACAAGCAGTAGGAAAACATTTTGTTTGAGAAATAATAGTCTTGACTTCAAAAAGGACAGACTTGTAATGTTCTTCAGTTTCGACTGAAAGGGTTGTTTTTATTTCATCAAAAGGAACATTAAAACGAATCAACCCGAATGTCAACAAGGCTGAAACATTTTTCCATACCCCAAGAGGCAGACAAGTAGTTGAATTTTCTCTTGTTCAGTGGACACGATTGAACCATGGTTCGTTCCAAGTCAAGAGATTACAGCGAATGAGTCTGTGTCTTATATTTTGAATAGTTATATATTTGCAAACAATATCAAAAGTTGATTTTCAAGCCGAAGTAAGATTATGATATCAAATGTTCTTTTGTTCTGTTTTTTTCCCAAAGTGAGAATAGCTTCTCCATTTGTTAGTTCTAAAATATTAATTTTGCTCTATTTGTCATACCTTCTCCAATACTTAGGCAGGAACTGTCCGAAAGTCGCCATATTTGGGCATCAAACCACCTTGTTTGGAGGCAGAGGTTTCTGTCTCTTAGACTGGGTATCAAGCATTGCTCTTAAGCCACATCGATAATCAGACCTCACTTTTTTGTTTTTAGTTAATAAATTGCCGGTGTTCGATCCAAGCTCATTTGATTGATATTTGAAAACGGGTTATCCCAAATATTTTTTGGTTTAGTACAACAGTATTATTTTCAACGTTACGTCTCTATACATGGAAACTCAAGCAGATCTGCCTTCATCTAATAGACATAGAACGGGCGTAATTCAACATAAATGATGGAATATCTTATGCGAATTGTTTTATTAGGGTCCCATGCTGAAGGTATGACACAGAGAAGGAACAACAAGACTGTGATTATCGATCAAAAGTGAAATGGACAATAGAATAAGTATCTGATGTCCAGGGGGTTACTTTGGGGGGACGAATACATTTCTGTCCAATTCAAATGACTGAATACTTTTTGGTCGGATTCCGTATTAGCTGCTTGAAAGGATTGGTGCATATTGTATTTTTTGATAATGTAACGTCATAGTCTATTATTACGATATTAGTAGAGAGAAACATACCCTGGGGATTAATCGATGATCTCCTTGAAATAATAACATAATGTTAATCGGAATTCGCAGTACAGAGGAAGATGATGACACCACTATCAACTATAAATTTGAAACGATGTTAACTAATCAGGTGATCAGTCCGATGCCATTCCATCTTCATAATGGTATCTATGATGTCCCAGATTCTTATTTTCCTTCTAATCTCATGCAATCTCCTAACGTGAGCTTGAGCATGATTTTTTATGTGCACGTTCCATGGTTTTCAGTTTGAGGGTAAGCTTCTTGATGAGGTTCCATGTTCAAGTGCCAAAGGTCACTGTCAGGAGCAAGCATAGGTTGTATACTCTCCTCCTTAGGACTGATTTTAAATAATGTACTGTTTTTGTAGATATCTGCATATATTCTGTGACGTGGATTGGATAAACGATGAATATTCAAGACTAAATTAAGGGTTGTATTTTCGGTTTGTTCCTGCGGAAGGCTACTTCGAGATCATGTACAGATAAACCGTTTGCAGCTTTTAGATAGATAGATAGATAGATAGATAGATAGATAGATGGATAGATAGATAGATCGATAGAAATCGGATTATTATCATGGTGATGAATAGGAATATCGACTCCTCGCCCTCCTTCTGGCATGTCCAAATCCATTTACCTCTATCTTGATCCTTCGATTGTGAATGCCAATCAGGTTGGGTTGTGTTCATGTTCGGATTGATTCAGTAGCATGGCAGACTAACAGATAAACGATCTGATAAGGACACCAATAATTGAAATTTATTGATTTCATGGATTTGACTTCATGATACTGAGAGAATAAAAAACATTTGGAAGTAAGTCTTGTCTCAATTGAGCCTTTAGTAATTATAGTATATAAGTACAGTTATTCCCATATTGTGACACATGTAAGGATGATTTGGTCTCTATCTCACGAATGATCCAGGCAGTACCAAGCATTCATTGTAGCACTTGTCATTTGTCACAAGATCAGGGCAGTAGCCCAACTTCCAAGATAGACGGCCCTGCAATTTATCTATAGCTGAGGAGGAAAATATTTCCCCTTTCATTCATTCGAATAAATGAGTCCGTCCCAGCCAGAGTATGAACTCGGCCGGTCACTATAATTCTCCTGCTCGTTTTGCTATCTACCAGAATCTCGTGAATTGAAACATGGACTTACTCTAGAGGATATACTACACTAAGACTGAATGTAACTTAGCTCAATCTTGGACTAATTGGTACCCGAAGTTCTGCAATATCTGCCTTTACACGGTAATTTAACTGAAGGAACCAACGCGGAGCGTGGGTTTGTTATAATGGTCGCAAATTCTGTAAAATTTGATCAGTCGTTCACCAACTGTTCTTCAGTAGCTAGACGTTAAGCGAAGTTTGAACCAACAAAATCTGCGGAGACAGTTTCCCTACCTTTTATTGTTGACTTCTGAATTCTGGGCCTTGCGACTATTCATAACAGGGGATTTAGCCGGAATATGGAACTCTATTCAGAACTATGCTGAAATATATTCGACACGAAAAGGGGTCGATCCCATTGCTTTGTGGTGATGTGACAAGAAATGAACCATGATATTCTCGACTGACAATGTTTTGTGAGCCTACTTTGCTTGTAAGGGTTTGCATCTTGGTATTGAAAAGACATTCCAAGGGTTTCTATTCTGATGAGAAAATGATCAGTTTTCGGCAAATTTATCTATGTTAGTTTGTTGGAGAAACTAAGACGTTTTATGTTCATCCGATTTTATTTGCTTGCCGGCTTCTTATTCCCTCCCCCTCTCCCTCTCTCTCTCCCTCTCTCCAATTGCATGAAATAATGTTAGTTTTTCTTCTTATATTTCATAATAGGTATTTATCTTTATCTCACTGTCCTTGGCGGTTTTATGAATAAGCAAATTAAGCCACAACTCAGCTTCTGCAATCTGCAGAAGCCTCACATAATGAATATTCACTTCTGCTTCTGATGATGGATACAACTGAGGATAAGAATAAGTGTGAATACGGAACTATTTACTTCCATTCTGTTCATCTCTCATTCTTTCCATTCGGTCTCTTTATTGAATCGATCTACCGTCAGTTTTTGATGATTCTTTCTTGATTCTTTCCAAATGAAGTGAATTGGAACTGGAATATGAGGCATGCATCTCAACACATAGGGAAAAACCCATGAAATAACTTTGGCATATGAAAGGGACCATTTTCAGACATGTGCAAGGACTGTTCCAAGAACATTTTGATTTTGAAATTAGAAAACTTTGTACTCTGCCTCATTATACTATTTAGATGTTTTATGTGCTCATTCGTTTCTCCTTATATTCATGAAATCACACACACTCACAGACACACAAAAATACATACATATAGGTGTTTTATGTGTGTATGTACGTGCGTATGCATACAGATATACAATTGAATGAAAGTCAATCGAAATGGACACTCATGTTTGATTAAATATCCGTCGAACATATGTTCGCCCTAAAAGTAATGATTCTTTTTTATCACAGAGAGAGACAGAGACAGAGACACGGAGAGAGAGAGAGAGAGACAGAGAGAGAGAGACTGAGAGAGACAGAGAGAGAGAGACTGAGAGAGACAGAGAGAGAGAGATAGAGAGAGAGACAGAGAGAGAGAGAGAGAGAGAGATACAAAGATTCATTGAAATCAAAATCTCTCATAAAGAAGTACCATAAACCCTCACAAAAAGTCGTAAATCAATAGACATCGTGGTTCCTCTGAAGTAACAAGTGTTGTCACCTGAAAAACATTCCAATATAACGGGGGAATATGTTCTTTCTTTATGTAATATAATTACATCATTGGAGCTTGATCAAATATATTTTCATATTTGCTTTAGCGATGTTAAAATGAAATTAAAAGAAAGACTAAAAATGAATGGAACAAGTTCTATTTTGTCGATAACTCAGAGGGCAATTTTGTAATTCATACATTGTAGTAAATGAGTCTAGACGGTTCATAGATATTTGTTCTCCCCCCAAAACGATATGATCAGGGAGATGCTCAAGATGGATACCATGGATTTATAATTTTTTTTTTTCAATTCTTTGAGTTTTAGTGATGTCTGTGTTGTTGGATATGTTTAAGGGAAGAAAAAACATTGAATATAAATCGAAAGAAACTTTTTGAAAATGGAGATTTAACAACACAAAAGAACCCACGGATAATTTTATTTTTAAAAGCAATTTTATGAGTATTCTCATCTGTTGCTGATTCGATTAGATGTTTTCATTTGATAATTAGATATAAAACATTTCAGATGATATGTTATCCTATCGTGGGATACTGATTGACGTGCTAATCAAGCAAACATTACCTACATGTGTACAGATTTTCATCTGGAGTGAGGATGCTCAACTTTTAGCCCTCAGCCAGATCAAGATAGGCTTGGGAAATACTTATTTGGAAACGTTTACGTCTTGGGTGAAAAGTTCGTGCAAAAATCATCACCAATCAAATCACAAAAACACTTGATGAAAAACAACCACGAGAGCAAGCTGGCTTTAGAAGAAGGCACTCGACCATTGACCACCTGCATTCGTAAAATCAGCTGGAAGAAAAAGTAGCAGAATATAAACTACCACTCGCTGTAGTATTTATCGACTTCAAAAAGACTCAGTTGAAATTTCTAAGGTCATGGAGGCCATCACTCGACAAGGTGTAGAGCGAGTATTTCGAAGTGCTGAAACATATATACGATCACAGCTGCTCCTTTATCAGGCTACATAAAGACTCAGACCCCTTTCAGCTCCAGAAAAGAGTAAGACAAGGTGATACCAGCTCACCCAAACTCTACACAGCCTGCTTCGAGACGATCTTCAGAAGACTACACTGAGAGAGTAAATGGATTAGACGACATATCCCTTTTCGCAGAGAACCTGCACGACCTCCAACTAATGTTACATAAACTAAACGAAAAGAGCTAGAAAGTCAGCCTACACATGAAGCTCAGCAAGACGAAGATCATGTGCAACAACCAAATCGGAGATAAAAACACTCAGATCAAAATTGAGAACGCAGAACTGGAGAAAGTAGATCACTACATCTACCTAAGACAACTAATCTCCATGAGGCCCACAAAAAAGAGAAAATCAAGTGAAGTATCACACGCGGATGGCAAGCCTTTGGCAGAGAAAGCTCGACCTTCCTAAAAAGAAGGGTATCTAACGTATGCATCCTCCCAATAGTCACTTACTGAGCTGAGGTATGGAACAGACAAGAGTCAGGGACTTCATAGAATCCATCAAAAATCTCAAATGGCAGCGGGCTGACCATGTTGCACGAATAGCGGACAACCAATGCTCATTGCACCTCACGACATAGATCTCCCAAGATCGCATGCGGAACCAAGGCCAGTAGAATATAAGATGGAGAGATGAACTAGTCAAATTCAGAAAGTATTGGCTCTTCGACGCCCATGATGGAGAAGCATGGTGAATCCTGAGGAAAGACTATGTCTAACAACGGACGTTGAAAGACTGATGATGATGATGAGGTCTGGGGTAATTGCTATCCAGCTCAGTAAGCACGCTGTAGCAGCCCGTTCATCTTCAGTTAAAATTTTACAAAACTAAATACAAATGAGCATATAGTTTCGACATTAAACTTGAATGCCAGCCATATGGCGTTATTTGAACAGCCTAAAAATGATTGTGATGATTACCAACAAACTAAGAGAAAAAATAGAAACTATTGGAATTCGTTCAAGCGTAATTACTAGATACAAGCACAAACATGTACAAAAGCTCTATCAGCTGTACATTTTATATTAGTGTTCAGCTGTAGCAATAAAGCTAACCATTGTCAAATTCAATGAGCACATTCCATTGCCTGTTCAAATGTGACAGCCAAAGCCATGTAAGCTTCTAACCCCTTCTTTCAAAATGTTCCATTCAGCTGCTGGACTCTCCCTTTTTCCCATTTCGATTTCTCCTGCTTTTAATCGAACATCCATCACCTTTGACTAGATGTCAGTTCGATAAATATGCTCTCTTGGTGCTTATGAACCATGTTGTTATAATGTTAGGTCGTCTCAAAAATTACCATTCTAATCTAACATGATTGAAAGTGACAAATCTGCCCTCTCGAGCAAAATGTTTTTCACTCAGAATAGGACTGAGCTATGTCTTCTTTCCCGGATCACGCTGGGTACCTTAATAAGAATTGTTGTTCAATCTGTCACGCACCAAGTGTGTTGTGTAGCAAGTAAGAGCCTTTTAATCGTTGATACATTACATTTTGGCAGTGTGGCATGAGCAAATGTGTGAATTAAAAAGAGCTTTGAAAGCACATATCACCACCGATGCTAAAAAAAAACTACAGTCGGGTATCCATCTTAATGCATCCATCTTAACAAACGTGTAGTGTGATCATAACAGTAACACAATCATGGTGATGTTATTTTTGCGTTTTTGTATTATATCATTGAATCGTCGGATCCAACCTCTACATAACGGTACTAAAAGAAGTATTGACGGAAAGAGAAAAGTAAATCGCAAAACGTTACCTGGTGAAACAATTTCGAAGGATCATTAAATTTCAGTGCGGTATTTTCTTTCCATCTTTCTTTCTTTCTTTTTTTTTTTTTTTACATCCCGGGAAAGGATTTTTTTTTCTTTCAAGTTCCCTGTCTTTAAATGACACGGTTCAAAGTCATTTGTTTTTGTTTTTTTTTTATTTATTTTTATCAATTATTGTTTTTTCTGAGCATTCAAACTGACATCCAGTTCATTCTTTGCCGGAAATAATCTCAGACAATCACCAATGTTTTCCAAAGGCACAATTTCGCTCAACTTCTGGGGAATCACGTGAAGCTAAGTTCCCAACATGATTTAGTCATAATTTCATAATAGCAATTGTACATCTAGTGTCTTTTTTTCCAGCTCTATTTCATCGTGATCTCTCAATAACAACTGATTCTGTTCGGCAGTTTCTATTCAAGCTGGAACGCGTCGGAAAATAAAGTAAATTCTCGTATATCATTCTGATACTAGTGATTAGCCTATCCTGTAAACAACGATTCTTGTTCTAATGAATCTGTCCTTGAGAGAGGAATGCATTGATTGATCAAATTCAATTCCCAAGGAAAATGGAGTCAACCGGAAGTTTTTCATGCAACTCAGTAATGAGCTCCGATCATGAAATAACTGTTTTTGCTACAAGAGAGATAGTTTCACCATCGCATTAAAAGACAAGAACGTATGTACAATCAAGAAAAAGCATATATACCATCAAAATAAGTTTATTCTGATAAAGGAGTGAGAAGCTATGAAAAAAAAAGAAATCATTCAAGTGAGAGGCAAATTGCAGTATTGATGTAATCAGCATAAAGCCGTAATTGTTTAAAATGTTTCATTTTCTGAATTCGGTTATATAGAGAAACGGATGTTTTGGCCGGGACACACAAATGATATCCTGTTTACACGTGTATGTGCTCATAGATACGCATATGTAAAAAGAACAATATGATAGAATACCTTACCTTGCAACGATTCATGAATTAAACCATATATCTATTTGACATAATTGGATATTATCACTAGATGCAATTTTCCATCTGATATTCCCCCCAGAATGACGATTGTCTTTTAGAGAAATTTAAGTTATAAAAGATCATTTTTGAGATTTGAACCCGCGTAAAAGATGCTTAAGCATTGTTCCAGTATATTGATCGATGAACTTGCGTTGTAATAGAAAGACTTTTTCTAGAAAATTATCCAGGCTTCAATCAATACTTTTTAATCTTAACTTAGTATGGTACGTGTTTATGTCAGAGGATGAAGTTGGCGTTAAGTCAATCTTATAAATGGGAAGAGAGTAGAACATCAGTATTGAAAACCCTGGCTTTTAATAAGGTCTGAAAACCGACCCTTGTCTCCGCTGGATAATACGTAAGTACATCAGTGACTAAATGAATATTTTAGGTTAGTGGTTTCGAAATTCATGGCCACAACTCAAATGAAGTCCTCTAGGATTCTTCTTTGGTTTGGGGAGTGGTTTAAAAAGATAAGAACATAGAAAGAATAGGAAACCTGTATGGAAAAATGTGCAAAATAACATTAAATACAAATTAAGATATATACCTATTCATTACGTTTCTGGAACAGGGCAATAATGTAAATAATAATGAAGTTACATATGTTTGAAAATGCCTCAGGTATTTCAGTATATTGTTCTTGGTTATAAAGTTAATTCATATTTAGTGACGTTTATTGGATGAAACAATTTTGGCAACGTCGAAAAGCATATGTATATCGGACAAAAGGAACAGAGAGTATTCAAACTGTGACTTCATTTGTTTAAAAACAAACATCATTAACAGTTGACAGGCGTATCGTTCTTGTTCTCTATGTTGGAGAAAAGTTAGGAATGAATTATAATAATTGGAAAGTTTTACATATCGTGGAAAAGTAAGAAGAAAGGGGAAACGTTTATATTCCTTTTTGAGATTTTCAATAGCAATTTCCTTGATTTTCTAATGTGTGCAATTGGTCAACAAGTTCGATGATTGACTAGGCAAACGTCTTTTTTTCTTCATTGTCTTTTTCTTTTTCTTCCTTTTCTTCTTCTTCATCGTCTTCTTCTTTTTCTTCCTCTTCTCGTTCATTATTATCATTATTACTATTATTACTATTATTATTGTCATTACTATTGTTGTTGTTGTTGTTGAATAATGATAATAATGATAATAATAATAACAAAAAGAACAACGACAACAACGACAGCAACAAAAACAACAACAACAACAATAATAATAATAGTAATAATAATTGAGGACCTGAGGAGACTTATTGTCACTCAGCCTTCAGCGATAACCACTGGGCAACCGGTGTGAAACTGTAAATCGTAGAATTACTGCGACCTATGAGTACTAGGAGAGGAGGGCTGGAGACTTGAGGAGACTTGCTGTCACTCAAACTCCAGCGGTTACCACCAGGCAACTGGTGTGAGATTCCAAATAATAATAATAATAATAATAATAATAATAATAATAATAATAATGATAAACGTCAGTATTGCCTTGGCCTATGGGAACGAGGAGAGAAGGGCTTGAGACTCGGGGAAACTTGCTGTCACTCAACCTCCAGCTTTCACCACCAACAACAACAAGAACAAGAGCAACAACAATAATAACAACAACAACAACAACGACAACGACAATAATAATAATAATAATAATAATAATAATGATAATAATACGATTCCGATAAGTTTTCACCTCGATGAATTGCCCACTGCCAAATTCTGCCTAATGAAAAAGACAAAAAAAAAAAAGTTGAGAGAGTGGTCTGTTGTTTCTTGGAGCTGCACGTGGGTAAGTGGAATTAAATTTATAATTTATAGTTTAAAATTAATAATTCTCCACCCCCCACCGAGATAAGAGGTGTCTTATGGGAAAGTAATGCCTAGCTACCCCCCCCCCCCCGAGTATGAATGAATGGAGTCTGTCCACCACTGACCGTTAGGACCCCTCAGTAGATATAGGCTGGCAGAGGGAAATCCACCGTGGGAGAAGAACACAGATTGCGAGACTTATACTAAGTCAAGACTTAGAAGATTTAAGGGAGACGTATGATCTCCAAGGTTGTTGATTCCATCCAGACGAAGCTTAGTGCTAATTTTTAGGCCTGAATTTAGGAGGGGATGGTCATACCACCAAATAGATACAGCTGTGCAGTAGAATGGCCTATCCATTAAGGTCGTACCATTGGTTGTAAGAACTGGTGGAACTCTGAGAATGCCACTGAGCTCATTGCCCTCAACAAACCCACCAAGGTCTGGTGCTACCTTAAAAGAACCAAAAAGAGTTGGTTGGGCTCTTCGGTTATTTCTGAACCACATCGGTCTTAACCAACCCACCAAGGTCTGGCGCTACCTCAAAGAACCAAAAACCCCTATCATGACAGTACAACCAAACCATTTTACCGCAAAAAACGGGGCACAAATTCAAGATTTGTGTGTCGTAACCAGCAGGTGTTCCCTTGTTAGCCACCAGGAGGGACCCGGTCGTCATCCTGTGACTGCTGGCCAAAACTCCGGCTCGTGTACCCTTAATGGCCTTCAGGAGGGACACAGTCGTCACATAGCTACTGTTGGCCAAGACTCATATACCACTAACGACACCCAGGGAAGGCGCGGTCCTCACGGAGTGACTGCTATAAAAAACAAGAGGAAGAGATGGACAAGGGAGGAGAATAGACTAGTTATGTATTGTAATGTATGTAAGCCTTCAGTGCGATCTTATAGGGAGCGTATGCTCCGAACATGGAGGGAAAAATCTGATGTGGAAGTATCGAACCAACGCCTTGCTGACCAAGCAAAGCAAATTCAAAAGAAGAAATGGCTGTCTGAGACTGAACTACTAGAGATTCGCATTAATGTAGAGAGAGGTTCAGGTGACACATCTGAAGAATGCCCCCCCAGCACAATTAGTACCAATAACAAAACTAGAATAATTCCCCATGAGACCCCCACAGTAAGGTATGTATCAGAGGGTGATGACGAGGCACCTACGGAAGAAGAGAACACCAAAATACAAGCTTTGAAAGAGATCATGCGAGGAGAGAAAACAACACTCCCCTCCCTAAGATACAAAGACAGAAAGAAAGTCGGAGAAGTGACCGAGCAGGTCAACTGCCTCTTACAGCACATAGAAACAAACACCCTCCTAGAACTCAACAACCTAATCTATGCAGGGGCGAAAATGGTAGCACAAAGCTTTACAACACAAGATAGGGACCCGAGCAATAATAGGGAAGGGAAACCCAACTGGGAGAGAAGGTTACAAAGGCAGATCTCCCAACTACAGAGAGATGAAGTACTGCTTAGAAATACACCACACACAGACAGACCACGAGTAAGACTTTATAACAAATACAAGTTAACGCAAAAAGGCATCGCAACTGTAGTCGAAGAGTTACAACAGAAAAGACTAGCCAAAGAGGCAAGACTAAAAAGATACAGACTAAGAACGGCCCAATACACACAAAACCGCACATTCCAAAACAATGAGAAAAAGTTTTACCGAGATTTAAATGGGGAAAGAAGGCAGGACATGAAACCAGATGCCACAGAGGCCAAGAACTATTGGAATAGCATATGGGGGCACCCAAAAAGACATAGCGTAACACCGCAATGGTTAGGAAACATGAGAAAAGAACTAGGAGAAATAGACAAGGGAGAACCAATAGTACTGAATGAAACCACATTGAAACATACTCTTAGGAAAGTAGCCAACTGGAAAGCACCGGGTCCCGACGGGATCCATGGGTATTGGTTCAAAAAATTTACCACGTTACACGGCAGACTCACTCACCTACTCCAAAATTGTCTGAATAAAGGCAAAGCACCAGAATGGATGACTAAAGGCAGAACCACCCTCATCCAAAAAGACCCGGGAAAGGGGAACATAGCAAGCAACTATAGACCAATCACTTGCCTACCACTTATGTGGAAAATCCTGACCGGGCAAATAGCAGAGAGAATATACATGTCAATGGATAGAAGGGGGCTACTACCAGAAGAACAGAAAGGGTGTAGGATAGGAACCAAAGGGGCAAACGATTTACTCTACATAGACCAGATGATCTTAAAAGAAGTAAGGAAAAGGAGAAAGAATATCGCAATGGGATGGATAGATTACAAAAAGGCATACGATATGATTCCACATAGCTGGATACTCGAATGCCTTAGAATGTTCAAAATTAGCGAACCGGTGGTTAAATTCATTGGTAATTCAATGAAAGACTGGAAAGTAGATTTGACAGCCGCAGGGGACAAACTAGCCGAGGTAGGGATAAAAAGGGGGATCTTCCAAGGAGACTCGTTGTCCCCACTATTATTTGTTCTAACAATGATACCGCTTAACAGAATCCTGAAAAACAGCAAAGGATACCACTTCTCTAAAACAAAAGGAAAGGTCAACCACTTAATGTACATGGACGATATTAAATTGTTTGCGAAAAACAGGGGAGAGCTTGAGACTCTGTTCAACGAAGTAAGGGAATATAGTGAGGACATAGGAATGGAGTTTGGGATAGAAAAATGCGCAATCATGGTGATGCACAAAGGAAGGCTTTCAATGACTGAGGGAATTGAACTTCCGGACAACAACAAGATTAGGGCATTGACTGCACAAGACCGATACAAGTACCTAGGTGTCCTTGAATGTGACACGATAAAACGGGAAGAGATGAAGGAGAAGATTAAGAGGGAATACCTTAGAAGGATAAGGAAAATATTAGAAACCAAATTAAATAGCAGAAATCTAATAAAAGGAATGAACACCTGGGCTGTGTCAGTAGTTAGGTATACAGGACCATTCCTAGGATGGACAAAGGAAGAGCTCCAATCAATGGATAGGCGAACAAGGAAACTTATGACGATGCATAAAGCATTACACCCTAGGGATGATACAGATAGACTATACGTTAAGAGAAAAGAAGGTGGTAGGGGGCTCATCAGCATAGAAGATTGTGTCCAGAGAGCTAAAGTAGTCCTAGATAGATATGTGCAAACAAATAGTGAAGAAATCATAAAGAGCGCGAGGGATAGTGCAACAAACAAAATAGAAAGCAATGGAACGGTACAGCAAACTAGAAAAGAAAAGTGGGAAGGGAAAAAATTGTACGGCGAGTTTAAAAGACAGATAAAAGATATAGCAGACGAGAAATCATGGACGTGGTTACGAAAGGGAAACCTTAAGAGAGAAACAGAATCGCTCATCATGGCAGCCCAAAACAAAAGCATAAGGACAAACTACATAAAAGCAAAAATCGACAGAACACAGACAAACAGCAAATGCCGCATGTGCGGTGAAAGAGATGAGACAGTAAACCACATAACTAGTGAATGTAGTCAACTCGCCCAGAAGGAGTATAAGCATAGACACGATAGAGTAGCAACGATGATACACTGGGAACTAAGTAAACAAATGGGATTCAACCATGGGGAAAAGTGGTATCAGCACAAGCCAGAGGCAGTTTTGGAGAATGACAACCACAAACTACTGTGGGACTTTGACATCCAAACTGACCACCTCATCCAGGCAAGAAGGCCGGACTTAGTAATAGTAGACAAAAAAGGAAGGCCTGCCAAATAATAGACGTTGCTGTGCCTGCAGACCATAGAGTAAAAAAGAAGGAGGGTGAAAAAAGGGAAAAATACCAGGACCTAGCAAGGGAGTTGAAGAAAATGTGGAACATGAAAACCAGGGTAGTACCGGTCATAGTGGGAGCACTAGGAACTGTCCCCAAAACGCTGAGGAAGAGACTGGAGGAGATCGGGATTAGGGGGAGGATAGAGACCGTACAGACCACAGCACTACTGGGAACTGCACGGGTACTGAGGAAGGTGCTAGAGATATAAGTACTGCAACGAATCGTAGCTCTGTCATGATATGCGAAAGAGAGAGGAGACGTTAGCTGAAGACCTGAGGAGACATTGTCACTCAGCCTTCAGCGATAACCACTGGGCAACCGGTGTGAAACTGTAAATCGTAGAATTACTGCGACCTATGAGTACTAGGAGAGGAGGGCTGGAGACTTGAGGAGACTTGCTGTCACTCAAACTCCAGCGGTTACCACCAGACAACTGGTGTGAGATTCCAAATAATAATAATAATAATAATATTCTGAGCTACCAAAAAGTCGAATATTCTCATGGAGCACTGTTATGTTTGGGTGGAGGGAGGTTTGGTTAGTCGGAGGTACAGGAGACTGATACGTCGGACAGGATGGTAGAATGTGCGCACTACCCGTATAAGAGGTGCAATTTCGCTTCTCAACTTCAGAGAAAATCAGAAAAGTGAACATTCGGAAAGCTGAGCTAATCTGTATTCTGATTGCTGTATTTGGACTCATATTATTATTTTCTTCTTATTATCATTATTAATTCTATCTTGGGGAAACTTAATGTTTTGTTTGATTTGGACATGTTTCCTCTATTCAGTCAAACTTTGCTCGCAAAGAAGGACATTTATTGAAGCGTTGAACAAATACCCCGGGATATAAATTTCGATTTTTCAGTTAATTAGTCCGAGTATCTCATACACCTGAAGGGATCATGGTCAACGGAATTTAATCAAATCTGAGAAGAAACTTTGTTGCCCTCGAGTGACTCAATGATGAAAACGAATTCACCAAATTTTGGAAGGAAAAGAAATCATTTGAAAGTTGCTTCTGTTTGCATTAATGAAGTACAATTTATTGGGTCATTCAAAAAAAGACGATTGTGCAGCAATTCAAATAATCAGTGCCGTCTTCACTATCGTTGAATAGCATTGTGAAAATGATTGAAAAACAGATGCAATAAAAAAACAAAAATAAGATGAAAGGTACATCAGTAAAATTTAATAATGCTCCAAAATGTTACTCGTTGAGAGATTCCAAAATCCATCATTTTGACCGTTTGCATGTGCTCTGCCTCAAAAACCACACGAAATGAACTCATAGGATTTTTGGTGCGCTAATTTGACCCCGGTTAAGGTATTTATCAAATTATTTTTTAAACTCAACCCAATATATGTTTTTAATGTCGGTGCAAAAATTCCCAATAAAAATCAATTTTGAAATGGACACATCCCTTTGCACACTTCATGACTTAATATGATGATGCATATTGTGTAAACCTGGTTTAGAATAAAATTCCATGTGCGTGAGAGAAATATGGAGAGGGGGAGGGAGAAATACTATGTGGAAGAGATAGATTATTACACGTTTGGATATTTGCAAACAGATGTGTATCTATTTGTATGACAAATGAGAGTTTATTTTCAGAACCTCTTTTTAATTGCTTAACATCATTATTTAATTATATGTCAATCATCATCATCATCATCATCATAATGATGATGATGATGATGATGATGATGATCATCATCATCATCATCAGTCTTATATCGTCTGTCGTTTTTCAAGGATTCACCATATATCTTTATTTTAGGTGCATTGGAGCCATTACTCTGTGAAATCACCTGGTTCGTCTCTCCATCTTGTGTTATTTTAAAGTTAGTTTCGTACGTGATGCCTAAAGATCCATATCGTGAGTCATGATGCCCATCGATTGTCAGAAATCCAGGCAGCATGAACAGCACATTATCATTTGATTTTTGGGAGGGTGGGGGGTTTCTTATGGATTCTATGACATTTCAGACTCCTGTTTTATTCTCTAATATATCATGCTGTCTTGTGATCTCGACATGTTAGGTTGAGCACGATCCTTTCATGTGCATGTTGCAGGTTTCCCAGTGTGTCTGTCTCTTGGTTAGGTCTGTGTTTCAGCTCCATAAGTGACTATCGGGAGAATGCTTTGGTTGTACACTCTTCCTTTTAGGATTATTTGGATCGTCTGGTTTTTTAAAGTTGAGCTTGTTCTGCCGGAGGTTTGCCATCCTAGGGTGATTATTTGCTTGATTTCCTCCTCTTTCGAGGATGGGCATATAGTAGTCTACTTTATACCGTTTTGCATCTTTGATTTTAATTGTTGCGTTCATATTTCCGAAATGGTTTCTGCACATGACCCCCGTTTTGCCGAAGTTTATCGTGTGTTTTTTATGAGAAAGAGGATGTCGTACAAAAGATGTCTTTATCGTGCTACACACACACACACACACACAAATATATATACATATATATATATATATATATATATATATATATATATATATTATTATTATTATTATTATTATTATTATTATTATTATTATTATGAAAAAAATATGATGTATTTCAGTGTTATTTACATCTTGTCAGTATATATATATATATATATATATATATATATATATATATATATATATATATATATATATATATATATACATATATATATATATATATATATATATATATGTGTGTGTGTGTGTTTAAGAAATTGATATACTGTGTAAGCTTATATTGTAACTCTTATTTGAATTTAAAATCTTCCGTTATTACATGGTGAATGAATCACTTGATCAGCTGCATTTTCTTCAAGTGTTCATTCTATATCTTTTCTATTCACATTGTCTTTGTCAAGTGATACATTCTCCACGTAATTACGGGGGGTCATTTCAAATTACAGTTTCAATATAATAATACAGAATGTATTATCATTGTCGGATCATACATCAATTTCTACAAAACATAATTGTCTGGTTGAAACTAACAAATACACCAGATATAAATTGAAAATAAATGGAATGAAAATTTCAGGGTGAAAACAGTTATTTGAGCCTTTGTATAACTGATTGTTGAGAGCAGCACTACGTTGAAGCAGATATCCTCCCAGTTGCAGTCTCGCTTCATGTAGCAATCCTATCATCTTTGATTGTCTATTTTATTCATGTTGTCTAGGCCAAGTGATAAATTTTTCATGTAGTAAAGGAAGATCATTTCAAATAAGTGTACATAATCATAAATGTCACAGTTATCTACCGATCCAATGTTTTTCCTACAGCGTCTTTCCTATTGGCGTGCTTCCAGCAGAGCAGATTTCGACCTCGTTCTCATACAATCTGCCTTTTTAGCTGAAAGATACGTGCCTGTAGTGTGTTAAAAATCCTTTCAAAATTTTGTTGATCTTAATGCTGTTGAACCAGCGTTCCAGTCGTTGAGTGCTGTGTGAATCTTGCCCCTTTAAAAACAATTCGTGAAATAAGAGTGATCTTTAAAAAATAGAAATGAATGGAAAAACAAAAAAGATGGATAATAAACCAAACGGATTGACTCGTCCGAGGATAACCGAGCCACGCAGCCGGCACCACTCTCAGTAAAATGAGTGATGCAAGCAATACTAACTTATGCAGAAAAGGAATATGATTAAAAATAAACTTCGTGTCCATTTCTATATTTGAATTTGTAATTTGATCTTTTTCGCAGAATTTTTGCTCTGGTCCTTCCAAATACCGTTTTTTTCTTCTCAGTTATTTTCTAACAAAAACAAAAACAGATATTTTCATAGCGGTTTGTCTGCAAGGTTCTCTTTTTCTACCTGAACATAAATCTTTATTAATCATTTTCCTTCGTTTCAGAAGCTTTATTCTGAAAGGGAGACTGGGTTTACTATTGTATTCTATGCAACAGTTGCATTGAATTCTACTGATACAGTTCATTTTCATGTTAGTCAGGAAGAATGCTATAATATGCTATCACAAATCATGACAATCAATGTAATATTATACTAAAACAACTCATGAAGAATGCTTTAACAACTTTTTGTGTAAAATGTCCAAGCAGAAATCATGATAGAACGATTTTTTAATCAGAATAATTAAAATACATTCCTTGGAATAATGAGTATATTTTTGGCTAAAATGTTGTGTTGGAGAGAAGTCATTGGATTGTCTGAACAGGGAATTTAAATGAAATATTCACGTATTCATATTTTTTTTATCTTATTGAGCGTCATTTTAACTCTACCTTTGATAATCAAATCTATCATAGATATGTTTATTTAACATTTCGTTTACTGTATTATCGTCCAGATGTCAAAGAACAAGAACAAACTGAAAGACATATTATCTAACTCCAATGTTTATCTTATCAAAAAACATGCCCTCAAAACAATACAAAATATTTGGTACTAGGAACGTAAATTTACGAAAACATCGAAAAAGAAAAAAATCCTCGGAAATAATAATGTTTGAAGTCTATTCGACAATGTTAACATTGACAATGGCTGTTACTGTCTAGGCAGGCAGAATTTTTCTTCTTTTCGTCAAATTACTTTCATCATCCGTTGCCTGTCAGCAATGAAACATTATTTCGAATTATCTGCCGATGGATTAGAACACTTGAATAAGGGGATTTATACCTTTACTAAGAGAATATGTGAAAATCAAAGTTGAGCAGCATCATTGCTTCTATCTATTTCAACCAGAAGTTTTAATTCCCAAAGAATCTGAAAGAGAGAAATGCATCACTGCGGATAAGAAAAACGATGTAAATTAGATCTATGATGGATTGAATTAATACCGAGAGGATTTAGATCCAGAGAACAACGCCAAATGATGATATCAACTTGTAGAAGGTAGAGAGATGAGAATAAAAGAGAAAGGCAGGCACAGCAAATGTAATGGACGAAGGTGAGATCGATGAATTCAAGATCTGATCATGACTATTCAATTACCTCAACTGGGATAAATCTTCTCATTCAATCATGATCGATCTGACAATCTAACCATTGAAGCGTTTAAATTCACTCCGAAAGTAAAAAAAAACAAAAACGATGATTTGCATTCTGGGAACGAGGGAAAATGATTGATGGTTTGAGATTGGCGTTAGAATGATCGACAGGTATGGATGGCATGGTAACAAAATGTCTCCTTGAGATGGATACAATGCAAAATTATATATATATATATATATATATATATATATATATATATATATATATATATATATATATATATATATATATATATATATATATATATATACACACACACATTTGGTCATTTCTGACATGAGTTTGACCCAGATATTTGTTTTTGTATTGGAAAACGAGAGAAACTAAACTAAGAATAAATTCCTTGTTCATTGCAAAAATGGAGGATGGCTGCCCAGTTATACTTCATATGTTCATGTAATGGATTCACAACAAAACACGTTTTTGTCTCTGTCCTTTTTGGCTTTTCCTTGCAGGCTAAAACATGTACGAATCTATGTAGCAAATCCATAGCTTCTCGTTATTTGAAGCTCTACTCTCACTCAATGTTTATGCATTGAACACTTTATGGTATAAACTCTCACGCATCATATATTGAATTGCTGAATTTTTTTCTTCAGTTTTCTCAGTCTGTTTCAATTAAATTATGGTATCAATTGTTCTTATTGCAACCATCAGGTGTTTACTTAGTAATTGTTTCAGGGATTTTACAAAACAAAACACTCATTTTAATATTGCAGCCTAGCAGTGTTTATCAAATATCATATCCCTCTCCTACTATGTAACTTATGTCGTCATTTTATTAAAGGTGTTATGCATAATGTGTATTGATGTTTTCACACATACGTGTGTGTGTGTATGTGTGTGTGTGTGTATGTGTGTGTGAGAGTGTGTGCGTGTGTGTGTGAGTGTGAGCCTGTGTGTGATTAAACAGTATTAGCTAGCCACATAGCAAAATACAACGAGCAAGCCGGTACGGACTTTTTGCAGGAGTCGGATATGAATAGAAAAGGTTAATATTCAAACACTGCCCTATACTAAAAAATACTTCTCCAAGTTGAAAAACAATGACATTCTCTTTAAATATAACATAATGTAATAACAGTTCCATTCTTCTATCTTGATATATCTCCTTTATCATGTTCATAATTTCATCATCCAAGTACTGAGTCTCTTCCTGATCAATTCACTGTATCGGGTCATTTCTTTCACAAATTATGATTTTTTTTTCATAAAAGACTGGAATGAATTATAATCTGAATATGAAATATCAACTGAATATGACGAATGAGCAAAAACTTGCCTGCCAACTTGTAATAACTGAATTCAAAGATTCAAATCAGAATACTAATGTTTTGTGACAGTGAGTCTATAACCACTACTCAAAAGCCATTCAAAAAAGATACTTTTTGAGTTCAGATTACATTGTTGCAGGGTCACAAGTGCTGAGTGATCATGTGCGATAGAATTCTTTGCAGTATCTATAGTTTGGAATCCTACTTTTTTTATCAGGCAATCTAACATAATGCTCATTGGAATTGTTATATAATATGTGCATGTTGTTTAGTATATGCAGATAGAAAACCTCCTTATATATAATTTGTGTAAAATCTTAGGATTCAGTTGGTCAAGTCAGGCCTGTTAGACCATTCATGTGCATTTGTTCACATAACAAATCCAATAACTGCAAATGGCCGTAGCAGGGTAAATCTTTCACAGAGTTAAATGTACAATATATTTTTCATATCCTGGCAAATCTTTTGCAATCGAGAACAATCAAAAGTGAATATTGATTGGTTAAATCCTACCGCCGGATCATAATCTCAACAGAAGATATGGTAAAAAGATTCACCCTGTGTAGATAACAAATTAATTGAATTCTAATTTTAGTCATTTTGAATGAAGGATGAGCGATGAGTGAATTAACTCGGAGTTCAAATTCAAGCTGAGATCATTTGTATCCATTTCCCACAATTGTCTTTGACGAAAGAAAATTATACATCTCCCCCGCCCTGCCATGATTAAAATAGCTGAATCTGAGGTGCGAGTTGCCTGTAAGTCCCTTTTGCTTTTTGCAAACAGGTTGAGTATGTAAGTAACGTGATGGAGCCCGATCAAAGATGATTAAAACAATAACTAGCTTAAGGGCACTATGTTTCTTTGAAGCGAGACATAGAGAAGTCAAGAAAATGAAAACCCAAAAGGTAAAAACTGTAATTCTTGATTTTTGTTCCATATATTCGTGTAAAATAAATGCGAGTGATTTCAGGAGCTCGTATTGCTTGAAAACGAACAGGCATCTTGTAATAATCCAGAAAAAATATTATAGAACGGATTTTTCGAATACATATATATATATATATATATATATATATATATATATATATATATATATATATATATATATATATATATATATATATATCAATGATGTATTTGCACCAAAAACAAGATACAAAGCGATATTTATATACATATTTTTTGTTTTGCGGGCTGGTCACATCAAGCTAGCTAAAGCAAACTAAGCATAGGTAGACTACATGAAACATGTTGAGAGGTAAAAGAAGATAGGAAATATACCAAAGGAAACAGGAGTGTACAAAAGCATTGTGTTGCCTACCTTCAGTATGGAGCCCAAACGTGGAGTACAAAGCAGTGACATTTTTACTTGTTCGAAAGCTTCAGCCAGCACTGCTCGAATAATTTTCTCAATGTCGGAAAGACCTCATTACTAAGAGTGGTGTAATCAAGCACGCCCTAAAAACAGTTGGACTGTACTAAAAAGAACTCACGTCGGGGTAGGCAAGCCAATTGACAAGGACAGAAGACTTATTCACGAGTACTCTCGGTAGATGAAACAAAATCGCAAATCAAAAAATATGTATTATTCAGATCTTGCAGAAAGAGTAATCTCTTTTCTTTGTAATATATATATATATATATATATATGTGTGTGTGTGTGTGTGTGTGTGTGTGTGTGTATTCAAATTTCAGGACAGAAAATAATTTGTGTATGTGTGTGTACATACATACATACATACATACACTAAAATCCATAAACCTAAACAAATTCAAAAAACCCTCAACAAGAGGACAATGTTATACATCAGCACCTACAACGTCAAGACACTCTCAACGGACTCTCAACTAACCCATCTAGAAAACAAAATCACAAACATCAAATGGGACATCATAGGATTTAGTGAAATAAGAAGATTAGAAGAACTAATAGAATAGAAAAGCAAACATCTTCTCTACAATTACAGAAGAGAGAAGGTAAAACAAAGTGGATTAGGCTTTCTCATCAAAAAAGACCTGAAAGACACCGTGTTAGGCTTTAAAGCTATCTCATACCGCTAAGCTGGTGTCACCATACAACTCTCAAAGAGATACGAGGTAAATGTCATCCAAGTCTACACTCCCACTTTGCGATCAACTGGAGGAGAAATTAACTACTTCTATGATGATTTGAACTCCCTATTACAAGATACCAAATCATACTTAAGTGTCATCATGGGAGATTTCAACACACAAATAGGACAAGGAAACAAATGCTGCGTCGGAGAATTTGGATACAAAAGACAGAAGGACAAAAGTAAATTTTGCAACCGCAAAGGACTTAATAATCATTGATACATTCTTCAAAAAGACCCCCCCAAAAAAAAATAGACTTGGAAGAGCCCAAACAATGAAACCAAAAACGAAATAGACTACATTTTAACGGGCAAAAGCCATCAAAGACATTCAAATAAATTAAGTAAATCTAGGAAGCGATAGAATGGTAAGATGTAAGATGCAAATAAACACTAATAAAGACCGCAGGAAAATGTTCCACACCAGACTGCAGGCACTAAAAGTACCAAATGAACTTTACCAAGCCTTCAAACTAGAATTGAAAAACAGATTTCATATCCTTACCGACGAAAACGACATCAGCGTCTACGAACCACACAGCAAAATAGCAACTTCTCTATTAGAAGCTGCCCAGTATGTTTAAACCAAGAAACACATCAACCATTAGCGAAATATCATATAAAACCAGGAAACTTATTGAAAAGTGTAGAAACCTCAAACCACCAACCACCACAATGGGAAAAATAGAAAATATACCAGCTCACCCAACCTTTTACATCCTGCCTCGAGATGGCCTGGGAAAATAGAGGAATCAAAATAGACGGCAAATATCTGAGCAACCTTATAATTTTAGATGACATCGACCTTTTCACAGAGAACCTACACGACCTCAAAGTAATGCTAGATGAACTAAACGATAAAAGCAAAAAATTCAGCCTATACATGGACTCCAGTAAAACGAAAATCATGTGCAACAATCATATTGACAATAAGAACATAACTGTCAACATAGAAGATGCAAAACTCGGCAAGGTAGACTACTGCATTTACGTGGGACAATAAATCTCTTTACGATCCTCAAAAGAGGAGAAAATGAAGCGAATAATCACTCTAGGATTGCAGGCCTTCGGCAGAGCAAGCTTTACTTTCAAAAGCAAGACAGTCCCAATAAAATGCACATGAGAGCATCATGCTCAACCTTACATGGAGAGATCACAAGACAGTATGTCTGAAAGAAAACAGGAGTCCGAGACATCGTAGAAATTATTAAAAAACTCAAATGGCAAAGGGTAAGCCATGTTGAAAGAATGAAAGACAACTGATGAACATCACGACTTGCAAAGTGGATCCCCAGGGATCACAAGAGTAACTGAGACCGACAGAGTACAAGATGGAGAGATGAAATGGACAAATTTGTAAAATACTGGCTCTGCAACGGCCATGATAGAGAATTTTGACAAATCCTGGGGACGGTCTATGTCCAACGACGGACATTGAAAGACTGACAATTATGATGGTGACGTAAGCAATTTGTTCATTTCCACCCGTACCTCTTCCTCGCAAAACCTACAAAACCTGTCGACCCAATATTCGGCATGTAGACTGAGGAGGCCATTTGAAGTAATTGGACGTCATTTATAAGTTATTTCCAGCCAATTCAAAGCTCTGGGCCACAATTTCACACAGAGATGCTGAAATGTAGCATATGGATAGAAATGCTCACAGCAAGGACTGCAATTTATGTGACATCGAATTTGAGGTCATTCTTCTATATTGTAGATCGTCCCCAATATTTTTTTTTTTTAATATATTTCTACGATAACCATGAAAACTTTTCCAAAAATGATGTATACACCAAGAGGTACTATTTTCATGATTCAAGAACCTGTTTACTATCAATAAGAGCTACATTAGAATAGATAGTTTTCTTATGTTTATGGTTGTGCATAACAATCTGCTGGCTTGATTTTACTACGATCATTTCCAGTTGTAACTGTCAAGAGCCAAACAGAAGTGCAGCACAGATGGCTGATTACAGGAGAGTGAAATCGGGTGAAAGAATTCTGGTTTATTGAGGTTTGATATCCTAAATCAACAAACTATGTTGAACAATATGTTTGCTCTTAGAAGCACCATAGCTGAAATATAAACAAGTGCACAGCCCTTATATATATATATATATATATATATATATATATATATATATATATATATATATATATATATGTGTGTGTGTGTGTGTGTGTGTGTGTGTGTGGTTGTGTGTGTGTGTGTATGTGTGTGTGTGTGTGTTGTCAGATGTACGTACCATACATCTAAACATTCACTTAATTCACATACTTTGTATTCCATCCATACACATTTTTGCGCTTATATGATCACCATAAAAGGTATATATTGGAATTATCTTTAAATATATGTATCTGAGTGTGTGTGTGGATAGATACACAATTGTAGATTCATACATGAAGCGAATCCATACGTATGCAGCAGTAAAATCACAAGTTTTGTATCTCGGTATTTACATAAGAAAACGACATTTGCGTTGCATTAAAATCTTTCAATGCATGTAATGTCCAGAACTGAAAGCTTTGAATGTCTTCGGAGAGAGAAATTAGATTAGACTGATTCACTGAGAACGAAAGTGGATGCGAGTCCGCGTGCCAGTTGTCCAGTGTGCAAACAAAAAGACACAGTCGAAGAGACTGAACTGAGCAAATAAGTAAACAGAATCGACCACAATTCACCATGTGCGACAAGTTCCACTTCTAGTGACATCTATAATCCAATAAATGGACAGAAGGAAAGAGGAACAGAGAGGAATCATAGTGAAGAAAAGAAAAAACGAGAAAAAAATAATTAAAAAAAATCATTTGGAGAAAAATGAGAACAGTTTGTTGTGGGAGAAAATGTTGAAAAATACGATGGCCATAAAGAAAGAAAGCAAAAACAAAAATAAAGAGAGCTGCCTTTTGGGTAATATCTTTGCATATATCCTACGGGAACCAGCGATCAATATTCGACCCCAAGTGAAAAATCTATCATTTTCTATTTAGTATTGTACCACGAAATGCCGGGTTACCTAACTTCTATCGGCTTGAAAATGGAATAGGCCAACCGAGTAAAAAGATTTGACTAACATAATTTATTGACCTTCCTCCTTAATTCTCTCAGGAAAAGTATAAACCCACTCCAGTGCCTAAATCTATCGGTAAAATAGAAGGGTGAGTGTTGCTTTTGGATCAGAATATCTAAGTGAAGAAAAAATAACAACCGCTTTGGAGTCACAAGCGTCCGTTCGTCATGCTAAGCAGCACCTAGCCTATAGCGAGTGACTGAGCGAGTTGATACCAACACAAATGATGGGGGGAGATAAAAAAAGAATTTACCCAGTCGTAACGTGGCGAGGGGCAGCAACGAATTGATTGAGCCCTAAACAGACAGAGGGAGTTAGACTGACCATCCTCGAATGATCTTTACAAGCAAGAACGAAGCTGATAATCTCATATTGATATACATCGTCATATTGTATTACTCTGTAGTAAGCGTAGTAATTGTAGTGAAGGATGTGAGAATTCTTATTTAATACACGCCTCGCAGTTGGTGTCTATGTTCAGGTAATATGACACGACTCTAAATGCTTTCAAAGGCATTTGATTAAAAATTTGGTGCAAAACGATATAAATAGTTACTTTTGTACTCTACTAAACGGAAAATAATCGATTAGTGAGAAATGAAAACTGGAAAAATGTTGTCAGAAAAAATAGAAAAAAAACAGAAAAATGTCAAGGGCTGAGAAAGACTGACCTGTTCATTTTTTGCTCAAATGGGGTTACCGAGAGCACGATGGCTTG
Source organism: Thysanoteuthis rhombus (assembly GCA_963457665.1). Taxonomy (NCBI): domain Eukaryota; kingdom Metazoa; phylum Mollusca; class Cephalopoda; order Oegopsida; family Thysanoteuthidae; genus Thysanoteuthis; species Thysanoteuthis major. Next base: position 4,170,463 of record OY735202.1, on the reverse strand, counting down.
AAACTTCCTAGTTGTACAGTGCCTACCTGTTAGAACAACATTCAACTTCATGTCAGTCAGCCTAGACTCCAGCTTTTATAACTTGCGAACGGTGGAAAATACACAACCATTTCAGCCACTTAGCAGGCCTGATCTTGTAAAAAAATGAGTATTGGGTAAAAGGGCAATTGAAAAAAAGCATAGTTTTATTTGTTGGGAAACCACGGATGATTTCATACTGGATGTATATCAACAGTGAGTCTGACAGAGCATATCATTTTTCAAGCTAATTTTGATTCAGAGTATCCGCTTCGAAGACTGATTGCGACCCATGACTTGAGAGCCCAGTCTGCCCAACGGTTTACCAATGTTTGAAACGGGGGAGATGGATTGATGCCTTCCTAAATGTAAAATAGCGATTCCCTTCTTCTTACTGTAAACCGTTCAGCTACACTACATTTTTCCGAACCGAAATACGAATACAGAAGAAAAAAAAATTGAAGGAAAAGCAACATTAAGAAAAAATTTTTATGGATATGGAGAAAAATAGAAAATATCAATATATCTATGTATCAGCATTCTTTTCTATTTCCAACTTGCTTGGTTTATTCTGCTCACAACACCCGGTATACCCCTATGCTACTGGTTCAAGCACTAACCAGGCGTGATGTTTCTCAACCTTGGTAATCTATGAAAAAGCAATGTATCCAATGAAGCCTTGTGGAGGGTTTTATCGATCATAGATATTTTCCTGGGTGAGAAGAGAATCATTGGGTAGTATTTTAAAGGTTTTCAAATCCACCCATGTCCTACCGAACCAAAAGCAAGCACTCTACCAATGGACCACGATGATTGGTAACTTAAACACTTTTTATCTAAAAATTAGACAGAAAAGAAGAAATAAAAGTCATGATACTGACTTTTCTTTGGCAAGACATTCTGACTAATAAAAATGGAAAAAATTATATCTTGTATCGACAGAAAATAATAAAAATAATCAAATTTTACTCGGATTTTCGGAGATATTTAATGATATTTGCTGAAATGCAAATATCAAATACAATGGGCATCTCCGACTAACTTTCTGTTTATCTTAATCATTAGGCAAAATGTTGATTCAATTCTTTCAGACTCAAAAGAACTCGGGAAAATTCAACGTTATATCGCATTGCAACCGAAACTATTTCATTTTGATCGCAGCGTTTATCTTATTAGCAGAGACGATCAACTTGTATTTACATTTGCCATTTCTTTTGAGAATTGAATAGATTGTAACGGTAAAGTTTTGAATATTTTTTCAGTATTATGTATTTCAATACCGAAGTCTCACAGAGAATCATACATATATATATATATATATATATATATACATATGTATATATATATATATATGTATGTGTGTGTGTGTGTGTGTGTGCGTGTGTGTGTGTGTGTATGTGTGTGTGCGTGTGTGTGCATCCATATATATTTTCGTATATGAATATGTGTGTATGTATGCATTTATGTTAGGGAGATATTTACGATCTATTGGAGAAAAATCATTTTTCATTCAATTTTCAGAAAGCGTTATCTAAAAAGATTACTTAAGAATTACATTACTTTCTATTCATTTCTGATCTGCAATGTTTACTCACTGCAATAGACTGATGGTTCAAGTAAGTTCCGATAAAAAAGCAACTAAAAAAATGAAGTTGATTAAAACACTAGTCAAATATGATTTATGGTTGACTGTATTTCATGTAACAAATTATCACAACATACACCTATACCTCTGATTGTATGCGTTTTTACACACATGATCTGCCTCTGTGTGTATGTGTGTGTACGCATAAATTTGCTCGCGTATGTGATCCTATAATGTTTTGGACACTTTAAACCTCAATTCATTCAATTGATTTCAGCCCTGAAAAAGTGACTAAAAATTCCCTTTATTTAACTTTTTAACCATGAACAGTTCTGAGAAGAATGAAATGCTTTTGAAGTTGGAGGGAATGAACATGTAACAAAATGCTTATTATGAAGATATGAAGTCTTTCAAAGATTGCAATGATCGTGAAATGTAATTTTTTTTCTTTTTTTTTTAGCTAGAATCCCCTTCATTCAACTTTGTACCATAATCAGCTACGCTTAATGGATACTGAAAGCCTCAGGTTAAGTAAAGAATCTTGAAGGAATTTTCTCGATGATTAAAAAAAAGCAATACATTGCGATATGATAAAGAATTTTTTCACTATTTTTTTCTAATTATGGACTGATCAGATAGAGTTCTCGGAGGCTTGAGTCAAATAAGTCAAATACACATGTTATAATAAATGTATGAATACACATATTATATCTATGTACGTGGTTACAGACAGAAAACTACTCTTACTATATACTCACAATAAGATAATATATCTAAAACTCAGATGCTCGCATGTTATGGCAGCGTGAAATGGCGTAAAGCGATCTCTCATGAAGCAGGATATATATATATATATATATATATATATATATATATATATATATATATATATATATATATATATATATATATATATATATACATACATATATATATATATATATATATATATATATACATACATATATATATATATATATATATATATATATATATATATATATATATATATATATATATATGTTTGTGTGTGTGTGTATTGCGAAGGAAATTGACAGTAGGATATGTATAAACCTTATATACTGGTATTGTTCAAGGAAAATGCCAGTAAAACTATATATGAGTGGCTTTCTTTCTTATAGGCTTTTTCTGTTCTGATATCTCTGAAGAACTATACTTGATGCTGATTTGAAGATGAAAATTCCTACGATCACATATTTTGTAAATAGGAATGGAATCCTCCAGTAAATAATCATGTCATACTTTTTAAGAATACGCCATCCCTAATTTGGAAAATCCCTTCAATATTGCTGGATTTGGAAACCTTTCAAAAGATTTTTCTTCCTTTTCATCATAGTTTTAACTATGGAATATCTGCTGAGAAACTGAATAGGTGTACTAATATATGTTTTTTATTATGCACATTGATATCAATATTGCTAGTAAGTGCGCTAGTTACAGAAAAACTTTGCAAAAACCAGGCATGGGTTCAATAAATATATCCTATTGCATTGTCATTTTTACTAGATGCTGAAAGTAGAAAGAAATATTCGGTGGTGCTTTCTTTTCATTTCCAGTTCCGGTATTCATATTTAAACTCAGGTGATTATGAAAAGCGGAAGCCCAGGGAAATAGTCTTTAGACTCTCTGAATAAGGATTTAAAATTCGAAGTTTTCTATTTATTTTTTTGTTTGATTTGTTTTCTTATGAACCGTCAAATAAACCCTTCAAATTTGATTTATAGGCTGACTTCTCAGGCAATTGTCAACTTTGCACAAAGGTCAGTTGCCATGAAATCGTGTTGCATACCGGCATGAACATTTTTATTTTCAATTGTACTCAGGTTTTGATTTCCCCACGTACTTATTTTTTTGGTTTATGTGAATGATATTAAGTATTTTTTTGTTTCTGATTTGTGTCAAGTTCCTCGCTTTGAGGCAATATCGCAACGATCATATCAGTTTTTACAATACTAAAAACAGGGTAAGATTTCAATATACTTTATGACAGCTGAGGAAATAAAAAAGATTTTAATCCAGGATGATTGAAAATTAAGTCATTTTCAAAAGTGATGAAATTGAAACTCTGGAAAAAAAACACTGAACAGAATGATTTGGGAAACGATAGCATTATATACATAATGGCGTTTAAAACGATGACATGTCCCATTATTACCCAATAAAGGAATCTACAACCTATGTATTTTCCCGATAGTCACCAATGGAGCTGTAACATTGAACTTAAGAAACTGAGAATCATGCAAACATGAAAATGAAAAGTCAGAGCAGTATATTGGGCGAGGGCAGGGCAGGAGACCGAGGCATCCATTGGGAGACTGAAACAGCAATTGGCTGATCATGTTGAAAGAATGGCAGACAATCGTAGTACACAACAACTTACAACATGGATCCCCAAGTATCAAATGTAGAACAAAGGCCAGCAGAATGGGAGAAAGCGAGATGAATGGAACAAATGATGAAATTGGTTGACTTGAAAAAAGATAGCACGATTTATTAAGGAGAAAATAAGAACCAGAATATTATATATTCCATTTGAAAAATGGCAACGAGCTGGTCATGTTGTAGATTCTCAGACAACCGTTTGACACAACGACTCACAGTGTGGATCCCCTGAGACTACAAGTGAAACCATTGCCGATACAACGTAATATGGTGAGAGGGACCAAACACGTTATTTAATGGTCGATGATGGACGTTAAAAGAAGAAGAAGAAGAAGAAGAAGAAGAAGAAGAAGAAGAAGAAAAAGAACAACAACAACAACAACAACAATAACAACAACAACAACAAATATGAATGTCACGAGTCTGTTAACTGGTCCGTGGCATTCGAACCTTTCAATTATCAGAATGTCCTATTTTTACGACTTTCCCGTGTCGTGTGATACGATAAGTGTCCATTTAGATGCATTGAAGCAAAAACAGGTGAAATATAATGGCCGAACGGGATGAACTGTTTATTTGCCAACGGTGTTCATCGCATGATTTCCTCCTGATTAATCATCCTATGAAATTTATAAAGATACGAGTAATAGTCTCTTCTTTCTTTTATCTTCTTACATGCTTTCTTTATTATCATATAAAGATTATATTTGATAGTTTCCTAGAGGATGGGATAAAGCGGGAAATTCAAAATCTTTTCCCCATGAAATGAAAGGTAATCTCGTATATTTCTTTAGTCGATCATTCATTATGGGCCTTTTTCATCATAATTCTTTGCCTCCTTTGGAGTTTGATTGTTGATCGGTTTTCTGTCACAGTAAATTAAGAAGGCATATAAAATCAAGTCATGTGGAGATTTAAGAGATCAACCTACTACTGAGTAACATATCTGTTGAGCCAACCTCGCGTTGCTTGAATATTCAGTGACAAGTTACAACTAAGCAACTAGCACAGCAAACATCAGGCGATGATAGAACAGCTGCTCTTGATTACAGCTTCTCTCGCTTGCTACTGGAACGATTTGGTTTGTACTTGATTAGGGTAATCTAATGTCAGGATATTGAATATTCCCACAGCTCATAACTATGTATGTGCCATAAACAAAAATCCTCTATAGGCTAAGGTCTGTACAAAACCCATCGTTGGTTTGATTTTTCTATCAAGAGTCAGGTTTGCCCTAATATTCTCGCACCTTTCTGCAGATTTGGCATTTTGGCCGATTTTGTCAGCACCATTATTGATAAAAGAGGTTATTTCATGCAAAAGTTTAATAGTTCGGCAAAATAATATTGCCTTCTATTGAATTCTCCATGTGCAATATGTGCCCGGGACTACACATGCAAAGTAAATTGCAGTTTTAACGGCAGTATAAATACAATTGTTTCTATAATATCATCTAGGCTTTAATGATATATCCGCTACCGATATGGCAATTATCAAAAAACTATCACGAGTGATAATCACGAGTGTAAATCACGAGTGTTAATCAATGCACTGAGTATCAGCCATCAAAATTTAGCCGTGTACGTACATGAGAGAATCCTGCTTAACTTCACGTTGAGAAAATTGAGACAGCACAGAAGAAGATATGAGAAAAACAAAAAACAGGAGTTCGGGACTTTATAGAAATTGTTAGAAAACTCAAATGGCATTCGGCTGGAAATGTTTCAGGGATGGCATATAACTGCTGGACATCTCGACTCATAAAGTGGATCCCCAGAAATCAGGAGCAAAGATATGGCCATCAGAGGGTGAGATGACGTTTCGAGTTATATACATCTTAAAAGTGCTGGCTTTGTGATGCCCACGATGGACAAGTCCGTCGAATCTGGAAATTCCATGTCCAACGATAGACGCTAACAGACTGATGATAATGATGGTGATGACCACCCTGACTACTACAATAACATTTCAGGTTACAAACAGTCAATTGTTCCTCTATTGTTTTTCTATTGTTTTATTTGCGTCCTGATTACACGAATTAATATTACGAAAAATTGCAATAACTATCTATTTAGAGTATATAAACATTTTAGTGCCATCGGAAAGCTTGTTCAGGGGATTATAAGTTTCACTAAGATAATTTACTTTGAAGTCTTTTGCCACATACCTTCCTCAACGTTTGGTTTCCTTTCTGGTGAATGTGATTCAAGAATTTGTTTTCGGAATACTAGAGGAGAATCTTTGTCAATACCTTTTCATCTTTGTTTCTTCCTCCTTTATTGTTTGTTTTCTTTTTTGTTTGTCTCTTCGATCTTTCACAATTCATTCTTATTGTATTTCCGAATAACCCTGAGGTTTCGAATGTTTGTAAAGTTTTGGAAGTTGTTTTCTTTTACGTTTCCATTGAATCTTTTATGTTTGCTCTGCTGTAATTTCCTTGAATCCTGAAGTATCAAGTGACATTGTATTCTTTGAAATTTTGCTCTGGAATCTTCTTAGACGCCATACGAATCTCTTTAGAGATCAAATGATTTTGTTTCATAAGATTTCATGTTTTTTTAATCGTTTCATGTATGATATTTCAATTGATTGTTATCCATAAAGTTTCTTTGGTGGAAAATTCACGAGTTTCCTGTCAATGTTTCTGACTCTTTATCAAAATGCGACGTCAAGTTTGAAAATTGAGAACTGAAATATCGTTACATCTAAATTGGGTTGGAGTTGAGCAACGTCGTATGTTGTCTGTACCAAGATGGGTGACCGTTTTGAGATACTAATTGCTGTAAGAGGAGTATGAAAGCCACCTGTGCCTATCTCGTTGATCTACTATCAAATCAAACTCAATTCGAGGAATTAATGTGACTTATGAGAAAGCAATTGAATTCGAAACAATTGATGACGTAAATGCTTCAAAACAGAATCGCTTCCAGCATTTGGACAGCAGAATAGAATAGAACTGGATGAAAGACTCTAATGAGTCATTTAGAAAGGAATTGAGAATGATGTAATCGTGAGAAAAGATGTTGTAAGTTCTCCAGTTATCTTCCTCTTCAGTTAAGGTTTCATCAGAAAGATTCATCAATGATATCATTTTTTTCCACTGGACAGAAGCTGGGAAAAATTAATTTCTTTTTTCAGGGGATACAAAATGATTGGTTATGAACAAATAGATCTATACATGGTGTTGGAGATATCTTATAGGCCTATCTTATTCTACCACAATGCTGAATAGTCGTGAATTCAGTGGAAGGTGTAGAAGGATTCTTCATGGTCAATCTTGATGGTCCCCGAGGTCAGTTTGTTTTGAAAATCTATTTGTCAAAATTCTGTTTTATTTTATCAACGTTTCAATACTGATCTCTATACCATGGAGAAAAAAACAATTACATAAACCCTAAAGTTATCACAAAAATACGCACACATGCAGGTGCACACATACACACACGCGCGCGCGCGCACACACACACACGTGCACACACACACACACAAGATCACGCGCATACGCAAAAGAATTTAACATTAAAAAAATGATTTAACTGTTATTGCCTGAACTTTAAATCGTAAAAGAGAGTTGTTCCTATCAGATAAACTTTCGATCAAAATAAAATACGTACTTATCTTCTTATCTTGTGAATAGGGTTAAAGCTTTGCCAATTTGGCAATATTGCTGATCCAGTTTAGAATATATAACAGACAAATGCACCTTTGTTGTTAAGGAGTTCACAAATGATATTTGAAATGAAATAGGGAACTTACCCATTCCATAGTTCACCCTTTTGTCTAGGTCCTAAAGCAATTTTCATCCTACTCAAAATGGTTTAGGCGTAAAAGTTTGTGTTTTTTTTTGTTTTTTTTTTCTCTATGTGAAGAAAGAAACCCGGCGATTTATGAAGCTGAAAGTAAAGCAGCATTCTGTGACTATGGCAGATGTCATGATTTAGCGGTCCTCATCTATCACTTGTCACCGACAATGATTCATTAATCCATCTGACTTGAGTAGAATGCTTGAGACGAAACAAAAAACAGTTTTGAAATGAGGTTATTATTGCTAGTTTGGTGTTGAGAGAATGGTTCCAGACAGACACTCGAAACAGAACGTTCCGATAAAAAAATCATCTGCAAGCCGAAAATTTCATGGATTGATTCTCCTCTGATCAAAAATTTATATTTGCTCATTTTGCCACTCATGGAACGCAGAAATGCCTAATGAGGAGAGGCCCTGATTTTGTTCCTTGATAATTTGATAAATTGACGCAGAACCCATGAAAATTCCGAAATCACGAGAAATTTGCGTTGAAAAAGACTGAATCAAATATTGGCTCACTGCAGTGCATCTAAGTAAGTTATTGGACTGGAGCAACTAATGAGTTTCACGTTCTTTTCGTTGGTTTTTAAGCAAAGTCAAGTCAGTTATAAAATAGAATTGTTTCAACAAAATGAATTTAGATTTTTCTTTATTATTCTATTTGATTTCATTTTCGTCTAATCAAAACGGATTCTTAAGGTCTTGAAAAAAGAAATTTCTTTTTTGTTTGTTTGTTTTTAATTTTTAACTCTCTTAACACTCGAGTCAAATGGTACACGGAGAGAGTGGAGTGGTATATATTCCAAAACATTTGACATTTTGGCGACCCCAAAGGCCCAGTTGGAAGTGGGGTCTGCATGATTATACTTTACATCTTTGGGGTTGGAACTTCAATGGACTCTTCAGAAATATTCTTAAAGAATTTCCTTGGAATCTTCAGAGCATAGAAATCTGAATCAAGATAGCAATACTTGACCTTTCTGTCAGGTCTGACGCCTGATCTTTCCTAATCGTGGCTAACTTCGTGTGGGGAAAACATCAGATGTCGGTCTTTAGTCCACCAAAAGAAAAAAAAATTAATGACTTTTAATCAATTACATCTGTTCCACTTCCGTGTCATCATTCTATTATCATCATTCTATACTAAGTCATCGAATGTAAATTGATCAAATTTCATACCCATTACCTAATAGTAACAGCCAACTATTGCAATGTTAAATACCTTGTTTAGAAGCGGTTACAATAAGAGGCAACTTCCATACCAGAGTCTATCTATCTATCTATCAATCTATCTATCAATCTATCTATCTCTATCTCTCTGTCTCTCTGTTTCTCCGCCTCTGTCTCTCTTTCACTCTGTCTCTCCCTCCCTCTCTCTCTCTCTCTCTCTCTCTCTCTCTCTCTCTCTATATATATATATATATATATATATATATATATATATATATATATATATATATATATATAAACGTATCAATTAGGAATGAAAATGAAAAAAATCATGTAAATAAAGTAACGTTACCTCGAAAAAACCGTTTTTTACGTTCAATTAAATATTGTTCGCTGATATAACGTTGTGGGTTCAAAAATCAGCAGCAAGAGTGAATTTTCGACAATGATGGAACAAGAAGAATAGATTTTGTTGTGTCTGAAGTCATGTCATCAATGTATCATGGTGTTGAGGAACTGACAAAAGTGACGTGTATCCATCAAACTAGTATCATTTCGCAAGTTTGATCTTGAAAGATATTTAACGACAATGAGTGAGGATAATCAAATCAAAAGCAATATGTCAGAACAAAAGTTTCTAAATGAACAATCATTTTAATGAGGTTTTCTGGGAATTCCTGAAATTTCATAATCGCTTTTTTAATGGACGCCACCTGGAGAGAAATATTGTTTTTTTGTATGGGGATTATGGATATATATTTACCACGAAGTTGGCACATCATGTGTTTCACACAAACAACAAATATTTTTTGCATACAAATACACACACACACACACACACACACACACATACATACATACATATATATATATATATATATATATAGAGAGAGAGAGAGAGAGAGAGAGAGAAAGGAAGGAGATGGAGGAAGGTACACACACACATACACACATGTATATATGCTTGTCACTTATACGCATGCATAAACTCATAATACATATTCGTAAGATTTTTGTCTATGATAATAATCACAGTCTTCCCTCCAAACCTGAAAAAAAACAAGAAAACATTATTGTTGAAACACATTGCCTTCTTCAATTTTATTACAATAATATTGTGTAGCAATATTCAATTAAATGATAATAATAAATGAAAGTTTTTCCCTATCTTTTAAGTTTTTCCCTCCTGTAAACTCAAGCTAAAATTAACCGTTTGAAGATGATACTTTTTTGTTTTTTCCGATTTAATTTGATATAGGAAAGCCATCTATGATAACAAATGAACTAAGAACTGTAGAATAATAACAAAAAAGAATAAAATTTGTATGCATGCGTAATTAAAAGGCATAAGCACTGAACTACTCATAAATATTCGACAGGTCTTGTGAAATTAAAGGAATCTACCACACACAATTACTGTTTTGGAAATCAACAGAAAGATTGAATTTTTCCTTGAAATTTCTTTGGTTTGTTTTCCTCATCTTCTCCCCGAACACGTGATAGAAGTTCTCTCACATGGATATCACGTGATCTTTCCCTCCGAAGATTCTCCTCCGTCTTTCGCTTGAGCTGTGGTTAATCGTCCCATCTAGGATGAGACGTCATGCTGACGAAATGCACTCATGTATTTTTGGGGAATTGTTCATATGCATATTTGACAAGTGCAACCGTTTCTGATTCTCGTCTCTTTCTCTACTTGTCTTGTCACCTTAGCATTACTGTCAGTCAAAATCTGAAACATTCCCGCCTAAAACTGAAATCTGACCGATACTCTTTCTCTGTCACCTATCCATCTTCATCACCAGGGCTCCTACCATTAATCCCAAAAGTCAGATATTTGCATTTCCCTTGTTCTAGTGGGAAATGAACATGTGAAAGTATGATGCAAATCTACCACACTGAGAACAAAGAATCGAAAGATTTGTTGAAATGTCTTAACAACATTTCAGGCCAAGAAGGTGATTCATTGACAACAATGGAAATTGGTTTTATAGTATTAAACATTTTGACATTAAGTATGATCTATATAGTGTTACAGGTTTAATTTTTGCTAATCAGTATGTTACATAAACGTCCCCAGAGAGATTGGAATAAATTAACTCAAACTACAGAATACAAATAGAATCCAGATGATTTCCAACTGGATAATGATATGGGGTCTTATCACACTCCTCTCAATCTTCATCGTAATGGCTATTCTGTTGAAAGAAATGACTGTTGGATGCTGAATATAAAGTTGTTTCCCTAATTATTCTTTCTTGCAAATGCTTAAACATTTCTGATTCATTCTAATCAAATCTTATGGCACTAAATTTGTTCTAAATGATGACAATTCAAAAATAAAATTGATAGTAGCGATCTGCATTGAGAAATAGTCAGACAGTTCATGTAAATACGTGAAAAGATTACAAAAAACAGAAAAATGGTTGCCGTGGGTAAGAATAAACGACAGAAACGATTGCACAAAAATATCATTATTCTTCTTTAAGAAAGTGTTCGATTCTAGCGCGAATCACGCAAAAGACAATTTTCATTGAACTGATATTTTAAAATTTGACCAATAAATTGCCAACAATTTCCTCCCATAGCGCCATTAGCTTCAAGGGAAGGTAACCCATTCTGTCTTGTGTTCATTTAGGTTGGTTTGAAAGGTGAAATATGCTCAACTTTACAGTCTCCTTCATCAAAATCATAATTCATTTACCAAATAGAGATAAAAACAGACTAATAATAACGAGAATAATTAGTATTGTTTCATCTGAATATGGAATTACTGAAATAAGACTGATCAGTTTTGTTAATCGTTCATTTTATGGGAATTAGCATATGGTCTTGATTTAATTCAAGTGTTTTGATGGAAAAAAAGGAAGAAAGAATCATTGATGTTAAAATTGTGATGCAGGAAAAGTCACAAGAAAAGGTGTTCCATTCAATTCCAAATAATGATAAGGAATACTTTGATCCGTGGATATTGCCCTTCTATCAAGAAACACATAATTTGGGGAAAAATTAAGTGAATAATGCTGCCATTTTTCACATTTTATCTGTTTCCTACTTTCAACTAACGCATATCTTTTCATATGTTCCATCACTCTCACTTTTCTAAGCGTTTTATGACTTTCCAGTGACTGCCTTGTGATATTTTTCTCCTACAAGATTCAGACAAATCAAGTTCAAAATTTCACTGAACCTCTTCAAATTGGGTTTGCTCCGATGACATTCGTCAAAGGCATGGATCTTTTTCTCTCACTTCTGTTTGTGCTTCTACATACTCGAACCAAGATGACATTAGAATTTGAAGGAGCTGGGAGAAAACATCCTAATCAGGAAACTGACCCCCGTACAAAGGATATCGTATTATGCACAGGGCGAAGAATCATGCTTATCATCACATTGAAAGAACACAATGCAATGCATACTTTAAAAAAAAAGGTCCCAGATATGATAAAAATCATTGTGAAACACACAAAAGGCAATGGCCTGGTCATGAAACAAGAGTGTCAGACAATTGCAGGTCATCAAAATTTAACAACCTGGATCCTAATACAATTTATCTAAATATGTGGTTAGAAAAATAAGTTGACGTGACGAACTAGATCAGTTCAAACAATACTGACTAAACGATGCCAATGTCGGAGAGGTTTTGCGATCTTACGGAAAAATCTGACCCCTTACTATATATATATATATATATATATATATATATATATATATATATATATATATATATATATATATATATATATATATATATATATATATATATATATATATGCTGTTGAGATGGCATGGTAAATAACTACATTCGTCTGATTCAAGCTTTAAATATTAGTAATTTTGTAGAGGGGTAGAATAATTTTCACAAATGAATAACATCCCAATACGTCTGTTCTTTCTCCCCTGAATTCCATTTTTTTCTGTCTGTGATTTTTTCGGCTCAAAATTTAGACTGTCCCACATTGATTCTTTTGTCCTTTGAGAACTACACATTTTGATGGCCTGCACTGATAATTCTTTTCAAAATTGGCAGTAAATCAATCTTACGAGCCTAATATATCCTCTGCTACATAAATATATTCTATCAAATGATATTATCATCTTTGGTTCTGAATCCATTTGTTTCTTTCTGAAAGCCTTTGTATTGTTTTTTTTAATTTTTTATTCTTCCATATAAATGTATCCAAAAGTAATGGAAGCACAAAGATATATAAAGACATATAGAAAGAGATTATTACTACGTCGAACATAAATTCTCTTTTATTTTTGCTGTTAGTTAATATCTAAAACGAGACTTTCTGTTAATTACATCATCCAAAGATTTTGAAATGGATTAATTCATTTAATTTTATTTGTTATTCCATACAATATCTCAAACTGTTTTCATGAATTTTAGTGACATCAAATTGAAAGTTGGGAAGTACCTGACTGGATTAAATGGGGCTTGGTTTTCCATTGACTGATATGTCTCAAATATCGGGACAATAGTTGGAATTATGGCGAATTGAAACACAATTATCCCTTCTCCGTAGCAGTTATACATGAAGTTTTCATTCAGTTTCAATTCAGCGGATTGTTTTGCCTGGGATATGCACTCTCTGAGGGTTTTGCTGTTCTTTTTTAACAAAATGATGTCGAGGGAACTTTGATGTTGCCAAATTTTTAAAGGTGTTAATTAAAGCTTTTACGTGGCAAACTAGATGAATGGAGCTAAGTTGTCTGGCACAAGGCCTCCATTATCAATACACACAATTCAGGGATGAATATAAATCTGATAGATCGAACATTATATAACGAACATTTCAGATAATAATTCGGGTAGTAAGCACCAATCATTTTGTAGCTTCAACAATGAACTCTTTCTCTGTCTCTTTTTCTGTATCTATCTATCTATCTATCTATCTATCTATCTATCTATCTATCTATCTATCTATCTATCTATCTATCCCTTTCTCTCTCTCCCTCTATCTATCTATCTATCTATCTATCTATCTCTCTCTCTCTATATATATATATATATATATATATATATATAGTAAATTTGAAAATAGAGTCGTAATGCATAAGTGTGAAGCCATCCAATAAAATATGACCTGCCTTCCTAAAATGAACTTTATCAAATGAACTAAAAATAATTTACCTCTCTGAGAAAAATGTTCATAATTCTGAGTAACTTTTATTTTAACCACTTTTTCTCCTTCACTACCTGATATTTCTTTCTAAACTTCTGGTTGAATTTGTCGATACTCAATACGATCATTTTTTTTTTTTTATAATTTTATATTCGTCTTCTGACAAGGCATTTCCTTGTTATATCGTTGATAATTATTTTTTGTGGTTTCTCGGCTTTTTGTTCCATATGTCCTGTTCCTTTTGATATTCTGCCCTCTTCTTCAAATAGAAAATACCTTTTTTGAGATTTATTTATCATTTTTTCATTCGTTTCTATTTCTTTCCTTTGATTTATAGATTTTTTTCATCTTTCCTGTTTTTGATAAAAGTTGGCATTTGCATTCTTTCTTATTCCAACTAACGACGTTAACACATGTATATGTACTCTCTCATGATGAAACTTATTTTAGTCAGGCTTCCAACTCTCGTAACACTCAGATTCAGACAGGTGATATTTGATCAGAGTACTTCACGCATTTTTCAGTGTATATATCCATGGATCTACCTGTCTATTAACTCACTATCTCCCAGTGGTATTTTGGAAAAGGGTTGGTCGTGGGATATAGAATAATATATCGAAGTATTTTGTTGATCCAGGTTTTTCCCCCATAATCATCTCCCTCTCATCATGACTATATACAAATAATCTTTCCATTTTTATGGACAAAGGTGCAGGAAGATGTATGACTTCTCTGAAAGTTTTGAAGTTTCTCTTGAAAGAAGCATTTTTTTTAATACTTGATGTATGTAATCCTTCTTCTAATTATCTTGCGTCATAATTCAGTACACTTTTAAAAAAATAAGTCTTTCAATTCATATTCCAATTTGGGGTTTCCTCCTCGATTTATTATTATCACAGTTCCTGTCGAAAGGCTCAATTTCACGGATAGTTTTTTCAGTTCATTTTTTATCTCATTCCTTTACTCTTAAAGTCATAGATATTTAACTCTGTATTCTGTTATGTCGATCTCATTCTCTAATGCCCTTAGTCACAGGTTATATTTTCTCTGTCATCATTCCATTTTCCAGATACACCCTTGTAATGTCTTTTGATTCCTTCCTTCTTTAACCCTTTGTCAATCTTTATGGATGGATTCATTTCACTCATTGAGCAACACCACCTGTTCTGATTTTACCACGGTCTCTCATTTCTTCTTCCTTCTCTAGTTTCTGAACACGTCCTTTTTTTTCTTGAATATTCAAGTGATTATCCATCTTGTATTCTCACAATTTTTGTTCATTTTCTCTCTTATTTTCGGTCATTTTCTTTTTTATACCTATGTATATTGCTTTTATTGATCTTACTTGTATTATTTCTTTGTTCTGGCTCTTTTTTTTCTACTTCGTCCTTTATGGTTTATTCATGGATTCTTTTTTTTTCTTTTTTTCTCTCTTTCTTTTCTTTTTTTATTTTCAGTGATCTATCGACGTTTCTTTTCTTCTTTTTATGTCTTGCATCTCTCTGCAGCTTCTGCCTTTTGAATTCTTTTTCTCCTTGTAAATATTTTTATCACTAAATTTGATTTTCTTCTTTTTTGTTGTATTCCTCACCGTTTCTCTATCCCCCTTCAAGGCACTCACCATCTAAAAGTTTTTCACCTCCAGTAAAGGTGTCCCTACTTTGATTCTTCATGGTGAACTCCATACGACCCAAGATCAATCGACATAAAATCAATACAATTCCATTACTGAATGATTCCGCTTATAGCACATTTCCCTTGAGACTTTCCATCTACATTTGGCAGCACTGTTACTTACATTAGGAACTACGGCTTAATTGCTCTACACTGAAACCGGGGTCCTAAATACACTTGACTTCTGCGCATATATATATATATATATATATATATATATATATATATGTATGTGTGTGTGTGTGTGTGTGTGTGTGTGTGTGTGTGTGTGTGATTTTCAATAAGAATCAACCGGTTTCGTCCATGTCTTGAGAAGACCAACATCTTACTGTTCATTGTCTATTAAATAGGGGGAGGGCTCAGGTCATTTAAGTATTAATCTTGATTTGAATTTGAATTCCAAATTTTGTAAAGCGTCAAATCTGATTCTAATGAAAAAAAACACATATCACTGTTTTTGGTGTGTTTTTATTTTTTTGTTTCCTTTTTTTTATCCAAGAGGCGACCCCCAACAACCCATGGACCTTTGAACAAACCTCCTCATCTCACTACACCCAATCACACCCCTTAGCCCTCACAAACATACTAACATAAATATGAAATACACCATAACTTGACCTCATCTGCTAAGACACTCACACATACATATTCCTACTACTGCCCCCTACTACACCCCACGATAAACTGATCACTGCTGCGAACATACACTCTCACACACATTAATACTTCGTGCCCCTTTACATTTCTCTCGACAGTGAGATATGAGGTTGCACGGAGAGGAGCTCTAGGTTTGACTAGTTTTTTTCAATTTCTGACTTATACCAGCTAGCCCTGGGGTGTGTCGACCCATTGGGAGCCTATTCCGGTAGTGAGGCTGACCTGTGGTTGTATCACTGAACGTGAACAGTCTGCGATCGGTAGATACCGAGCTGGCTATTGAGTTCTACATTTTGTACGAGAATCGAAAGAGTCCAACACTCACCACGCATAGACCCATCAGAGTACATAGAGTAGATAGATTACAGCTGCCTGTAGCTTTAATCAGAAGTCCCCAAAACTCCAACATAGCTGTTGTGCGTTCACTATAGAGATATGCTTCCCCTCAGGATAGTAATCCGTTGGTACAGCGGCCTGAAGCCAAGTCATAATAAAAAAGTTTGGAAAGGTAACTGGCTTAGATTTGTATTTTTGTTTTCATATTTCATGTTGTGTTATTAGATCAATGCAAAGAAATGTTTTCCTTTTCCCCTAGTTCAAGTCAATAAAATGATCTTTCACTCCGACGAAGACTAGGTCTATCTCTTTTGGTTACTTAATTCCCCTAACATTGGTATTTTTAAAATTTATTTTGATACGCTCTAATCATATTTTATTTCCATACTCTCGTTAATATATTCCAAGATTTTTGTTATTTTTTCGCTACGGTCAAGTTGATAAGTTTCAGGGGGATCAGATTATCCAATCATGTCTTTATTGAATTGTCTAAAAATATTAGTAATGTCACTGTTTTGATTGACCTTATTTACCACTTAAGAAACAATATTGAATATTACTTCTTTTTAAAATGCATTCTCTTTATACCACACGGCAATGTCGTCTATCAAACAATTTGTAGATAAATATTCTATCCCCGATTTTAATGTTCATATCTAAGAACCATTTCAATTCAAGATCCTTAGGGTATATGTCCCTGTACAATATTTCGAATTCCTCCCCATCATTAGGAGAACATGAGTCATCAATAAACCAGGTATAATCCCCAAATGAACAAACTCATTTTTTATTAGTTCTAATTAAAGAGGGCATGAATAAATATTCTAGTCGATATAATTTTCTCATTCGAGGGCAGGATCAATTACCATAAAGATACCTATGATCTGAATTTTTTTTTAGTTTAAAGTAAGACTCCCTTATAAGATGACTGATAACTGCTCCAAGGGTAGAGAACCTAAAGTAAGCCATGTCATTTTTTTATATAAATATATTTACTATTTCGTCCTTTAATTTTCGATAAGATCTTCATGAGGAATTCGTGTATAAAAAGTATTAAGATTTGTACGTGTGGATAGATTTAGCCCATTTACAGGTATTTATAAACTGCGTTTTTTCTCAAACGGGTATAGAATTTTTCACAACCCCAAAAAGATTTAAATTACTATAAAATTTACTCTTATTATCAGATTGCTGCATTTGATTATTTGTCAAATTGAACACTTTAAAACACTTTGGTTTCGTACAACAAACTCTAGAGGCTACAATAAAGTGAGCACCCATTGGATTTTCTTACATTTCAGGTATATATATATATATATATATATATATATATATATATATATATATATATATATATATATATATATATATACGTGTGTGTGTATGCGTTTATGCGAGTGTGTACGGTTTCTGAAATAAAAGATAGGTCCCTGGCATGTTGTAGACTCGTTGCAGTCTGTTTTTTTATGTCACTCGTTTCACCCAAGAATGGGTCATTCATAAACAATATATGGGTATTATCAACGTAGCCAATTGGCACACGCTACCGTTGTAATATTAATATATGGGAGTTGCGATACGAAGCAAAAGAATTCCCATTAACGAATAGTCAAAATTATTAACAGTCACAATGCATTGTCTAGAAAAGATGAGAGCTGTAATAAAATCCTACTGAGTTAACATGGAATGAAGACGAGGAAAAATTAATCTTCTGAGAAAATGGAAAACAATTGATTTCATAGTATTTTCGCAATTTATGATAATAATCTCTAGCTTTATTTCTGATCCGTTTTATTTTCTGAATTGTACTAGATGATAGAGCCAATACATCCATAATCACAAATATAAAAACTGAGTCTAATTCTAGTGAAAAGACCTTTCTATCAAGATGACTAGTGATGAAAAAGGGCGATGGAAAACTTAGTTTCAATGACATTCGTGTGAAGTGAAGCTAACCAAACTTGGCTGAAATACAAAGTCAGTCCACTAATTCAATTTACCATGCTAATAATCGTTATACCATCCTACAACTTAAAGTCCTCGGAATAAGTACGGTCAGAGAAAACTAGTATCGTTTCTCACATCCTTTTATGTAAATTTTCATTTCCTTCTTAATTTTGAATCTTCACTCGCTTTTAATTTTCTCACCTATTTTATAGTCTTCAGTTTTTTCACTCATTTCGTTTTCATTATCATACGATAAACAACTTATGCTAAATACGTATAAATGCATATTTTGGGTTTTCAATTAATAACATCTATTTTTGTATTTCAACACATGCCAACACTTTCATTTGATTGATTCTATTCGAATATCCACTTTTTTCTTAGTGGCATTTTAATGTATCGAGATGATCTTTTTCAAAGGCCCTACATATTTTTCTACTTATTCGAAATACTATAACCATTACACCACAACTGTGTCTTATATCCGTGAGCCCACACGATTTATGATCTTCTTCCTCCACTTTTCAATTTCCCTCTTGTAATAATTTTTTCTCTTCCTTTCCACTCTGATACAACAACTACTTCTTCTTCAACCAATACAACAGCCTACACCATTACACCAATCTCTATTTTCACCCGAACTCAGTTAGTTCACTGGAAGACTCGCCCGGACATTTTTATTTCCTTTTGGTTACTTCCTGAGTCAAGTCAGGTAGAAAAAGAATTTGCAAATGGAGGACACCGGACGTGCTGGCTTCACAACATGGTGGCTTCAGTTGCGTTATCGGCCATTACTACAGGCATTTAATGGCACCAGACTGAGACGCTCCATTTGACCTGATACTTTTTATGACTTGACCATAATTCTACTAAAGCGCCGGCAGCAGTTATAGTAGCATCAAGAGGAACAGGAGCAATTTTTCACGATATTAACAGTAAATGGTTGGTTTCATGAAAATTTAAGTACCTTTCATTCTTTCTTTCTTTATAGTATCCTTTTTCGCTTTCTTTCTCTTTTCTTTTCGTTTCAACTGTTCTTTCTTCTTCTCCCCTTCCTTTATTCCTTTCTATCTTCGTTCGAACCATTCTTTTTTCTCATTTATTCTTGCTGCAAGATCAAAAGACAAAGTGGCTCCTCAAGATATAAACAGTAAATGATCGTTAGCATCTAATATCGTCAGCAATTTTTAGTATCAGGCAAAGAGAAATTATGGTAATTCTTGTGAATTGGTTTCTTCTGTCGATACATCAATTGGTTTTCTGTGGAGATTTTAATTTGTTGTTACGAAGTAATATTACATTAGACAGTGTATGGCTAGTTTGAAATTCAAATTTGTGTCGACATTCTGTACGCTGATTGACTAATT
>OY735202.1:4127872-4147872 GCA_963457665.1 Thysanoteuthis rhombus | reverse complement strand
CAAGTCAATTAATGACGGCAAACATCAAATACTTACGTTCTACGGATCTGCATCTATCGCTCCACATCAAAGGAAACTCTAGTCGGCTCAAAGTAAAATGAGCCTCGCTTTGAGCGAGAAAGAAACAAATTGTGAGCAGGAAACCGTATATGTGGAGCTAATTAACAGGTTTCCAGGATAAAAAGAGAAAACAAAAACATTGTGTTCAGAGAGAAATATCAAATGAAAATCAGAAGAATAGTTGAAAGTTTAGTTGCTGAAAGTTTCCAACATCAACTGATTTTTTTGTGAGATCACAAGCGGTAATTTGGCTCTGGAGTTTATTCATTTATGTTTTCCTCAATGGATATACACTTGAATCATTTCCTCCAAAAGTACTTGATAGAAGCAAAGTGAATTTTGGGGTAAAAACCAATGATAACATACGTTAAGAAATTAGTCTAAGTTAAGATCATATACCTTAGAGAATACAATCTTTCGGAATCCAGGTATGAAATAATAACTCAGCTGAATTTTGCTGTCTGGAAATCCGAAATTCAAGATTTTTTGAAAGATCTCTGCGGTCACAGTGCTTTATTCCTGGTTACTAAATGGATACACGCTTCAATCGTCTCCCCTGAAAGTTATTAATGTCTATTAGGGACCATGTTCGTTTTTTCTCCATTTTCTAATAAAAAATGTTTATCATTTTGGCTCCTCAACATTTATACAAGTATGTTTGGATTTTAGATCCAAAAAAATTCAAAACAAATGCTTTTTACTCGGGTAAATAAGCAAACAATTCTTTCAGTACTTCTGTCAATTTTCGATTTTCTCTTTTACTTGATGTAGAATCTTCATTCCTCTTGAATATAAAGATTTTAAAGTTAGAATTTTCTTTTCCTGAAAAGATATTCAATTAATTTAGCAATTCATTTTCTGATTATTTTATCATTTGTTTTCTGTCACGCTTTACCCACTAACCAATGTTCTGATGAAGTTGTAAAAGTTGAATTTATACTAAAATTTTTGAAAAAAATCAATCGCAAATCGGACTGTAATCGTTGATATTTTGGCGCAAAACATCTTTCATCTAAGAAACCAGCGTATATCTCTTTTTCCTCTCTCTTTCTATCTATCTATCTATCTATCTATCTATCTATCTATCTATATATATATATATATATATATATATATATATATATATATATATATATATATATACATATATATACATATATATCTTTTTATTTTATTTTTAAAGTATCACATTGGGAAAACATTTTTCATTTTTTTTGTTCTTTGACTTTAGTGATTCATTTTCTCATACCTGTTTATGTAATTTTTCTCAGTGTTATTATGGTACTATATTTAAATTTCCTTCTGTTGGGATCATCAGTTATTTATCATGGAGCAGTTTCAAGAATTTTAAAAAGGAAACAGTCTTATAAAAATAGTTCCCCGGCAGTGTTGATCAAACACCACCCACCATTCAAACTAGTAATCTGTTATTTTGTGATGGGTATCATCATAGTGTACTATATAGAGATGTTATTTTATAATACACACTATTCAATTCTTTTGGAATGGGGTGAGTTACCCTAAAAACGTATTTAACGATGACAGATCAGTAGGTATTACAACAGACGTCGTTTGTGTCATTCTATGGAATGTTTAACGATGTAAATGTTAAATCCGTTGTGTCATTTTTAATCACAGATAACCTGCAAACAAACTCATATCATTTTTGAGAAAACCAATTACACAAGAAAACTCTAACAACACATTAAACCAGAGGATTTGACATTTTTTTCCCAAAACCCTTAAGTTAATTAATTGGTCCATGTCATACAGCTAATTCTGAATTATCAAATGAATTTATATGCATTTTTTTATGACGAAGCCAAACTACATTTGAGTTGGTTGTAACGTCCCAATGGGCTGTTTCATGAACATAAGACAATTACTTATTTGTCTTCCGTCCGACAACCTATCAGTTTTTCATTTGCAAAATTCCCTAAGCATCCCATAATATCAAATTGCGATAAACTGTAACCCCATTAATGTTATTCTTGTTGGCAGAGTAAACTCCATTCTCACGAGTGGGGAATATTCAACTCTCTCTTCTACCAAGCAAACTGTATTAATCTCTTTTCCCCTCTGTTGATTTTCATCATTTCTCAATCCCTCCCTCGACACACGTGTCTGCATTTATGTAAGTATAAAATAAATTTTCTCATTAGCATTTCTAAGTATAAAAGGAAGAAGATACTTCAAACTGGATTCCAATTCAATTACTTCATTCTCTCTGGATGAATAAACGTATCTCTATGTGTCTTTCAATCATCCTTTACTAAACATTACAGCAGTGATAAAAAGTAATTGATGAATTATTCAACTCTTTCGTTGAATCTATATCCTATTTTTTGTGTCGTTTAATGTTTGACGCAGTTGTGTCATTTCCACGAAAAGGAGTTAATTTTACCATTTACTGCAATATTTATTTTTCTATTACAACATTTATTTTCATTCACTGATATGCTAACATACAGATTTATATATACAATGAAATTGCTTTTTACCAAACGTTGTTTCATCAAAAATGTAGATTATACTCATGAATATATATACGCTACATATATATACACACATCGCAAACTCACGAATATATATATACGCTACATATATATACACACATCACAAACTCACGAATATATATACGCTACATATATATACAGACGTCGCAAACTCCCGTCCCTAAGTATATATATACACGAAGATACAGTCACACACACACACACACACACACACACACACGTATACATATACGCACACACGGGCGCATGCATACGTTTGTCGTGTGTATGCATTTGTATTTTCCATGACATGCCGATCAATGGAAGATCAAGTTACGACGTATATATATATATATATATATATATATATATATATATATATATATATATATATATATATATATATATATATGTCTGTGTGTATGTATGATTTTTTATGAAACATCTCTTCTTAAATGTCCGTCGGTTTTGCTGTGAAACAAAATATAAGAAATAAAGAAGTTGTTTTGCAAACATTTCCCCTTCCAGCATACGATGAAAAAAATACATTTAGAATCCGATAGCTACATATCGGTTGATCTTTTTTACTTTCTATGAATCTTTTCTCTTTCATATTATTTGCTCAAGTCAAGTTTACGACGATTCTGTTTCCTCAATAAATATTTTCAAGTTAGTTGAATCTATTTTTAAAATGAGAAGCCGAGCTCAAAATAAAAATGAATCAGTGAGAAGAATTGAGTGTCTGGAAAGGAAAGAAATACTTATAGTTATGAATAAATAATGGTGCAAAGGTATGTTTATATTAACAAAATTTAATGCACAAACATGTTTGAAACATAGCAATAAAACTAAAATTTTAGAAAATTTACTGCATATTTATTCCAGACTATATGATGGAATGGATATTCTATCGGTCAGAGGTTTTTTCCTGTAGCGGCCATATTTTCTGAAAGTCTTTATTCTATTTATGTTGTCTTGACTGGTCGATACATTAACCAAGTAACAACGGGGAATCATTTCAAAAAAGTGTTTTTAAATGAAATAACGCAATTTGTAATCAGTTTGTTGGATCAAACACTTCCATTTTTGATAAATAACTTTTGCGTTAAAAGAAGGGAATAGACCATGAATAAACAGAATGACAATTTTTAATGGAAACAATTATTTTGACCCTTCAATCACCGGCTGCCGTTTACCTCGATAGTAAGAGCAATGCTTCATCGGAGTAAATACCCAATCGGTCACAGCTTCGATTCTTACAGATTCTTTAATCGTTTATTTCATACGTTATCGATACATTAATCGTTCAACGACGGCAGATCCAATATGGCTTTGTAGATGATATGACGCGATAATTAATGATATATAAATAAATATATATATATATATATATATATATATATGTATATATGTATATATATATATATATATATATATATATATATATATATATATATATATATATATATATATATATCATACTTACATGGTAAAGTTCCCATGTGATTTGATTAAAGAGACACATATATGAATACAAAACACACTCCACGGCTTGCACACTCACACACACACACACATACACACACACACACACACACACACACACACACATACACACACACACACACACACAAACACACACACATACATAAGATAAAAAGATATTTTCTTATTCCTTTCTAAAAATCTCTTTGTTTGGTATTTCATAGATCGCAAACTACACTATCGACATAATAACAGTTGTATTTTTCTCTTCTTCTGGTCGTCCAGCGATCTTCAAGATCTGAGTTTTTTGGTCTGAGTTGAGTTCAACTGTTAATCGTTGTGGCAACTTCAGTGCTTCTTGTAGTCCAGTATTCTGTAGGTGATGATATCTATTCACTGGAGAAAAAATGAAATAATTTTCCCTGAACTTTCTAATTTCACTTTCGGAGATTTGAAGCCTATTGCTTGGCACATATTCACAAAAGCAAAGACACCACCAAGAGTATTCGGCCATTCAATATATATAGGATACGTTCCAAGTAATCTCTCTAAGATCTTGCACAAATATTCGAGGGTTTCTTCCACGAGTCCGCTTTTATCTTGTGTCCATAACAATTTTTCTTTCTTAAAGCCAATCAAATCATTATTCTTATTCATAACTGCTACATATAACACATCTTAATTAGGCATCAATGTTGGTTTGCTTGCTTTTCTCTCCGAACCTGAAACTAACTGTTATGACAATGGCTGCCATTTTATCCACGCGGCACTTGTTATGTTGTTTTGGTTCATCATTGTATATAATGTTTTTGTATATCAGAGAAGTGCGAGTAATTTTTCTCTTCATGTATCATTTCATCTGTCATCGTTTTATGTATCTACTGAGCGATATATTCCTTACCTTCTTTTCCTCCTTGTATTTGTGTGCGTGTGCACGTGTTGGTGTATGTGCATTTACTTTGGCATCTACTTGGAAAATCATAGAGTTGCCATTCTAGAGGAAGTCTTAGATGTTTTTGCTCTTATATTTTCTTTTAGTTGCTGTGTTGGCTGCCAGTACACTTGTCACTGTGCCAGACCAGATACTGTGTTGTCTATAATTGAAGAGAAGAACAAGTAAAAATGTTGCGATGTCACATGAGTTTACTTGGAAATTCCAAGTATTGTGTTCCAATTCACAACCGACTGAAAGACAGGGTAATAAGGAAATTTATATCAATTTTTGTTGATCACAATTTCGATTATAGTCTCCAAGCGAACATACGAGTTGCGACTGTTTGATACTTTTGCAGTGTATGAAAAGTCAGTGTTCCAGCCCCTCATGTGACTACTGGTTGAAGTCTCTTTTTTAAGGACTAATGTCATCTTCTATCCCAGAAATAATAGATATGTCAAGGTAATTAGTAAGGACTAACGATGCCATGCATTGATGAAGTACATTCTAATATTTGATAATCAATCAGTGTTCATACTCAGGTTGACAACACATTTCTTTTAATCACACTCAGTTTTGTGAATGCACTAATTAAGTAATTCCCTACAGGGGAGATAATTTCGAATGGAAACCCCTGAAATGATCATTGGAACTGAAATGCAACAATGTGAGCTTCAATGACTCAACTGTGGCTGCCAAAATAATCCGAACAGCTGATACCATCGTTTTTTCAAACTCTATACTTGGTTTAACATGGCTTTAATGCAGTCAATGAAATACTGACAAAAGGCAAAGTAAAACTGGTACTTCCATGCTTGGAGATATAAGTCTAAAAGTCACCATTATCAGTCGAAATATTTGCGGCAAAATATCTAACACAAGGCACATTGGATAAGCAGCACAAAATGGTTGCTTAAAAATAACTAAACTGGAAGATGGAGAAAAACGCGTTTGTCTTAACCAGGACAACATAAATGTTTAATTTTCAGACCTCCAATGGTTACAATAAATTTTATCTTCAATGAATTCGCTTAGATTACATGGCAGCATTTAGCATGGTAATCTGTGTTAGAAGTAAAACATGGCCTTTTAGTACATATATACCATGTACACATGAATGTACTGAAGTATCGTTTTTTATATACCATACATACATATATATATATATATATATATATATATATATATATATATATATATATATATATATATATATGGAGAGTGAGACAGACTCGGGAGTAAAGTATATGGAAGTGAGGTTTATTTATCTGTAAATGTTTATTAATGGTCTAAAAATGTTTTGAGAGGTATTCCCGTCTTCAGTAGTGTGTGTTGTGTGTCTGCGTGTGTCTGTGTGTCAGTGTATTCTGTTAGAAGTTATGGGTTTTATGAGAAATATGAGTCCACCATCGGGAGCTTTGCTTTGTGAGCAAAGTATGGTATCCCATCTGCTTAGGGCATCCTTTTGTGTGAGAAAAAGTCCAGCAAATGATAAGGTCTATGGTTTACAGCAGCAGTGGGTCTTGGAGAGGATATAAGGTGTTAGGGTAGGAAGGATGTGATGTGGTATTAGATTGTATGGGTATGATTGGGATAGTGGAAATGCAGGGGTGATGAGGTTAGGGAACTACATAAGTTTTCCCAAACAGGTCCTCACAAATATGTTGGCTATTGTTTGGACAAGTGATATGACTGGCTAATATGGAGCCTGCTATAGGTCTGAGTGACTGTTATGTTCCAAGTATTGTATGCATCTGAGATGGGAAGGAGATGTGGATGTTAGGTTATTGTTAGTAGAAGGTTTATGATTTAGAGATCTGTGTGATTAGAGTCTGGTGTTAAGTTCGTTAGGCGGAGAGACTTTTGAGTTTTACCATATACATATATATATATATATATATATATATATATATATATATATATAAACTGTACATGTGACATACCTTATAGTTGTGAATGCAACGCTCACACTGTACACAGGTGCATCATACGGCATCTCACTGACGACTGAAAACTCGACGTAGCGTCTGTTTATGAATGTGCCGTAAATTCTCGTCCGATTTAGATCAAAGTTATATCACCTGCTCCACCAGATATGCGAGCTGGATTTTTTTTTGTCGTCCTTGTGTATCATTCGAGCTAAGTATTTTTTCAATGGTTGATTAAAGGCATGATTTAGTTGAGATATGTCAATTTCTTTTCTTTTTTTTTAAATTTCCAGCAAGAAGCAATGTTAATTCGTTACCAGAAACAGTTCATTTTCTGAATTTCCTTCCC
The DNA here is from genome assembly GCA_963457665.1 of Thysanoteuthis rhombus. Taxonomy (NCBI): domain Eukaryota; kingdom Metazoa; phylum Mollusca; class Cephalopoda; order Oegopsida; family Thysanoteuthidae; genus Thysanoteuthis; species Thysanoteuthis major. The sequence goes on along the minus strand of OY735202.1, from coordinate 4,140,621 downwards.
AATTAATTACCATTGAATGATTGCTCTATCTGATCATAAACGAGTTTATATTTTTTTCCTCATTCTTTCGATATCTTTTTTTTCTGTCTTGGGACTCCCGTCGCATGTAACTTTCAAATCACGAGAAGCCTTTGCAGGAAGATAATAATGTTCTTTTACTTCCGTTGTATGGATGCAATAGCTGAGACATGTAACTTCAATTAACTTGTCCGTGGATAACGAAATTAGCATCATTAATCATATTGTTCGTGGTGGTATTAAATAAAGTGTCACAATGTACGAGTTATCTCAGTAGTAGCCATTGCAATAATGTGTAGCCATGTATCCATATAATTTTTACCGTATATCTTATTTGTTTCTCCCCATCGATAGCTGTGCTGACGGTATAAGTTGAAAGTCGCCATCATCATCATCATCATCATCATCATCATCATCATCATCATCGGAACCAGTATTTCCTGGATTTATTTAGTTCATCTCTCCATCTTGTGTTCTGTCGGCCTCAGTTTTTCATGTGATCTCTGGGGATCCATGTTGTGAGATGTGGTATCCATCGGTCGTCTAACATTCGTGCACATGTCCATTGCCATTTGAGCTTTTTTTATAGTTTATATGATGTCACGGACATCTGTTTTCTTCCTTATATACTGTACAATCTTCTCTCCTCGAAGACTGTGCTGTGTAATGTCAAGCATGATTCTCTCATGCATACTTTGCATACTTCTCTAACTCCATGAGTGACTATCGGGACAATGCATTGGTTGTATACTCTCCTTTTTAGGATTATTTGGATCATCTGGTTTTTGAAAGTTGAGCTTGCTCTGCCGAAGGCTTGCCATCCAAAAATGATTAATTCTTGATTCCCTCCCCTTTTGAGGATCTCATGGAGATCTGTTGTCCTAGGTAGATGTAGTGGTCTACCTTGCACAGTTTTGCATCTTCTATCTTGACAGTTATGTTCTTATTCTTAATATGATTATTGCGCGTTATTTTCGTTCTACTAAAGTTCATGTGTAAGCCGATTTTTTTGCTTTCTTCGTTTAGTTCATCTACGATTAGTTGGTGGTTGTGTAAATTATCTGCGAAAAGAACGATGTCGTCTGCAATTGAAAGTAAGTCACTTTAAAAATAAACATCGTCATTTTCAGTGTGCCTTTATAATGTAGCTATTCATCAAAAAGTACAATTTCTTCATTGTTTTTGTTTTTCTCCCTTATCACGCTAAAAAGTAAAATGAGATGAATAACTTCCAGATAAAAAATATCCACTAGACACCATTTTGAACAAATGCATCTTGCACTTTAACAATTTAAATGACTTTATAGCAAAACCTCAGACAAAATTGATATAAGGCAAGTATCTATCTATACCATTAACAAACTTGAAGTGAAGTAACGTTAAGAGACCGTTTAAATTCCACAGAAAAATTGCTGTTCGTCATTGCTCCCATTGCACTGATAATAGTTGATATTTGACATTTTTTTTCTTTTTTTTTCGATGATATCTGGTCATTTAATTACATTTCTTGATCCTCAATCTCATTCATTATATTTACGATTGAGTGAAATGGTCAACTTGGGAGGTTCTATAGAATTGGACTTTCTTCCCATTCACTAAAATAATTTCTTGTTTTTGCTTATATCATTGGTCGGAATGATCAAATTTCAGTTGATTGCTAATTCCCTGAGTATCACCATTCCTACCTGATAATGCTTTATTTGTGTATTCTCCCTGGTTTCCCGACTCTATTGTTTTATGATGAAAGGTTTTATCCCTATGTCAACATAGTTAATACTCATCACGTAGTAAGGAAATTATCTTAATGATACAATTCTCCACAATTAATAAAAGAAGTACATAATATAGAGAATATGAATGATGAAGAAAAAACGGAGTTGAAGTAGTAATTTAGGCCATTGCATTACTTACCGCTGTTTGGCTCAATGGTAGGAGCAAAACTACGTGGAAGCAGCTATCCTATAAGTTGCAGGCTCGATTCTTGCAGCAGTCCCCCCATTTTTCTAGTTATTGATATTATTTACATTGTCTAGGCCAAATGATACATTAACTTTATAATATTGGCTTAATTTTTCGAATAGAGTTTCAATATAATATAACCGAATTTATGATCATTTGGTCGGATCATACATCGATTTCCTAATTATATCTATTGATCGCTCTCTCTCTCTCTCTCACTCTCTCTCTCTCTATATATATATACATATATATATATATATATATATATATATATATATGTATATATATATAGTCAAGAGAGAGAGAGAGAAAAAGAAGAGAGAGAGGGTAGAAAAGTAAGTTAGGTTAATGACAATGAAGGGAAGCGAGGGGGAGCAAATAAGAATATTATGAAGTTTAATAGAAGAAAAAGACAAGAAGGAAGTAATAGGAAGCGAAGTATTTTAAAAAGAAGGCACGAAAAGACCAGGGAGAAAAGATAAATTAATAATTTACTCTAGGAGTAAGAAAACATTTGCATGCTAAACTCATTTTTATTTTCATGGCAAATAAAAACGGTTAAGCAACAAAAATTGAGATTAGGGAAATGAGAGGATGAAAAGAAAGTGACAAAGTTCGACGTGAGAGCTGAAGAATTGGATGATAGTTAACCCTTTTGTGATTCCCAAGGGCTCGGTTAGTTATCATTCAGACATTTGCATATTCACAACGGATGTCTATTGGTTATCAATTGAGAATAAGTAACAGCAAGTCATTTCAATACTCAAGTAATCTCCACAGTATTCTAACCAATGTTAAACAGTGCCGTCATTAAGATGATGTAATTTCCTCTCTGGATTTCCATTTGTTCCTTTCGACTGTCACACTCAGGCTCTAGACTTATTCCAAATCTTCTACAAGCCCTAACTATAATCAGCGCGATTGTGATTTCTCATCCGTCTATATCTATTTCAATTGTTCCTCAAAAGTATTTTGGATCGGTTCCAGAACTCTTCCAATTATAGGCATGACTTATGATCAACTCATCCATCAGTTTTAGGCCCAAAACTTGACATAATTATTATCTTTCACCTTTACAGATTCACACAATAATTTGCTCGAGAATCTTCAGCAGCAATTCAGTGATTTATGTCTCAAATTTTAAACGTGTCTATAAGATCTATCAATTTTTTTATTTTTAAAAAGCGACTAATGGCCGATAAAAATCGATTAGATTTTAGTTAATTCGGTTACGAATAAGGAAAGATTACTTCGGATTGGATAGGAAAATTTAAGCATAAATATTAGAAAATATATTTGACTAAAAGCATAGATTTTTTTTTATTTTGGTTCAATATATATGTGGAAAAAAATTGCACTTTCTTCTCCGTTGGAAAAACAAATTATCAGAAAAAGTAGTATAAAAAGGAAAAAAAATGATTATGGTAATCCTAATTGGGTTTAATAAAATGAGAAAAAAGAAAGATCCGTCGTCAATAGCAACAATTGAAATAGATTTTTTTTCATTTCAGTATGCTATCTAACGATAATTCAATCCTGTTTTACAGATAAATTCGAGTGAAAAAATTCACCCCCTCTCTCTCTCTCTCTCTCTCTCTCTCTCTCTCTCTCTTTCTTTGAACTCATCAACTCACAAAACATTTTGAATTTATAAAAGCACACTTGAACACCCTGATTCCCTTGATAAATTTTATTGTAAATCTACCCCCCCTCATGTCAGGGCCGCAGACCAAGACTACATCAAAATTGACACTGAACTGTCCAGTGCAGCTATCAGCAAATCATTATCTTATTACAATGGTCACTTTTGTGCCTGAAGCACACAAACACAGGGATATTTTTCAAATCAGAGACAGATTATGGAAAACGAAGTGCAAAAAACAATGTCATCAAAGGGAAGATAGCCCATATGAACTGTAATTCTGTTCGTACTTTTATGATTGAAAACAGGAATACTTGTTTGGAAAATTCTCTCTAAATAATAGCTTTTATCAGGAGAGAACGAGTAAATAAATGAGTAAATAAAAAAAGATGAAAAAGTGAGAAATAATACAGTTTGTTTCAATACATCAATAGATATGTAATTTCGAATCAAGATACCAAGCTAAATCAATAACTGTTTTCGTTTGTTTAAAATTTCAAACACAACCCAAAATGGTGTTAACAAACAACAGAGATACTGTTTTGTATAAAACGACACAACCCGTAATAAACAATCCTATACTGTTCAATCCCAACACTATCGGTTTGTTCGCTGCCATCTGCAATTCATTCCCGATTACATCTATCTCACAATATTGTTTATATTTCATGAATTCCGGCCTTTGCTCGTTACTGCCACTGTAAGATTCACATCGTCTGCTGCATTGAAGGCGCAGCTGCTTAGAGACAAGATGAAACGGGTTTACATGCTCACAAAAGTTTTTTTTCCGGCAATAGATAACGTAAAAAAAAAGGTCGAACAATATCACTCCCTTGAAGAGTAAAATGAAAGAAAAAAGAAACTTTTAGTTCCTACGATGTACAGGAAGAGTGGCGCCCGTGTTTAGGAGTGTGTGTCTGTGTGTGTGTGTGCGCATGTATGCGTGTGTTTACATGATTTTTGAAGAAGTTAGTGGGAGTGCCTTTGTGTATACCCACTTATGTAAGGCAAAACAAAAAGGAATGAATTGACCAATTGTAAAAAGGTTCTAATCTCAAAGCCAATAAGCCAGTTCTTTAAACACACGCACATGCATACATGCAGGGACGTGGCAAAACATTGAGAAGAACATCAGACGGTTGGGAATTCTATTTTGATGGATTGTTTATCGGTTCTGTATTTTGTGCCTGGAAAGCCTGAAGAAATGAAAATAATGGTTCTTATATAGGCAAAAACATTTTCCAAAGACTCTTTTGTTTATAAGCAGCCTTGCCCCAACTGACACCCATCCTCTGTGCAGTATTGTAAAATAACCTGATAAAAAACTGTTCGGTACAGAATAAAAACCACGTAGTCCAGTCTACATAATGCTGATATGTTTTCACTATTGATGGTCGGGTTGAACTTCTTCTCCGGGTACGTTCAATCTCACTCATGTTTTTACTGATCAAACCCTTCTCCAAGTGAAACTACTAGACACTCCAAACGACTTAACAAAATACTGGAATCAGTCCAATTGCATCAATTCTAACAAGCATATCTAGTTGTATCAAGAGATCTTTCATAAGTTCTACATATATTTCCAAACGTATCGGCTATTTTGTTCAAAAGTATTTTACGTGTATATCCTAGGACTTGCAAATCACAGACAGAATTACACGAGATTACAGTCCATACATTCGAGAATCCCGTAATTAAATTAATGTTAAATGATGCACGTTATGCATATCTTCAAGTTAACAATTAAAAGGAATCTTCTTGTTGAAGATTTAGCTTGTCCTGCTGATGGTTTGCCATCCTAGTGTGATTCTTCGCTTGATTTTTTCTTCTTTTAAGGGTCTTATGGAGATTCACTGTCCTAGGTAGATATATGAGTCCACTTCTTCCAGTTTTGCATATTTGATTTTGGATCTAAGTGTTTTCCTGATAAAGTGGCTGTCGTGACTGTATATATACTACAAAAATGGTAGCTTTTTTTCTACTGCTTTTCCTTTCAGCTAATTTATTGAATGTAGGTGGCCCATGGTCGAGTAGCTTCTCTTAAACCCAGCCTGCTAACGTGGTTGGCTCTCAGTATTTTGATATTTTGGTTGGTGATGATTTTTGTGAAAAGTTTCTATATATAGTTGAGTAGGCTTATAGGTCTGTAGTTGTTGAGATCACTTGGGTTTCCTTTTTTACACAAAAGCATTATGATTGAAGTGTTCCTATCATTTGAGACTTTACTTTGTTTTCAGCACATGTCGAATAGAACGACTAGTTTCCTTGTGATGATCTTACTCACTTTCCTAAGTCAATGTTCTCTAGTCAAGGAGCCTTTCTTTTCTCTGTCAATTTGATGGCCTGATTCACCTCCAAGGGAATTACTCCTGGGGAATCCTCGAGCTGATTGCTCGTGACTCTCGTATGGTGTTCATTGTTTTGTAGTCCTTGTTTGGATGTACGTTCCATGATCCTGAATCTATCTGTTGGTAGGTACCCACATTCCTCATGTGTGCCTGTTATTTGCTTCTCTCCTGAATTGAAGCCTTTGATGATAGCTTTGAGACCCGAACTTTTTTAAAGTTGATACGATGACATCCATCGTCTATTTTTTTCTGTGTTCCCTTGATTTCTTCTTGATTATTTATTTTTTGATCTCGCTCTCTCTCTCTCTCTCTCTCTCTCTCTCTCTATATATATATATATATATATATATATATATATATATATATATATATATGCAATACAAATTAGAAGAGTAATAAATATAATACAATACCCTATGTGTGATAGGTTTATTCCAAAAGTTCTCAATACTTTCAACGTTGAACTTTAAGTTGGTTTTGAGTTGAGCATACTCTATTACATATCTCCCTCTCTCTCTCTATATATATATATATATATACATATATATATATATATATATATATATATATATATATATGAATATACACATACATATATATATATATATGAATATATATATATATATATATATATATATATATATATATATATATATATATATCTAAAGTAAGAAAAGAGGTAGTCATACAGAGTGTATAGCTTCATAGCTTTCTAAATAGATGTACTTATACATTCCTTGAATTACTTTAATGTATAAACACACAAGCACACAAGTGCGTTTATGTTCACACACACACACACACACACAAACACACGCATGTACACACGTGCAAACGCACGCACACACACATATATTCTAAATGCAATAAATTCAGATTAAGTAGTGGTCAGTGTTGATCCCCTCTCCGTAAACTAAAATTAGATTATCTTGTCTGTTTTAAGATTGCTGCTTTTGATAGAAATATTTGGAAGTGTCTCTGACGTTTAAGGACAGATGTTTACAACCAATCTGTAAAATAATGAGGAGATAATAAGATTTGGTTGGACTGAAGGCGAGAATTTTCTGAAAATAGCCGCCTATCAATTTAGAGTAACTTGATATCTTTGTTAACAACAAGAGATTGTTTTTCATGTCTGGAGCTTTCGTTTGTTTTTCTTTTTTAATTTCTTTTCTTTTTCATCGAGACATTTAGTGCCTCAGTACTTATCATTGACTATGCAGTCCTTCAGAGTTCTGGGTAGATATTGTGATTCCAGATTTTTATCCATCGAGATATGGAGCCGACGACCGTAAAACTTTGAATTATCAATTAACTTGAGGTTTTACAGCCGTAGGCTCTCAAAAGTCTGTAACCTACCAGGGTGTTGAATCTTCAGCTAATGTGAATATGAATTTAAGTTAGATTAAGATTTGATCTGGAGTAAATTCGAGGCACATCTGAAGAAAGTTCACTTGAGTTTACCATTTAATTTATTCTAAACAGTCGGAAATACCACAGTAAATTTAAATAAAAACAGTCTATTTTTATTCAATTTTTATTTACTGCAGATAAATAGAAAAAGGATGCCAAGGTCTAAATAGAAATTATTATAATGACAGTGACTTTAGAGCTTAGAAAAAGTAACAGTTGATTTATTTTTTGTCAATCATAATTATCTAATGGAATCCTCGTATGTGGATAGAGATTGAATTGTTTATTTCTTTGATAATTTTTTTTTTTTTTTTGTGAAATAGTGTATAAATATTAGGAATGGAATTGAATTTCTATCAAAATGAACGTTAATTAATTCCGACTCTTTAATTTGAATTATGTAAACGAAAACACACGAAGCCTGCTTAGTATCCAGTACTGGAGAAATGCTTAACGTTTTTGTTGTGAAGTATCAAATATGCTTTTTTTCAGACATGGTACTCTTAGAGAAGCAGTCTCTGAAACCATATAAACTGAAATATGTAGAATACACAGCCATTCTTCACAAGTAAAACATTTGTTCCAGATTCGAAAACCACGGTTATTTGCAAATGAACTTTTGTTGTAGGCAAATACAAAATTGCTAAGTCGTTGAATGGTTTCAGAAGCAGCCGTGTGTACTTATTTTAAATAACCTAATGTTTTCCAAAGTGCAGCATATACAATAAGCGTAATTTAGTGCCTATATTTAGAATATTGATCTTTAAATCATACAGATAAGATTCATTCCCTCTTTCAAAGCAAAAAACAAAAAGAAAAATATTTTGTTACGACTCACTTAATATTTCCCAAATAGTTTCAATTTCTCAAAACACTGTTTATTTGTTTCTGTGATTCGATCACTGAATCGATTGCTCATAATAATTGCAAATGGCTTAAACTAATCTTTCAAAAAATGAGTTATTACTCACTAGAGATAATGGGATTTGGCTGAATTACAGCCGCGAATTTGAAAGGAAGACTTACCCATTAGTTCTTACCGAACTACAAATATTGGCCTACGAGAGTAGAGGCAGGGAGAGGGCAGGGGAAGCAGTTATATCTCAAAAAGCCAGCTGCAGGCCCCGAAACAAGAGAACCCCTAAAATATTTATAAATCGTAGTTCTTCTTGTTCATTTCTACTGACATCATAAATAAATAACAATTCAGCCTTTGATGATAGAGCCAAGCCTACGGTCCCCCAAAATCCCTTGCATTTCACAAAGCAAGAGATTGTTTTTCCCGTCTACGATTTTTGTTTCCTTTCTTTCAGAAAAATAAAGCAGTATACGATCTGATTACCTATTTTTCAATCCCTTCAACTGTGCATGTATTTCAAGATCCATTCTTATGTAAAAGAAAACTCTAAGAAAGTTCCTAAAACTCATAGACAGAAGAACATTTTGGTATTGGAAACTGATGGTAATCGTTTCTTTGTCCTACGCTATTTCGGTTTCATCGGAAGCCTCAGATTGTAAGAACACACACACACACACACACACACACACACAAACACACACACACACACACACATATATATATATATATATATATATATATATATATATATATGCTTGTGTGCATAATTTGCCATTTGGAAATCGGCTCTCAATTTCTGGTTACCAATTATCTTTCCTAACAATAAAAAGTTGTTTCCATGTCATTAGCTAATTTTATTTAATGTATCTATCAATATATTTTCAGGAATTTCGAGTCTGAGTTCTTGTTTCAAAACTGTTTGGTCACCCATCCAGTTGGAAGAAAAAAATCAGGAATTTCCGGTTATATTTTGGAGTATCCTTGTTATCTGTTCATAACTATTTACAGGGAGGTATAATGTTTACTTTCCTGGTCATGAACATTTCTCAGCTTATCATCTTTTGTTTCTGTTTATTTAGACACGAAGGTGATGGCGATCATTCAGGGAGGAGCATCGAAAACAAAGCATATGGTTGTGACCTCCGACATAATGCCATCATAATTCTCAAATCAAATAATTAATATCCCAAGAGGATCTTAGAACTGAATAAAAATCCACTAGCATCAATATTAAAATGTGTGCGTGTGTGTGCGTGTGTGTGTGTATGTGTGTGTGTGTGTGTATTCGTATGTGCATGTATGTAGAAATGTCAGACAGTTATCAGCACAGAAAACATGAGAAGCTAATTGAGTTCAAAATGTGGCTCTGACGGTTAAGGTTCTCTGCAATAAATTCCCTTGCAGAGGGCATGAATCCATTTATCGCCTTGCACAGTGCCGTTGTAAGATATATTGACAAATAATTTATCATTGGCATGTCACAATCTTTCATTAAGAACGGGATGATTGATTGAGTGTTTGAGTTAAATATCGCTCAATGCCTTAAGTTTCTATACTATAGTCCAAATGAAATATATTCTTGGAATTTGATTTCCAAAAGCTTGAAAAAAAGCCCGCATGGACACGAATATATCCATACACTTGTTGTCTGCGATTTTTTCTACACCTGTAATCAGAGTTTTTATGAGGGAACTAGGTAATAATTTCATGCAATATTTATTTGTATGTATAAGCATTTATTTTCAGACAGGTGTGACATCACAGAGACAGAAACACTTGGAGAATGCACACCTCTACCGAATCAATACGCCAACCGAAAACCGAATGTGTTCGTATATAGCAACTGTGCAGAAAAGTAACTGTAATGAATTTCCGGATAAATGTTTTAGTACATGGAAAAATCTCTTCCAAAGATTATTTCTATATCCACCCCCAAATTTAATCAATTGCCTAACCACACACTCCTTTTGAGAATACCATTGACATCCATTTCGAACCTGTGGAGGCACTGTGTGGACAGACGGACTGAGATGCGTAAATATGTATACCTCTTCGTTGAAAAGAGGGATGAAAATTGGTTTTTACCATAGACATCGAATGCAAGAAGCGAAATCATGAATATAGTTTACTTAAAATAGGTTTTGAAACATTTTTTTCTTTATTAGAATCATGTTTCGAAACATCGAAGATGACGTAAACCGTGATGGTGAACATCTTTATCTAATTGCTTCTCTGCCAAAATCACATCGCTTCGACAGATTCTCTCTTTATAAACATTTTTTCATAACATAGCAAATGTGTCTACGTCAAATGATTGATTGTATTAGCTCTGTCAGACACAGGTGGGTTCAGAGGTGATCGGTTTAGGGAAATGTACCATTCAAAGCCACGCTGGCTTTTAAAATACGTTCGCTTATGGTCATGTGGCTGAGTATAACTGTCAGATACATTCAGTTACTTCAGTCATAAATCATTCGTGCGTATAAACAGTAACTGAAAAAAACATTCGATATATCTTAAAAAGTCAATTTTGAAATAAGTATACAACTGCGAAATGAACAGGATTTCGAACCAAGATTTTTTTTTTTAAATTGTAAATATATCGTCAATGTTAAATCTAATTTCGTTATCCTTTTATCACAGGACTTTTATGAAAATTTGGTCGAAATTCTTCAAGTTTTAAAGCTATATAGCATTCATTGCTTCTCTAATACCTGTGAAAAAGAAAGCTGTCATTCCATTTCACATCAGTCATATGTCTTAAATAGTGTTGAAATATCTTAATAGCGTGGATCAGAGTAAAAAAATGAGTTTAGGATGAGCATCTAACTCGCAGCACGATCTGCAATAGACAACAACAGCAATAACAACAACAACAACAAAACTGCAATAATAATAATAATAATACTAATAATATTAATAATAATGATAATAATGATAATAATAATAATAATAATAATGATTAGAGAACTGAAGAAGATCTGGAACATAAAAGTAAAAGTGATTCCAGTAATTATAAGTGCACTCGGAACTGTGCCAGAAGGCGAGATTAGAGGAACTCGGGATAAAAGGAGGGTTGAAACTGTTCATATCTCATCACTGCTAAAAACTGCACGAATACTGAGGAAAGTGCTAGAAATATAAGATCTATGAACCCAACTGTTAGCGATGGAGAAAAACACATCTAAATGATCGTGGGGTACAAACTACAGCAGTGGTGAGATAGGTGAGGGAGATATAAGGTGTGAGCTGGAGACCTGAAGAGACTTATTGTCACTCAGCCTTCAGCCATGACCACTGCGCAACTGATGTGAAACTGTAAACTTCAGTATTGCTGTGGACTATGGGAGTGCGGAGAGGAAGGTTGGAGACTTGGAGAGACTTGCTGTCACTCAACCTTCAGTGGTAACCACCAGCCAACTGATATGAAATAGCTGAAAATAACAATAGGAATAATAATAATAATAATCATAATCATAATCATAATCATAATAGAAATAAGTGTAAATATATCTCATATAAATCTACTTGATTTTGAAAATATGTAGATAACAGAAATTGCTACTTAGATGGTGAATGTAAATCTAGGAAAAATATATCCATCTATATCAATCATCTATAATGCATTCTGATATCAAGATGTAAGGAAAATGTGAATCTAGACAAAAGCAAAAGATCCCAATAATTTCTATGGTGAAATAGCTGAGAATTTAGCGTTGAGATTCAATGGACGACTTTTAAATGTATAAATGAGTGGGCAATAAAGAATAATCAAGGAAAATTATATGATACCATCACAATCAAAAGTGATTTATGCCGTGAAGCTACGATTTTCTTTTTCCCTGATTGTTAAAATTTCAGATGCTGGTTTTACATTATGAAGCATAAAAAAACAGATATTGATTTCCATGCAGTTAACCACATGGAAAATGGAATTGACAACTCTTGCCGAAGCTGTTTACGTACCCTACGCATTAGTATACTATGCATAGGCGCGAATCCATCATTTCTGTCACCAAGTATAGATAAAATGACGAAACTTAGAAAATATTAAGTGGAGAACTGAAATATGATTTCAGCAAGTTGGAACTTTGACGCATGAGACCAACTGCATAGTTGGGTTGGAAATTAGCTTCAAAGGAATATGTTTGTTAATGGCATTTAGATTAGCTTTTCCTCGTCCTATATTGTGTTTAAGGGCGAAAAAGTAATCTATCATGTAAAATGGTATTGATATGTGTAGGTCAGTAATGTATGTAAGCATGTATAATTATTTTTCTCTCTTTTAACCATATATTCTTGAATATATATATATATATATATATATATATATATATATGTGTGTGTGTGTGTGTGTGTGTGTGTGTGTGTGCGTTTATATGTATTGAGAAATGGACATATATAGTCCGACAGATTAAATCATAAATTGTGTTATATTACACTGAAACTTATTTGAGATGATTTCCCGTCGTCACACTGTTAATGTACCACTCGCCCTAGACAAAGTAAA
>OY735202.1:4120372-4125372 GCA_963457665.1 Thysanoteuthis rhombus | reverse complement strand
GATTGATAGAGGGGGAGAGAGAGAGAAAGTGAGAGAGAAAAAGGAGGAGATAGTTGTACGATAATCTATGTATTTTCTCATTGTATCTTCCAGTAGATTGGTCGCAATCCCTCTATCTGACGTTTGCTCTCAAGAATTGAACGATTTCATGGCGTCAATTTGTGATGTGTCTTCATTTTCTGTTGAGGCCTTATAACTTTGCCAGGTTAATTCAAAATGTGTTGGTGTCATTTCTGTTGAATGAATGAATGAATCATTATTCGAGCGAGAACATTTCGGTGCCAAATATTTAATCAAATGTATTAATACGGAATTATGTGCTGCACAAGGTGGCACGACTTTTGATTGAAAATGAATAACACTCACACACACGCACACACACACATACACATACACACACACACATGCGTACACATACGCTCATGATGTGTGTGTACATGCGTGTGAATTGTATGTTTGTCTCAGTGTATGTGTGCAAATATGTCACTGAGTGGTAATGGGTATATTGTATGTGTCCGTACGTGGCATGTGTCTTAGTGTATGTGCAGGTATTTTTACTACGTGTGTATATAGTATATATGTATGTGATATGTGTCCATATGTGTGTATGAAGTCTGTGTGCTTAAGTGTATATGTGCGTATATTCAACTAGGTGTATATGTTGTATATATGTATGTGGTGTGTGTTCGTGCATGTATGCATGTGCATATGTCCATCTTCGTGGCATTCATTTGTGTGTAAGTGTTTATTTGTATTTTTCAATGGAATATCGTTCGATAAGGAGTCGTGGTGCCGCTGACATCAATGTTTCATACGCAGAACTTTTGTATCTTCCATTATGAATAATATTAGTGCGTGTCTCTGTTCATACGTTCATATGTCTATGGTATTGTGTGTAAGTCCTCTATTTTCACTGTGGCAAAAAGCAATCTTCCCTTATAGTAGAAAATTATGATTGCACTGGCGGGTCAAATACCAAATCAAGTCAGAATTTGACCATATTAAAAGATAACACATCGTAATTGGACTCATGAATAAAACATTTGCATTAATACCACAAACATGATAACGATATATATATATATATATATATATATATATATATATATATATATTAGTGTGTGTGTGTGCAAGTGTGCAAGTGTACGTGTGTATATACATCGAATTGGTCACATAGGCATATATACTACCAGATAATAGGTGGAATGAACCAAGACTTTGGCTCATTCACATAGAGAAAAATCTGTAGAGAATTACCAAATAATACTGTGTCAGATTGGATCAAATTATTGAACACTGGCAAGGTTGGCAATGGGAGTCAGCTTTATTTAAACGTACATAAAGGTGGGTATTGTGCGTGTGTTTCCCCTTTAAGTAACGAGGAGAAGCATTTTGGTCAAATATGAGGCAGTGGGATTGAATGCAGGAAATAATTGCATTTGCCAGGATTACAAGGAAATGGTATGTTTTCCTAAAATGTCCTTTAGGAAGCTATTATCACCAAGCTTTCATGATATATATATATATATATATATCGTAAAGGATTTACTACACAAACATCTATCTGAACTGTTTGGGCTTCATCCTAATGTTTTAAGCTAAACTCTTACACAATATATTTATATATTATAGTATATTGTATTTCTGTTCTACAATTTCACACTAGCCTAAAAAGGGAGACGCACACACATACGCACACACAGTTACTCATATATATATATATATATATATATATATATATATATATATATATATATATATATATATAAAAATATATATTGAAAATATACCTCCTTTTTTAGTTGTCAAACATTACAAAGATCTCATGTTGATTAGTTTTCTCCCCCGATTGAATAAATTTGAGTATAGAATATCTTTTCGAATGCAGACCTGTTTCAAGACATTCTAAAACGATATTGGCAGATTGTACTGGGACAAAAGTAGGATTGCATACTAAAAGTATCGTATAATGTTATGATTTTATTGAAAATACTTCCGAATATTTTTTTCATCAAGTTGTTTCATTTAATAAATGGGAATTTTTTTTTCTAGAAATTATTTCCAAATCATACAATTTAATGTACTCTAATTACACTTACAGTTGAAGAATTGGTACATTAGTTCTGATGACAAGCCTTTTGTGCGTGCATGAATTCCCTTTGTTTGCTCGGCGTAAAACGTGTGTGCATGTATACACGGGCATAGCTTAGTGAGGACTAAAATAGTTTTCTTTTTTGCCGAATTTTTAGTGTCGTTGTTTATCTTATTGTTAATACATTGTCGTTTTTTTTTCAATTCTGTAGTAATGAACACAACGACAACGCCTTACTAATAAGATACATGGCATACGAAACTTAGAAAATATTAAGTGGAGAACTGAAATATGATTT
This sequence comes from Thysanoteuthis rhombus, assembly GCA_963457665.1. NCBI lineage: Eukaryota > Metazoa > Mollusca > Cephalopoda > Oegopsida > Thysanoteuthidae > Thysanoteuthis > Thysanoteuthis major. The sequence goes on along the minus strand of OY735202.1, from coordinate 4,122,982 downwards.
CAGCAATACATTTAAGCATCTGGCAAGACACGAAAAAATGCGCATTACATCTTCTGACTGAGGTAAGGATGTTGTCATTATTGACACAAACACCTATAATAAAGATATTTCACCTCTATTAAATGACGATAACACTTTACCGAGTGAGTGTTGAGCGATAAAGAAACAAAGCAGTTCTACAAATCTCTCAGAAAATGGAAGAGAATGATGTAAGCTTTCAAACATCTACCCAGATTACTGGAGGTTCTACGTGACATCCATGAACCCAGCATCCTGGTAAGTCTTATGATATTGCTAGTAGGCAGCGCCCCCCACCAATAGTTAAAATAGTAATATTAGAAAAAATTCTCGTCTCCCAAGCACAATCAGCTCCACACATTTTGAACATTCATGGAATCTTATACACATATAAACAAATAAACAACAACATCAATATGAGTAACAAGGATAACCCTACGAACAAATCTGATAGGAATACCCTCATCTTAGAACCTTACGTCGAATCCAGAAGTTTTGCAAAGCATCATTCCTAAATATCGCTTCACAAAGAGTCACAAAAAAGAAACATTAACCGGTGTTTGTATAATCAGAGAAGGCTGTATATTCGTAGCATCATTGAGGATTGATCTGATTTGACAACAAACTCGATATTTATTTTATGGAAGTGATCGAAACTGCTATGAAAACATATTTTCTTGTTCAGAATGAACAGCTTTACTGAATCTGACCTGAGTTTCAGATAAACTCAATTTAGATTTTGAGAAAAAGTATCATTTTTTCAATAAATCCTGACCAGAAAATTTCAAATCATCACATTTTCTTCAAATTAGAATTAGATGCAAATGGGGACGGTGTGTTTATTATGCATACTTGCTTCCTCTCTTATTTTCAAATATGTTGGAATTTTGAAGTCGTATCATTTTCTTTTCATGCGAATTGAAGTGAGTAGCTTGGCTTTAAAGTTTTGGCTCAATTTGCAATGGGTGTTTGGACACCTAATTTTCCTCTTATCTCTCTTTAATGCTGAAATTTTGTGCCAAATTCTATATTTGTGCTGAAAACTACAATGAGGGTGAATAATTCACCCTGTTCACGAATCAATATACATAAAGATATACAAAAATGTGCATGCTTATACCTAATCAACTGATAAAAAAGCAAATTCAATCATAACCTGACAACATTCGATCACTCTCGATGAAATCATCATATTTTCCTGTGATTTGAGATATTTTTTTTAATGAAATGGGAAGAAAAATAAAGCATGAGTAAAGTAAATGAAATTTGATATCTTTCAGCTCTTGAGAAAACATGTTTTCAGTTCGAATGGATTAAAACTAAATCACAGACTGTCCTTAATCAGTCATAATCTTTTGGAATACAATTGCACCTACCCATGTTATAGAGTTGATATTTCCCTATGTTTATACGCAAGTGGAAGTCATATATACCCATACATACAAAGACAATTTGCAGATATTCATTGATTGTATTGTGTAATTCTGCAGCTACATAGTGGGGCTGTATATATCAAGTTCTGAGACTGCAGGTGGTCTAGTGCCTTTCATATTAACAAATACCACCAGCCTCGGTGGATCGTAAGGAAACATCAGGATTTCCTCCCGGTGGAAAGTCTCAAAATGTTCTTTTGTTAAGCATGTTAGGTTGGGATTCAGAATCTGCTCATCACTTTATCAAATTTCGTCCTGGAATTAGTACCTCCAGTCGATAGTCTGTACTTTTACAAACATAAAAACATAATCTGCTACCCTTTGTTTCATATTATTTAATCGTATGTGATGTCAGTAATTCGTTTTCCATCTATAAAGGCAAATAAAATTTCAAAATGACTTCTTTGTTGAGTTAATTGTGACTTTAGTAGCCACTCGTAAAGTTAATTGTAATTTCTTTCATAATATAACTCTGCCTTGCTAAAGTGAATTAAAATATTTGCTTACCTGAATATGACTGTTGATGATGACAGCTGAATCTGTTTTTGACTGTATAAACTCCACAAATCATCTCACTTTTTTTCAATGTTATTATCTAGGAAAGATATTCCGATGATAAGCAGGGAAATCGCAAAACTTTATTGAAAATAATGTTGTTCCTATGTGTTAAAATATTCACAATATAAAACATTTCATTTGCATTTTCCTATTAAATTGAAGGAGATATTGATTTTTTTAAATAATTGAATTAAATTGAATACATAGGGCAAAGTTAGAGAATAAAAATTAGAAAAATATTTTGATAAAAATCAGCAAGGAATGTAAAATTATTGAAAATTTGAAGAAAAAATCGAAATCAAAATGAAAACAGGTAGATTGTGTGACATGTTTTAATCAGTATTGACAATACGGAAAGAAAAGAAGCAAAGTGAAAGCAGTGAGACAGGAATGTTGTCATGTCCGGACCAAGTTAGCCCAATTTCATGTTGAAAGAGTACTAAGGCTTGTATGGGAAGGTACCAAATCACACAAAAAGAAAGGCCAATCACTTGATAAATACTGTCAAGAAAAAAAGCATTAAACGACTGCTCAGCCTTTAGGTCCTCACTCCAAACTTGATTTGTATAATAAACTTGCTTATTTTCATGAATATAGATCA
>OY735202.1:4080372-4115372 GCA_963457665.1 Thysanoteuthis rhombus | reverse complement strand
TATATATATATATATATATATATATATATATATATATATATATATATATATATATATATATATCGGACGAAGTTGAAGTAGGGTTTGTTCCTTTTTTTTTAAAATCTTTTTGGTTGATGGTGAATCATCGGAAGAGAACTTAATCTCAGTGGAAGTTGGAAGTCAACAATGATGATCCACGAGATTTGCGTGTTACCATCAATGAAGGACAATCAGTTGAAAGCATAACTATTTATAGGAATGAATTCAATACTGTTATTATTCTCAGCAATACATGTTTGATACGTGAGTTTTCATGATTCTCGAGTTTTTATCCATTTTGCCCAAGTTATAGTATTATAACTTGATTAATAATGAAGTTCACCTTTTTTGTGGTGAACAATAATTACAGAATTGCTCTGCACTTTGTCTCTGATAAAGTCTAAAAAGTTAGACAGTTGTTCGTATAAACGTGGTTATTCGAAAAAAAAAAAACGTTCAATGATACATACTTGACTAGTGACGATATCATAGACTCAGTCAATTCATCCGATCGCCGATTCGAGTGTCATTTTGTTCCACGATGGTGAATGTTTGATGTAGAAAATTTTTTTTTACAAATTCAAAATTAATTTACAAATGAAATCAAATCTTTTCCACGACGATCCAAGTTCTTTTATTCTACCAAACTCCCATGTACTCAAATGAACTGATAATCACACATGTGTATCTATGACATGCCTTCACGCGCAGATAAGCACGCATACATTTATATGACAATGTTTTTTCGTTACAAAATTAAATGATGATATATATACCATGGACATATCAAAAATTTCTCCCGTCGCTCAAGTGAATGTAAGCTTGTAGTGTTAACAAATGATCATTCCTCAAGGATTCAAACTTAAAGAGATATCATTCGTCATGGTCTCAAAAGTTTAGATGATCAAACAGATAAGAGTTTTCTCTGACTTGAAATTTCCCTTTAAAAGCATCTACATGGTAAGCTACCAAGACAAAGATCGACCTCTTCCACAAACTACGTTAGTATGCTTGGAAGATTCCGTTGTTTCAAATGGTGGGTGAAAGGTATATCCATTAATAAACCTTTTACTTTCAAGTGGAAGGGTCTATTTTCCGCGTAGCGAGACAAAGAGAAATATTTTAAAAGATTTCTCCGACTAAAAATTTCATCTTTCAAATGTTTGATTTGACGCCAAAATCAAACCATCCAGTATACCACTCCAGCCAATCGAAGAACAGCGCAATGGATATGGTTAACTAATTGATCCACCTGGAAAAGTCCACAGATCCATTGAAATATCTCGGAGTTAATTTTTTTTTAGAAAATGAACTACTGAATATCTTCAAGCCATCCACCATTCAAAGCAATGGACTCTTCAAGTTGAGTCCATTGCTTTGAATTGTGGATGGCTTGAAGATATTGATATCAACAAATGGGTTACCTCCAAGTTGAATAGCCTATTCTATGAGTAGGCAAAAAACAAACATTGAGATTCATATTGTTAAATATATAGCGATATCTCAACTCCTGTTGATTCATCTCGTGAATTTCGAAATATTGACGTGAACAGAATAATTCACTTGTATTAAAAAAGAACAATGAATGAAATGTAATTCTGCTTTCTCCACAAGAAATCGATATTCAACTCGGGCAAAGGGATGTGAACATGCTCATGAATCTATTTAACAGTCATTTTTCAAAAAGAATTGTACGCAATTGTTTTCAATCTACGTCATTTCAGTACTGTTGACTGTGATGCTTTATCATTCAACTTCTTTTTCTAAATACACACTGTTCACATTTTATCTGTGTGGATTACAATTAATTGCTGAAAATTCAATTTGTATCTTCATAGTTGATGTTGCTATTAAATATTCAAGTCGCAGACATTCGTATATTTAAGAAAATTATATAAAAAGATAATGATTTAATGATTATTGAAATGATTAATCTCATCTCAGCTGCACGTCTGGATAAACATATTTGGTAATAGTTACACAATAAAAAAAATATATCCTCATTACAATTTCTTGAACTTCCTGGGAATCTCGGTTTATATTTTGAGCTGGAAATATATTAAGTTAACCATTCTGCATTGAGTATTAAACCTTATAACTATAAACTAATCAGAAGCTTAATGCCTTGATTCAAATATCTCAATAGACTCCTGAGAGAATCCTACGGACATATATATCTCAGCAGATATAGAAACAACGGGATTTATTTATTGTAATGGTCTTTGAACGGTAAAGGGAACATGATATAGGAACCTGTTTCAAACTGATTATTTTGTAACTTGTTCAAGCCATAACCATCAATTGCTTGTTTATTTATCCGTGTATGTTTTCATTGATGGTTAAGATATGTTTTGGGAAGTATTCCCATCTTCAATAGTGTGTGCTGTGTGTGGATATGAACCTTTTAGAGGTTATAAGTTTGCTGCGGAATATAAGTCCACCATCAGGAGCATTGCTTTGTGAGAAAAAAATTGGATCCAATCTGCTAGGGGCATCATGTTGTAAGAGACTAAGTTCAGTCTGTGATGAAGTCTGTGGTATTAGCAGCAGTAGTAGGTCTTGGAGCGGATATAGGGTGTTAAGGTAGGAGAAAAGTGATTTGGAGTTAGATTTTGCTGATAAGTTAAGGATAGTATAAATGGAAGGGTGATGAGTTTAAGAAACTCCATTGGTATTAAACTTACAGATAATCGGAAATATGTTAGCTCTGATTTGTACAAGTGAGATGCCTTACTTAAGTGATTGTTGTTATGGGTCTGAGTGACTTTAAAGTTCCTAATATTAGATGTATCTGAGAGGGGTTGGATTTTGGTCACATTAAATTAGTACCATCATTACTTTTTCAATATTCCTACTCTTATTTCAGAATATGATATGTCACTATACATGTGATCATTTGAGGGAATTAAGTTTTCTACATGATATTCTGTCCGTGGTACTATAGGACACGTGAACACACACATGATATACATATTAACAGATAAATACTTTAGGAGATATGTGTACAGAACCATTAGGTTGAAGGATATGTTTTCTAAGTATTTTAGCATTATACTTTAACATATTTACCGCCTGAATAGTTAGAAGATTTTACTGCGTTAGATTTATATTTCTTTGTTCATCAGAATTCAAAAAGCGACCCGATATAGGTATTCTGTCTCTGACAGATCAATAGATAGAAACAAGAATAAATTTGGGCCAACTGTAGGTTCTGGCAACACAGGCAGTCAACAAGGATGAGAATTGCAAGGGGTCATCTGTCATGAGTCTGAGACCGCCGGGCTTTATGAAATGATTACAACCAGTAAAAAAGCTACCTGAAATTCTGATGCTGTGGTCGGAAGTGTTACATTTTGCATGATTATTGTAATATTTGTTAATTCCCAGACATCTATTTTTCTAACCATGGACAGAAATGAAAGAAAATCATATCATACATTGAAGGTATCGAGAATGCAGCTTTCCTGAAGAACCAGAAAGTTTAGGGACAGTCCTAGATAACATGGTCATGAGATAATTTTCGACGTCACACATGATAGACGCTCTGAGCCCATTCAAAAAAAACTTATGTTGATTTGTATTCTCGGGGGAGAGAAATATTGAGTTAGAGAGAGAGTGAGAGAGAGTGAGACGGTGTCCATTGTACTTGGTAGCCGATTTCTCATACGATACGATTTTCCCTAATTGCGTTAGCAAGATTTATTGATTACGTTTTACAGGTAAACGAATATAGGTATGAGTCAACGAGAAATAGAGACAGACAAAACAAAAAATAAGTCGCTCGTCTACCCAGGTATTCCAAAATTTCTGACACAGCTCCGGGTCTTTTGTACCCCATCCTTCCCGCTAAGAAAGAGAAAATGATGCTCAGTTTTTGTTCCATAACCAATGACAAATTGGAGTGAAATTGCCCAATTCTTCTTTGATTTCACACCATAAAACAAAGGAACAGATCAACAGTAGGAAAACCCTTCAAGACTTTCTATTTCCCTAGATTTCCAGAGTTCCACTGAAAAAATAGGGAACTTTATTATTTCCCTTATCGAATGTCTTAATTCATCGCTGACACAACTGATTTCGTCCTCTCAAGAGCAAATCAGTTCTCGACTGATGATTTTTCTGGAATGCTCTATGATATATTGGTCATCAAGAAATTTTCATCGTCTTTGCAACTCAGAAAATTATTTCGTCAAACAATTAATTGTGTCTAAGTTAAAAAAGATTAGCTCCAGTGCATCAACAACTGATCAGGTAGAAAATGGATGTAGTAACGAGAAGTTGTTACGATAAAAGCACGCTAAATTAATGGTTTTCATTCGATCAAAGAAGTTAAACAACGTTGAACCCGGTCAGTACCTAGAAGGGTGACCACCATATGTAATTACTAATTACCTTAAGCAGCCAGTAATAACGTGACCCCTCAACATACACACATACCCTGACGATACAGTTGATCCTATTAAATAGTACACTAATATCCATACTAATCTTTATATTGCCAGCTCCCTGATCCCTCTGACAGAGGCGATAATTCTATATCGTGAATGATTGAAATACATGCCATAAAATGTATTCCTATCGAAGCAATGAAGGAGGTTCTCATGTCAATCAACACTATGACCAACTATTGAATGAAGATATTTGCAAAAGAAAAGTTCCAAATTAGATGCTGTACACCAAGTTGAAAAATCAAACCTGTAGAAACCTTTGAGAGGTCAAATGTTATATACAGATATTCAATATGCCCTTTAGAATAGGATTTACCAACTGTATCTCATGTATTACAAACGAAAAATACAAAAACTACATCACTGTCGATATATTATTGGATATTAACCGATAGTAACCTCACACCCCCAGTAAAATGGGAAATATTAGGACGAAAACTCATATGCCGAAACACTTGAACTTCATCTTACCTATGCTTGGATGAAAAATTGAAATCCCCATCTTTGCAAACTGAACAAATAAAAAAGTAAAATAATCAAACAAAAAAAGTACCATTAAAGTGCTGATGCACCTCAAAATTTCCATTAAGAATAATTAAACACCCAATGTACCTGTATACTAAAGATTAACCAAAAGAGATATCTTATTCCCTTCCATAAAATCAAGAATAGTAGTTGACATTAACATCTTAAAATGTACCTCTAGCTACTTTGAGAACAATTTAATTACTTTTTCAAAATTATCTTAGAAACATGCCAAACGTGAAATCATTAGACTTGCACTTAAAGCCATTTAAAAGTCAATCCTTGCACTGGGAAATAAATTCAAGTGAAAATAGATAAAAAAAATTCTTGGAGGAGGAATATATCGCAGAGAACTGATGTTTCAACGGTATACTGATGAGGAAAATGCCTATCTCCTTCTATTTAGCATTTATAACTATTAACAAGCATAGTATCTCTACCGTGTAAAATCTTGATAAAAAATACTTTTAAAAAACATAAAAAGCAGTGACCGACAACCGAAGAAGAAAAAAAAAAGAAAATGAATATATGAATAGAATAAGAGGAAGTTCGTACACCCTAGAAAAATAGTCAACTACAAGAAAGCGTCAGAAACAGGAATCTAAAATAAATTGAACAATGTGCCTCAAGAGGGACGAAGCATAAGCATGTTTATGCAGCAAATTCTTTCCTCCACCACGTATAAAGCTCTACTCGAATTCAACAGTTTGATGTTGAAAGTATCCAATACTTATGAAATGAACTCATCACACATCGGATATTGCGTTATACTTTATTGTTTTTCTGATTGCACTGTATATATATATATATATATATATATATATATATATACATACATACATATATATATATATATATATATATATATATATATATATATATATATATATATATATACATATATATATATATATATATCAATCGCCTATTGAGGCCCTAAGAGGGCAGAAATATGAGCTAGTTTGTGTATCGAATCCACATTTTACTATTTGCTTCTTGCTCTACTCTAAAACAACTTAACTTTAAAAGTAAAGAGTATCTAGCACTCTATGAAATGAATCCATTACATTTCAGAAGTGGCTTTAAATTATTGATATGTTATCATATTATGTTATACTGCTAGCCTGATTTGTACCATATATATATATATATATATATATATATATATATATATATATATATATATATATATATTCAGTTGCTGTGTATGTGTGTAAATGTGCACAAAAGATGGCGAATCTATGTTCAAGAATCTTATAAGGTAGATCGAGTTAGTTCATTGACGTTGTATTAATAATGTTTTCCAGTAGGATGATTCTGTGTCGGAAACTTGTACAATTATCATGAGATAGATCCACCGTCATGTTTTGAGCAATATGTTTGTGACCCCGATCGAACAACCGCCATTTTTTCGAAACAGACACACATCTAAACATACACTGCAAAGTGTCATTGACCAAATACAGTGAGTATGGGTCAGATCCCCCTTCCCACTGTTTATTACAAAATCGGTGTTCCTGACCCTATTTCCCAATTTCATCAATGTTATCATTCATTTGGTCACGTTTTCTCCCTCCTTTTTGCAATCTCATGCAAACTCCTGGAATCACTCATAATTTTGGAACATTTTTCCCTTTAAATTAAGTATTATACTTCATTTACTCTGATATGGACCTCCTTCATTTCCAACAAAGCAGACTCATATTGTAAAGGACGTAATTCATATTTTGGAACACATTCAAAATACTGATTACTAAAGGTAGATTCATAAATTATTGTATTGAGTAATATTTGCTTATACATTAGTACAAATCTGTAATGCTTGCATTTCTGACCTAGGATACATAACTTTGTCTTTAACATCTGATGGGTATTTTATTTTATATAGAATTGATATAATTAATAGCTATAGAATTGCCTGACTCTTTATTCAGATTGTTCTTGAAGAGATATGCTTAGTAAATGAACAACACTGAATCAAGTTTCTCTTGGTTACAGGATCGGTTTTCAAGTACGCCAGGCTTGATAACGTGACAGCAACTACAAAATATACAATGAATTCAATTCTTGATCTGTGAAATTGAGGCACCTGTGTTATGGTTGAAAACAATAAGAAATCCAACAAGTAATTCTCTTATTATGATCATATTTTTTTTTAAAACGGAACACTTTAAACAAACTCGTTAATCAGTGGTTCCCATTCTTTTCATTACAACGTGCAACTTTAATTTCCAGTATTTTTTTTTTTTTTTTGTTACGGACGCTTATTGGCAGTCAGTAATACCTTTGTATCGATATGAATGTATCGAGTCGGCGCTCACAAGCACAACTGCATCGACGTGATCAGCGAGAATACTGAGATGGATGGACTTGCTGGCTCTTGATCCCTTGTGCACGTTGATAAATCATTCATTCTTGTACTCTCTCTGTGGTTTATTTGCGTTTTCATAGGTGGGTAATTTGTACGGGATCACAATGCTAGTCCTTGATCAGACCTGTAAGATCCTATTTGTCTGAGTAAGTTTCTCCAGGATAGACTGACTTACAGTGCAAAAAAAATTCTATTTAGCCAAGCCAGAAGAGGTGTTCATTGTTTACCAAGAGCAAGAATGTGGAATGATTGCAGACAGCCTAAGCTTAGAATCAGAATTGGTCCGCCGATTCAATTTTCCGTACTTGCTGCCAAACATTGACGTAATATTCACTGCAAAGCAATCTAAATAAATCATGTAACAGCAATTCTCACACATCTATATAATACGAGACTGAAAATAATTAATTTTTCATATTTCCATCTCAGAGAGTGATAAGTGAAGGAGAGAAAAGAAAATCAATTTTGCATAAATCTTATTTTTGCCAAGGTTTTGGAGGAAGAAAATTCTAGTCATGAATATCCGCACTTTTTTTCAATTGCTGCAATCGTTTTCATCTTATGAAAGTGTCAGAAAACATCTCTAACTTATCTATTTCCATTCTCTCGGTATTCTGCTATTTATACATCATCTAGTTTTACTTTTCACGGCAAAAATCTTATTGTATAAGTAGATGTTATGCAACACATCAAAAGCTCCAGCACTGAGTCCATGATTGTCCTGCAACAACTATGAATGATCTGTCGTGTAATCAGAATGTCTAAGAATTGCATTTCCAGACAAGTAAGACCGTATAATGCTGCCTTCCAGTGATTAAATATATCTCCAAACAAACTAGAAACATGCATTAAATGCATTGCTATCTTTGGAGCCAAACATACCTGCCCTCATGAAAGAATGTAGTCACAAAACAGTAACGTATAACGTACTTACCCTGAAACCCTGTGATGGAACTGCATTATCCCATGCAAGGGAGACACTTCAAAAGTTACAAAATGAGCCATCAACGTATCAGCAACTACAACTACAATAACGACCAATACATAGTTGATTTTCTTGTCAGAGACGAAAATAAAATACAACTAAATCTTTTTGTTTCTCAACTTATGTTCTTTGAAATTATGGACGTTAAGTTTTGCTGTGAATTGACGAGAAAAATGATAAACTTAAAGGTACATAATAGAAAGTATCCGTTCAGAGAGATAAGGGGAACATAATGAGATAGGATGAGTTTTTCATTTCTGTTGATGGAAAATCCTGGCTGAAGTGATTCCAAGGACGAAATCATGAATCTTGTATAATTTGTATCCATTGCACATTCTTTTCAGGTGACGTATTCCAAGGGGTAATCAGGAATTTTAGCAAGTTGCTGATAAAACGCTTGAGTTGGAAGAAGGTTGGGGACATAATAAGAAATTGAACGATAGGGAGAAGCAAAAAGAACATGATAACCAGTTGGGGTCAGAGAGTTTAATCCGAACGATTGAACAGAGAAATGGCAAAAGCAAAGGTATAAAAAAAAATGGTATCACATCAAAAAGCAAGAGAGACGCTGATATGAGTGTGAGAGATTCTCAAAGGGAGGACTTCGAAGGAGATAGGGCTATATGTCCCTTGCTTGACTATTTTTCTTTTTTTATATCAGATAGCTATATAAATTCTAGACATAAATTTGTATGTGCATCCTCTATGTATATATCATTTTTGCATTTAGTGATACGTTTTCTAAATTCATTATCTCTGCTTATCTGGTTGAGTTCGTTGAGTGTTTCATTCTGGCGCCAGTGATTAGTTTTTGAGTACAGGTTCTAATTCGTAGTTTTCAATACAGGTTCTCAAGAGGTTGGGAGGACCTTTGGCTTGCATGATTGAGTGTAATGTTGAGATTGATCATCTCCTCAGGAAGATTAACGGGATTTCCAACGGGATCACACCTTCTACAGGATCCACAATTGCTTACAGCACTTAGTATCCCAGGGCAGCCACTCATCTGGACACTGACCATGTTCGACGTTGTTCAATTCCAAAGAGTATACAACAACCAGAGGGTCCAATGCGATTCAGCCGTAACTGGACTCACTAATCATAAACTGCATAGAGATTATAAACTATGTAACCAACGAACGTTGAAATATTGAAATATTTCAGAGAAAAGAAATACTCATAATTGCAAGAAAAGGTCATTATCGCAAGTTTTTCTGTGGCTTATACGTAGAAATATTCAAAATAAATGTACGTATTTTTCTTAACAAACATTTACTTTTCCATCGATTTCCTAGAACTATTCATATTTCCTTGCTTCCTAATTATTGAATAATGAAAAAAAAAACAACAGAACTGAGTAGAAAAAAAAAATTTCTCTCACTAATACGTGAAAACAAAATATCAGTCAATCGGAGCTTATATCTATTTTCTGTTTTGCTACTAACATATCAGCAGCAGCAGTAGTAGCAGTGATGAAGACAGAAACAAGCATGCACATAACTTTGGTCCTTGGAGCACACGACGCCTGTACAGGCTTTGTTCCTGTTTTCTGCTTCCTTTAATGCGACAGAAAAACAATAAACAATCAAACCAACAAACGGAGTGGTCTTAGTCTTCACAAAAGATTGACAGAGCTATAATCTTGTCTTGTGTGAGAAAAATCAATGTACTCACGATTTAATTAATTTCTCTCATTGGAATGCTGATATTGACAACACTATAAAAGAATCCCATGAAAATCTCCACTGCGCAGAGAATCGGAAAATAAATCTTTAGCACATTCATCTGTAGAAATATATATCAAAATCTTGAGTGAAAATCAACAAACATCAAGAACATATTTTGGAAAGTACATGGCAGAATTAAAATACTGTTTCTGTGATATTCAACAATTCGTAGAACAGGAGAATATAACGATCAAAACATTGTGATAGGGGGAAAATAATGTATCTTAAAGTCTAAAAAGTAATTTGAACGAATTGAAATCATGGAATTTCCATCATAGTTGACATCAGAGATTAATCATGAGAATTCTCTATTCTAAGTTTTCAGCAAAGAAAAACACTTTCGAGTTTTGAATCCTGTTCTTTCTCATATTTCAACTGGTTTATCATCTGCAACCATCACAGTTATCATTTATAGACGTATACGACCGACAAAGGTATCGCTCTTGTTTTCTTTCAGATGCCACTGTTTTGTTTTAGTTTTTTTGCTTTGTTTCATGATGGAATCATCATGTGATTGTAAATATATCATTGAATGCAAAAAAGAATCTATCAAAAAAAACTGAGCGACCTATATCCCTATATTTCGAACTGGGCACTTTTTGATTCACTCGAATACCAATTTGATGATAAAATATGAAAAAAAAAAACCTATTCTGAAGACTTACTAGAAGTTTCTGGCCCTGTACGAATACCAACGGGACGAATTTTTTAAAAATATTCATTCGTCATTGATTATGTTTTTTAAACAGAGACTATCAATTCTGTGAGGCATCATCCTGGAACCTTGCTGATATCGTGCAAGTTATTTAAGCACTGATTTCGAAAATATCTCATCTAAAATCTATCAGTCCTTGGTTTTCTTTCATGAAACTTAGAAACATTGTGTGAAAGTTACCACCCTTTTTCCGCCAATTTTTTTAACTTGATTCAATTTTTCAACTTCATAATTTCGTGATCATCCGAATAACACTGCAATTGGGATTCCTCTTTTTGTCTAAAATCATAAACAGTCCACTTCGTAAGAAAAAAAAGGAAAAGCAATTTAGTATCAATGTATTCTTTTTGTTTTTGTTATTCTTAATTTATTCTGGGATTAGTTTCTGTTTTAGGAGAAAAATGTCTCTCTGATGTTTATCCCTAGCAATAACCCTAGAAAAATATCAAGGATGTAATTGAATTTCTATGGGATGATTCTTTTTTGAGGAATATATATATATATGTATATATATATATATATATATATATATATATATATATATATATATATATATATATATATATATATATATACATACATATGTATATATATATATATATATATGTATATATATATACATATATATATACGTGTATATATACATATATATATATATATATATATATATATATATATATATATATATATATATATATATGTATGTATGTATGTATGTATGTATGTATGTATGTACGTATATATTCTATAAAGCTTCACAGCTTTAAGCACTAATAATTGAAAAACATTCCCAATAGATTTGTTTGTGTCACTTGAGTCACCCTTTTCCAAAAATCTGTCAACGCAATTTACGTAATCTTACAAAGTGTTTTTCCTTATTTCTCACTATATATGTGTATATATGTGTATGTGTGTGTGTGTGTGTCTGTGTGTACGTCCACGTGCGCATGTGTGTGTCCGTGTGTGTGCCTGCTGTACGTGCTTCTGATATTTGTACTTTCAGCATACGGTAAGCAACATATATACATCTATAAATATTCTTGCAGATGATTGCAAAAGAGATAATTTGAAAAATATGCATGCATTCTCTAATTTTCGCCGTGTTTTTTGAGCACTGTTACCTAAAATGTTGAAAGCAGAGCCACCTTTAGGATGCTTTTTGGTCGACACGGGTTCGAGTCATACATGATGCTATTTTTTTATCCATTTATATCCTCTAGAACTAATTTATTTGCTACACAGATTTCACCAGTGCCAGACCCTATATATATATATATATATTTATATATATATATGTGTGTGTGTGTGTGTGTGTGTGTGTGTGTGTGTGAATGTATGTATATATATTGGGAGGGAGAGAGAAGAGGTCCTTCTTCAGACAGCATTACTTACTTTCTACTAAAACTAATGAAACATAAGATTGAGACTGAGTTAAGGGGTTCTTTTTATCGGAATTATTTGAATAAAAGCTAAAACTCTAAACAATTCACGTTCTTTAGTCGATGATCACCTCGCATGGCCTTTTGTGAAAAAAAATCAAAATTTGAAATGCCAATAGGACTATTATTGAGAAGAAGATACAAAAAAATCCGACTAAACCACGGAGAAAAAAAGAAATGAAAGCCCCCACCGACTGATTGCGAAGAAATTCCTCTCACACACCGAGTGTCCAGTTCATAATCTCTGGTTAGTCGGCGAAAGGAATTTTCAGCGAAATCGTAATATCAAACGATGATTTTAATAACAACAATGCAACAAAAACAATTGTCAAATTTTGACTTCATGATTTGCAGTGTAAAAAACGTCTTACCTTACTTAATATTTACGGTATTTGATAACAGTTGAGACCACCGGTTATTTCACACGCAAATAGTGAGAAATATATGTCTATCAGTTCCTTTCATCTTTCTCCTTTCTTTTTTTTAAAATGATGTCCTCTCTAACTTCTGACTTATCAGACGAATACCTAATTAATTATCTCTATCCAACAGTAGTTTAATTATATAAAGTTTGATGGCATCCCTCTGCGTGTTTGTTCGTTTGTTTATGTTGACAAACCAGATATAGTATTTACAATCAGACTGACAACAATTATCTCTCGTTCTCTCTAATAGATATATCATTAGAAATGGTTTATGTCATATTAACACCGGATATTTAAATAGATGTATCGCACGAATCCATGATCAATGATTGAATCCAAGCCGTCCACACAAACTTACAAATATCTTGCAGTACGGTCGGGATCTCAGCTAGCAATTAGATCTGTAATAAAATATCTTATTTCTTTCATTTTGTCTGGCAAAAGCCAAATACTTATCAGCTGAAACTTTTATGCCGATTACTAGATTTTCACTTTTTCTTAAAGGAAGGAAGAGAGAAGGCATCACGTCTATAAATTTCCTGTGGAGTCATTTCTGTGGGGCAATGATCTCTATGGTGATTGATTATTGTCTAATCAATTGAGAAATCTATTGGAGTCAAACAATTCATGGTGCGAGAAGAAAATGGACATTCAAGATACGAGGCTCACAATGTGGAAACTTGGGTCGATTCCACTGAGTAAGAAAGGAATCTTATGAATAAATTTCCACACCATAAAATGATTGTCTTCAAACTTCTCCAACAATCTGGTGCTAGTATTGCCAGGAAACAGACATATAAGTTTAAATCATACAATCAGTGTAAATTGATTGCGAGTGACATAAAAACGGAGAGTTTATAAGCTAAGGCACTTGGATAAACATAAATTTTCTCGCTTCTCCTTTTGATGCATCTCGGACCTGAACAAATTGTGTGTCGAGAAGCATGGCATATTAAGCAAACACTAATGCCAGAGAGCAAAGATGCCCCACATCACAAGTATAGATAAAGTGTGTGGATAATAGTTTTAAAACACATAAACTTACACACACACATATATATGGGGTATATTTATATTTACATATCTATATATTCATAAAGAGTTAGAATTAACTTACGATCCAATTCTTTTTGATTCTGAATACGGAAATAGTGGAAGAAAATGAAAGTGTTAAAAAAAGAAACTATTCATACTGCAGCACTAATACGAGATTAAAAAATTAACAACAAAATTAAATGGACAGAGTCATTAACGTTATATATATATATATATATATATATATATATATATATATATATATATATATATATATATATATATATATATATATGTGTGTGTGTGTGTGCGAGTGCGAGTGCACAGGTGCACTGGAACGTCAATTTCAATATCTACCTTGATCTATGAAAGTTTTCTCTCAATAAATATTGTGATATATTTGATAGTCTTGCCTGTAAAATTGTTGTCATAGAACAAAAATGCAGTGGAAATTGGGACCCTCTCCTCAGTCAAGTTTTATTGGTTATTCTCTCTGCAGTTGTTCTTTTCAACAGGGGAACAGAATACCTGGCTAAGTCCCTCTCAAAAGCTCAGCCAAACTCAGCATAGTCTTCAATTGTGAACAACTGATTTAATGCGAAACAACTTTTCTTTTCTGTTTTTGCTGAATGTGTACATATGTTTCTGTTAGCAAAAACAGAGATGCAGTTTGAATACACTATATACATCATCCTTCAACAATATTTTTTCATGAGTTTTTAACTGAAAATGATAAAATAATTAACGATAGAAGGGTTTTTTATCAGCATAGAATCATGAAATATATTGCACCTTACAAAAATTGTAATCATAAAGTTCCGACGACAAAGACACCAACTGTCAAAGTAAACAATGGGTTCAAACAGAAACATTAAATCAGCATTGGTTGATAGCTTTCATATCTGCATTTTTATATGTTTGTTTGGAAAATTCCTGTTTTTGACATAAAATAATTTTTTCCTTTGATTTCAGTTTGGAAAATATAAATATCAAAGAAAATACAAGTTTCGGTAGAATATATGAAAAAAGTAGAAATCAATTTTTTAATGGAGTAGAAAAAAAAAGTGATAAACTAACTATGGTAATAGAGGATTGAAATAAAAGTAAAAAAACAAACTATGCAAACCACAGCACTTATAAGGTCTGCAAAATCACTGCTGAGTGTACTAAACACGAGACACTATGGACCCTGTTCGTCAGAAATGGCCAAACAGATAGAAATAACTTGGCATATTTGACAGAGAAGTGTGGGGGGAGACAGCAAAAGTCACAGTGGTGATGTTATATATGAGAATGCGAATAAAGTAGGTGGAGATCTGAGGAGAGTTGATGTTACCTAGCCTCCAGTGATGACCAAATGACATCTGATTGGAAAGTGCAAATCACAGCACAGCTCTTCCCGGTGGGAATATTGAGAGAATGACTGAAAACTTGATGACAACTGGGCAACGGTTGTTAACATGCTAATGCATGAATGATAATAGCCATTAACTGTAACTGTTACTAAAGGGATCTTTTGAATGTAGGAGCTTAGTCACAAAAAATGCAGATGTTAAGGTCGTCAAGGTTAATGACTTGAGTTAATCATGCATCAGCCTTTCCGGCAGCTTTCCTGAATCGATTAAGTCTTTGAAAACAAACTGCATTAAGTTGGGCTGAGCACTTTTCTCTCTTGATTAATTAGGAACATAGGCAGAGGACAGATTTTCACGAGAATAATGGATTGTCGTATCAGCAATTGGCAGTCAAATTGATTGACTTTTTTGTTGTTGCATTACGCTGCTATCTGAGACAATTCCGTTACTTCAAACATCTGCATATAGCATGCATGAAAAAAATGATGTGAACAAATGCAGGGTGAATCAATGCTGATACCGAGGCATACCGTGCAGTTTAAATTGAATTTCGAAACGATACACGCTTCACAAGGTTGTTTTCCTAATCTTCTTACCTTCCACAGTTAGGGGATGGCTTAGAAGGTAAAACAGATCACTGATACACGATAGATTTAATGTTGAAGGAAGTAGACAGCAAATCATATCTCTAGCCTCAGGAATTTCTTGTTCTAAGTTTTGATTCTTCATTATAGCTTTTAATTTTAAGAATTTCTCTGAATAAGTCAATTCATTAGACTTTTATGAAAATATTTTCCAATTGATCAGCAGTAGCTTAAAGTCAGTCGATGTACTCTCAGACTAGGATCAACGAGTTGGTTCTTAACCCCTGCCAAGGATCAAAGTTGAGTATATGCATGCCAATTTAAAAGTGGTACTTACAAAAAATTATCGATGGATACACATACATCTTATATACGTTAATTGGACTCATCGAGGTCTGTGTCAGTTCCTTCACTAGGAAAAATTTCACCATACTCCGCTTTTGATTACACCAAGAAAAGTTTAAATGCTGTAATAGTCTTTTTAAATATTTGAATATGGCCATTGTAATTAAACAGAGAGTTCATTCCTGAAATGAAAACTAATGCTATTGTTTAGACAAACAAATAAAACGTACATTGAATAATTCAGCAAATAAGGGATGTCTGAATAGTTCAATCAACGCTGAAAGTTGGAAATAAGAATTGATGCGATAGTTTTGGAGCAAGCCTGTTTAGAATAGATTGCTATGTAGCTACTGCAAGTACAGAGAGTAGTCATTTCTCTGATGTATAAAGGACACTCCCTGATAGGAATAACGAGGAGTAGTATTGAGGAAGATGGAAAGACTGAATGTTCGAAATAAGAGAAAAAGACTATTCCAATCACAGAAAACACACAGGGGTTTGAAACCATGTGTGCTCTCTAGCGTGAAGAGAGTTGGGACAAAAGAAGAAGAAGAAGAAGAAGAAGAAGAAGAAGAAGAAGAAGAAGAAGAAGAAGAAGAAGAAGAAGAAGGAAAAGAAGAAGAAGAAGAAAAAGAAGATGAAGAAGAAGAAGAAGAAGAAGAAGAAGAAGAAGAAGAAGAAGAAGAAGAAGAAGAAGAAGAAGAAGAAGAAGAAGAAGAAGAAGAAGAAATGTTAAGCAACTGAACGCTGAGGCAAAAATGAAAATAAGTTTAGGGCTTTGATGGGCTTTCATTGGAATTTTTGTACTTGAAGCTAATATT
This sequence comes from Thysanoteuthis rhombus, assembly GCA_963457665.1. Classification (NCBI taxonomy): domain Eukaryota; kingdom Metazoa; phylum Mollusca; class Cephalopoda; order Oegopsida; family Thysanoteuthidae; genus Thysanoteuthis; species Thysanoteuthis major. The sequence continues at coordinate 4,098,576 of OY735202.1, read as the reverse complement.
TCATTATTTTCGCATTTGATTTAAGTAGAAATGAAATTAGATGACGATGATGTCAAAAAAATCATCAAAAGTAATTGATCTGCTTCACTGACCACTTTTCTGGATGACCGAGTATTTAGTTTTCTGAGGCGAATAAATAGTATTTATTTGCAAAGGTCTTAATTAAAGTCGTTGATTCAAGAATAAATTAAAATTGTAAGGAATTGTTGGTGAAGGATGCATGAAAAATGGAAGGACACGATGATTTGGAGATAAAAGTAATGATTTTTGATGGAAAAATATATCTAAAAACGATGAAGTAAATTGGAGACAAACAATTGAAGCGAGAAAAAGAAAGGGAAAAGCAAAAATGAGACACATGTGTTGATTAACGGAAGAAACTGAAATGGATAAGTGAGAAAGATAATATCAGACGGTAAATCAAAAAAAGGATGTGGGTAAAAAAAAAAGAAAATGAAAGAGTAATCCACCAGGACCCTGAAGCCCATCCCACAATTCACTTTTCGATTTAACATGGTCAATTTACCCAGGACAAGAAATGTTGCTTGTTTAAAACTGACCAAATAATTGTTCTCCAATCGACAGGACGAAAAAAAAATGGATTCATTAGAAACGGAATTGTAGAATAGGAAAATACAAGGGAAGGAAAGGTATCGCACAGTTTTGAGTAGAATTCAAGCTCCTTCACCATTTCCAAACTACAATTCGCAACAAATCATCTGTTAGTTTTTTTCTGGTGTAATAACGCAGAAATAACGACGTCACGAATATGCAACACAGATATATGTGTATTTGAATTATCGTTGTTCTTCGAACTATCGATATTATGTCTCATAATTATTGTAAATTTTTCATTTCGGCATAATTTGGGATCGGTTTCTTCTTTACTCAGTTTTTAATAATAATGGTATTGCTGTTGATGAGTGTTCTCTGAATGCTTTCTCGATAGAATATTCCCTCGCTCATTTGATTGATTTCCTCTGTCCTGATTCAAATATTATTCCTCCCCTTTTGTTGATTCCAGGGCCAATTTGAAAACAATTTTTGCGAGACTCTGATTTATCGCCAAAAATAAGGATTAGAAACCCGAATACTAACTAAATGTTCGTTCGCTTCTCTGTCATCTAACACCTGAAGCGATAATCTTATTTCCATTTTCCAAACGATCCATGGAGACCGAAGCGAAGCATTGATCGCTATACAAATTCAACTTGGTCAATATTGTGATTGAAAAATTGATTGAAAAATAAGATAAAAATTAGTAAAAATAATGAGATAGAATCATGCGAACAATACTTCAACTAATGAGAAGACTGCCTAATAAAAAAAGCTTTATTTTTACTTCAAGTTTTAATACGTTGACCACGAAAAATATGATGTCAATAAAGAGTGAGTTTGAATGTGAAAACTGAGACCTGCATCCATGGAAGTCTCTGAGTTTGATTGGTTTAAAAGTAAAAGATTTCTGCTTTTTCAAACTGCACACCACGTGGTCGTCTTTCGCGAAAGTAATTCAATTAAAAGTAGAGCCACTCCTTTGAAAACAATAACTTTGCAAAGTATATAAAGAATATCAGTTCATTTGATTAAAAATAAATTAATTCTAACAAATTACTCAAATTATCTATTTACGGATAATTGCAGCAGACTATTATGATTTAGATCGGAAGAAGAAAGTATTTGAATAAAATACAAAAAAAATCCAATGAACTTTGGTTACTCATAATAAGGATACTAGAGAACATTTTCAATTCGGCTAAACCTTTTTCTCGGATAAGGACATTATGAATTTGAAAAAGATAGCCCCTTTTCAATGCCACCAAATGTAGAAAGAGAAACATGACAATAGGATGTAAATCAATTTTCTTTTGGTGCTCAAGTAACTTTGTACCACGACTGGAGAAAAGAAGTATTTATAAATCAATTTTACTCGGTACACGATTAGACGAACTGAAAATACTAAGTTACATTGTGACTCCCCCTATACCATCCATCCATCCATCTATCTATCTATCTATCTATCTATCTATCTATCTATCTATCTATCTATCTATCTATCTATCGTGTGTGCTTGTGTTTTTGTGTATGCATGTGTATTTTTTTCAACTGATACGTACGTGTGTATGGACACACATACGTATGTAAATATCTGGCCTCTATTTTAGATAATCCAGACATATTTGTTGTTCGTGTCCAGATTCCAAAGACTATAGGAATCTGAATAAGTTGAAGACATTAAGAATATCAAATTAAATGCTATTCTAAATTTTTGCATGTGTATTTCTATGTGTGAGGGGATATACGGGAAAGGCAGTAATAGCAAAGAAATATGACTCCATATATATATATATATATATATATATATATATATATATATATATATATATATACACACGCACACACACACACACACACACATATACATATATATATATATATATATATATATATATATATATATATATATATATATATATATATATATATATATATATATATATATATATATATATTATAGTTATATAGATGCATGTTTGGAAATGTTTTACAGATGTCTGGAATGTGCTTTGAATCTTGACTTGAAAAAAGTCATGTTGCGTTTTTTTTTTCTCACCATTCCCAGTGTTCTTTCTGCTTCAAAGTTTTTTTTTAAATCACTTTACCATTGGATAATTAACACTATTCATGAAAGGCAAAGTCCCCATCTCCTGGAATGGATTAACTTAACAACTAACCTAAAATCAGTGAGTTTAATTTTGATTTATCATTTGCAACGGAGAGTTATCTCCAAATTTATTTTCTTTTTTTTTTCAAATAATAAAGATAATTTCATTTCAGCTCTGTGAAAAAGGGAAGACTCGCTGGCGACGCTAACACCGAGAATGTTCATAAAAGAAGCTTTTATTTCAAGGTTTAGCAATAGTCTCCATTTAGAATAGAAAAAAAGATCGACGCTAGACGAATAAGGAAACATTTCTATTGTTCAAATTTCTCATGTATTCATTTTATTGATATTTGTTCAATTTATTTCATGAACTGAATTTAAGAAAGTTACAGCATTGTTTTCTTCTCTTTTCCTGAACTAAAATTACAACAATTATCCTAAGCTTTGATTTTCGTTTAGTTGAGTTGGGATCTAAGTAAGGAGGCAGATAACGATAATGGTGATGATCATATTTCAGTTCGTTTTTCAACCAATTATGCTGCCTTATTGTCTAAAGTCAATGCATCAAAAAAAATATTTAGAGTTATAGAAAATCACCTGAAGTTTTGTCTAAAGTATATGTTTTGTTTTTTGTTTTTTTCTTCGTTGGCAATAAGTTCATTTATATTCGAATAAATAATTGTATGATTTAATCATACACAACTCCTGTCATTTTTGTTGGGTACAAGGCTAGAAATATTGTATAGCGAGTAACTAAGTCTGATCTAAGTATTGGCACATTAGTCTGGTAGTCGCTTCCATCACTGAATATCTGCATTGCCTTATTTTTATTGCTAGTCAGGCTTAGTAAAAGCTATATATATTTCACTCAAGGTAAAGTTCTATTTAGTAAAAATAGCTAGGCTACAGGGATGATGTTGAATTCTTCCCTCGTCAGACATCGGCTCGTCTGGGTTGATTTGGAAGTATTGTTTACCTCTTCCTGAAATATTCAAAAATCAAAGGTCTTTTAAAAAGTTTATTGATATCTTATTAAGGGTCGTTTGACAAAAAAGTCATGATTAAATTGACCCTGATTCTCTGTACTCGTATCATTATTCACAAAAGTTGATATCTTAGTATTGATTTTATTTCTGTACCCTTTTTACGGCATTTTATGATTTTCTCCTTTTTATCTTATTTTTCCAGTTGCACTTTTAAATCTCAGACACTTTACTCCAGGAGATGCATTTCTGTTTATTTTGTTTAGATCATGAGTGAAACCTCTTTTCATTTTATTTTGTATATTATGTCTGAGAAACGATACAAATACGAAAAACTTTGGGAAGCAAATCAGCCTTGAATGAACGAGATGACACTTGAAAATGTAGCAATTATTTTGATCTTTGTTTTACCAGCGGACTGTTTTGCTGAATGTTAGACTCATGCTACGTTAAAGTGGCCAAATATTGCACCCAGTTTCGGTTCCGGAAGCAGCCCATCTCAATTATGTATTGTTTATTCAATTAGGACCGAACAATACATTCCATCGTGTATAAACGGTAGGTAATTCCAAATAGTTTCAAATTCTATGAAGAATTTATGATCATTCTGTTGGATATATATATATATATATATATATATATATATATATATATATATATATATATATATATATATATATATATATATATATATATATATGTATATATATATGTATATATATATATATATATATATACATATATATATATGTGTGTGTGTGTGTATGTGTGTGTGTGTGTGTGTGTGTGTGTAATTATTCGATTATATGCCTATAAAGATCCAAAAAGTGATCAGTCATTTGTGGAACAGACTTTCAAGCATTCCAGGTACAAATAACCAAGTTTGTTAGGTCAGTTCCATGAAATTCCCTGTAAATTCTCTTCTAATTTGATTGTGCTTAAGGGATTTATTATTGCATGTAATCATAAGATCCCTTTTATGCATATTGATTATCAATAATTTGCCTTGAAAGAAAAAAATATTACGAAATTTGAATTCCTCCAAAAAGTGGTTTTAAGCAATTTTGATCCAGAGAAAATATGCATCCTGTTTGTAATCATGCATGAGATTATCTCAATATTACCTTTTCATTTTTGTTCATTCAGTTTTCATATCGTTCAATATCTTCCTAATTGTCCAAGTATCGTTTTTCTATCTGTCTTCTTCTTCATCTTCTTCTTCTTCTTCTTCTTCTTCTTCTTCTTCTTCTTCTTCTTTTTCTTCTTCTTCTTCTTCTTCTTCTTCTTTACCTTCTCCTTCTCCTTCTTTTTCTCCTTCTTCTTTTTCTCCTTCTTCTTCTCCTTCTTGTTCTCCTTCTCCTCCTTCTTCTCCTTCTTCTCGTCCTTCTCCTTCTCCTTCTTCTCCTTCTTCTTGTTCTTGTTCTCGTTCTCATTCTTCTTCTTCTTCTTTTTCTTCTTCTTCTTCTTTTTCTTCTTCTTCTTCTTCTTCTTCTTTTTCTTCTTCTTCTTCTTCTTCTTCTTCTTCTTCTTCTTCTTCTTCTTCTTCTTCTTGCTATAATCTCTGACTAGAAAAGAAACAGTCTCGGTAACAAAACAAGTCTCTAATGCAATTAGCTTATTTCCAGTTTCGGCATCGGCCATTACTGTCCACAAGATGCCTCGGCTGACTGTCCATAATGGTGGAGCTAAAAAGAGACAATTGAATAGCAAGTAACTTTTCAGCCGAAAATATAAGGCGAGATGGAATCTCCGTGGGTTGGTGATTGGGCTACATTAACGATTCCAGCTAATATTGGAGGTTATTCAGCGTTGAAGTCTGAGGGATTCAGCGGGCGGAAACATTTATCACCCTCTGCTCGGATGGATATTGGTGGAACGTTTAAATTTTCTCCGGTCCAGTCCCTGAGTGCGACCCTCAGTGATTCTTGGCATTGTCTGAATGACTCGCAGAATGCCCTGAATTGTTATTGACGTGGGGATTCGGATACCAAATGCATTAGACCAATTCACAATGGATTGGAAGTGAATGAGAGATTGAAATCGTATAAGGAAGTAAAAAAAAGATGGTTAGACTACAATGTATATATTTTCTGTTCCATATACACGATTTATGTTAGAAAGGAGACAAACAATCACGGTTCAGTCATTTGGCACTAATATATGAGAGTATTGCAGTGTATATCAGTAAATATAAATGGGATAAATGTCACACAAACAATTTTCAGTGAGACTTCAATTTCAAAATTACTCTATGAAGAGTGCCGGTTGGGACTTCAGCAAACCATTCTGTTATAATTACATACTTACCACGATGCAATATAGAGATATCACCTTATTTCACTATCCATCACAACTCCCTCCCCCCTCTCTCCCTCCCCCCCTCTCTCTCTATCCATCTATCTATCTCTCTCTCTCTCTCTCTCTCTCTATATATATATATATATATATATATATATATATATATATATATATATATATAAAGGACCATCAGTAATTTCCTGTAATTTATCAAGAGAATTTAGAATTTGAAAAAAAAAAATTATTCTAAAATATGTTCTCTGGGCCCATCAGGGACCCAAGAAGATTTGATTGCCATCGATCTTAGCTGTTCCGAACAACACTTGGTTTGAAAGGTTCCACTTAAAGGCTTCTGGTCTCCATTTTTTGAGTTCTCTAAGAATCAGAAAGATGAATTTCAAGAATCTCGATGGAAGACAGAACAAGCTCCATTACACAACATCGCCAAACCTCGTGTAATTCAGATAGCTCAGGGCCTGTTGACACATTGACTCAGTAGGCTAGCTGAAAATTGGCGTCAGTTGTGCACACATTTCTCTTTAAGGGTACAATGACAACGTGTAAAGTCAGGGAATTTTCAAATCCCACTTCATATGGATAGAGAAATGTTGAGAAAATATCAAGCCGAATTATATTCACGAAAAAATAATCTACTTATCATACTTGAATCTTAGTCCTCTCCAAAATGATCTCCCCGGTATCCGAAAAATTTATCCTAGCTGCTATTTTACTTAACAAAATAGAGAGGAAAGTCCTCCCGCCTGATCGACATCATCTGCCTTTGCATAATTGCCCCTTCTTGTCCAAACAGTGAAATCTCTTTGGCAAAATAATTTACAAGAATCCAAATCTAGTCCGTGGTCGACCTGGGTAGAGCTCATGGACGTTGGTAATTTTTGCAGGGGGAAAAACCTTCAACAGACGTGAAGGAATCACAGATTCACTCATTATGAATATAATGGTCACACAGTACACAAGCTTGCAATTGGAAATAAATAACCTCGTAAGAGACTGTCCATCCAGAAATTGGTAGTAATGTCCTCTCTGATTGGTCGCTAGGTAACATCAAATACCCCCAACCAGTTCTACTAATGTTTAAGTGTTTGATATTTTCCATACGAACCTCCCACACTTGTGATGTCGAATCCATATTTGCATTTTCTCTATTTTGAAACCTCGTTCACTGTCCTATAAATTCGATCTTAAAATGCTTTGCTTCTCCATTTGCCTTGTTAACAGCATTGCATTCTCTGATATGACAGATGGATCGAGGAAATGGAAGAATGCTTCTTCTCAGATTGAGTTTAAATGATAGGCGTGGATACACAAGAAAAGCCATCAGAACTTACAAAATTGTAAAATTGTCACGACAGACTTTTAGCAAAAAATCATCATCATCATCATTATTATCATCGATTTCGTCGACGTAGTCATCATCATCATCATCATCATCATCAGTCTTTTAACGTCCGTTGTTGGACATAGAACTTCCCCAAGATTTGCCACAATTCTCTATCATGGGCGTCGCAGAGCCAGTATTTCCCGAATCTCTCTAGTTCATCCCTCCCTTTTGGGTTCTGTCAGCCTTGGTTTCTTATGTGATCTCCCTGGATCCATGTTGTGAGAAGTGATGTCCATTGGTTGCCTTTCATTCTTGCAACATGGCCTACCTTTTGCCATTTGAGTTTTTTAAATAGTTTTTATGATGTCATGGACACCTGTTTCCTTCATTATATACTGTGCTGTATTGTGATCTCCATGTAAGGTTGGACATGATTCTCTCATACGCCCGTTGCATATTTCTCAGTTGGTAGGTTTGTCTCTTGGTTAGGATCCATGTTTTTGCTCCATAAGTAACTTTTTGTCCTGGGTAGATGTAGTGGCCTACCTTGCTTGGTTTTGCATCTTCTATCATTGGCAGTAATGTTTTTATTCTTAACATGATTATTGCACATGATTTTCGTTTGTAACACTGTTTTATGTTTCATTAAAAGACTGTATTAGTGAAAAAGTCTGCTATCAACAAAACATAGAGATAGTAGGATAATTGTTGATAAGATCAGTAAAATGTTGTACTTATTTGCATGATGTCTTTACTTTTGCGACCAAAACAGACCAGGACGAAAATAGTTTTGCTTACCGTCTTTAATGATGGATAAAGACGTTTGTCTCTATATTTCATGATGATTTAGTCAAGACAGCCAATTTGGTTAAAAACCCGTAGATGGATATATAAATAGAAACACACGTAGATAATGGCGAATCATTCAAAATTTAAATCACAGAATTGTACTTGCTACTATGTAACTATAGATACACTTGGATAAAGATAACATCTCTTTGAATATCATTTAAATGAAACCCAATTTCAAATTCACATGATCATTAGAGTCATCATTTATGACGTAATAATCATCACCATCCGTAAAATAATAATAATCACAAACAGGTTTATACACTATACTACAATAAGTAAACATATGTAAAACCGGGGAAAACAATGAATTACATTGACAGATAATCGGAAATGAGTGACTCAAGTGGCACAAAATGCTTAGTGTTTAAGGCTGTTAAGCTATCTAGACCATCTGTCTGTCCGTCTGTCTCTGTCTCTGTCTCTGTCTCTCTCTCTCTGTCTCTCTCTCTCTCTCTCTCTCTCTCTCTCTCTCTCTATATATATATATATATATATATATATATATATATATATATATATACATATATGTATATATGTGTGTGTGTGTGTGCGTGTGAAGGATGACAGATAGAGAAAATGATATTGACGAGTGAAGAAAAACAATCAAAAAACTTCACATAATGCTCTTCTTCCGCAGTGATTGAGATGATCCAGTCCTGCATCATTTCATATGCACAGCATTCTGAGCTTACACAATCATTAATATCAATAAGCATCGTCATGAGAGGAAGTATAACTTTCCATTTCTGTACTGTTTTTTGTGGGTTTTTTTTTGCTCAAAAACTCGAAGAACAATTCACTTGCATTGATATCAGGGATGGAAAGCTGGAGCATTTAAAGCCGGTGATATAATAATATTTCAGGACAGGAAAAAAACATCAAGTAAAACTAACGAATTTTATCCCAGTAATAAATGTATATTTTATCAAGCAAAACGACATGATTAAAATCGGTGTCATTCATTCATGTTGCTATTTCAATTTCGTACGTTCTGGAATGATTATATGTCCTTTTTTATGTACATACAAATAATTAAGAGGTACATAATCATGTATTTGTTAGCATGCATATGGGTTTATGTGTGGGCAAAGGGGTTCTACTTGTGTGCGTGTCTGTGTATGCAAACAACATGGATGTAATAGTAATTATTGGCATGTCAACACGAATATGAGAAATTACATACATGAAGACCCCGAAAACTACACCAAAATACATACAAGAGCTAAAAAGCACACATGTAAATGTCTGATCAAGTGCAAACACACACACACACACACACGGGTTGACTATATATATATATATATATATATATATATATATATATATATATATATGTATGTATGTGTGTGTGTGTGTGTGTGTGTGTGTGTGTATATATATGGTAGAGAGTGGGGGTAGAGGGAGAGAGTTAGCCAAGTGTTTGTGTGTGTCTTTGTAGATTTTGAAAAGAAAAGTTGACTAACAGGCGAACTATCTCCTTCGATAAGTGACTCTCCAATAGCAAAAGCACTTAACATATTCACTTAGCTTGACTATGGGTGGTGGAATGTCTTAACGAAGTAGCACGCAGTAAGGATTGAATTCACCACTGTAAAACTAACATACAAGTAGTGTGAGCCTGTTCCTTCCATCAATTAAATCCGTCTATTGTATCCCAAACTAAGTGAACATCCAACGAATTTATCATTTACCATACCATCATTACTAATTGGTGTATTTGGGAATTTTCGAAACGTCTTTCATATAAAATAACGGTAATTGCTACTTTACTGGAGCCATTTCAGCCAATCAATATCTCGTTAAATAGGATCACTACTTTTCATATTCTAGGAGACCCATATCAAAACATTACAACTAAAATCATATTTCAACCAGTGGACATTTCTCTAGGGACGCTGCTGGAGTTTCTATGACAGTACATATTTTTTCATTTGATTGTCAACCAACCTTCGATTATCGAGACAACCTTTCTCCAAACGGTGTTACTTTCATTTCAAACACATTTAGATAGAACGATCTATGATCCCCATTCATTCAAAAGAATCATATATTCGTGATGTTTTAACAAGAGATGAAATAATCATCCATTTTCCAATATCAATATGAGATTATAAGACCCCAAACCAACGGTAGATGATAAAGAAAACTTTAAGGTAACATGCCTTTTGAATCGATTTTTAACGCAGTAATGTCACTTTCTGTCGCTCCAGAATTCCACGAATTGCTGAAAAAACAGTCTTTGAAATAGAGTCAATTGTTAATCTTATCAGTGTTTTCAATTAGGAGATTACAAGGCGCCAATGTTCTGATTATATTGACCCAGAGGATCAAAAGGATAATTTTACAAACTTTGAGGCCCTAATGAGCATAAGACTACGTGCACAACAACAACAGTGAGTATAAAACCCACTATGTAGTAACGATCTGATAATATATCTTACAAACGGTCACTCCACTCCATTGTAAAATGGTACAAAGACGGCTTCTTCTAGTATGGTGTGCTTGATTGAGAGGAATAATAATTACTTATTGGTCTGGGGTTGAATTTATGACCAGTGAGGTTGCACATAGAAAACAGTGTGAAAATTTTGTTTATATGGTGATCTGCCTTGTTTGTGGAAAATGTAGATATTTGCAGCATTTACTACCAGAACGATACACCTATTCGTATTCGATTCTTACTTCACAGATTGAATCTTTGTACGGTTGGTTTCATATGGAAATCAGTTTCGACTTTATGACATTAACGGTTGGACAGCGCCGAAGGCCTTGATCAGAATGGATGACATACTGAATATGCATTGGAGACCATTGATCGGGGAAAGCTTTGAGGGTGTAACATTGGAACGGTTGGGAATGGCTGAGGTTTCCTTTTGTTGTTTCAGTTAAATTGCATTCACACTCTGTTAATGCCAAAGACAGAGGGTTTTGACTCCAGTGGCATGTTGTTAAGGGAAAGGCAGCCCTTTTCTTTCTACTTCTGCGGTCATTTCTAAAGACATTGAGATTTCTGACTCCAGCCGTGTGTTGTAGGGATGGGTGGTATTTCCCTTTTACCCCCGCTGAAAGACGCCTGGATTTTCATTTGCAATTCACTGATCGTCGCCATTTTATGCATAAGAAGACTGAGCAGAAATAAGCAGCTCTTTGATTTCTTCCCCCGTTGTTAGCCATGCATTACACACGCTGACTCATGACCTCCTTGCCTGTTAAGAGGAAGATTGGTCAAGAATCTGAGCCCTGACGCTCGCTCACATATCATTTGAGTGGAAAAGTGACCAGCAAATATGATCTCGAAATTCTGATGAACGGATTAAATTAATTGCTTGATGTCTTTTGAATATACACATCAGGTTACAAATACAAAGGGATACACGTTCCCATCCCCTAACAAATGATGTTTGAGCGTCGACACTATTTCTGATAAATAATTATGTTCATGCAACAGACATTGCGTTTATATGTTGACATTGATTATGAAAAATATTACTATACTTTTTTACCATGCAGCTGCGTGAAAAAACTATTGCTTTAATTCGATGAATATTAAGTGCATTGTGTCAAATCGTGATCAAATACTGTTCATCTTAAAGAAATGCATAAACAATTATGTCACGTCAAATGATTGTTGTGATTCAGTTTATCATCTGCCTACATATTAGGGTCGATTCCCTCCTCCTCATTAGAATATCCACTTTTGGCATCATAGAATGTGAATGTTGAAAACCTAAGCATATTTTAAAACACGCAGCCTCTTTTATTGCCCGCATAACATCAACCTGCAAACATCTACTATTCGAGTAAATCTATCTTTTGTTTTTGAAAGAAGTCTGAAAAGGATTTATTATAATCACCAGCCTTTTAGTAACAATCGTTGGAAATATACCTTCGAATTTCGCCAAACTTTTTTTTTATCGTGGACGTCGAAGAGCCAATATCTTCTGTATTTCTCTAGCCTATCATGCCATCTAATTTTTCGCCGGTCACAATTCGCATATGTTCTTTGAGGATTTATTTGAGCCATGATGTCCTGCGGTAGTCTAAAATTCTTGCAACATGACCAATCTATTGCTATTTGAGTTTTTTTTATGTGTTTTTTTGTTTTCAAAATATTTCGGACACCAGTCTTTTCTTCAATATACTATGATGTCTTGTGATTTCTCCGTATGAGATTGGGCATGTTTCTTTGATGTGCATGTTGCATGGGTCTCAGTTTGATGGTCAATATTCTACCCCATAGATATTTACAAAGTCCAGCTTCGTTAGGTATGATAAAAAAAGGATAGATGTTTTGAATCGAATAGGGAAAAAAAACAGGAAGTCACCTTTGATTAAATCTAAAACTTGTTTTTCCCTCTAAAGATCCTGCATTTGTGAATTATGTTGTCTGTTATTTGAAACCGTGGTTTAGTGATTAACAATATATTCTCCGACAATATTATATGATTAATCATATCTGTTATTTTCTCTTTGAATAAAAATGAAAACGTTTTTCAAATAGATTTATGCTCATAGTAAGGACTGAAGTAGTTCTTCATTCAGATATAAGATGAAATATTATGGAAATAGTGAAATTTAAGAATAGAAATTTTAGATAGAGATGAAGGGAAATTTCGTACATGTCTGTATTTTCATAATAAAAGAATTTGAAATTAAAATGATGAAAAACTACGAAAATAGGCAATGAATTTAAAAGCCAAATTATACGATAAATATTTAGCGTGATATACAACAAAATTTATTGATCAGGTTATTCTGAACTGTAAATCTTTTAAACAATGGGATAAAAAATTAGACAATAACAAATGAACCTAATTAACCACAGTCAATGGTTTTAATTAATTTTCATCTCGTAAATTAGCCCTACATTTCTGGTTGGAATTTCTAATTAAAAAAATTCCATGCAAAGCGTTTTTGGGGAAATGAATGAATAACTAAGAAATAACTTTGAAAGGTAGAATTGAAAAAATTGTAAATGTAAATGCAGGTATCTCCCAAACTCATAGATACACAAACACTCACTTTGGCAGACATAACCACACTCATGCGCAGATACTCATACGCGCTCACATTCATGCACACTAGCTTTACACACATGCATACACAAACTTATACACAGACTCATACTCAAACACTCAAACAAATTCATACATCATCATCATCATCATCATCATGAAAAGTATCTTAGCGTCTGTGGTTGGACGTAGACTTTCCTCACAATTCGCCCGACTTCTCTGTGATATGCATTTGTCTAGCTAGTTACGACATCTTACTTCCTATTGCCCACAATTATTCGTATGATCTCTGAGGATCCATGTTGTGAATCGTGATGTCCAGCGGCTGTTTTAAATTCCATCTTTTTTTATTTTCTTTCTTCCATTGTTGTAGAGAAGGTGTTTGCTCTTCACTTCAATTAGTTCTTCTTCTGTTCATGACATTTTGCTAAAAATAATGATGTCCCGTTCAATGCTTTTTATTTTGCTTCCTCGATAGATCAGTCGAGAATCTCTAGAGAGTGTTATGACGTTGTAGGTGCTTATGTATAATGCAGTTCTCTTGTCTCGGGTGTGGGGGGGTTTGGGGGGTCGCTGCTGGGGCACATCACTCCAACCGAAGTTAAGTAATGTGGCTGGGCCTTTTGGGAAACAGGAACGGGCGGTTTCCTGATGTGGAGTCTGGGTAGTCGTGGTTGGGGCACACCACCCCCACCCACTACTTGTGATGTGTTTGGGCCTTTTGAGATCGAGGATTTAGCAGTAAGGGCCGGTATGTCTTTCATTATACGAACCATGGGGAGTGTTGGGCCCTCCCCCGCTGTACAGACACCTGATGAGTTGGCAGGTGGTCTGTAGGATAGGTCACTCCTATTTTCCCAACCCCAGAGATCCACTGGCTCTTAACACCCATTCTATCTGCACTTGGTGGGTAAGTAGACAGACCAGGGCGTATAAAGCACTGCAGAGGATAAAGAATTGTTTTTTAAAGTCATTCATGAGATCCATCCGGATAAGCCAGTTCAGCTCACATCTTATCTTATCCTATTTGCGTTTAAAATGGAGCCTTGGTTTGTGCTGGTGGAATATTACCAGGTCTGATGGATTTATTTAAGACTCGTCCAGCCTGATTGGTCATTCAGCTTGAGCATACATCTCTCTCATATATCAAGTTTTTAACTTATTTAAAGACGTCAGACAGTGACATTTCAAACGGAGCGGGATTAGTGGACAAGTCAATTAAATAAAGAAAGAAATAATACAAAAAATATTGTTTAACCTATCTGATCTTGATCCTTTTCTGTTATAGTGAGGTCAGCAGGTTTCTTTTAGCAGTTCAAAAAATTTGATTTTTCTTCTTACACTGCTGGAAAGTGTTATACTCGAACCGGCTTAGAATAGCAACAATTTATCACTGAGACTGGCCTGTCTCTGAATCCAATCGTTTGTTTTTATGGCCAGTCTAGCAGGAGAGTTGGGTGCCGAAGTAGTCTTTCTTTTTTGTTTTTTTTTTTCTATTTATTTCATTTTCTACTTTTTTACTTTTTTGGTTGGGTCCATCTTTGTATTGGGTGTTTAGTGGAATATTTTGTGGTCCCAATTTTGATTCACTTTTTATAGATATAAGAAGAGTTTAACCATCAGGGGATAGAAAAGTTGACATTTCAACAATCAGGCAACACGTTTCAAACAGAGCCGGATTAGTGGACAAGTCAGTTAGATAGATAAAGGAATAATACAAAATTTGATTTTACTTATCTAGTCTTGATCTCTTCGTACAATAGTGAGGCCTGAAGGTTTCTTTTAACAGTTGGAATGAATTGATTTTTCTCTTCACCATGCTAAAGAGTATAACACTCGAACTGGCTTGAAACAGCGACAATTTATCACTTGGACTGGCTTGTCTTAGAATCTAATCGTTTGTTTTCATGAGCAGTCTAGTGGAGGAGGTGGGTGCTAATATTGTCTTTCCTTCCTTTCTCTCTCTTAATTTTACATCATTCAATTATGGGTTTTTTTGGTGGGGAGGGGGTCTATATTTGTTTTGGGTGTCTAGTGGAATATTTTGGAGCCCTACTTCTGTCTTTCCTCTATTATACTGAGGTGTCTTATGATATCTCCATGTGATATTGAGCATGATTCTCACATGTGTACAATAGGTATCTTTACCAAAGACAACAAATCTTAACGTCTCGCAACTATCATCGACACGCCATTTCTTCGTCTAAACGATGCATTCCTCTAACATCTACTCAGTTTTATTTGAATTTTTGGGCAATTGGAGATCATTTAATTTAATTAAATTCTTGAACTTTCAAATAATTGTTTGCTAGTTTGTTTTTTTTCTATGGAGAATCATTTTGTGAAATTTTCCTAATTGAAAGCCACTATCTATAATTGAATAAATCTTTTTTTTCATTGATGCAACATCGTATTATTTTTACCACGTTTACATCGGTTCAAACCTAAAGTTATTCGGTATCATGATGTGTATTATACTTTTAACTTACTTACAAAGACATATCCACGTAGAAAAACCTTGCACATGCACACACACACACATGCACACACACACACATATATATATATCAACGACCATACACCCTTATCCCTTATATATACGTATATGAGCATAAATATTGTTATATATATGTGAATATATATGTATACATATATATGTGGGTGTATGTGTGTGTATATATATATATATATATATATATATATATATATATATATATATATATATATATATATATATATATATATATAAACCAACACCAATATCTTGCGTTTCTCTACAAAGGACGTCTTCATGTCATATATCTGAAGCGATATCAAAAAAATACCCCCTCTCTCTCTCTCTCTCTCTCTCTCTCTCTCTCTCTCTCTCTCTCTCTCTCTCTCAGATCCTCATTTGTAAGGGTCGTGCCGAGATCTTCACTTTGAAGTTTTGATGTGCGTTTTTCTTTAATCACTCGTTGATTCTTCCACTCTTATGTGATTGCCCAAAGAGGAAAATGAATTATCATATGTTCAAAATAATAGTTAGATGATTCATCTCCTCCAATGTGCTCAGATTGTGTTTATTTGGGGAAGTATCATGTTGTGTAAAAACTATACGTACTCATACAAATTCAATGTGGTGCTTTTTGCCTAAGTTCGTTGGATTTGAAATGCTCTGAGAAGCTAACAAGCGTGACAGATTAATTGTTGGCTACTTTTATGTATTAAAGTGATCAAAAGTTATACAGAATAAACTGTGTGGAGTCTTGGTTTTTTCACATGATATAAGACTGAAGAGTCAAATTCAATACAATTATCTTTGGGCTACCTGTGCAAATAAGTAATCTAATACTGAAGATTCCAAAAAAATGTAATGAACATTTGGAGAGATCAACGAATACTTATCCAAATAACTTGTCAAATAGAATTATATCAAAATGTTTGCATATTCTTGCGAACCCATTCTGGATGATAGGGTTGCAAGCACCCTGGTTCCAATAGCAAATGTTTTTTTTCTATTGTTTTTGTGACCATCCTTCTTTACTCCTGCTTAGGACCCGCTAGGACGAGTTATAAAAATTTTTTCCAGTCAGAGTAATGTTACAGAGCGAAAGGTCTTTAAAAGTGAACGTAAACAGACTTCGGGAAACCAAGTAAAAAAAAGGGAAATTCACTCCGTCCATTAAATGGATAGAATTTTAAAGATGCAATTTTTATGATTTTTTCACTCTTGAGATTGAAAAATGAAATATTATCAAGTTTCTAAGCCTAAACCTCGTCCACAAATATCAGTTCCATATGCCCTTTGGGATATTGAATGTGTTTCTCTTAAGTTTACCTAAACGTTGATACGTTTGAAAAATCTTTTGCAAACCTATATGATGATGAAATTATAAATGAAGGAACATTCTGAGAAAAAATAATTGCCCATTCTGTACTATCTTCTTACTATGATCAATTAGAGGCCGGCTGATCATTTACAACACATATGTAAACCAATCACAAATACCAAATATTCAAAATTAGAAGGGGTATAGATGTAAAGCTAAGAAACTTCTGCTGCTGTTAAATATAACTATATTAGCTTCTCATTTATTCTATTTTATTTAGTATGACAAAACAAAAGAAGTGGGATTAAGAATTTAAGGAATGGTTGAAACGTTGCAGAAGACCACAAGTATACGGACGAGATATGTAATGTCTTCAATTTGATACAGGCAAAAATATACGTTTCGCTTGAAAAATGTCCTGTGACTCTTAGTTCAATCATTCTAAGTTATATCTTAGATCATCTTATTTTTTATCCTCGACCTATATAATGATTTGATCCAAATAAATATACCTGCTGATATACAAATTTTTAATTACAAGTGACTTTTATATCTAAACAGCTTAAATCAATTTTCTTTTCCCAATATATATTTTCGCTGTCATTTTCATTTATAATCAGTTAACGTTTATCAATTTCTTTCGGAACTAAGAATCTCTATAATGAAAATCAGAATACAGTTTCTATAATACGTTGTGTATATTCATGCTGTTGCAAGATGAAAACAGTTGCAGTGCCGTACAATGTTCAATAACCCATACAGAAGTTTGTTTTACGTACTTTTAGGCTTGACTATGTCATATGTTTCTGCTTTTCACAATTGTGTATGAGTGAAAATTCGGAATGAACACGCTGATATAAATGAATATTTCTGGTAAGCTGTCTATAAGACTCAATTACAAAAAGAATTGGAAAAAATCAAGATGTGCTGTCAGTATCTTTGCCTAAATGAATAGATACGTGGGGAGAATGTCCCCAAGGAGTATACAATCAATCTGTCAAATATTGATTGATTAATATTCCATGATATTTGAAAAGGTTGCTTTTAATTTTGACTCAACGCATTTAATTCTTGCAATCCAAGAAATAGTGGCAGGTTGAGTATAAATCACTCTAAAATTGTTCCAAGTAACGGAAGCGGAATTCTTCCAGAGAAGAATTCTTATTAAAAAGTAAAATTAAAAAAATGATATTTGACAAATGATTTTCATCTGAACTTTCCATTGAAACTACTT
>OY735202.1:4062872-4077872 GCA_963457665.1 Thysanoteuthis rhombus | reverse complement strand
AAAATGACAGAATCATTTTAACCCTGTGATCTCCTCACACCACTCAATAATCTCGTTTTTTTTATCCATTTATTTATTCTTTTGTTTTTAATTCTTAAAAATTTTTCACGCTGGTTTAAGAAAGAATAAACGCCGATTTAAGATGTTTTGACAAGTTTACATGCTTTTAAGATAGAAATTGTACGAGAAGAGGCTGAGATTTTTGACAGAATTTCCAAATTAGAAGAGATGTACAGCGTTGTCTTTTAAAACACATTAGGAGTCATCGATTTACATTCGAATCACATTATTTGATCGGATGATTCGGAGACTTTTTTCTATCAAAATCGTATCGAACATGTGTCCAGGTGATGGTCTTCCTCCCTGCACTACTATTCTTCCTCCTCGTTCCAGTTCCCCCTTCCTCTTCCTCCCCATCATCATCTCCCCACCATAACCCAGCCATCTTTCACATCTGCTCCATCCCCCTTTTCCTTCTAAATACAGTCAGCAGAACAAACACGCGGGAGATCCTAACACAGGTCTAGCGATATAAGGCAAGTTTTTTTTTTTTTTGTTTTCTGGCGTGTTGCCTGCATGTTTTTGTTTTTGACTCCTTTGATGAATTCAACTATTCTTGTATCTTATGAAACAACATTTTTCAAAATATTGCCGTTAACAACGTTAATTCATTAAAAAAACATTTAGAAGAACTGTTGGATAAAAAGTTTTAACCCAAAATGTTAGCCGCTAGGAAAGATAGTTTTACAAAACGACCCATGATCTTCAATGCAATCAAAAAGAGCAGTTAATAGAATATTCCTAATAGAAATAAAATGTCACGCATTTACATGGTCGTGAAGTTTTGAATCGACTTACCTCACGTTTGTTCAGCGCATCGAATAATTGCTTAATATCAGTTATAGAAATTGGTTTTCGAGAAAGGGGTGAAATCTTAACTTCCAAGGGAGGGAGGAACTTCTTTTTTAATGGTGGAACAGCATTTTTAACAATCCAGCTTGATTGTATTTTATAACTTTTTATTGCAGTCTTTGGTTAGTATCTACCAATGGCAACAAACCCATAGTGAATCCAACAAGAGATCAGCATCATCATCATCAGTCTAATATCTGTTGTTGGACATAGACCTTCCCCAGAATCTGCTGTGATTCTCTATCGTGGGCGTCGCGAAGTCAGTACTTTCTGATTTGGTTTAGTTCCTCTCTGTGTCTAATACTCTTCCGGTCTCGGTTGTGCATGAGATCTCAGTGGGTTCACGTGGTGAGTCATGATGTCAATCAGTTGTCTGCCATTCTTGCAACCGGTTTTAAGCTAATGGCCTGTGGCCATGAACATTTATCAATAATGATACCATTTGATTTGCGATGGGTTGTTTGCATAAGTCTGTCATTTGGGGAAGGCCTAAGATTAGGGTCTTTGAGCTTTGATCGCCGTATTATTCAATTTGATACCATTTGATTTGCTCTTTCTTTTGAATTAATATCAAATCCTAATTTGGACATCAAACAATTCGGAAGTGAACAGTAAAAACACAGATACCGTAATTTTTTCGAATTTCTCCGATGAACTATGGCCATAATTATGTTTTTTTTCCCCGTTTTTGCTGTCTTCGTCATCAGCCTTTTAGCGATCATCGATAGACATTCACTGCATTTCTCTATCATGAGTGTCACGGAGCCAATATATTACAAACATGATCTGTGCGTCACGCCATCATAATCTTTCATCTGTAGCCTGACATTCTTGCAACATGACCAGCCCATTGCCATTTGAGGTTTCTAATATATTCTATGATATCCCTTTCTCATGTTTTTCCTCTGACAATATTCTGCAGTTGTGTGATCCGTTCATGTGATGTTGGACGTGGTTCTTAGTTTAAGGGTCAATCTTTTGATCAAGTTCAGTATTTAAGCTCAATAGGAGACTATAGGAAGCATTGGTTGTAGTCCTTCTTTTGAAAGGGGAACAAATGAAATGTTTTTGTTCTTAAACAAATCAAGCTTGCTCTACCAGAAGTTTTGCATCCTTGAATGACTCTTTCTTCTTTTGAAGTTTCTATGGGGATTCGTTGTCATAGGCGGATTATGGAAACTCTTTTCTCAGGTTTGTGTCTTCGCTTTGGATTTTAATGTGTTTGTCCACAACTTTTCTTGCACATTACATTGTTTTAGTGAAATTTATGTATTTTCCGACTTTCTCGCTCTACACCCTCGGTTTGTCTTTCTACTTCTACAACTGTTACGAATCATGCTCTCAATCTTATTGACTGTGATCAACGACATGGATCTGATAATGGAAATGTTGTTTTATTGATAATCTGAATGATGTTTGTAGTTTAGCCTTTTCACATAATTTAATTAGATGATGCTTATGTCTGATAATATCAACAGAAGAAAAACCTTGTTAGTGGTTCTGTCTTTCATTTTCAACACACAATACTAAACGGTTGTAAAATATAAAACTGCTTCATCTTTGTGAATAAAATGTAAGAGAGATAATCTTGTCGTAGAATATATATGTTCGAGATAATCAAGATCTCAAGCCTTTGTATTATGTTCGATGACTTCAAAGTATACCCGTTCAATGAGGTTCATAGGAGTGACATTAAGAACCTTTGCGGCCAAGGAATCAGTTCGAACCTTTCGATGTGTCATTTTGGGAATATTCCAAAGGAAAAATCATGAACTACACTCTGAATGTAAAAATATTTACTACTCTATTATTATTCTGTAACTAATTCCTTATAATTATTTTATACAATACGTTTTGAATTTTTCAAGTTGTACAAGTTTATGAACACCGTGTCAATAGAATAAAGAGTTTGTGTGCTGCGTCTCAAATATATTTCTAAATGTGTTGTCATGCAATGAAGTTCGAGACCTACTGGGCTAAGACACTAATTCAACTAATTCGCTTCATTGATTAGATTATACCTTCAGAGGAATGTCATCGATAAGATGTAGTCAAGACCTTGAGATCAGTCGATTAATAAGCTTTCTAATTTACCAATACGATTTCACTCAACTGGAGATGAAAGTCAGCGCCTAGATGTCTCAGTCATATTTCATATTGTACATGTAAGAGCAATAATTGAATTAAACAGAACTGCAATTAAGTCGAAATGCTTTGGTCAGCTGATGACCTCTCTAAACTCTTCAGCTGCAACATTCCTATCAAGAGCCAAGTGGATCAAACCAGATTATTTCTTCTCATTTTATGGGATCTATCAAAGGAGTTCCAGATTCAGAAATCTACTGATTAAATTTGCCTACTCGTTTGCGCTTATTTGTTGTTTTTTTTTTGCACATGCAATGTCTTTAGTAGAAACAAAATATGATAAAAAAGCAAAGAATAAGTTATGATAATTTCCAACGATCCTGTAATATATATATATATATATATCAGAAAAATATAAGATGAATTACTGAGTCATCTACTGACAGCTGTTTCATTTTATTGCAACTCTCCATCATGACTATAGACAATCTAATTTTCCATCCAGTACCACGAGGTAGGATCGAAACCTTCGCTTCAGACCCAGGGGCTAACATTTTACCCCTGTTCTACGCAGAACTAGACTGTCGATAGGACCAAAATTATATGATATACTCACTTACGCCCAATTCCCCATTCATCTCAGTGATCCATTCCAAAGTTGGAAGAGCATTGCTATATAGCTTATAATGAATGAGTTACTTTACTTAAAGAGTGCACAACCTAAATAAGGAAACGTCAATTATAATATTAATTAATAATTGATTCATCCACAAACAAATGTTTCGTTGTATTGCAACCCTTCAGTGTTGCTAGAGACTATCCATTATACCATCAAGTTCCACGAAGTAGGATCGAAACCTCCGCTTCTGACCCAGAGGCTAGCATTTATCACTGTATGTGGATGACTCGATTATCAATTATCATTACATCGATCCTCCAATGGTAATAATTTTAGTAGATATGTATAACATGTCAAAAAATGAGGAAGTTGATGCTAAGTAGGTATAAAGGAAAATATCAAGAATTTAGATTGATCTGAGGATAACGCTTGCGAAATATAACTGAATATGTGAACATCAGAATGGAATTGTGATTGCGATCTTTGCAGTCCAGAAGTATCAGCAGCAGCAGCAGCAGCAGCAGCAGTCTTTTATTGTCTGTTATTGAATATGAAGTTTCTCCAAAAATCATCTGCCCTGTCTATCATTGATGTCATGTTTCGGAACTTGTCTAATTTGTCACGCCTTGTCATTTCCTACCAGCAACAGATGTGCTTGTGATCTCTGGAATCCACATTTTTAGTTGTGATGTCGATTGGGTTACATTCTTGCAACATGACCAGCCAATTGCTATTTTATTTTCCTATTTGTTTCTAGGATAAATCAGACTTCTGTTTTCACACTGTCTTTATACTGTGCTATCTTGAGATCTCTCTATGGTGAGGTTGAGTGTGATTCTTTTATTAATACGTTATGTGTTTCTCAGTTTGAGGATTGTTCTCTCGATTATGTTCCATGTCTTAGCTTCATAGGTGACTTGAAAGCTTGCCACAATGGAATGTAAAGCATTTAACATAGAGGGACAGTACTGAGATTAATATATATATATAGCTGTCTAATAAAGGAAGATATATAGAGTATGTATGTGTGAATATATATGTATAAGAGACCTGCATATAAGAGAGAACTTTTATCGATTGATTCATCTTAGGTCAATTGGGAAACATTAGGCATTCAGAGAAAATTGCCTGAACACATTGTTTGAAGTGGATGGATCGAAGTCGTGCACTTACTGAACCCAATTGTCAGAGTAACATCTCCAATCAAGATAATGAATGTGATCTTGGACATCCAGCCATCGAAATCAGGAAGAATGGCTGCATGCGTGCACACACTCAATAACGGGGCGATATTTGTCTTCATCCAACTGCAATAGTTCTGTCTATCAACGCATTCCTAGCCCCGCAGAAAAAAAAAACTATTATAAAAACAAATGTTTATGCTTGCAATTGCACATGTCAGTATATGGACATATTCAATAATAGAATGTATTAAGTAAACGTTTGACTGGAAACCTGCAAAGACATCATCACATGGACTGAGCAAAATATGCTTTCATCAAGTCTCAACAATGTATACTCCACGTCCCTTCAGGACATGAGCGATCATGTCTCTCCTCAGCTTCCTTTTTGGTTACATGTCAATTGTACCATATCCTGATTATTCTGGGGAATGATATCTATCCATTGATTTCCACCCACAGTATCACAAGTTTCCGTGGGATGAGTTATGCAATGCGTATTTTACGTTGTCACATACGGTTATTTGTTAATTGTGTATTCTGTTTTGTTTTTGTTCTTCCGTGTGTGTGTGTGTGTGTGTGTGTGTGTGTGTGTGTGTCACTATTTTCGTTTTTGTGTTTTTTGTTTGTATGAGTGTATTGTTTTTTTTGTGTGTGTGTAGTGTTCAATTACGTTTTAGCGTGTGCGTGCGAAAGCATTGTTTTGTTTTGTTTTGCTATCATCGACTCAAATCATGTCAAACGAACAATCTTTAATTGAACATAATTACATACAATATTTATTCACTTTTCAAAGTACTGTCACATATCAAAGTAGCTCATTATGTATGATAAACGCCTTATATCTCCTTCATTAATATACCCTTCTCACCTTCTGAGCCACAAGGAGTAGAATTTTTCTTCCATATTCTTCATCACGTAAAGTAAACCATGAGATATGTAGCAATAGAGACACGACCTAACCAAAAGAATTCAAAAAATTTATCAAACGTAAAATACAGACCCGTCCCAGGTCGAGACGTTAATTTCTCTTGGTAGATTCATCGATCAGAAAGCTGCTGGAGTTTGGGAGGAAGAAAAATGTAACGGAATATTTTGTCTTGAAAGAAAAAATATTATTGGAAGGATCAATGTCGATTTATAGAGATTGGAAAGTTCAGAGACGGAACGTATGTCTATAAACTACAAGGAAGTAATGCTTGCTCCAATTTGGATCTCTCTGAATCGATATGCTTTCAAGCTGAGCATAAGCCTGTGGCATGTTGTGATTTAGTGGTCTACATGTCTCCAAATCTTGTGTATTTTTTTATCATCATAGTTCCTTATGCGTATAGATAGATAGATAGATACCCAAACACGCACAGACATGTTCACACACACACACACACGAACACACACACACACACACACACACACGCACACACACAGACACAGACACACACACACACACAAACACACACAAACACACACGCATATATACATAATGATATGCTGATTTAGTCATCGGGCTATAGGATTCAGACCCGAGGTCTGAAGAGTGGAGCCGACTGTAGAAAAATTGGACTTCAATATTATTGTCAAAGTTTGAAGCTTATCATGCATCTTGATCCCGTCAGGTATGGCCCTGCAATACCTTTGACATACAATAATTTATTCACACACACACACACACACACACACACACACACACAAACACACACATACACACACACACGCACACACACACATATATATACATATATATATATATATATATATATATATATATATATATAGTCAGTTCTCTAAGCTAAATTCCACTGAGTAATCATTTGAAAGGTTTTATAACGATCCCACACTGATAAGTCACTACAAATTCACACAGAATGTGATTGCAGTTGGAGCTGTTTGACATCAAGGCTCGATTCAGATCAATTGAGATTCTCACTGACGCCACATTGACTAATTTGACCCGTCTAAGTAAGAACTATTCTCGTAAATGTATCCATAATAAATGCACGTATTTCTTTAGAACAAACCGTTAAAATACTGATTGGGATTTGAATTTCATGAGATTACGTCCATTTTTAGGGTGGGTGAATTCTAAGATTAGAAAAGTTCATGATGGAAATGGATGGAAGAATGAAATACAAGAGCATGAATTGCAAATTCTCTCATCGTTCAATGAAGGTTGCTTTTGCAAGCAGTCTAAAACACAAATACCGTGAATGTGTAATTCGACTATGTCCGATTTGATTTTACATTCTCATATTGCATTTCTTTCATCTTTGTTCACATGTTTCTCTTTGTTATTTATATTCTATCATAAATCCTTCCCCTATTTTCTTTAGCTTTTCCTTCCTTTACTTTTTGTTTCATACAATGCGATTGGAGGATTTTGAACTACAAAAAAGTCGTCTCCCAAATAAATTACACAAAATTTCGAGTAAGATTCTAGAATAGGACACGCTGAAGCTGTTGAAAACATTATCAAAGCATTTGAAATGAACATTACCAAAGAGTAAAGTGTTTTGCATTGGTTCACTAAGTTTAGTTCTGGGGACATGGATACCAATTACAAACTTCGTGGGAGTCCTAATCCTGTTCTTTTAATGGTGAATTATCGACATATTCAGCCGACGACTCATGATGAATATCTGTTCCATTTCCTTCTGGAGACCTTAGGGCTCAATACAATAGGAAAATTCAAAAACAGTGTCACGACCACATTTTTCAGTTGACTGGATCTAATCTTAGAGCATTGGGAAATGAATTATGGTAGTATTGTCCATTCTTACCCGATATTTCATTAACAGGCTATCATCTTAAAGCATTTCGAACAATTTCAATCATGAAAAAGCAATAATTTGTGATTCTAGTGAATTTGGGATTGTATCTGATTAATTTTATTTAAATGGCGTATTTTCATCATAAGATCATTGGAAAAACGTTATGACTTGAAAAGGGGTCACTTCAATTGAATAACTACTGTTCTTGCCGTTTGAATTATCCCCAAACTTACTATTCAAAAAACAGCATTTCCCCTTCGAACTACCTAATAAAACTCTCTCTTCCTTGCTTTCTGAATATCTCAGTATTCACTCTCGAATCTTCTATATAACTTTATCGCTCAGTTTTTTTTCTAGAACTAGTTGTCTTTCATCAAGATACATAAACTCTTTAACTCAATGAATGTCTCAATTTCACATTCTCTTTTTCTCTTTTTTTTCTGTTTCATATGTTCTACAGGTTACTTCGACATTTTGACAGGTATGCAAACCTAGAATAAAGGAAGTCGGTGCTAAAAAAAACAACATTATAACACAAGGAAACATCTCTCTTTACGAATAGATATAATATTACCGAGTTGTAATGTTTATATATTCAATAAATAAAGGATACCTTAATTATAAATATCTACTTAGATTACAAAAATTGAAATTGTCTCTCAGCATAAACTGAAGGGTACAAAACCATTGCAGCCTGGATTTCAATGGTAATTCTCCTCCACCCCTCTCTCTCTCTCTCTCTCTATATATATATATATATATATATATATATATATATGTATATATATGTATATATATATATATATATATATATACATATATATATATATATATATATGTATATGTATGTATATATATATATATATACATACATATATATATATATATATATATATATATATATATATATATATATATATATATATATATATATATATATATTATTAACAGAACTATTATTCGTTACATATACTTGTTTGAGTGTCTGGAAAAAAAACTAATAATACCCCAAATCTTTATTTCATAGCTGGATAATATCCCTGAATGATATCAATCATTGGCTTAAAGCCCAAATAGTTCGATGAACATCCATTACAATGCACATATGTCATTGTTTGTTACGTATATTCTTCTACGTACAGCATCCATGCAGAGACAATTCCCTTCAATCAATCAAATTTTTACGATAACAATCTACTGCAGATCCACCGGACTGGACTGTTTTTAGAAACAACAAAACACTGATGAATCCCTACCGTTTTGTTATGAGAGTTCATTATGGCGCCATCGGAAATCCTGTCGCCATCTTTAAGTAATGAGATTCTCAATATAGATCGAGCCAAAACGGAAAAAAATATGAAGAGAAAAAAATCATTGAGTCACAGATAAGGCTCCCTGATCAATCCACAATATTTTGCTTGAAAAAAAAAAGAATGAAAAAAAAAAAAGAATCATCTAAATAAAAAAAAAAACAATGTAGTTAGTGAAACAAAATTAAAAAAAATGATTTTGTTTTATCGGTCAACTGCTGATTTCTATTTGACAATTTTGTGGGAGGTTTCAGAACAAGAATCGAAAGTTCAATGATGCATCCATCCTAACGTTTAAACGTCATTCATGCCAGATCACGTGACACCGAAGTCGGGAGCATTGAACTTCTTCCTCTCAAGTCCCAAATGATTTAAGATATCTGAGAAAATCGATCCTAGATGTTAAGTTTAAGCACCATTTTTGCCAAATCACATGTTCCTTTATAAGCAAGAAGTTTCTTATCAAAGGAACACTTTTGTACATAATCTGTAGTAGATCTCACCTAAAAGAGCTACGAGAATTCGTTTTGAATGATCATAATAGAATATTAACAGGAATCCATGTATTAACTGTAGGAACCTGTTAAAGTAGCTCAGTCATTTCCAAAAGCAGTTCCAATCTCTGATACCTGAAAGAAGGACTTCTGGAAAGATTTATCCCCCCCTCCACATACCTTAAGATAGTGGGTAGGACAAACCATCATGGAGAATAGAAATATACGGAAAGATTAGAATACGGCTGAGCTCCGTAGGTAGTGAGCAAAGTCTGTTCTAATCCACCCATCAGGGACTGGTGTAACTTTGAAGCACCAAAATCAAACAAAGATGACACTACAACCAGATCATCACAGAGAATCAAACGTTCCTGTATCTTAAACAATGAGTCAATCCACTCCTGGCCTCCTGGGTGGACCTAGTTACCATTTTGCTACTGCTGGCAAATAGTTCCAGATCGGAGTTAAAATTAGTTATGTACCGTAACCTAGAAAGCAAACCCACTGAAAGTCACTGAAGAAACGCATTATGCGGACAATATGAGGCTTCAAATCCGTGACTGGCTGACCAAACAAAATGAATCATGAGAGAAACTGCCAACAGAGAAAGAACCGCGGGAATTTCGCAAAAAGTTAGAAAAGAGAACGTAGTTTATGCTTAGGGGAATTCCCTGACGCATTCAACATGATAAATGGAGCAATAGAAACAAATTCTAAAAAAGACCAGAGCTCAAATTAAAGACAGGAAAATGACGAAGATGAAAAGGCTTCTTCATAGTAAAATATATATTGGAGGTATAATCCATTTGTGAATGATTTCGTCATTTTTGACGAGTACTATTCTACTTACTCATTATCAACAAGTTTTAGATTTTTCCCATACGAAAGCTAACCTTTTCTTCGAATAGCATATACATCAGCTGGTAAAATAAAATTATACACAGCGGTAAAAAAAGTAATATGAAATTATTGATCAACAGTATTAGATTTCCGTCGTGTAGCATGCTGTAGAGCGACGAACAAGGCCCTGTGTTGCTCTATTGAAAAGGAAATCGGAAACAGAATTCAATCTTCTCGCATACATTATCCGTTAGTAAAAACCAAAATCTCACTGTTTGGAGATTTATAATAATAATCATCAGCATCAGCTTTCTAACAACCATTGGTGGACATAGACCCTTCAAAAATTTGCAATGCCTCTCTATCATGGGCGTTGGGGGGATCAGTACTTCCTGAATCGATTTAACTTGTACGTGATAGTGTACCATCTTACTTATTGTCGGTCAAAATTTCGCATATGATCTCTTGGGATCAACGTTTTGAGTCATGATGTCCAGCAATTGAGTCACATACCTGTACTATGTCCAACCTGTTGCCACGTGAGTTTTCAATGGTTTCTATGATATCGAGAACTCCACGTTTTCCTCTAATAGACTATGTTGTCTTTAAGCCAACATCAGATCGTAGATGCATCAGGAACTTTCTTCAAGGACAAAGCACCTGTGTGCAACAAAGGTCAAATTCTGAAAAGGACCGAAATCTTCTGAAATCTGACTTGATTTCGTGCCTCATTGCCCCTGAAAGCGGCATTCGGGTGAGTTACAATAAAACCAACGGCACTAGTGACAATTTACAATCTTGATGTAATCATTATTGTTTGAATGAAATGTAATCACTTTACTAAAGCTTAAATGTCAAGTTCTTTTCTTAAGGACAAATATTACTTGGAATCAACTATGCCTTGAACGTTGTTCTTCGAACTTGTACAGGGGACATGGAACTCTCTCTTTCTATGTTTCCCTTGTCTGACTTAATTTTCTTTTTCCCACTTCCTCATTCTTCCATTTAATTCCCATCTCTTCCTCTCTCTCTCTCTCTCTCTCTCTCTCTCTCTCTCTCTCTCTCTGTCACATGCGCTAAGTTTGATGGAACCGAAACATCTGATTCTATTGTCTCCTCCTAACCTTATCGCTAAAAGGCACAGATTAAATCACTAGTTACATTTTTCTCAAAGCAAAATAAAGCTCAACGCATGTTCCAATAGGTTCAATTCGACTCTGCCTGTCAGAAACCTACAAAACAAGCGACTCAAGTTCTGGGACAATAAAACACCTTTGACATTCTGGACCGCTTTCTTTGGCGTAATCAGAATTTACCCTCGAGCTGAAAACCCTCAAACCATGCTTCGGCCTCACTCCCATTGTGCAAAGGTTAATATTTGCCAGTTTTCCCCAATGGGTGGAAGAATAACTAGAGTAATTCTTTATCCTCCATTCATGAATACAGGGTGTTTCAAAAAAAAGGTGCAAGCATCATTTCGACGAATTGCATCTATTTTATATCAAATTTAGAAAAGTAATTCTTATGGATAAATATTATTACCAAAAGATGCCAATCACACATTTGCTGGTGATTGGCTTTATCTTGAATGCAGGCCAGTTTCGTTACATAAATGTTCCATAGCATTTGTAAACCACATTGCTGGCATGATACAAAGGAATTGAAGCTCGAATTAAGCAAGCGTATAATCCACTCATTTCAGCTGCAAGATAATGTTGTCTTTGAGTGAGGTATATTGACTTATATTGTAGCATGAAACAAAAGTTAATTTTTGACTGACAATGAAAATAGTTATAATGGTATATCTAAGACTGAGAGAAGGTAACCCATGTTATGATTCATTCATATTATTAAATAATTTTTTGGACCATTTAAAGATTAGAATTTCAGCGTCGAGTGATGTGATGATATTCCTCCTTACTTTTAAATGTCCATTCTTTGGATGAATCATCTTCATCTATATGATTTAAATCATCAAAAGACTGACTTGTGGAAAGGTTGTTCACTTGATGGATGATAAGAAATTCCCATTTTTACTTCATCTTCGAGACAAATAGCAATTTTGTTTAGGTGAGACTGTGACATGTGATTTTATTGCAGTCGTTTTAACCTCAGATTTTTTTTTCAGGAAATCAAACAGAGTTGAGTCCCAAAAAACTGGAACACAGCAATCATAATGCTTTTGCATAAAAAAAAAAAACCCAGAGCCCTCAACTACAGGCCAATCAGCCTACTCAACTGCATCAATAAACTGTTCACAAAAGGCATCACAACCCAGATTACTAAATCACTAGATGAAAAACAATTGCAAGAACATGCTCGATTCAGAAGAAGCTACTTGATCATTGACAATCTCAATTAACTAATGGAAAGCTGGAGAATACAAAATGCCACTTGCTGTAGCACTTATAGACTTCAAGAAGGCATTCAACTCTGAAGAAATTCCTATGGTCATCGAAGCAATCACTCCTCAAGGTGTACTCTCTGTATACGTCAATGTACTGCAACATATATATGATCACAGCAACTCCTTAATCGGGCTACATAAAGTCTCTGAACGATTTTAACTTCAAAGAGGAGTAAGACAAGGTTATTCCAACTCACCAGAATCCTCATAGCCTGCCTCGGCATGATCTTTCAAGACCTGGATTAGGAGAATAGAGGAATCAAAATAGACAGCAAATATCTGAGCAACCTCAGATTTGCAGACGACATCGCCCTTTTGGCAGGTACCCTACGCAACCTCCAACTAATGCTAAATGAAGTAAACGAAGATGGCAAAAGAGTGGGCCTACATATGAACAAAAGAACAAAAGTCATGTGCAACAATCACATCAACGATAAGGACATAAGCTGTCAAAATAGAAAAATGCAAAACTGGGGAAGGTAGAAATCTACATCTACCTAAGACGACAAATCTCAATGAAACCCACAAAAGAAGAAGAAATCAAGCAGATAATCCCTTTAGGATGGCAAGCGTTCGACAGAGCAGGCTCAACCTTCAAAAACAAGACGATCCCAATAATTCTATAAAGAAGATTATACAAAAACAATGCATTCACCTGATAGTCACTAATTGAACTTGAATATGGAACCTAACCAAGAGACCAACTCGCAAACTCAGATGCATTCAGCGCACTCATGAGAAAATCATGCTGAACCTCACATGGAAAGATAACAAGAAAGCACAATATATCAGGGAGAATACAGGGGTCCGAAACATGAGAAAATCTATTTGAAAACTCAAATGGCAATGGGCTGGTCATGTTGCGAGAATGATTGACAACCGATGGATATCACGATTCACAACATGGATCCCTAAAGATCATATGCGAAACTGAGGCTGATAAAATTCAAGATGGAGATATGATATAGACAAAATCAGAAAGTACTGACTCTGCAACGCCTATGATAGTGAAATATTTCTCGGATTCTGGGGAAGGTCTTTGACCAACGACGGACGTCAAAAGACAGATGATGACAAAAGACTCTCTATTAAAAATAATCTCTTCCCAAAGATACATATGTGTGTGTGTGTGTGTGTGTGTGTGTGTGTGTGTGTGTGTGTGTGTGTGTGTGTGTGTGTTGTTGTTGCTGCTGTTGAAAATAACGAAGTTGACGAGGAAAAAAACATTAGAGGTAAGTGTTACATCTCAAATGTTATCATTATTCCCTCTACCTCTTTCGGTGCATTCTGATAGAAGCCAGCCATATAATTCAGGGTGAAATTTCTGCTGCCACTCACAGAAACATAAGATGTTTTCATATTCTAGGCTCTACAACCAATGCATCTTTCTGATAATCACTTATGGTCAACGATTTCATTGAATGTATTTCTGAAAAAAAACATGTGGTTAATTATCTCTCACCCATCAATTGATATGTAATCGAAATGTAAAAAGAGTTATTTTTTTTAAGCATCTAACAATCTATGATCCTACGATGTATTTCATTTTATTTGTAGCAAAATTTATCACCCACGTTAAATATCAGCTAATCATAGTAAGAATGGCTTGATTATAATGTTATAACACCTTTAGAAAATCAATATCAAATTTCATAATCGACAATAACAATATTTTTTTCTTCTAACATTTATTTTCCAAAGTATTAATTCCGAATTACCACAAATTATGAAATAATTACCGTAATTCAATGGAAGCAATATTTTTAATGGCCAATATAGACTTGAGCAAGACACACTGAGGTTTCTTTTTTATGTATGACATTTTAAGTTACAAATTTTATGCTTGATATGTATGCCAGTCATCGGTATCAAATTTAGCGTTTATATTGATGGACAATATCATGCTTCTTCTGCAAAGGTTTCAGTTATTATAAGTTCCCGAGGAAATATATTTTGTACTAATTTTTTTATTCATAAATTGGATATATATATATATATATATATATATATATATATATATATATATATATATATATATATATATATATATATGTATATATATATATATATATAGTTAGTATATCACTCACCTTTGACAACGGAAATAGAATAGACATTACAAAAAAATCAGCTGATATATATATATATATATATATATATATATATATATATATATATATATATATATATATATATATACATATATATATATTAGTTCATTTGAAATCTTCGAGAAAATGTAACAAAAAAGTATTTTCATGAAGATAGGTTTGATGCATTTTGCTGGCTTCCATCAATGTTTTCAGGAAGCATATTTGCAATGCAGAAACAAATTTGTAGTGAAATGCAGTTTTCACATATTTTTTGATGTAGTATTAATTTTG
>OY735202.1:4002872-4057872 GCA_963457665.1 Thysanoteuthis rhombus | reverse complement strand
TTTCTTTCTCCGGTTATCCTTTGGGTAA
Organism: Thysanoteuthis rhombus; assembly: GCA_963457665.1. NCBI lineage: Eukaryota > Metazoa > Mollusca > Cephalopoda > Oegopsida > Thysanoteuthidae > Thysanoteuthis > Thysanoteuthis major. Next base: position 4,057,844 of record OY735202.1, on the reverse strand, counting down.
CAATGTTCAAGTTCACTCCTCCAAGATAGTTACGTATATATATATATATATATATATATATATATATATATATATATATATATATATATATATATATATATATATATATATATATATATGCATGCTCATGTGTGTGTGTGAGTTGAATATTCGTGCATTCTTTTATTCCCATTCCTTCCCTTGTCTTGTTTGATACTTTCCAATTTTCGTTTTTTGACACAAAGCTTTCAGTGCTTCAGTAATATCTTTACTGCTCCTATATGCATATTTTTCAAAATCATTTTTCAGCCTTGTAGACACAATCTTCCATACTGATGAATCCCCTGTCACTGACTTGTCTCTTAACATACAGTATATCTGTGTCATCACTGAAGTGAGGAGCTTTATGCATCGTCATACGTTGCCTCGTCTGCCGGTCAATTGATTTTCCATCCAAGGAAACGATCTGTACATCATAGTACCAACACTGCATATATGTCGATCTTTTTTATTTAATTTGTACAATTTTGTCTAATCCGTCATATATTTCTCATTCTCCTAAGGTATTACTTTTTTTAATTTTCTCTTTCATTTCCTGTTTTATCGTGTCACATTTGAGAAAACCTGTCTCTCAATGTTGGCCCTGCATAATTAATGCTCTGATTTTTTTGTTGTCCGGTATGTCGATCCCATCTGTTGATATATATTTTCCTTCTTGCATTACTATTAGCACGTATTCTTTCTACTTCGGCCCCATCCCAATATCAATTTGGTTGAGCAAGATTTTGATTCTTTCCCAGTTCTTTGCAAATAGCTGTATACCGTCCATGTACACAAGGCGTTTAAATTTCAAATTTGTTTTGGAGAATTTAGAATACTTAACTATTTCTTCAATATTCTGTTTAGTGGTAACTTGATCAGTACATACACACACACACACACACACACACACACACACACACACACATACACACACATATATATATATATATATATATATATATATATATATATAACATTTTGGGAAGAAAGTCCATGATGAATTTTCTTATGTTTTAGTATCAAATTGTGTTGATCCATTTAAACAATCAAGTGTTTTATTGACGAATGAGTTGAACGACCAAAGACAATCGACATTCCCTGGGTTGAATAAACATTATTCCTGAAAGATATGACAATATCTATTCTTCCTCAGAACGTAGACATTTCAAAACAGATTTGCATGGTTACTCATTCCCAAATAAACCAATATTTTGTTGCACACTCTTTGTAGTATATTTGCACAAACAAAATCGATTACTTTTGGAATGTTCGGATGGAAGGATTCCTGTATACTGGCATGTTGGTCGTTGAGCTCTCGTTATTTACTCAAATTTTGTGAAAATTTACTGAAGGTATTGGAAGAAATGTTATAGACGAGAAATAAAATAATGGTTTCGATCTCTAAGGCAACACCATTACATTCAATGCTGCAAGATGTAAGTCTCCAACGAGAGTGGTGTCATCCGGCGAAAATTGTTAAGCTGATTAAATTTCTGACATTTTTACCTTCCGTTCCCACTTATATGCTAAACATCTTACGAAAAATCGTCTTTGACTTTGAAGAAGGTCATTAACATTCTTACCTTTGTTTTGAAGGTCAATTCTTTTCTTTACACCTTTGATGATATCAACAAAACGTGTCAGTCAATCCATTCTTTTGCCCTCTATAGGTGTATAATTCAAGGAAATAGACAAAATTGTATCCCCACTCCCTGAGGTTTCTCCAGGTTTGTTGCGAAGAACACATTAATTTGTATCTTTTCTTGAATTAGACAATAGAAAAAGACTGGAGAATGGATCAACTGAAACGTTCTGTTGAAATCATCAAAGATCGGGAAAAGAGACTCGATTGTCTGAAAATGATGGAAATGTTGCTCTAGGCAAAAACTCGGATCATGTGGACAATTGAAAGAATATAGAAGCAATTCAGTCCAAGATTAAAAGAGATCTCAGGAGTAATACGTCGAGAATTCGACGTAGCAGAATCATTGTATGAAAATAATCCAATTTAATGGCTGATGAATCTGTGAAGAAGAGTTAACCAGTGAATCGCTTTTTATATGAGAAATATTTCACACTAAATGAAGTACGTAACCACTACCCCCACTATGCCTCAATTAACGCTGTAGAGAGGATGGAAACAGAGATACTATCATCGAAACAGTCAACAGTATGGCAACTACGATCCATCCAAAATAAAAGGGAGAATGGGAATCATGAAGCCTTTATCACTATAATCTCAGCAACTCCAAATATGAGGAAGAAACAGGCAAAGAAATAAAATTCGATAAATATATGTATATATGCATTTTTTTTTTTACTTATTTTATCTTTTGCAATCGCCCTCAGGCATAAATGCCATCAGTGGTGGGGGATATTTCAGGGTAATTGTCCTCAGAGGGATTGTCCTTTGTGAAAAATTGTTTTCCGTAGGCAATAGTCCCGGAGCTCTTCAGTTTAGCCTTTCTCTAAAAAGCCAATATAACAGCTCAACTTCTTAGCCTTGCAACCAGAAGATATTTGATCCCTAACCCCCTAGTCCCCTTTCTTTATTACCCCTTAACATTTTCTAAATTTTGTTTTTCCATTTCTCTCAAGACATGGAATGTAATCCCATCCATTATCTTAAACCCCCCTGCTCAAGTGTATCTTTTCAACTCGATACTCTCACGGGTTTAATACCCCAATCAAACGATTACTACTGATTAATTGTACAGGATGTGCAATGGCGGTTAAGGACCTTAAAACTATATCAGCCTCATTTTGAATTGAAAGCAGCAAAACTGAATGATGAGAATATTCCATGTTGAAACTTGTCGAGATAATCCACTACATACAGTGAACATATCAACCGAGAGTCTTATTTAAAAAGTAACTTCAAAAAATTAAAAATTAACATTTCGATTTAAACATTCGTTCATTTTCGTCACTTGTAGTCAGGCCAATCAAATGTTCGGAGGCGGGTAATGATCTTTCAGCTTGTGTTATTCGGAGCAAATATCCGTCGATTCTTTGAAAGGATTAACTGGATTTCAACGAGACGCTCTCTCCATCTATCCAGATAATTGGCAATCTTGGAATGTCGGACAGAAGCAGCTTATCTTTAGTTTCTTACGCCTGATATTCCAAGAGTTTCAACTGTCTGGATACTGACCAGGTTCAAAGTTGTTCAACTTCGATGATCGCACGGCACCTGGTCTATCCGACGAGATTTGGTCGTGACAACGTTTTGATAGTCATTAGGATAGAGAAAATATTCCATCTCATAATTCTACATGACACAAAAATCACGAACACTGTCTATATATTAGAAGTATTAATATGCGTCTGTTTGTACTCTTGAACTCATATGATACAAATGTCTAGGTCGAATTCAGAGCAAAAAATATGTACACATACTGGATTTAGGGTTTGGGGGTGGCCATGTCTGAAAATATCCAACCATGGCAATACAAAAGTTCATTTTATCCAGTAGGCTGAAAGTAGGCCATTAGTGTGTGCTTGTTTGTGTGTGTGTGTGTGTGTGTGTGTGTGTGTGTGTGTGTTAATATCATTTTCCTTTTTTTACCCTTTTTCTCTTCTTTTGAAATATTTCCCAAACGCCCCGTTTCCTCCCCATCTCTAACCCCCAACTCCTTCCATCAGAGTGTCTTATTGTCCACTCCCTTAACCATTCCTTTACTCCAAAATTATCAGCCAATGCCTTACGTTAAGGAATCAATAGTCGGCGTCTCATGCCGTAATTGTCACCATACAGAAGCCCTGGCTCGTCTACCCTCTCCATTCCTCACCGGGACATCCACTTCAAATGGAGGTTCATAGTCAACTAGCCACTCAGTTATTTGTCCATCCAACAAAATATCCCACAGCCATACGGAAGATTATCCTTTAATCTCAAACCAAACCCACCACCTTTCCGACATCTGATGACTCAGCCGAACATAACATTGTCGCCATTTTGAGGACCTGAACACTCGAAATGTTTTCTCACGAAAATCATTGATAGTTGCTTCTTCACTTTACGCCATTTAGGCTTCAAAAATGTTTTATTATAAATACTCTGCTTTCGAAGAGCGGGGGAGTTTGCACATTATATATCCACTACCTATCGCTGATTTACTCTCCATTATTTCGAACTGACGTGATTGTAAATCGACGTTAATTAAACCAGTGTAGAATCAGGGCAATTTTAACATTCCCCTTCCTTTCCGTTTCTTTATCTCCTTCCCACTTACCCCCCTCACTATTTCTTTTCCTCTTTGTCCTTCCCAACTTTCCTTCCTTTTTCTAGCCCTGTCATTTCTCCTTGGTATTGTTTTCTATGCAATGGCACCAGTCTGCAGTCAAGTACTATAGCCTCCTTCAACACTTACGCTCGGGTCTGTGTTTGTGATACAGGAGAGTCCAAGGGGATGACTGAAACGTGGATACCGAGGGTGGGTAAGTGATTGGTCGAAATGGTGGTCACGTCGCCCTAATGAGAAGACAGACCCGGAATGTATAAATGGAAAACAATCAGGAATTCTTAGAGGCGATAAAGTGTTTTCGGGTGAAAGGGGGAAGGCAATTACGGGACGGGATAGAATAAAGAGGAAAGAAGATAAAGAGACGGAAGACAAAGACGGGAAAATCATGGAAATGGGCGATTCAATTCTCGGCATTATGTTGCTGATTATGACGATGCAGCGACAGCCAAGCGGTTACGAGCGCGGGAAATGACTCTTGTCAAAATATGTCTGACAAAAGAAGTGAAACTGTGATATGGTGAAAGGATTTGGCCTAAGATTGTATTGTGGAATTGGTGTATCGTTGATTCCACCCTACTATGGACACATTTGTGCAAATGTTGGGTGTAAAGTTCGACTGTAAACTTACCGTGTCTCCGTATGGTAAGAGAAGAGGAAATGTCTATGAGAGGTGAAGAGAATCAAAGTGTCACGAAGTGTGAGTGAATGACAGTTTCAGTCCTTAGGAGGGCGGGCGTTCAAATGCTGGTCACATCACTAAGTAAGAAGACGAAACCGCATTTGAATGAATGATAACAATCATGAATTTTAGAGGCGATAAATACAAGATTTCTGTTGGGAGCGAAACGATTATGGAAAGGAATATAATTGAGAACGTGGATAGGAGTAGAATAAGATAAATCCCAATAAAGACAGTACAAAAAATAACAAAATATGTTCGGGATCATTAGATAATGAGTTTGCAGTTATGAAAAATGAATATGCACATAATGTAACTGTTATCAGCGGAGGCAATGGATTTGGCTACTTAGTTTTAATTTAATCTGCATTTTATTTTCTTTCTACACGAATGCACTTGGAAACGGCACAAACCCATGTATTTACAAACCTCTAGGCTATGGATAGAAAAGCAATAAAGACTAGGCTCTCTAGCTTTGACAGTCAACCAGTCTTGGAGAAGGACAACTCTAAGTTCAATACCAGATTCTAGAGTTTTTGAGGCAGTCTGCTTTCTTCAATCACGTTCTGGTAACCCCTGCGACAACACTGTTGCCATTCCATATGGAGACTTGCTTTTCCCTTGGGCAAGATAGATGTGTCAAGAACAGAAAGTTCCTGGATGAGTAACCAGCAGGTTTCAATAACAGCTCACCCAGGCTTGTATCCAAGAGAAACATAAAACAAGACATTCATGGTTCGAAACTGACGGATCCCCCATCGATAGAAGAAATCGCAAAATTCACTACTCGAAAAAAGTTCATTTTTTTAAGCAAGAAAGTACAAAAATGAATTCGAAATCTTTTGACACGTCCATCCAAATATTAGGTCAATGGGTCCTGACAAATGTACCTGATAGTGGCGGACACACACCAACGCTAGGTTCAAGTGTTGGTTTAGGTAAAAAAAAGCTTCTAGTGGCTATTATCTTCCCTGAAGGACATTATTTTTAATCGTGCTGAAATTAATGATTTGTTTTAAATTATGTCGTACTTGAAGACATGGATGATTAGTATCAATCATATATTGATTATGAGTTGAGCAGTATTCATGTCTCATCGGTCATTGGTAGGGAGATCGAAATGGCTGTGATTATAACCAAAAGAATTGCTTGCCAATCCTATCAGATAAGATAATAAATCGTAGATATATGTAAGAGAAGATATAGCTTTATAAATTATAATGAGTACTACACTGAGGATTCATGAATAAGGAACAAGGAATGGACACATAGCTGATACATCAATGAAGCTGAGATACAACTTACAACAGAGACATCTATATAGCATTTACTATGAGGCCAATTGAACAGTCAGCCAAGGTGTGTAAATCCAAGTATGTCACTAATCAAAAAAATAATTTTATTACTTTCTACTTTTTCTTCACTTCCACAAACACATACTCATATACACTCACAAGGATGTGTATATAATCCTCTATTTAATTATTTCACAGGCTTTTATTTTTGTAGAATTCTTTGCTTTATCACTGTTCAACTTGCTTTTTCTTCCTCACTTATTTTAGATGTTTATATTTGATCAATCATATGATTTTCCGATACAAAAGTGACCGATCTCATTTATCAGGACGAAACTTTTGTTTCAAACGTTGGGTGGGAGATATTCACATCAGCAAAAAGCTACCCTAAAGAGAAAAATTCAATTGATGGGACAGAAAAATTAACTGAAAAATATTCACGTTGTTATCATTATTGTTTATGCATCCATAGTTGCTGCATCGAATTACATTGCAAATGTTGATATATCTGTCGCTGTTATCAGTGAAAACGGCGAGAATGTTAGTATCCATTGTGATGGAACCGTTGTTAATCCATCATCAATTATGAAGACGATGAAATTCTGCTGAACATATGAGTTTCGACGATATGGCGACATTTCTTGAAACCTTTGCAAGTTTGGAACGAAATAAGAAGAAACCTTCAAGATGTTGACAATTACAAAATGGAAAACAGGTTTATTGTGTAGGGCAGGAAGACAACATTTTACCTCGAGGAAAATGCTTGGAATTTTCAATATTGCAGAGCAAGTTGTGAGTTGGGTCAGAATCATGCCAGGGGAGATGCAAATAGAGAAGAAGTAATAGAAATTCTGGGCAATATTCCACGACGAATGGAGTTCTGTTCTTCTCCGTCTGAACAGATTATTGAGTCGATCGATTGACTTTTATTAAATACTAATGAAACAGATTTAGAAAGTCATAGAATGGAAATCATGACGTGACGTATGTCTTTTAGCAGCATTTTACGTTGGGCTTTTCAGTTGAGAAGAAATTAAATTAAGAGGGCTGATCAATAAATAAGTTACCTCTTTAGTTTTTATTAATACATATATGTATGAATATACAAATATATATATATATATATATATATATATATATATATATGTGTTTGTGTGTGTGCGTGTGCGCTTGTGTGTGTGTGTTGGAGGGTATGTATGTGCATGAGTGTATGTATAAATATGTATAAATATGTATGAATATGTATATATATATATATATATATATATATATATACATATATACACACACATATATATATATATATATATATATATGAATGAATGAATGAAATTATGAAAAATATGTGTGTATATAATCACATATGTATGTATATTAGCAATAGCCCCATTTCTTTTAATTTTTTTTTTTAATTTCATTCTATTTTTTTAAAATTTTTCTATGTTGTTGTTGGTGTTGTTGTTGTTGTCACATGTCATCGTGTGATTAAAGGCTCTTAGAAATACTTAATACCGGAAGGAGGGTAGAATTTGCATTATATTATATCAAAATTTATTTGGAATGATATGCTCTTATTACAAAATCAATGTATCATTTGGTCTAGACGACGTGAATAGAATTATCGTTCATCGATGTGAGAAAATGTTGCTGTAGCAGGAATATATCGTGCAATCAATAAGGTGTTTCGTCATAGCTATGCTCTAACCATTGAGATTCAGCCAGTGATGCAAAGGCATAAATAACTACTTTAACTCACTTTGTTTCTCCCCACTCTATATTTGTTCTATTGGATTCTTTCGATGCGGAGAGTTATGTTATAGAAGCTACTTAGCTCATTGGTAATAACAACGCTACGTTTGTATATATATATATATATATATATATATATATATATATATATATATATATATATATATATATATATATATATATATATATATATATATGTATATATATATATATATATATGGTATCTTGGAGCCACTAACAGGTCCTCGTCTTACTAGTAACGTACTTTGTATCTTTATTTTATAGAAAGTTATCCGTGAAATTCCGTTGTCATTTCATAAGTAGCATAATATACGTAAAAATAACTTGTTCATTCACGTATGTATGAATTAAACAAATATTCTAGTGTAAATGTGTCTATCAACTAAAGGTTTCTGTTTTTTTGATTTGGGAGTGATTCCAATATTTCAACTATTTTTTTGCTGGTAAAAATGTAAAATGTTTCGATTGGATTTATTTGGGTATTTATGATTCTGCACATCATCATCAGTCTTTTAACGTCAGTCGTTGGACATAGACCTTCCCCAGGATTTGCCACACTTCTCTATCATGGGTGTCACGGAGTACTTTCTGAACTTGTCTAGCTCGTCTCTCCATCTAAAATTCTGCCGGACTCGGTTGCGCATGTGATCTCGGGGGATCATTGTCGTGAGTCGTGATGTCAATCGGTTGTCCGCTATTCTTACAACATGGCCAGCCCACCGCCATTTGAGATTTTTTATGGATTTTATGATATCCCTAACTCTTGTCTTTTCACGGATGTACTGTGCTGTCTTGTGGTCTCTCCATGTGAGGCCCAGCATAATTCTCTCAGGTGCATGTTGCATAGTTCTCAATTTGCGGATTTGTTTCTTGGTTAAGTTCCATGTTTCAGCTCCATAAGTAACTATTGGGAGGGTGCATTTGTTATACACCCTTCTATTTAGGATTAATGGGATCTTTTTATTTTTGAAGGTTGAGCTTGCTCTGCCCAAGGCTTACCATCCTAGTGTGATTCTTCGCTTGATTTCTTCTTCTTTTGAGGGTCTCATGGGGATTTGTTGTCGTAGGTAGATGTAGTGATCTACTTCCTCTAGTTCTGTGTCCTCGATTTTGATCTTGGTGTTTTTATCTCCGATGTGGTTGTTGCACATGATCTTCGTCTTGCTGAAGTTCATGTATAGGTCGACTTCCTTGCTCTCTTCATTTAGTTCATCTATCATTAATTCAAACATCATCAATTTTAATGATATTACATTTTAGCTATAATTCCTTTGGAATAAAACAATGAAAAGGTCTCGTGAAGTATCATACATTGGTCCCAAACCTCGTTAAATTCGGCCCTGATAAAGAGGAACAAGAATAGATGTTATTTAAAGCAAACGCTGGGGACAATGACAGACAGACGAATAAGATAAGACATCTTGAGGACTTGTATGGTTGCACTGTTTGCACCGTTTTTAGTACGGTCCCGTATAAGTCAATAAAATTGAAGACTATAGGAAACAGACGACAGAGATGATATTTGGCAGACATGGAAAGATATCTTGGGAAATAGAGACGGTTATGGCATTGTAAGAGCAGAACGAGAAAAGATGATGGGAATAAGATCGATGTAGAGAGGAGAAAGAGAAAGTAGAGAGTAGGATCGATATTGAGAGAGGAAATGGCAAAAACGAAGAGGAAGGAAATTAGATGTTGGCGATGAGGGAAACTTCCGTTTCTTGGGATGAATTGAGTGTGAAGTTGCAAAACATGAAAGTTCATGAGAGATACGAGAGAATCGTTAATAGTTAGAAATATCAACTTTTGAAATCGTCATGAGAAAAGTCGCAAATGTGTTTGAATTTCTATGGGATGTTTTTGTTAGGAAAGAAACTTCTGTAATCATTTGAGAGGAAGAATCCATCGAGCAAAATGATGGATAGGATATATTTGTATCTGCAATGTTGTTACCTTTGAGAAAAAGCAATCATTGTTACGGATATAGAAACAGATGAATCACAAATTTGTAATGGTATGTATCTAGTTCAGGAACTAACAACTGGTTATGTAAGTATTCGTACTTATTGAATGTAATCTATCTATCTATATATCAATCTATCTATCTATCTATCTATCTATCTATCTATCTATCTATCTATCTGTCTGTCTTTATATATTGACAGACTGATGTGAACGTAAAAAGATAGATAGATAGATAGATTGATAGATAGATAGATGGATAGATAGATATGGATACAGAGATAATTTTTTGCTGAGCGGAACGGAGTTGTCCGCAAAGTAATGAGCCGGTAATATAACGCACACGCACACACACACTCACACACACACAAATATCCGTGCGTGTGTGTGATCATGAGCGTGTGTGTGTGTGTGTGCGTGTGTGTAACTAATTAAGATATTTTGAGGACAGACTGAATAACTACACCTCTTCGAGCTGTGATTAACAAAACTGATAAAAATAAAATAGAGAGTTCATATTAGTTTTGAATCAAGTTGAAGCATCGTATTTATGGTGATGGTGTTACATTGAAAGTATTTGTAAAAAGACAGTGAGAGAAGTAGACACACAAATGATTATTTCATTCATTCCTTCGAAACTACGGATGGCGGAAAGGAGGCCTCTGAAAAAGACTCCGAACAAACCTGTCGAGCTAGTTCAGCAATGATTGCAGGTAAAATATGCCTACGAACACACAGACACACAGGCATCTATGCATTTAAGACGAAAGAGAGAGGATGAAAGTGACGAACACACAGACAAACCGTTCATTCATCTTTCTCAACATATGGCGAGGAAAGTCTGTCAAAAAGATTACTAACGAGGTTTTCGAGATTAGTTTTCTGATTCCGTTATGGGAAATTCGTGTTTGATTACAATTTATCTCCCAACTGTACGAATGACCATTCGACGGATAAAGTTATAGAAGAAAATGATATCGCTTATACATACGCTATGGTTACAGAGGGAGAGAGAGCCATACACACACACAAACACACACAAACACACACACACACACACACACACAGAATTTCGGGTATATTTTGAGCCCTTACACATACGGACATTCTGTAGAGAATACCTTCATTCATCCAAAGCTTATTGGTAGATGTTAAAAACATTTACAGAGGGACCTCAGTGCTCATAGTAATTTGTGAAATAATTGTTATGTGTTATTTGGTGAATAGGAGATAAAAATGATTAGATGAATACAAACACACAGATTAACAAACCATTCGTCTTCTCGGATCGACGTTTGGAAATGAAAGTCCGTCGAAAAGACTCCAAAATACAGACTGCCTACAAACACATCAACTTCTATGCATATAAGAAGAAAGATCAGGGATGAGTGAGACAGACATACAGACAGGCATTGTCGGTCATCCCCTGAAATCGACAGACAGCGTGCAGGCCTTCCAGAAAGACAGGAACAGATTACTAACACATTCTTGTGCATCCAATTCTTCGTTCATAGAAAAACAAAACGAGAAAAGGAGGAAAATGCATAAAGATTAAAACGGAAATAATGTCATCAAATGTTAAAACCTTTCCACCAAAGCAGTCAGCTAAACTCTCAATATTAGTTTCTCAAATTTTCAAGCTAGTCTGGCTGGCTGACTATGCATGCATGTATGACGCACACAGATGACACCAATATAGCTAGAGTACTGAAATTCTCAAAATTTTCCCCCTATTGTGCCTAAAAAAAGATTATTCTAGTTTTAGACTTTCGTTCCCCATCTCCAAAAAGGTTCTAGTGGGCATTCAATTTAAAATGTAGATTTATACTAAAATGATCCCTTGATGTTTGTCCACCGTTTTATTTTAATTTTTTTTTTTGTGATCACAGTCTAACAATATGTGATTTCTTCAATCATCAACTGTTTCACAATTTTTGAACTGATCACCCTAACATGCTGCAAAAAAACATTGGACGTGAGATGATTTCTGTTCAGTGACTAACCAGGCCTGTTTATTGTAGTTAGAAGTTCCTAGTATAGTTTGTTAATAATGGTCAAAAATACCTTTAAAATGGCAACAATCAGTGAATATTTTGCATTTAATGATAGAAAGTTGATATGTACTCATTAAAGCCCCTATTGCCAAATAAGATAATTACACTCTAGATTATTAATAAAGACCCAATTATTAATTAACGTTACACATTTTTTCTATTAAACTTATTGAACTCTCATCTAAATTGCAACATTTCCGTCGGTTAAATTGGAAGAGAAGCGGGGAAGTGACTAAAAAACAAGAACAAAAAACAAAAGGCAAGAGAGAGAGCTCTGCTTTGTGTTGAGTCGAGAAGACAAAAGAATGTGAGAATGCGAAAGACAGATACACAGACAGGCATTTCAATCATCGTCGTGAATCGAGGGACAGCGATGTTGGTCTATCGAATGGATGGATGGTGAAGCAGGCCTGTCGAATCAACAGACAGCGAGGCAGGCCTTTTAGAAAGACTGAAAAACCTGTCGTTCAAGTCAAGCAATGCTTTTAGATACGAACACACGAACACACGAACACATCGACATTTTATGCACATATGCGAGAAAATACCGAGATTCAATAGTCAATAACAGAGACGATGGCTTTGTGAACGATTATGGATGACAACTTGTACACACCAACACATGTAGCTTCTATTTGCGTGTTTGTATGTGTACCTTTGCTTTTCCTGTCGGGCTCTTTAGCTCAATGGTTTAGAGCGACGATCTATCTATCTATGAATCTATGTATCTATGTACGTATATATATATATATATATATATATATATATATATATATATATATATATATATATATATATATATATATATATATATATATATATATATATATATATATATATATATACAGAGGGTTCCCGGCATTGCTCGGAATCAAATTATGATGCACACATTGGGCCGGGACACGCACAGTTTTTCCTCGGTAATATTGCCATATTTATCAACGTCAGGATTCTCAGGTTGTACTTTTTTATATACGTTGCTGCAAGGGGGGGGATTACTGCATGTCTGACAATGTTGAAATGAAGCATGATTGTTAAAATGTCCCCTTATATAACACAATCAAGTGGTTGTTGCACAGCCTCAGGCTGGTTCGTGCAGACTCCCAGGAAGAATAGCGTAATACCCCCCACACGGCCCACGAATTGGTCAACCGAGCAGTTGTTTATAAATTTTTGAAAGTGGATGTTTGTATTTGAGATTCCGATGATACAAAATTTACAGGAACGTTTCTTTGAATCTTGAAATATGATATTTGCTAATCCTCCGTCTTGTGAGAGTGAAAATTGCAACACTTTTCGAAAATGATTACGGATGCAAAAAAGGGTAAAAATAAAGTGACTCAATTGAAATCGTACAAATAGCTAACTCTCTTGATGTCGATTTTAAACTGTAAAATTATGAATATGAATAGATAACTATTATGCCGGAAGAATGCCAAAGAAATTAGCTTTAGAAACCGGTATTTTTGGAGAAAAAGAGATTGTTTTTCTTTTGAGAATGAGTGAATCAGAATTAACTGAATATTATTACTCCATATGAATATTTTTTTTTACATTGACATCATTTATGAATGTACTTACGTGCTTGTTTTACGTAATTTGATAATTTCAATAAAAAGTTTCAAAATGAAAAGAGTTTTTTAAGAAGAGAATAATATTTTCCTTTTTTGCTTAAAACCAAGTAACTAACGCAACGTACTAACCCTAACTACAGCACAAACGTAGATTATATACTTTATTGTTAAATCCAAAGGAAATTGGTCTTAGGGAGTGTAAAGACGGAAAAATTCATAATTGATTTTCTTGCTTGAATACATTTGCTTTGCCGGATTGGTGACATTGTTTCCATTAAATAAACATTTCATCAAATTAAAACCACGTATTTATTCATTTCACTGACGTACAGAATTGCAAAAAACAAAGTACCTGAATAAGACCATATATACCATACGTTATATTAATACGTATTTATTTCACAACAAAATATTCACAGAAAATTATTTTCAATTATTGGATTAAATTGTGTACTAGAGATGGGTTTAAATTGAATAAATCCTCAAACTAATATTTAAATTTGGCAAGAATACTACCGCTAAATTATTCGTTTACAAACATCTGAACCTACTAGTTGTGTTGCAACTCAAGAGAATGTATAAATTATAAGCATGATGTCATAGTATGTCTCAGTGGCGTAATTGTTAGAGTAAACGAGAATCTCCATTCAGCCCACCCGATTAAGCCTGGGTACAAACATTTTAATTTTTGGATATCTTTTGGATTTGTTTTATTTATACACGGATAAGTTTACAGACAAATAAAGTTATGGATAATGGATTAAAACTGTCAACATAGATTTCCTAAGTTTTCAAGTGGGTCAGCTGGCAATCTGGCTATGATTTATGAGTACAAATATACATTGATTGGTGTTGGTCTTCTATTTGCTCGAAGGGAAGTCCTTACCCGATCAGGTATGGTCTCAACAAAACCTCTAGATATTTTTCCCTGGGTTCTGATGCCATGATTTTAATCCTTTAATTGCTACAAATGGCATGTTTTCAAGAGCGGACACGTTGGTCCAACATCTGCTGACAGTGCAGTGGATATCGAGATATTGGGGGTTTAGTGCTGAAGGCAACATAATCAGGTCTTCGTTATGTTACTGGAACAATTCCCATGCACCCCATACAGTGTGTCAAGGTGTATCGTCCTAATTGATAATGTCACTGCCATTGTAGAAGCCTGCAACCATAAGAGGTGTAACTTATAATCGCCACCAAATGCCTCGTTGGCGGTTAGCGGTTGTCACCACTGAGCGTGGGTATCTCTCCATCCCTGTTCCGACCAAAAGTTCTAGCCATAACGATGTGGCCTCGGGCAGAGTAACATTTTTTCCATAACTGCGTTATTCAATATAAGAATAAACTACCTGAAGTCGCGAAGGCATGCACTTAAGAGACAGTAGCCGTGAGTCGTGCTCCACGACGCTCATCATAATGTTCGAGTACATCAGTGTTTGAATGTAAATTACGAGAAAGAGGGACATATGTATCAGATTTGTTGAACTGAGTATGCGCCGTTGAAACTGATAGCAGCCTGAAAAATAGAACATTCGAACTGTATTCGAAAATCCAGCTGAGGCTGTTTGTTATTGATTTTTACAAACACTATTTGAACAATCCGTTGAGCTGAGTCTTCCAGCACCTTTTCTTAATGTAGAGACAAATGTCTTGTTCTGCTCTGTTGACTGACAAAGGAAAGTGTCGTTGAGTGAGCGCTACTGCAATATGATTGATACTCAAATGATCGAATCATCTGCGACGTCCCGACAATCTTGAAGAACCAGATTATTTGATAAAAACAATAATTAAAGTAGCATATGTATATGTGTGTAAAGGCATTCTGATATTTGCTTCGACAACTTGTTCCTGTCAAGTGATACAACGTCCTACTTTTAACGACAACCTTGTATTCGTAAATGACTTAAACATTAAGGAGAACTGACGATAAGAAAGATCAGTTTTCTAAGTCTGCTTGATATAGAACTGCTGATCGTCTATTTGCATCTTGATACTGATGCACATGGCGTTAGAGATGGATGTATTGGGATTATGTTGGGTCTTTCGTACAACACCTACGCTGTGCTGGCATATGTTTTTTTTAAAGATTTTTTCTGTGAATTTTGAACAAGCACTTTGATTTCTCGACTGCTGCTGCTGCTATTATTGTTATCATTATCATCATCATTATTATTATTATTATTATTATTATTATTGTTATTATTATTATTACGATTATTATTAGTATTACTATTATTGCAATAGTGATGATGATGTTTGAAAACAGTTGGTGTATCAAACTGCGATTATAAAAATAACTGAGCAATAAATATGAAAGTGAATATTTATATGGAAAAAAAATCAATAATAATGACTGTTTACAACATCGCAGTTCTGCAGCACACACCAGAAAATAAGTATTTGTCTATTACTTCAACTGAAGTCAACGAGTTTTTTTTCAAGTTGCAAACGAGGTCGCCCTAATTTGCTTACCATTATAACATGAGGTAAATATTCACATATAGTGGCACACACATGACAAATACACAAATATACCGGCACACAAAAGTCAAGGTACGTAATTGTCTGGTAGGGAGAGGCATGAATCCATCCCTTCTCCCCAACCTTTTAGGATAGTTGGAAAGACAAGTCAAGATGAGCTGGAGTCCCCATACCAGTCTGATTTTATCTTTGTTCTCGCAACTCCTAGGTGCAAAGCTATATCAACCCTTGTATTTCCCTCGGAGAGCATCGGTGCATAAGTAGTGAATAGCAGGATTGACGAGTGCTAGGTCTCCGCGTAAACGATAAACAGAGAAACTATCCATAATATCAGAATGATCTGTGCTGGTAAAAGGGACCAAAGGTACTACAAAAACAGCCAGATAAATCAGGGATCTTCTAACACCAATTTTTTTACAAGAAACTGAATTAAAATTATGTTATATGCAGCTACAATGCAAGTAAGTTGGTTTAAAATCATTTTTGGATCAGCCCTGAGCTTCAGTCCATCCTTCCACTGAACTTGGCCCACCCTTCATAATAATGACGTAGAAATTCAAAGAGATCTTTTGGGGATATTAAGTGGACTAAGATGAATGAATATATAGATAAATAAAGGAAAAAAATTTAATAGGAAATTATTTCCTTCATCGCTTCCAAATTTTGAAAATGATTTTTTACACCATAGTTTATGCCTCTGGAAAACCCCATTGATATTCATTGGGAAATTTGCTATTGTTGTTTGGCCAGACAGACTTATTCTGTTAAGGGTATGAGCCAAATTCAAATAAGTGAGTGCAGAAAGTATCCGATACATTAAAAAGATTGACATTCTTATATAGCTGAAAAATTGCTGAATCTGGGCAAAATATTTGAAGTTACAAAAATAACGAACTGTGAAATCAAGGTTGTACCAATATGAGAAAAGTTTGATCCGTCAGGCCCGAAGGTGTATGAATATGTGGGAATAAACGTTTAGAAATGTATTGAATATTTTTTGCACTCATTGTAAAGTTGCCACAAATAGTCGAGCACATCCCCGCCTCTGATATCATGCTATGAGAGGTGTTGCTTGGGGTAGGGGTTCACGGAGTTTAATTCATTTTGGTATTCATATCCGAGGGCAATGATTAACCGCAACAAGCAATCACTGAAAGTTGCACTTACTTGAAAGTGTTTGCTGATCTCCTTAGAAAACATTCATTTCTTGTATCATAATTTATGAAATGACAGTAACAGATGGTCCTCGTTAGAAGAAGCATGGAAGATAATCCCAGTTAACATCCGCACTAGGGTAAGATAATTTGCATGCACACGCACACACACAAACAGAAATACTTGCACTTACACGTACATATACAAAAACACGCATAAACAGACACTCACACACATACGCGCTCATGCACACACATACACGAATACAAACACCCACACAAACACTCACACATGCATGCACATACACACACACGTGCATATATTGTAGAATACAGGCACGTTTATGTTTCTGCTCTGTCAGACCCATTCAAAGATATATCTAGCTATACTCTAAACCAGCTTAATCTATAGGGTTAAATTTATCAAACATTCTATGGAATAAATCCATCATCCATCGGATATAGTATCATATTATATTAAATGTCTGTATATATAAATGTCTGGGGCTTTTTCGTATTTGGGAATATTTACGAATACATATTTTCAAGGACAGAAAGACTTACACAAATGAATTCCTGGAAAGAAAATCCAAGAGCAAATAAAGGAAACGTATTGTTATTTAGAGAAGAGGAAAGAACCAGGATGAGGAAGGTGGACGCACAGACAAACATTTTAGTCATCCTCCCGAATGGACAGAGGCTGAGGGGTATGCCTGCCGAAAAGACTCCGTGCAAACCTGTCATGCAAGTTAAGCTATGTTTACAGGTACAGGTTACCTACAAACACACCAACACATGTGCATCTAGGACGGAATAGCGAGGATGAGAGGCAGACACACAGACAAACATTTCCGTCAACCTCTGGAATCGACAGATGACGAGGCAGTCCTGTTCATAATGCTCAGAAAAAAATAGCTTTCTTGCTACTAACACACGAACACATCTTATGCACATAGGCATGCAGCTGGATTGTCTGTGTGTTTTTGCATATATATATATATATATATATATATATATATATATATATATATATATGTGTGTGTGTATATATGAGTGCGTGCACACGTGCGTGTGTGTGTGTGTGTGTGTGTGTGTGTGTGTGTGTGTGTGCCAAAAGTATTCGAGCCCTAAATTAATCTCGGAGATGCTTTGAGGATAGACTGGCCGACATTACAGAGTAGCTACAACTCGCCCACGAAGAATGGAAAAAAATCTCAAAAATGAACCACAGAGAAAACTGAGTGTTGCTAGCAGCTTTGATAAGATGCAGTGTGTGATGTGGAGAAGATGAAAGAGCAAGTTTGATAGAGTCAGACACACAGACAAGCATTTCACTCAGTCCTCTTGAATCGACGGACAGCGAGGCCGGCCTGTTGGAGAGATTCGGGAAAAACTGTCGTTCAAGTCGAGCTTTGCTTCTAGGTACAAACACGCGAACACACCGGCATTTTATGCACGTACGCATGCAGCTCGTATATATATATATATATATATATATATATATATATATATATA
This sequence comes from Thysanoteuthis rhombus, assembly GCA_963457665.1. Lineage (NCBI taxonomy): Eukaryota > Metazoa > Mollusca > Cephalopoda > Oegopsida > Thysanoteuthidae > Thysanoteuthis > Thysanoteuthis major. The sequence goes on along the minus strand of OY735202.1, from coordinate 4,039,089 downwards.
TATATATATATATATATATATATATGCGTGTAGGTGTTGACTATATATATTTACGAGAAATTAGCTAATGCTTATATATATATCAAGATTAATATACACATAATAAAGAGATTTTATTCACTTCTCTCTCTCTCTCTCTCTCTCTCTCTCTCTCTGTACATATATATATATATATATATATATATATGTATTTATATATATATATATATATGTATATATATATATATATATATATATATATATATATATATATATATTATATTTATATACGTGTGTGTATGTGTGTGTTTATGTATATGTAAATATATATAGAGAGAGAGCGGGAGAGAAAGAGAGAGAGGGGGGAGAGAACTAAAAAGAGACAGAGGGATATTTACATATATCACGAAAATCGTATTAAACTATGACATTTGCGTAAGTTTCAATTTTTCCATATTTTGCACTATTGCGTCATCATATGAAAATATATCACTTTTGTATATGTGAGTGTGCGTGTGTGTTGAGAGAGAATTACAATATACGTAAATTTTCCTAAAACTTTTGAGATCTTCTCCTGAACCAAACTTGAGGAATGATTTCTGACGATGAAGAAAGAAAGAATCGAGAATTGAACGAGGAACAACAGTCGTACAATAATCAAAATCCAATCGGATCGATGTTTGATTAAACACTTTGAACACTGACCCCCTCCCCCTCATATGTATAAATCTTCCTCACCGGCACCTAGGAACCCTGTCCATTAACAATCAACGTATCATCACTATGCAATTAGAAACGTGAAGCATTTTTAAATCGCTGAGCGTTAGAAAATATAACATACAAGTGATTGGTCAACATCTTAGGGTCAGATTAGGGCAAGAGAGTCACTATTTCTTGGCTGCTGGGACGTATCAATGTTTGGAAAGAAAATATAATCGACCGTAAGTGTTGGTGTACCTTCACATAGCGACCGGTAAAGCATCAGAAGTTATCAGTAAATCAAAGGGTCAAAAGTAAATATCCTTTGAAAAAGGTTGAATAGTAAGAGAACAGAGATGTGGGCGGAGGGGAAGAATGGAAAGAGTGAGTTCTAAGAAAAAATACGAGATGAAAGAGGCATAGAGATTAGATATACTGACAAGCCTGCCGATTGCTGATCTTCCGAAACCAAGGCTTGAAAAAAAATGGAATTAGAATAGACGGCGAAAACCTGTGTAAGTCAGCAAGAGAAATAACGTTACGTAAGCATACCTGATTGAGATGACCATGTCGAAAGGTAACTAACTAAAATTACTCTTGGAAATAGAATATATAGAAAAATAGATGAAAAGATGCAGAAATATATATATATATATATATATATATATATTCAGGGAGAAGGAGAGAGAAAGAGAGAGAGACACACACATACACAAGCAAATCAATGCAAAATGATAGACACAGCATAGACATATACAAAACGAGCGGAAGAAGAGTATATCAATTAAATCGATAAGTAAATGGATAAAAAGAATAAAGAATGCGATTTATACACACACACGCATGCACGCACACACACATACAAAAACACAAACACACACACACGCATGCACGCACACACACACATACAAAAACACAAACACACACACACACATATATATATGTATATATATATATATATATATATATATATATATATATATATATATATATATATATATACAGATAGATAGATTGGTAGATAGATAGATAGATAGATAGATAGATAGATAGATAGATAGATAGATAGATTCGAATGAAATAGAAATAGAAAAATAATGACAGAAGGAAAGAGGAAGAGAGTTGGGAATGACAAAGTGGAGAAAGAAAGAGTCTGGGGAGGAAAGCAGAGAGTGAGTCTGACAGAATGGATATAAGAATGTAATAGTTCGAAGTTTGCAAGATGTAGAGAGTTTGGTGAAATTGGAAAAGCAATATTTTGGAGAGATGGTTCTGCGTATGAACGATGGAGAAGAAAAACCTGAACAGATGAATAGTAAATGCTGAAAGAAAAGCACAAGCGTCATTTGGGCGGGTGAGGCTTTTGCAATGTTATGGTGTAAAGTGCACAACACCACAACACCACAACACCAACGACAGTCTCTACTACAAGAAGAAGGCGACGATAAGAGGAATGCAACACCGCTGATCAGATGATCCCTTTACATGACGGCGGACAGGCACAGCCGAATATCAAGCGACAACAATAAAAGAGAGAAAGGCGGAGAGTAAGGAGAGAGTCAACGACTTCGCCTCGACGAAGATGACGGCGCGAGAAAGAATAAGAAAAAAAGTAGACGAATGATAATGTGAGTGAGGATAAGTAGTTTAGGTAGTGTATTTACATAAGAAGGAACGACAGCATCAGCAGCGGCAGCATGAAGCAATCCAAGATATTAGATCCAGGATGGACTAGCGACTAAGAAAAAGCATGCTGAGACGGCCGTATTTGGATGTATTATAACCATTAGAAAGATGCTGACGGGAAAGAAAATAGCATACATCGTCAAATGTCGAGCTGCGCTCCTGAGGGAAATCTAAGTTGTTAATTTTTAACTGGCCTTTGAACAAATTAATTTTTGCGTTCTTTTTTGCTGGAGATCTCAATCAGCAGTTTCTTTATTTTTGTCCAAGTTTCTCAAAAAAAACTTGAAGGAAATAGTGTGATAAGAGTGAAATGTTGTTATAATTTAACTATAATACTGATTATTCATTAAAGTAGTAAAAAGAACAGGATAATACAAAAATTAATAATCATAACGGCACTTGAAACACAATCACGATTAATAGATTACGAGAAAGCCCGCTGTTATCATAGAAATAACGGTATTAGAAGAAATAACCTAGTACAACAAATGAGTGCATAGGGAAAAATGAGATGAAAAAATGAAGCACAGAAAGACGGGGAGCGGCTTCAGAAACTAAACCCTCAGAATCTCACACTCAAATACCTGTGAAGCCGTTTGAACAGGAAAAGATTCAGTGTGAATCGACGTTAACAGCAATGGAAAAAAAATAAAACGTAAAACTAAACTTATTTCCGGATTTACTAATGCTTTTGTTTACATGGTTGTATACTTCTTAAAGAGAAGAGAAACAGAAGAAAAAAAATTAAAAGTTAACCAGCCTGAAGAATAAAAAATAAATGAATATAATCCAATCAAACAAAAAAAAGTTAAAAAATCTACACGTACAATGAATAGTGTGATTTTTTCCTGTTTGTCAGTAAAATGGATTCTCCTTTCAAAGGTAACACTTTTTGCTGATATAGTTATCTCCAACCGACTATTTGAAACAATGGACTCTTCCAATTAAATAAGTTCAGTTGTTTTATGTCTTACATTCAAATAAAGGCGTGAAACTTTTCCAGAGATTGATTTGCTAATATATAGAATAAAAAACAAGGGAAAATCCATCAGGATTACCAAAATACTAGGATCCAGATCTTGCAAGTGTGGATTATTTATCATGTGAGTGACAAGTTTGAAAAAAAAAGTATGTTCGAGGAAATTTTTTCTGATATTGTTCTTGGAGAGAAAAGTCTCATGGATCGTTTACCAAATACCAATTAACAGGTTTTAAATCATTTTTCTAATTATCAAAACAGAACTAGTCATACACTTTTGTGTATAGATGTTTCAGTCGCATTACATATACAAAACAGCAGTAACAAATTTTGGTAGTGAGTGTTTTAAACGAAATTGTTTATACCCCTGCTTGCAAAGGAATACAAGGCAATATATGAGTATAAATATTTATAGTTTTCAATGAACGTATGTTGAATGATTTACTATTTTATCCATGGGATTAAATATTTGTGGGTATATACGTATACACGCATAGAAGCACATGGAATTTGTGAATTATAGAAAATGTTAATTGACGAACATAATCTGAAAGAAATGCATTATAGAATTATAAATGTTCTCATACCAAATGCTGTCTAGTAGATTTGTTTAATTCGTTTATTCATATTGTATTTTAGAAGCGTATGATAATTTAGTTCTATTTTCATTCATAAAATTATCCTATTAACAAATAATTTCATGATATATATATTTCTATATTTATATATAAATATATAAAATATATGTTAACGCATAGACACACACACACACACACACAGACAGACACACACACACACACACACACACACACACACACACAAATATATATATTCATAAGTATGTAAAATATAATTTTCAAAATTCACATAGAAATACATACATTCACACACACATATATATGTATATACACGTCGAAATCTTAAAAAAACTCTCTCTGGACAGATAGATAGATAGATAGATAGATAGATAGATAGATAGACCGATATAGAGATAGATAGTTTGATTGATAGATAAAAAGAAGTAGAAATATACGTTAACGTATATCATAGTATTACAAGTAATTTATTTTCTTGCAGTTTTATAAATATCAAATGTTATTTATCTTAAAAAGGAGTATTTCTCTAAAATCTTGATAAGCAAAATGTTTTTAGCCAGAAATATTTCCGGCCTTTTTATCTATCATCTTGTTCTGGTGAAGCATTCTTGATAGTTATGCATTTTTCAGTTCATGTGTGTGGGTTTGTTGTTTTTTTTTGGCAAAAGCCGGGTACAACTGGAAGCAGGTATATCTGTAACATCGCCAGTCACAGAGTGATATAAACAGTACCAAATTCGATACCAAAACGTACTCCATCGTTCATAAAAGTCCCAAATGAAGGAAACGTCTTAATTACCAACAAATTAAAGCAAAATAATCAAAGTTAACTCTAATATTCTACTGCAAGTTGGAGGTATGTCCGTAATATAAGCTGTCTGTTTTTGAAGCGATAAAATACAACAAATCACCATAACTACCACCCTAACCATCAGTTGAGGCAGTACCATTACAGCCCCGTCTTGTCAATTATATGTTTTTCATCTAAAACTAGATATTTTTAGTTGCGTCAGATACTGCTGTTGGGATGATTTTTAATAAAAATTAGTATCATTTTGACTCAATTCATGATTACAAAAAATAATGATATTTCTAATAAAATAAGCAGTATTTCATTAAAGTAATTACCGACAATCGAAGTCACATTCTACGTCTGATTAATAAATAATGAATTTCCTAGATTTTAGATATAGATCTTGAAAAATCTAGATGTTTCTAGATGTTTTTTGAGTGGATTCCAGATGTAAATCTAAAATAAATTTGGCAAAACTGTTACAACCGCCGTGCCACAGTTGGCACTGCTGTCATAAATACGCCGCTCCCACTAACACCACTGCAACAACACGATCTAACACTATTACAACTACTTCTACTGTGACTAGTAGTGCTGCTAGTTCAGCTTCTTCGACCGGAATCTCGCCAGAATCCGACGTTGTAGATCAACACAGGAGCCAGCATGAGAGATGGAATCGTTTACTAGAGAATCTAATAGTTGGATGGATGGAGCGGACCGGCTTTGCACGTTGCGAATCTCTAACCACCGCCGACACCACTGCCTCCGACGCCGCCTCCATCAGACAACTAGCCCATCATCATCATCACCATCACCATCATCACTTACCAGATCATCATCATCATCATTATTATCATCAACAACAAGAACCAAAACAAATACATAAATTCTTCACCAATCACTACGTACACCACATTCACCACTATCATCATCACCTACACCAAAACCCACCCCAGACAGACAAGCCGCATCAGGAACTCTCGCTACAAGAGCCCCCTTGTAAGCAAACTTCGCTGGTAAATAGACCGAAACTGAGTGTGTCCAGCCGGTTTCTCCGTTTAGGTAGGAAACTCCTGCTGTTCTTGTTTCTCGTGTGCGCCTTCACGTGCGTGGCCCTTTACGCTATCGTCTCTGCCAGTTGTTGCACGGTCCTTACGTTCACCGATGGCACCACTGCACTTCAGCTTCGGGGGCCCGCTGACCCCTCCGCCGGCCGTTACGTCGTCGCAGCGACCGGTAACCGAGAGAACGAGAACAGAGACCCCAACCGTATGTTCCCTCTGTCGTCGAGCGTCCACCGGATTTTACCCAATCCTGGCCGCAACAGTAGGGTACCCCGCAGCAAGAGCGTCGGGTACGGGGTCACTATCGGTGTTTCCCCTACAAAATCAGGAACTAGATCCCTTAACGGTGCTCGGGACGAAGGTCGAAGAGGCGGCCCGGCGACGACTTCGCTGCCGAAATCACCGTTCAGGTTTGCGACAGCACCAAAGAATATTAAGAGATCCGGTGGAAGAAAGGGTGGAAGCAATGGACGACCATCGGCTGTTGGAACAGGCTCCGATGTCGCTGCTGCAGTGGCCGCTTCACACGCTTACCGGGGCCGCATCAGTAACGACTGGGGTCACACAAAGGGAGCTCGAGGAAGGAATGCAATTTTCGTCGGACGAGGAGGATTTCCTGTCGGTGGAAAAGTTCGGAAAGCAGAAAACCCAAAAACAACTGGTTTCGGAAAAGATGTTACTGAGGGCAAGCCTAAAAGCAGAAAAAAAGGCAGGGCCAAGGATATTAAAGATGTTGAGAGCCATAAAAGTCGCTCGGGAGAGGTTTGGCGCTCCGCTTCGGCCAGTTCATCAATTGAACTTATTGGAAATGCCCGTAATGACCACGCAGCTTTATTGTCATCCTCAGCGGCCTCTTCGCTGTCCTCAAGTGGTCAGGGCCCGCGGTCACTTATGCCTGCACAAAAAACTGATGTTGGCTCTGCTGCTTATAGAAACATCAGCAAGAGCCCCAACGTCAATACCAAGACTAATATCGAGTATTATGGCTCGAATGAATCGAATGAGGAGGGTAACGATGACGACGAGGAAATGTATGACATCGAAGATTATGAAGGGGAAAAGGACTTGTCTTTAAGTGACGACCAAATGTTGAACCCCATTAATGAAAAATACGAAGCAAATTCTTTCATTGGGAGCAATGTCAACACTAACCTCAATGGAAGTGACACTAACTTTATGTCTGAATCCCAACGTCTGACAGGGACCAGCGGGATAAGAGATGGCCAGGACGCCAATGGTGATTGGACGAGTAATAGCCTGGATAACACAACAGAAAACAGTGAAAATGTTAAAGTTAGGAGACCTTTGTATATCCAGAGGATCCGACAAAATGCAACTAAGAAATTGCCACAGGCCATCATAATTGGAGTTAAAAAATGCGGTACCCGAGCTCTGTTGGAATACCTTCGGTTACACCCTGATATGAAGGGTACAGGACCAGAACCCCATTTCTTCGACAGACATTACCATAAGGGACTTGAATGGTACAGGTAGGTCAGGGCACGTTTTACATTGTTATATGCTTCATTTACTTGTTATATATGTATTTATTGTGTGCAAAAGTTTCCTGCAAAAACAGTTTTCAACTCTGCATTCAGTCACTAGTTTTGAAGAGAGAGTACTGATGCTTTTTGCACACGTCTAATATCTGATTTGTGTGATTGCGCAACGGTTATTGGCACTGGAAAGGGGTCTCTGTGAGCCGAGTTCGAATTCCAGCAAAAGCACTCTGGTCCTTAAAGTTCAATTTTTTAACGCTGCCCGTAAGGGTTAACCACTCTCCCATAACTAATATACGGGTCTAGGTACTGATAGGTGGGAATTTTTGCATCCTGTACAACTTTGACGTGTTCGCATTACATTACTAGCCTGTTCCTGTCGAAATTTCCATTAATTATTTCTCGCCAAAAGATTGCATTCTTGGCGCCCAAATCACTGAATACACACAGTAACATTACGAAGATCTGCGTAATAAATTTTTGACCTTTGGATGTTATTTTTTTAATTTCAGACTTTCACACACGCACACACATATATGTATGTATGTATGTATGTATGTATGTATGTATGTCTTTTCTCTGCCCTCTCTCTCCCACTATACACACGCGCACACGTATGTGTGTGCGTGCGTGCGTGTTATGACTGAATAAATGGAAACTTGTGTAAACGAAATGAGGAGGAAACGTGTGCAGATAGAACGAAGGAAGATTATAAAACGATGTACTGTTTTGCAAATTTGACAAAAGGAAAATCACCCAGGAAAGTAATGAGAGATACTGTTTCAAATTAACGAGGGCGTATTTCAGAGGGAATATTAGAAGCTCTCTTATTATTTTTGCATGCAAACTCTAGCTGATACTAAATTATGGTTGAAGTTCGAGGGTTTCGGTTTAGGTACACATTCCCCATTATTCAAATTGCTGCTAAAAACATCCTACGAATAATCAGTCTTGAGGAATTATTATTATTATTATTATTATTATTATTATTATTATTATTATTATTATTATTATTATTATTATCATTATTATTATTATCACACCATTTGCCAGCTGGTCCGTGCTGGAGTTTGAGTGGCAGCAAGTCACCTCGAATCCCCAGTCCGCCTCTGAACATTCTCACAGTCCAAATTATTGCAAAAAAGGGGATATGCAAAGTCACTTTTCGTGACCGGGGAGGAGTAAAAAAGAAACAACTCAATTAAATTAGTCAACAAGCGGAACCAGAAGATTGAGTTCATTCTGATTAGATCTGACTGCCAAAAGATCATAGCGGCAAGGTATCCAAGAAGTATCGAACTCACCAAAAACCGAATTGATTCGCGATGATAACTTCTTAACAGTTATTCGAAGGTGTAAAATGAATAAACGATGATCAAAAGCCATTTACACATGCATAGATTTTCATTCACGTCCCTGAAATTTTACAAATCCAATGAAGTTCCCAACCTGAAATTCGATAATGTCATTTGGCTTTTTTGGTATGTACCACCGTCACGTTCCATACCTTTTCATTGTGCCTTTTTATCCCTACAATGTCAAGAGAATTGGTGAAATAGAAGAGGTTGTTTATGCTTGAATGGGAGCAAATGGGACTCAGCCTTCATTGTACCCTCTTTCCCACCCTTCCTCGGAATGTAATGAACTAAGATTGGTAGAAGGTGCTAATCCTTTAATGTCACCAGAAGAGACACATGAATCACTGATATACAAGTATGATCATATCCTAGTTATCAACACCAATTTCAGTTTTCCAAGCTAATTACCATTATTCCTACGTAGATTTTTTCTTATAATATCTTAATTTTTTTATCATTAAGCTTCCATCACTGTGTCAGATTTTATTCAGGGATAAATCATTCGGATATCTGCTTTCCTCTCATGCTGTCTGCAGCAATCGGTGAGATGACCCAGATTTAGAACCATCGATATCAGAAAAAGAAACCTTAGATGTGCTGTACACCCGAGGAAAACAGAAAGAGACATTGGTTGGCACAACCGATGCAAACAGCAAGAATGAATGCGAATATGAGTCCAAAGGAATGCAGCTGGTAATGATTAACATTACATTTGGATTCGCAGAGACACTATATTTATGTTTAATTGCAGATTCTGGTCTCTCTCTCTCTTTCTTTAGCTCTCTCTCTCTCTCTCTCTTTTTCTTTCACTTACTCACTCACTCACTCACTCTCTCTCTCTCTCTCTCTCTCTCTCTATCTATCTATCTATCTATCTCCATCTATCTATCTATCTATCTATTAAAGAATCCTGAATACATCCGTATGTCTTCAGTGGGTTTATATAGGTATTTACAAAGCAAAACTCAGTTTTGCCACAAAGCTACAAGTATAACACACACACACACACACACATACACACACACACACACACATATATATATATATATGCCTAATCTATCAGGATTATATCCTTATGATAATGACATTTGGAGATGTAACTATCGTTTCTCTTTTCCCATTTGCATAGCGTCAATCATGTCTACCGTATACAGATGTAAATGTGTGCGTGTGTTGTCAGATTCAAGCCATACCAAATGAATTGCAAATTCCTTCCACCTTTTTTTACACGCTTGAAATCACATTAGGTTTTGAGCAGAAGATTCTACCACGTGACTGATTGTCGATTTTTTTTTTTTAAATTTAATGTTCACTGAAACATGTTTTTTTGTTGTTTTTGTTTTTTCTTCTTTCTTTTCTTGTCCCCCTCAGGAACTCCATTCATGTCTACTTCTGTTCTTAATACTGCCATGGTCACGACAAGGAATCTTCACTTCACAAAAAAATACATTCCATGAATCTGCCCCGAATCCGTTGTCAGATGCACGTGCTACGATCGATACGAGACATGCACAGAGAAATTCCTTTTCCTCTGCTGTTTTTCCCATATCCCCACAAAACGGAATAAAGCAAAAGAAGAAAAAATCCCAAACGCCTTTTTAATTGTTAACACTCATCCCCAATAGTGCTTCAAACAGAAGGGAGGTATTGCAGGGCTTCATGCTCTCGGGATGGGATAGGCAGACATCAGGCTTTAAGCAACCACCCACCTGAGAAAATCTTTCTAATTTTACTTATTTCACAAACGTTTTGAGGCCATATGGAATGAGTACGGGTCGTCTCCCCGCTAGGTTTCCTTAGCATCATATAGTTCAAGCGAGTAGTTTATATATATATATATATATATATATATATATATATATATATATATATATATATATATATATATATATATATATATATATATATATATATATAAAGGAACGCAGCCCTCAACCCCGAAATAAACAAAGGAACATTTTCCCCACACGTTTCTGCAACACTACACTACTGTCTTTCACCAAACTAAGGGTAAAAGAAAAGTCTTTCTTTACTCATCGTATTTCCTGGCGTCGAAGTCGTTATTTCATACGGAATATGTCTCAAAATATTACTCCTATAGGCCAAAAGTTACGTATCTTATCATCCGTTCATGTTTTTGTCCAAATTTTGCATTTCAAATTTAGGTTGAGGCTTTGTGGCCGTTGTGTCCTTGACACCATGAAAAACATTTTTTTTCAAACACATTGGCATTGCAAAGTATAAGAATGCCATTTCTCTGCCTAAGATATTTATCAAGTGTAGCTGAGTGAGACACAAGACCAAATGTAGGAGGCTGATTATGTCTTCCTAAACTTGGTAAATATCAATGATATTCTACTTCAGTTTATCAAGTGTAAATACAGTTTAGTTTGACACAAGGTCACAATATGAGCCACAATGAGTATCAAACTCAATCCGGTATTAAAGGTAAGCATAGGTTGAGTTTTAACCATTTCTGTACTGATCATGACACTGGAGATTGCATTGAATAAGTCGAATGTTGGGAGATTTCACGAAAATATGAGTTTCACAATCTTACTGAAATAAACACACAAACAGGCACATACACACACACACACACATAATATGTATAACTTGTCATTGGTAACTGAACAATGGCTTGGTCAGGAGAGTTAAAAACAGCGAGAACGCAAGAAATGAATTTGCGTGAAAAAAAATGAATCGTAGAACGGAAAAAGCAAGAGTCGATGAATGAAATTTTTTTAAAAAATGCAATCACATTGCTTCATGGAAGTGTTGCAAAACTAGTCAGTTATCTTGAATAGCCCCCAACTAAAAATTCAAAATGATCACAGAGATATTATAGGATTTCATAAAATCACTTCTTTCAAAATCTAACTGTAACATTATCTCACTTGCTCTCTCTTTAAAACATACACACATACACGCTCACATACACTATTACACACACGTACACACACATATTTCATTTTAACAATCAGTTTCAGCTCATTACAATCAATGGACAACAGCTTTCTTCAGTTTTTATTTTGCCTCTGTATAGAAGAAGCGTGTTATTTTTTTTTCAGGGTTGTTTTTCTTCGCTCTTTTTTTCCTCTATGTGCGTGTGTGTCCGTTGAAGTCATTTTTTTCCTAATCAATGCTTAATTTGTCAGTGTGGTCTCTATGAGGATGGATGTTTTTGCTTGCAATGATTTTGGAGTCAAAAGTTTTGTTGTGCTCTCTTAAAGAAGAGGTAGGGTAGGGAAGTTGCTTTCTGGTGTCATCGGTTTGATTTATCTCTAACAAAAACATTTTTTGCCGATGGTCTTCGTGAGTGAATTTCGAAATAGAGTGAGTTTAAAGTTAGCATAGTTAAAAGTTGAATAGTGTTTCGTGAAAAACTTGGGTTAGGGTTGTCGATAAATTTATGGATAAAATAAAATAAGTTTGGTTTGAAATTACTTATCTTGCTACCGAAATGTTGCTCGTTGTTGGGTTTGCGCTGTTTTTATTTTTGTATCAGTTTTCTTTATAAACAAATTGTGAACTTGCAGCGTGCTTGTGTTTGTTTATTGGCTCTGGAGGAGGAAGGACATTTGGGTTTGGAATTTTTTCACTTATTTAGTTGTTGAGCTGTTGTTGGGTTTGTTTTGCTCCATCTGTTTCTGTGTGATTTTGAATGTGAAAAACTTTTACATGATTTCGTACTTATTTACTTATTCAACTGTCTTTGTAGCTTGGTTTGGGCTGTTACCTTTGGTTTGATATGTGTATTTTTAGGTTTGAGTTATTTTGCTTTATGTTTCTAGTTTTATTTTAGTCACAAAACTTGCAATATATAACACTGAAGAATATATATATATATATATATAGAGAGAGAGAGAGAGAGAGAAAGAGAGAGAGAGAGAGAGTGGGGAGAGACACACAAATATGTTTGAAATATATTTCCATCTTTAACCTCTGCCTAACTTGGAAGTGATATTCACCCTTGTGTATATGTCAGCCAGTCTGTCCGTACAATATCTCCAAATGTCTCAGTGAATTTCATTGATATCCCGTCAGAATTCAGATGAAGAAGAAGAATTGAACCGTTTGAGGGCTTTTTTTCTTTTCTTTTTTCATGTGCCCAGGATTTTTCGAGATGTATTTCTATACATCTTTTCTTAATATTTTTCTTTATATTCACTCATAATTAATCATCAGCCCACACCATGTTTCAATTGATTTTCGATGATATTTCTCAAAAAATTTGACATCTGGCATTGAAAGTTGAGAAATCTTTTACTGGGGATGTCTATAAGATTCTTTGGGCGTAAATTATTTTTTTTATTCTTCTTTATATTCAGATATTAATCTGAAACATTGTAAAATGAAAATTACAATTACCTGTCCTGTACCGTAGCTATATTTTAACTGATTTTAATTAGTTAAAGATGTTTATTGATGTAAGTGCTTTTTGAATAGCTTTTAGTTTTCCTTTCTTTTTATCATTTTTTCACAGTCTTTGTAACTGAAGTAATTGCTTGCATGTCGGGTAGAATTTCAATCATATCGTCTACGTAGAGAAAATTACCAAAAACAAAATCTAGCATTACTCTGCACGTTATTATATCAGACTGGATGGCCTCCATTCTGTCTCCAAACGATGGATCTACATCATGGGATCCCTTCGAGGACGCATGCCTGGGCAAAGCGTATGGAGATCCAGGGTTGCCTAGTCGTCTGAGTACCCTTACTGATGTCGTCCAGAGGAAAGTGAGTAATGTGAGAATGATACCCCATGCATCAGGAGCAGCTGGAAAGACGTCTATTGGGTATCAAACTACCGTAACGGGGCTCTACTAGAATCAAAGATGTTCTTCTCCTACACCGCTTGCCTTCAAAGGGTTTAGAGATCAATAAGTGCGTGTATTTTACCCATAGCTAAGGAAGAGATCCATTCCCGAGGATACCTGTGCGGAAAGAACACGAACGACCCTGACAGGAGTTTGAACTTGGGTCACCGACTCCATTGCCAGCGCTGTTACCGCTACCACAATCGTCACTCACCAGACTTAGTAATTATGATTTATCCGCAACCATCGAATCTACACGGATCTTTCCACAGTCTTTCATAACTATCTGTGGGTGGATTTTTGTTTTATTTCTCCAGCAATCCTAAACATATGTACCAAAATGTACTATCACATCCCCCCTCTCTCTCTCTCTTAGGCATAAACCCTAACGTCTTATTTACATTCACTAGACACAATTATTCAGCGTCATCCGTGTCCGTCGATATTGACCATTTTTTCAGGTTTATTAATCAAACTTAAATAATTTCACATGAATAGATATAAAGATAGATAGTTTCTCTGTATGTAATGATAGATTTCCCCGCTCAACGGTGTCAGTTTTGTTGATAAAGCCATGTCTTACTCACCATTCGAAACATTTGACTCAACTAGCCGAAGGAGTTCTGTTACTTTTGAATAAAACCTCTGGTGAGATCGATAAGACCATAGCATTCATTAACGCTATTAAGAGCTTTGAAATGTGAACTATCAGATCAAAAAGAAGTGGTTCCTTCCCTAATTGAATTTTTCACGGACAATAATCAATCGCTTAGAGAGGTTTTTTGTTATATCAACCGAACATTATTCATTCAAACAATACCATTTATAAAGCTCTGCATGATAGGTTTCGAGACCAAATGCCCATGTAAATGTGTTGGAAGATGGTGTTGCGCCACTCGTCTAAATCATGCTTACTGTCCTTTACTATCAAACAATAATACTCAAGAAAGCATGTGGTTCTCATCAAATCATGTTTCTATCAAGCAACATTAACATTAAACAGAGCTCCATGGGGAATGCACTGAAGGACATTGTTCTGTAAGTTTTTCAATAATTTATCTTAATTTAAAAGACATTTGAAAAAAAATAGTTGACAAATGTTGGCTTATTAATCACTCCAAAATGATTAATGAATAGCCCCTTAAAGCAGACACTTGGCAATAAAAAACATCAAAACTGACTGCTGAAAGGTCAAACTCTACTTTAACGTCTATTCTCACTTGAGATAATCACAACAGATTTTTCATATTATATGCAATAAAAAGAAATCATTTCTTTTTTGTATGATTGTGTTTATCAGAGCAAAATATGCCCGCACATATATAAATGATACGTTTACGTTAATGTCTAAGACTTACCAATGTTTCCTTGAAACTCCTCCTGGTAATTAGGTGGTCGTGAGTTCGAATCGCGGATGAAGAATGTGAATTTTACTTATTGGTTCACAACCCTCATTTTGATGAGGACTATTCTTGTTGTTCCATTTACTACTGATGAATGAAGCCAACTCCAGTTTTGAAGTTTGATAATGTAGAAATACTCATCGTTCGTGCAAACATTGATATTATGAGTAAAAATTTCTAAGTAAAGGTGTCTGAATTTTCATTCATCCTTTTAATGGTAGAACAGATTCTGGCGTTTGGAAAAACATGAAATGATCAAGATTATACTGTGGCACTGATTGCATTTATCCTTGGTAAAAATGAGCAAATCTTTCCTTCGTATAATTATTGCCCACTTACCTCATCGGTACTCTTATACTGATCCAATTTGCTTTGTTATTGACATTCAAATCTAAAACGTTTCATGTAAAGAGAAGAATTGATTATTTGAAAAACAATTTTCCATTTTTTCAGTGTATTTTTTTATATGCATGTATTCAGTATGCATATTGTTCTTTGAGAATCAGGAAAAGAGGTTTGTCAGGGGTCAGGAATTGAAGCAATTAATGGTGAAAAAGCTACTATTCATTTAACATGGATGCATTTCTTGATGATTCTAACATATGAAGGAACAGTAGATATGTTTGCCATTTAAATCAATGGCAAACTGCATCTATCACATACATTACTTGTAGGAAAGAAAGGTAATGTCAGTGATCAAGAATTCAGAAAACTGTTAAATGCTCTCTCTCTCTCTCTCTCTCTTTCTCTCTCTCTCTCTCTCACTCACTCTTCCTCGTTAATCCAGCTCAAATGGCAATGAACTGGTCATTCTGCAATAATGTTAGGCAGCTGATGGACATAATGAATCACAACGTGGATCCCGAGATATCAAATGCAAAACTGCAGCCACCAAAGTATGAGATGCTCTGACGAACTAGACAAGTTCAGAAAGTATTGGCTCTGCGACTCCCATTATAGGGAGATGGGGCGAATCCTAGGGAAGGTCTATGACCAATGATTGACGCTAAAAGGATGATGCTGATGATGTTTTCATCTGAATAATATGTAAATACAGATTAGTTTCATTATCATCCAACCTATAATTAAACAAAACCACTCTTCTCTTCTTCCCTTTCCTTTTTACCTGAGCCTTTTCCCTCTCCCCTCCTATGCTCTTGTTAAACAACCTACCTTTCTTTCTTACACCTCTTCAATCTTCCTCCCCTTATTATAATACCTAACTTTCCCTCTTGTCCTCTCTTCTTTTTACCCAGTCAGTGAGTCATACTTATTCTTCCTATCTACCCTTCTACATTCTTCTAAAACTGTTTCACTTCATTTTCGCTCTATTCCTCACCAATTTCGTATCAAACTACCTCACAATCCTTTCATCTCTTCTCCCCTAGCCTTTCGTCAAACTACCTAATTTTCTCTCCTACTCATCTTTCTTCCGAACTCTCGTTAAACTAACTTTTTCTGCCCACATCTCTTTTTCTGCTCTTATGTTAAACTACCAACCTAGTTTTCTCTGCTTTCTTTTCATGTTGTCTTATTTTAAATCAAAGCGTTCTATCCGATTGCAGGAAGTTATGAACAAGTAGAATAATGAGTCGCAACTGAAATCATTTGCATCAAATCTATTGATTACAAAATGGCCCAGTCTCTTAGAAATTATCAAGTATAGAAGCATGCTGTTTTCATCATTCCATAACATGTGTTTTGAAAACCTATTGATCAAAATTAAAAAAACGACCAGATCTGACTTAATCCAGCCTGAGCCGTTTGTCATGACTTTTAAAAATAAACAAGGAATTTCTACAAATCGATGGCCAATTATTTTGAGATTTCATATGCGGCATGTGTCGCAGTTATTCAGAAGTTTGAAAATTATGGTTGCTTTTTTAAAGCTAGTTATTTTTGGTAAGCCTCACTATAACAGATAAGATACACGGTGGCTAAATACAGCATACAAACTAGGTTGATTTACTTCTGTATGATCAAGGCTGGCTTCATTTTTAGTTTATTGCAGGAATGGATGAAATTTTTCCGCATATTTCTTCGTCAAACATACAGTATCAAAAATTGCTTTTGCGAGTATTTACAAAATACTAAAACTCAAATATGATCGTGAAAATTATCGTTTACATTCATTGTGTAAGTGAGGAAGTTTGATATCCTCGTCTTTGATGAGGATATCCATATCTTGCAGTAAAGATAACGAAACTGCATTGATTGCGAAATCCTGATCCATCAAAACCGCACCCAAATATCATTGGATACACCAGTTCCCATACGATCTCTGAAATGTTGAGTCCGGTCAGCGCCTTGATGAATGACTGTTTGGGAGTATCAAATTCTGTAAGCAACTTTGGAACATATAATAACCCCACCCCGTGGCGATCCCAATAATCCTACCAAGGAGAACAACGACCTATTCACTATTCTCAATTTCACAAACCAAAAGCCCGCCCAACCAACTGAGCCCTCTGACTTGCTCCAAGACTTACAATCTTCAACAAGTGAATGAGTGAAAACCTACAATCACAACCTCCAAGCAAAGGTGATTTCATACCGACACACGAACAAATGGAAACGTACCGAATGCTATCAAAATACGCTCGTGTTTTTCTGGCACATGTTAGGTCCACCTGCTAATGGAAATTAACATGTCTGTAGTACTGACTTCATAATACATGTTAACGTTTCACGATTTGATTCTCTGCTGGAGTAGACCTTGCCAAATCTCTAGTAAGTTATCAAAAACTGGTTATTGTATCGTAAGCAGGAGACTAGACAGGTTGTAGTTGATTAATTTCGTCGGGTCTCCTCAAATGGAAACATTTTTAATAAGGACCCCGTATTTAGTAGCTTTATGTTGTGTCTCGCATTCGTTCAAAGGTTACGATTTCAGTAAGCGAATGAAGGGATAAGTTAGTTATGATATGATGTCAGTTATTGCTGAGCTATTCATATGACGTGGATAGTTGCTCGGCAACAACGATTTGAGAGTGCTGACAACGCATTTTTGTTCGTTTTTAGCACTTTACCAATTGAACGCACGTATACTGCTCTCTGGTCAGAGCGCACAGATACTCTTATTCAGCACAGAAGTGCAGATCCATGAATAATCTGATAATCTTTTTCAGATACTCTGCTAGAGTTTATTAAAATAGAATCAAAGTTATATGCAATTCTATCAACATAAGTATACGTGAAAATGCACGAAGACAAACGGAGGTGGATATATAGGTCAGTGTATGATATATACACATACGCATGTACACAAATCAACTTGCATCAAAATTGATAATATGCTTACTCGCATTAATACTTTCATCATAATTGACGATGTACACACATAAAATATGTGATATTTTGCTCAGGGACACACGAAATATACATTCGAGTGGATACATAGATAGATAAACAAATATACATATTCCCCTAAACAGATCTAATTACATGCACATGCATACGTATATGAAAATAAATGTGATACACATATAAACATGATAGATACTCTTTACTATCAATGACATGCACCCAAATAAGTACATACGTACAAGCAGTTTGTTACTTAAACACAGGCCATCATATCATATACTAATACAGATAGAATTTCCCCACCTACCAACCAACGACATCTTGTTCCTTTTATCATCTATAACAGCAAAATTCAAATTCCTGTCACACAACTACATACCTTTTCTGTCACTGCACCAAGCAGACTCCAACTTACATTCCTATCAACATCCAACACAGGTCAAACGAACAACCGTTTTGAATAAATCTACCCATATTTCGATTTGTACTTGGGAATAAGTCCAAGTGTCTTCTTTCATTTGCCTGTGAATAAGTCCTGAAAATGGACGAAACCATAGGATGAAAATTTCGATGATCTTAAAACAAAACTCCCGATGATTTTATTCGTTTCTCAAATGTATGTATGCAAGGATTTTGTCTTTATTGTTAAAAAATAAATATATTATAACAAACACACACACACACATATATATACATAGTAGGCAATGGGTTCGCAACACGAACATGTTTATGTTTCTTTACTACACATACACGTTTATATTGGGCCGCTTCAGGTGAATCATCAGAGAGGACAGAAACAGTAACGTGTTTGTGTAGCAATTCTAATTTCTGCTATATTTCCATTTCTACTCTAAACCAACTCGTCACGAAATTTTAAGTTGGATGTATAGAGCCCTCTACGGAATAAATAAACCAAGTATAAGACATTTCTTTATATATTATATAATGCTATGCTGCAAACCTGATTTGAACTATGAGTAAAATGATCACACATCCATTTCAAGAGGTTTGTCCAAGATGAATCCAGCCGTTTTGGATATCAAGAGAACCGTTTGCATAACATTGACGTAACTTAGCCACCTATCTTTTTCTAATCTTCTGACATGATTATTTGAATATAACATTTTTGTATAGCATAGACACCAATCCTATCATTCTCTATTTATGGTCAGTTGAAAAACTAGAGAAGGAACTCTCTTTCTCTATCCCCCCTCTTTCTCTCTCCCTCTCTGTTATGTCCTTTCATAAAGGGGCAACCATGGCTTCTGTATGTCTCATTCCTTGACGCCATCTGGTATGCAGTCTGTTCTCCATTTGCAAAAGCCAATCAAGTAGGTTACCAACAGCTTACCTTGGCTTATCTTGACTTTTATGCCAATTTGCAGGCTTTTAATTCACAAAGATCTGCTCCCACCATGGATAGTGCTTCTTAAAAAATGTTGTTTTTTTTTTATATTTTGAAAATGAGGAAATATAGCTATTTTTCATGACATGCAGGGCGAATTTTTTTCAGCACAAGTGACTCAAAATGTGAACATAACCATCGTTGTCCATCTATACAGGTCATGGAGATGTGAAACGAATGAGAGGAATTCAGGGAAATAGCATCCGTCTTAATATACTGAAATAACGAAAATGGGGCTGTATGCCATCAAATATGATATCTTTTCATTTAAAATAATCGACTGAGCTGCCAATGTGTGAATGCACAGTTGATTAAACGCGATTAACACGTACACATAAATACACACACACACACACACACACACACAAACATACGAACACACACACATAGAATAAATAGAAAAGAATAAAGAAAATGGGGCTGTTGCAAAAAAAAAAAAAAGATCGAACCCGTCCATTTCATGAATGCGTAATGTCTTGCTTGAAGAGACGGAAAACTGCGAATAAGGAAGTAAGAATTTGGGTCGAAAGTAGTTTTATGGCCTTTACATTGCAGGAAGAGTTAGAGCATTTCCTGGTTGAAGCAGTTTCCCTATGAGTGGCAGGTTCGATTCTTGCAGCAGCCCCATTTTCTTAGATTGTTTATTCTATTTACATTATCAAAATTTAGTGATATTTTAATGTGTAACGACGGGAGTTCAGCTCAGAGAAGCTTCTATACGTTATAACGCAATTTATGATTCATATACATGTATATAGTTAGTGTTTAGTGTTAATGCTGAAACAATGTTATTGATATTTATTAAGTTTAGCTTATTTAGACACAAGTTGTCCTGTGAGGGTCGGAGTCGTCATAGTAGTAGTACTTGACACAAAAATCTCGTTAACTTTCACTATATTGATTGTGAAACTTGGGATTACACAAAATTACTGATATGTCCAGGGATTTGACGAAATCCCTAGGGATATAACTAAATTGCTAGTGTTGTGCCACAGTCCTATTATAACATTTATTTGGGCTTGGTCTAAGACGATGTAATTAGTCCACTTGTCAACAGATATTCTTCAATTAAAGGTGAAACAGAAACTGTTCTTTCTAATAGTTTCCTGCAAATGACAAGTCTTCGTAGTTCCATTCCTTTGTTCCTTGGCAGGGTCATTAAACAGGAAGTCACCTCATTAGAAGAATTCAATATGAAAATCGCGTGTGAAAAACAGGGCTGTTCTATTACTTTTTGCTTGCTTTTTCTTCTGTTGCGTAGTAGCAATAGAATGCGGCAATTTTACCCGAAGGCAAATATTTGAACAGTAATAATTCACAATGGGAAAATGCAATATGTTAGTTGGCAACTCTCCAAAAAGTCAGATACAATCATGCTTGTCTGCATCAAGCAACAAGGCAAACTGAATTAAACGCCTTTCTGATTTTATAGACATAATCTATAGATATATAGATATGTAGGCGTGTTCCTGGGAGTTGCATGTATACTAATTTACACAAACGTACACACATGAACACGATCCTACGCACACAAACACATATACAGAAAGAGAGAGAGAGACAGAGAGACAGATAGAGAGAAAGAGAGAGAGAGGTGCATTTGAATATGACAGTGTACAAATTAAAAAAAAACATTTTTTTTTTTCTATGCTCAGAAATATTCATACTCAGAAATATGATTTCGTTTTTGCAGATAATTGGGTTGGAAGATGGCACTGGCTGCGATAAATAATGTAAGAAGTAAAATATATGTTCAACTTTTCATCAGCAGATTATCGGGAAATGTCACGTTCAAAATTATTCATACATCTATTATTTGATATACGAGGTCCATTTGGAAGTTATTCAGCCATTTAAAACTGACGAAAAAATAGTCTACGTGGGGAAAAGTCACCTTACTACACTTTGAAAAAAAAAAAGAAACGATGCCCCATGGAAGCACAATTGCGGCTACACTTTCACCTTTCAAAATCTTCTGGAAATTCTTCTCCCTGGATCTGCTCCTTAATCGCACTCACGCTCTCAAATCTCTCCTGGAAGTCACAATGACTGAAGAGAGGAAGCTTAGAGACTTAGTTAATGCAATATTTTGCGAAATAAAAAACTACCCAAGACTAAATTGCAATGGTCACACGTTACACAAGTTATTCTTTGGCATTAACCTGAGTTACCCCGCCAAAGACGATCCGTTTACTAATATGAAATAAAATTCCTTATATCTTTTCCAAAGATACATCGAGGTTGAGCAACCGAATCTCGGTATATTGTAGATTGTGTGGTAAGGAGGATATCAACAACACAGTCAATGTTCTCTGAGCTTGAATCGCTATAGTGACGCAAACATATCATTATGTACAATGCCATCCACAATCGTCTACATCCGTACTACATCTCCAATGAAAACTTGAATTTCTTCTTAAACAAGCAGAGCTGCATTTTTTTATTATCACGAGATAAATCTCAAAGAATCAAAATTGATGTTATCAGGTATCATTAATGACCAAAGTTTACAGCATTGAAATAAGTGTGTATACATTTTTAACAGCAGCACACACAAACACAGACACACACAACCACACACACACACACACACACATTATATATATATATATATATATATATATATATATATATATATATATATATATACGTTCCACTCGTTTTGATTGCATAATATTCCTCTCGGAAAATAAACTTTGTATGGGAATTGCTGGGGTGTATTCATTTATGTAGACTGCTATCATCATCATCATCATCATCATCATCATCCTCATAATCAGTATTTTAACGTCTGCCGTTGGACATATACTTTTCCCTGGATCTGCCACATTTCTCTATCATGAGTGTCTTGGAGCCAGTATTTTCTAAATTCGACATGTTCATTTCTCCATCTTGTATCCTGCCAGCCTTGGTTTTGCATGTGATCTCTGGGGATCGATGTCGTGAGTCGTGATGGAGATTGGTTGTCTGCGATACTCGCAACATGACCAGCCAATTGCCATTTGAGTTTGCTAATAGACTCTATAATGTCTCAGGCTCCCGTTTTCTCCCCGATATACTGTAATGTCTCTCATGAGCATGATTTTCTCATGTGAACGTTTGCATGCTTCTCAGGTTTCAAGTCTATGTCTTGGTTAGGTTCCATGTTTCAGCTCTTTAATTGACTACTGCGAGGATGCATTGGTTGGATACTTTTCTTCGTAGGATTATTTGGATCTTCTTATTTTTGAATGTTGAGCTTGCTTTACCAAAGGTTTGCCGCCCTTAGGTGATTCGTTGCTTAATTTCTTCTCATTTCAAGACTTTCATTGTTCTTTCGTTGTCCTAGGCAGATGTAGTGGTCTACTTTCCCCAGTTTTGCATCTTCGATTTTGATTGTTATGTCCTTATTTTCGATGTGATTGTTCCACTTGACTTTTGTTTTACTGAATTTTATGTGTAGGCTGTCTCTTTTGCTCTCTTCGTTTGGTCCATATAGCATTAGTTGAAGGTTTTGTAAGTTCTTTGCGAAAAGGACGATGTCATCTGCAAATCTGAGGTTGCTTAGATATATGCCATCCGTCTATTTTGATTCCTCTATTCTCCCAGTCCAGGTTTCGGAAGATCATTTCGACACTGGCTATGAAGAGTTTTGGTGAGTGGTATCACCTTGTCTTACTTCTTTTTGGAGTTTAAGGATACAAAGTCTTATGTAGTTGGATAAAGGAGTTGCTCTGATTGTATATATGTTGCAGTACTTTGACGTATACAGAGTCTGCTCCTTGGAAAGTGATGGCCTTCATGACCATTGGAAGTCCAATTCGTCCTTGAAGTTTATAAATGCTTCAGTGATTGGCATTCTGTATTTTACAGCGTTCTCTTTCAGCTGATTTGTTCAGTTCATGGCCGAGAAACTTCTTCTAAATTCAGCCTGTACCCGTCGTTGGTTTTTACCTAGGGTATTAGTGATATGGTTGTTGATGATTTTTGTGAAAGTTTATAGAGGCAGAGGAATGGGCTTATAGGCCTATTATTGCTGAGGTCTATCGGGTTTCTTTTTAGTGCAGGAGCATAATGAAAATGTATTCATTTATCCATCTATCTATCTATCTATCTATCTATCTATCTATCTATCTCTATATATATATATATATATATATATATATATATATGACACAATAATATATATATATATATATATATATATATATATATATATATATTATTATGTCATCCACAGACAGCTGTTTCAATGTATTACATCTCTTCAGTGTGGCCATAGACATTCCATTATCCCATTCAGTATCGCAAGGCAGGATTGAAAACTTCACTTCAGACCTGTAGGCTGATATCCTATCTCTGGACTACGGAACTGGACAGTAAGGCTGAATTTAAGCATTATATTCAAATTACGCAGGAATCCCTCATACACCAGAATGCTCAATTCCTATAGAAGAGCATTGCATAAGCTAACAGTGGATGAGTTACCTCACTTAAAGTGTGCTCAGCCCTGAATAGAGGAGCATTTATATATATATATATATATATATATATATATATATATATATATATATATATATATATATATATATATATATATACAAATTTTTCCTTGTCTTTCTGAATTTCAGTTGAAAGTGTTTTCTCAACGCAATTTATCAAAAACTTGCTAATTCAATAGAAACATATTTGTTAAAAGAAATCTATCGTTTGTCTTATTTCTTTTTAAGTAAAATCATTTGATCATATTGCATAATAGAATGACTTTTGTAAACATCGTTGAAAAAAGCATTAATGGGACTCTGCATGCATATAGATTTATAGATGTGAGTCGTCGACAGAAGAGATATGTAGGTATGCATTATCGGAAGAACTGCGTAACAGTTTCAACCAAAAGAAGCGGATAAATATCCTTTGAAGATCTATGTTATTCGTTTAATTAATGATTTCGTGATGATTGAAAACGTCATTTTCCGTCACAAAGGAAAAATATTCTCTGTGAGATCAAACATATTTACTTTGACTAAAACGAAGTCTAATCCATGAAGAGCTTTATAAATAAGTTATTGATTGGATGAATCTTTTGTTGAATGGATTTTCTTGATAAAAACATTCGTATCAACTAGTTATTCTGTTCATGTGGTGTAGTGGTTGACGGTATTACCAATAACATTGGCAAGCAGAGTTCAAACCCTGGTGAAGCTTTATAGGTTCGATCAATTTCACCTAAGTTCCAAATCTTCATTTACTGTGTTATCACACACACACATATATATATATATATATATATATATATATATATATATATATATATATATATATATATATATAATGAAGACAGCTGTACATGAATGACCAAATGATTTAACATTTGAGAACTGGAACGTATAAAAGATTCCACAATACCTGGGCCCAAACCCTTTGTCCTCCTCCGAGTCTTTGTAAAGTATATTGGACACTGTTAACGAATGATATGATTCGTTGTAAAGACACCCGAATCATTGATTAGAAAATATTTACCGTAAATGAAAACTTATTAATGGACCTGAAAACTCATGTTCTCGTCAAACATTAGCCAATTACTAAATAAGACAGCATTTTGTCCATCACTGTTCAAGATTCATGGGTTTTTAACAAACTTACATGATCCAAGATGGAATCTTCTTAATGCTAAAAAAAGTTGACTTACCCTGAATATACAGAATTTTGATCCATATATCCTGAAAGCTTAGTCTGATAATGCGTTCTAAGTTATTTGATCATTTTAGTACTGATACCGGTTGATTTGGTTCAAATTTTTGTCTAGTGTGGCAAAAGATATATGGCAACCCTTGACTGGAAATGGGAAGGGAGAGCGTACGAGATATCAATCTATTCGTCTTTACTCCAATCCATTTCACGTTTCTATTCGTGTTTGTTTGTATCCGTCCTTTAATCTATTCTACGTGCTTTATTTTCGAATTGCGTAAAATAAGATCTCGTAAGCTCTTCCCCATCCATGGATAACTCCTAAGCTCTTCCTTAACTCAATTCCATGGACAAAATCAATGAGATGGAATGCACTGAATTGACCTTTCGCAATAATTTCCTAACCTTTCAGACCTGATTCTTCACCTAAAGTCCATTCTAAAATCGCTACTCAAGTGCACTTCGACCAATGACCTACATTTCTAGTATTTCCGATGTCAGGCCTGGGTTTGTTTGTCCGTTCGTTCCAGAAGTAGCTTAAGTTTGTTCGACTTTCGACTATAAAAACTTAACTATTTATGCCCTGTTATTCAATCGCGTAACTCAACCGTCTTATGCTTGACTGATATCAAACTTGTGTGAAACAGTGATTTTTAGAGTTGTAAGTTTAAACCTTGGAAAAGTTAACACATTATGCAGAACATTTTTATATGCATTCATTGAGGAAGAAGAAATTCTTTAAAAAGTGACAGCAGCAGTAATGTACTGCAATGAAGGAAAGAAGGGGAAGCAGGTTCGCATGCAGGTGGGAGGTATTTAACCCCCAACACACAAATGCATCTTTCCTTATTTCAGAGATTTTGGGTGAGTATTTGCACACATACACACTCATACATATATATTTTCTCTGCAATTTCTTTAAACGATTGAAGATACCACAGCCCTAGGAAGACTGATATTTCTTAAGTATCAAATGTCTGGATACTTTTCAAACCTCGTAAGATGTACAATGATGTACATCTGAACATCAAGCTGATGACAATCAGCAGAGAGAAGATCTAAAATAAAAAGCTTTAGTCAATGAAGAAACAACAGAGAAACGTTATAATTTAATATTTTTGACTTTGTTCTTCAAATATCCGGTTGTCAATGAAAGCTAGAGAGAAAAACAAAAATGTATAGTTTCAATTATGACGAAGACAAATCCATCAAAAAGATAATATATGAGCGCAAAATCGACATAAAAGACAGAGAGACAAATATAGGAGAATAGAATGAGACAAATAGATAGCTAGATAGATAGGCAGGTCTGCTCAGTCGCAATAGAAACCATTGAGTGACCAGTGTCTTCTAGCTGGATGTTGTGTTGGAAGGGATGATTCAAAAATTGGAAAACATGGTATTTTTTGGCTGTTTGTCTGGAAGTGATGACTAAAAAATCTGAACGAGCATAAACACTGCTGGACATGAAGTAAGGAACAAATTTAGCATAATTTGACATTGTATATTGAATCCCCATTATAAAAAGCCTTTTGCTGTATAATTTCAAACAAACGGAAACGAGTGTTTAACAAAGAATTAGGAATTTTCAGCCGTCTAGCTCCATTGCCACTTCCTGTGAACGTATTACAGAGTCCGCCAGTCAGATTAACTTGAAATGGAGAAAACTACGTTGATTGAAGACATTTTGGGTTCAGAATATATATTTTACAAAACAATCCAAAAATATTTGCACATCTAGCAAAAAATGGAAGCAATGTACGCCAAAAACATGTCAAGCTCCCCAGACAACATAGAATTTTTATTATTACCCCTAACAGAGATAGAAACATTCTTCTTCTTCTTCTTCTTCTTCTTCTTCTTCTTCTTCTTCTTCTTCTTCTTCTTCTTCTTCTTCTTCTTCTTCTTCTTCTTTTTCTTCTACCCAAGATTTTTGAAATCTCTGCGTAATTTTTTGCCATGCTCTCTTTATAACTTTATCGCAATTTGCAGATATTACGTCTCAAATATCAAGCTAAGCAGATAAAACATCGACACAACATGCAAAAAAAATTAAAAATACAGGAAATAAACAACAAAATGTCCCTCTGGACTAAAAATAATTGTTTACTCCAGAAACCTCCTGATGGTTGCTGAATGTAATCTACAACGAGAATGGCCTTAGGGTAAAAGAGCAAAAAAGTTGCTAAAAAACAAAACAAAACGAAAAAAAAATATAGATAGATACATTGTCGTGTAGTAACAGTTAGCAGTTTAGTTTTGCAGACTAATATTACTGTTTGATTTATATTCTTTATATCGACCGAGAAAGTAATAGATGACGACTCAAACACATAGCTATGAACAGAATGACATGTACAACAACAGTGCCTATTTGTATTGATGTATTTAGTAAATCTTAGTTTAAACTCAATAAAATCATTGAGTTCACTTGTTCATTACGGATTGTATATTTCGTTCAATCAAATTAATTTGATTTTTTTTAGTTAGGCAGAATGTACAGTCTATGAAAAATATTGGAAAATCTTTACTCGTATATATATATATATATATATATATATATATATATATATATATATATATATATATATATATATATATATATATATATAAAACAAGGACCCACTCTAACCTCACCCAATTACGTTGATTAACATCAAAGATAGCCTCGACGCAAAGTTACCAAGTACCCCATAGGTCAAACACTTAACTACAATCAAGTTTTTGTAGTATCTGTGACAACCGATGCTGAAGAATACTTAATGTCTATGTCTAGTACAATCGTTAAAACACCCATAACTGCTGCTACTACTTCCTACAGAATATCAAGCCAAACTACCACATATTTCTTCACAGACATCATACAGTCCGAACTCACTTACATGACCTCCCAGGAATCTTCATTTTTGATTGTCATCTCTGCTTTCAAAGAAAAAACATCTGATGATAAATTTGTCTCCAGATAAAACTTTCCAACCACTGAAATGTACACACATGCTACTGACCCCCACTCCCAAGATATATATATATATATATATATATATATCACTGATTGATTCAATTGCAAATAAAGTCCCCACATAACTTTACTTCTGAATTCGTTCAATTCCCTTTTGTTCGTTTATATATATATATATATATATATATATATATATATATATATATATATATATATATATATATTTGTTTCTGTCACTTCAGCTCATTATTCCCCAATACCTGTTAATGTAATCCATGTAATTTTTTTCAGTGATATTGATATATATATATATATATATATATATATATATATATATATATATATATATATATATATATGTTGGGTGTGTTACCAATTTCAAACCTCTCTTTTCATTGAGGACAATTACTGGTGATAAAATCATCAGATTATAGGAATTCTTATTGGGATTGATCTGGCACCCAATGGAACCAAACTTGTGCTAACGTCGACCTGGCTATTTATTCATGTGGTCTTCAGTTAGATGAAATATGAAGCGAGCACGTGCAATTTCAGGTTGAGTGTGTTGCTGGTGACTTATGTCCTCTTTCTGGGGGAGGGAACATTGTATCGTGCTAAATATCCTAAAGATCTTGGACCAAGGTGTGAACATTCCCTATCATATGTATACAGTTCAGACCAGGTAGTATTCCACCTCATATATTAAGGAGTTATATCATCAGTATATTCAAGGATAACTCGAGTAACGCCTAGATGTATTGATCTTTGTTAGAAGATCGTTCGTTTAGTAGTGAAAATAGTCAATCAAGGCGGCAAAAATTAGCAAAGTTTTGGGACATTCTATTAAAACTATGGCTAGAGTTCCTGATCCTATATAAAAAAAATATCAGCTTGACCATAATGAGATGAAAATCAAAGAACATTTTAATGAGTGTGGCGAAAATAGAATAAATGACTAATGTATAATAATCCAAATATTTTTCTATCAATGTTGGGGTAGTTAGGTAACCATAGGGATGGATTTAGATTTTGTCTGTATAGAAGATAATTTTTTAGACTAAAACCAAGGAAAGGAGAAACATTTGTCGGGCAGTGCGAGATATTGATCACGGAATGCCAAGTAAGAAATCGTCAAAGTATATTGATGGAATTGTCCATTGAGGTGTTTCTTACTGGCAATTATGTGGTTTCCTTCCAACTGTGTATATAGCGCTAGTTCATTTAAAAATTAGAACATTAATGAAAGAGACATGGTGTACAACGAGGGAATATTAACTCTAAAGATAGTGGAAAGAATTGTCGAATTCTCCAGTTGGATATGTAGAAAACCAACCCAAATAATTTTTTTCTTATTAGTGTTCTCAAAAAGGATAACATGAGTTGGTTTGCATGAAGTCAAACATTAAAAGTGGAACAATTCAATATTCACAAAGGTGGGTTTAGTCTGTTGTTACACTTGATCGAACATCGTCAAATACATTTTCTGAGTAACCTACGTAAGTAAACCCTATGTTTCAAAAGATTAAAGGATGTTTACTATAATTTATTTTGCATTACACACACACACACACACACACACATATATATATATATATATATATATACATATATGTATATATATATATATATATATATATATATATATATATATGTTTATATATATATATATATATATATATATATATATATATGTGTTGTGTCCACATTTTTTTCTGAATATCAAGTACCTTTTCTTGATTCTCAGCAGTCACGTATTGCTAAGTGAGTTTTGACGGATCAGCCTATGTTCAATACAAAGAAAATAAAAGATAAAAACGAAAACAGATAATAAAAATAGGTGAAAAATATAGATTATATCTCCTCCGGTGGCATGGACGAGAAGAAAACCTCGATATTGTTACAAATACAAATATGGCGTATTCGAAACTGGTTGCAATAATCAGATTATAATTCTCATTCCTCTTGCCATAAATCTGTTGAATACTTCATCATGAGTCCTCTACTGGCATAAAAGCAGTTCAACAGTGTCTCTTGGCTCATCTATGACAAACTGCCATTTTTAGTCTTATATCAAAAGAGGAAAGTTATGATTCAGTACAGAAACAAGCATAGGTGTCTGTGACTATTTCTATTTAGAGAATGTCTTCACGGAGATGACTTGTATTTATAAGTGCATGAATACGTCCAGCCGTCAAGATGTACTCATATAAAGGATACTTATCTAAGTTGATTATACGCACGCACACACACACATACACGGAAACATGCATACACGCACGCACACATACTAGCCCACGCATATATATATATATATATATATATATATATATATATATATATATATATATATAAACATTATAAAGTACGTTACATTATAACTGTCTTTCTTGTCAAGGGTAAGTAATATATATATATATCATGCAATGATGGGAGATCATTTCAAATAAGAGTTTCATTATAATATTATACAAATTTACTATAATTATGTCGTATCAAATATCAGTTCCCCATACACTGTTTTGTTGAAAGAAACGAATAGAGAATAGATAGACCATGAATAAGTAAAAATAAAAATTTTGAATCGAAAAAGTCATGTTGGCCTTTATATGAATGACAGCTGTCCAACTTAATGGTGAGAGCAACGGTACGTTGAAGCAGCAACCATATTAGTCGCAGGTTCAATTCTTCGTAGCAGCTTGATTTTCTCAAATTTTTCATTCTGTCTGTGCTTTCTAGGTCAAGTGACTTATCAACCGAATGACTGGGGATCATTTCAAATGAGAGTTTCGATATGATATACTGAAATTTATCATCATTCTGTCGGATTATATATCCATTTATGAAAACATACGCGTACATATGATTGAATAAATAAATAGATATATATGATCAGAGAGAATGATTATAGATTTCGCTAAATTATACTTAGAAACTTATTTGAAATGATCTCCCGTCATTACGTGGTCAATGTATCACTCGTCCTTGACAATATATATATATATATATATATATATATATATATATATATAAATATATATATATATATATATATATATATATATATATGTATATATATGTATATATATATATATATATACATATATATATATATATATATGTATATATATGTATATATATATATATACATATATATATATATATATATATATATATATATATATATATATATATATATATATATATATATATATATTACTTTGTTTGAACTGGAATGCACTGTGAGATCATATTTACCAAAGATGCTCCCAAATTTTATCACTTTTCTCAAATAACGGTGTACCGTCAAACAAAATTTCATTGGAATCCGTTTATAATTTTTGCAGATACTGTGTGTTCATGAGCAAAAAATAAACCAACGATTGAAAATATAGGAAGATATCTCTCAATTTTTGTTAAAATTCATTGCGAACTGTTAGAGATATCGTCTAGACAGACGGAAAAAAAGGAAATGTAGACAAGGGGGTTATACATATACACCTCAAACTTAATTGGCTGAGGAAAATATATGCTTGGACTCTTTCATGTCGGACATCCTGATCCATAAGCCTGAATAAATACAATGTGTGTGTGTGAGCGCCTGCTTGCACGAAAAACTAGGAAACATTATATATTCAGTTATTTACGGATCCACTTCCATAGTTACGTGCGTATATGATTCTGCTCGTAGGATAGTGTAGATAGGTCAGCACTTCGTGGTTATGTTTCTGTGAGAGTTTTTATAAGTGAATAAAATACAGAACGGCGTATTTTTCTCATTCTTGGCCAGCTTATCAATCATTTGTCAAAAGCTGTTATTGCTTTGTCCCTGCTAGATGTTGATAAAACATGAAGGACGACGAGGTAAAGATTGGTACGACGAGATATGATTGGATATTTTTGAAACCTGAGAGGGATGACTTCGAGATATACAATGCAGTAGTCCCCACGCACTTACATATGCTTCTCATGTCGATTCGGGCTCAAGAAAGGCAACAGCGACATAACCGAGCACAGATAAATAGAAGTCACAAAAATAAGTTGGTCAGTGACCGGAAGTCATTGTGCTTAAAATACTATGTATTTCATATCTTAATCGTTCACAAATTGAAAATATTCAATATTTCAGTTATTTTGAATAAGCTTATCGACGACACTCTATTTTCGTCCGATGTTTCTGGAAGATAAGGCTATCATAGAGGCAAAAATATCGGATTCCACGACCCATTTGCCTTATATCACCGAAAGGGCTCAGGCTAATTGTGCTACATTGAGGAAACCTTGAATTATGGCAATTGAAACATTCATACAACTGACTCATGTTAAAGTCATTAAAAAATTGAAACTATCGGGTTTCTACTGAGGCAGAGTTGAGAGACGCTTTTGCAAGTGGGAAAAACAGCAAAGAAACGAATCTAAGAAACAGTATAATCTATCGTGTCGAAAATATGAATAAATATTTTGAGAAGAAACGTGAAGGAAACCTTTGCGAAAAAAAAACATTGACAGTAAACCATATGACGTTATTAAAGTAGAAGACAATGCTCTGGAAATACAGTATATGAGAACATGTATTTATTTTATAGAGTGCTCGATACATACAACTTTTTACTCATAAAGTTGTTTTAGAGTAGAGCAGGATATGAATAGTAGAATGTGGATTCGCTACACAAACTAGCTCATGTTTCTGCCCACTCAGGGCCTCATCAGGTTAGCCTGATGAGGTCCAGAGAGAGCAGAAACATGAGCTAGTTAGTGCAGTATGTGTATGTGTGTATGCATATGCGCGCGTGCACGTGTGTGTGTGTGTGTGTTAAGGGCCTGAATCGAGATTGTAATTTGAAAAATCCCACTCTAAATGCACTTTTAAATGTAATATTTAGCAAAGACTCAATGTTCATCAATTCCCACTATTGTTTTAATAACGCGAGGAAAACATCGCCAACTTTATATAAATGAATGAAATTAGTCAGTTACTTTTCACTTAACAGTAGAAACAAGTTAAACTTCAAACTCACCATGAGACATTCCATCAATTCATGCTGGCTTTAGAAGGAGAAAGATAATTCAACAACAACGAGATATTTGGATGGCCTAAGCATGTAAACTGTAAACAATGTTTGAACACAGTTTAAAAAATGCTTGCAAAATGTATTTTTAAAACAATTTTTTTGCCATCGAAACCAAAATCAACATCTTGGTAGATATTTCATTATTTCAATACGTTTGAAAAGAAACATAATCAGATTTACTTGTTCCTTTGTGGTCTCGTTTTTTTATGCTGCCGTATGGGAGTGGTGTATAAATAGAATAAGATTTTTATTAGGTGAATCCGTCCCCAAATTTAACCAATTTCCCAGTACCCTATGATCCTAACTACCAGAGAAAATTGATTGAAATTCACGAAGATCTTTCACAGATAGAGAGACAGACCGACATTTATGAGAGACCTTTCATATACCTCTCTTCGATTAGTTGGCAGAGGTAAATTAGATTCACAACAGGATTTCGAAGCCTTGAAGCAAATTGACTACTTTCCTGCTATGGACTGCTAACCTACTGGTGGAGAAGGCTAACAAGATTCAGATATAGAACAGTACTACTATCGCAAAATTGATCGGAGTTAGACATACATATTATCTATCTATCTATCGATGTCCTCCCTTTATTTCTCCAACTCTCCTCTTCTCTTTCTCTCCTCCTTTCCTCCTCTCTCTCTCTCTCTCTCTCTCTCTCTCTATATATATATATATATATATATATATATATGTATGTATGTATGTATGTATAAATATATATATTGAAACACACACAAGCACACGCAAGCGTACACACAACTTCAGATATTTCAACATAGAATAGTACATGATATTTCACGTGCATTGCAGGGTAGGCCCACGTAGCCCCTGCTAACCCTTCAGAAAATTTATGTTGTTTTTCAAGATTTAGAATTTACGTCCTCACTGCTTGCAACGGTAGTTCGCGCATCTGACTTTGTAGGGAAAGCTAATCGTCCTTTCTCAGACAGCTTTTGGAAAACTGTCTTAACAACTCCCTTTTGACTCTCCACAATATTGTCATGCGTATGTCATATGTATATATCATAAATATTATACTGTAGATGCAAATACTTCTTTGACAGCTGCACAAGGTCTGTCAGCCAGAGGGAGCTCTGATTTTACAATAGCCTCACCTCAGCAAATTGGGACTGTGGAGTCTCATCAAAGTTAGGGGCGTCATGTACAATACCGCTCTACACAACCAAAGTTTTACTAATCTATCTTCTCTCTCTCTCTTACTCTCTCTCACTCTCTCT
Source organism: Thysanoteuthis rhombus (assembly GCA_963457665.1). Taxonomy (NCBI): domain Eukaryota; kingdom Metazoa; phylum Mollusca; class Cephalopoda; order Oegopsida; family Thysanoteuthidae; genus Thysanoteuthis; species Thysanoteuthis major. Next base: position 4,004,563 of record OY735202.1, on the reverse strand, counting down.
CTCTCTCTATGTATATATATATATTTGTGTGTGTGTGTGTATATATATATATATATATATATATATATATATGTGTGTGTGTGTGTGTGTGTGTGTGTGTGTGTGTGCGTGTGTTCTTTTATTTTCTTATTAATACATTCTTTCTATTATGGGAATTTCCGTCAAAGTGTCCACCCTACTTCACATTTGCCCTTTCATTCCCGGTCCTCTATCCGGTCAAATTTTCGAAGTCCACATTTCATTTCCAGTTCTTTCCCTTAACAGATGGCTCCTTTGTCTGTTTCCATTCTGGTTTCGTGGATATCCACCATTTCTTAACAAACATCATTTTGACGTCTCCAGAGTTCAACTGCAGGCATTTCCGTCTCGCTCTCCACCGGAGAGAACTGCTTCAATTTTTGGCCAGATCCAGGAATTTGTTTCAGAACAAGATATGTATTTCCATATATTACGTAGAGGTGAACAATAGTTCGAAATAAAGTTAATAAGTGACAGTTAATTCCCCTAGCTGCAGCTATACATGGACGGATCTCCATTGAGCTAGCGTATAGCGTTTGCGAAACGTACTCACCTCGGACGATACTTGTCGGTGATTTCTCCCTTATGTTTGCTATTGGAGTTTACCCACAGGTCTGGCACCAAAAGAAATTTGTAAACAAGTATCAGGCAGGCGGAAAAGATCGGATTATCCCAAGCTTTCGAGGAAAAATGCATCTTGTAAGCTATGAGATTTTGAAGTTTTACCTAGTATAAGTCCTCACTGAGTATTTTACTTAGTTGGGAGGGGTCGAATTCGGTCTGATTCACGTGCGATCTCTAGAGAAAAATGTTTGGAGCCTCATAATGACCAATATAAGAAATCTGACCAATATTATTTATATCATGACTTATATTTACCTTCAAGTGGATTTGTGTAATGTCTCCTCATCGTAACCATTTATCAGACTGCTAATCTGAGTAAATGAGTAAACAGTGTTGACTGGAAATAATGAATAAGCTTCCAGTGATACCGAACACACGTCTCTCACGGGAGGTAAAGTTTACATCCGGCCACTCTACCAATTGAGGTACAGAAGTTGACTAACGAGCAGGAATTTAAAATCTTCAAACCTACCCTCTCTACTGATACTAAGTTCAAGTTTCATCTGAAAGCTATTGTTAATTTCCGGTTGACGCTCTTTATCCACAGTTACAAATCTGCTGCATTGGAAAAAATGCTATAAAAAGCATTGGAAACACAACTATAAGTATATAGAAGTCATACTATTGATTATGATGATTTTTAATACTTCGCACCATCAAAATGAATAATCAAAATGATCAGAATTCAGGTCTTGTGTCGACTTCTTTTGTATAAACTTCCAAGTCTTATCTGGGCAAATAAAACTAAGAAGTTCAGCTTGCTATCACTGACAGCATACACTGAATATAGTCTCGACTCTGTTATAGAATTTACTAGATTCGAATAATTAGAGAAAGAATCCTTGTGTTCCACGGAAGGAAATTGTGTTCGATTTATCGATTTCTCGTCTTCGTATGGATCTCGAGGCATGATCAAAAAAATATATTAATACACTTTTTGAGAATTTCTTTCCTCGAGTCTTTGTTGTAAATTTAATTCTGTTACTTCAGAAAATAATTTTTTATCTTTTTTTTCTGATTTTTCTCTTGATCTTCTATCGCTGAATTGT